>JAINUG010000100.1:1200000-1800000 GCA_029706075.1 Aldrovandia affinis
TAGGGACTTGTATTTTTCAGCCCCTGAAGGAGCAGCTGATCTGATGGCAAAGCGCTCTTCCACAGCCTGGCAGCTCTTTATTTTTAAATCTCCTTGACTTGTTCTTACCGGCAGTCTGTTTGGGCACCTGCTCTTCACCTCAGTAAGAGAAAACAAAAGACTCTGTAAACGTTCAATACAGCCCTGAATGCTCAACACCATTCAGGTGACATTTAAGCAAATTTACCCACCCCCTCCCCAAAGGGTATGCGGGAGTTTTTGTGCATACATTGTGTTTGCAAGGCGTCCTCAGACTGATTGGATTTTTTTTCTTTTGTATTGTTTTTTGGTGACATTTTTGTGTTAAGTCAAAATGTCACAATGCTTGTGCAAATAAAGCATTTATATATCTCCCTTTCATCCAAATTTGCCCTTTCTGTGGTGTCTGGGCTTCTGGTTGATCTGTATCAAAAATGTAGGTTAAATATACGTGAATATTTGATCCTGAAATGCGTTCACCAGTCTTGACTGTTTTCCAGGGGTCACACTGCGTTTTTATGGCCTAGCCGTTTTTACAGTGCATGTAAAATATTAATTTTGGCCGGCAGCCCCCTTATTTGACGGTTGCCATGGTACTGTACGAGAGGGAAAGATTTTTAAAAAACAACAACAATGGAAAATGCATTGTTTTTATTCCCGAGGGTTCTTATAGTCATTAGCTTTCATATATATATATATATATATATATATGTATTGTTGCCGGGGTAACAGTGCAGCTCCGTATTGTTTGAAATCATTTTTAATATGGCGCGGGTAATGTTCTGTTGGTGAGGGGTAGTAAGCCGACACATCTAAAGTCTAAGATTAGCAAAAAATGTACTACCTGTCAACATGCAATCACTCCTGAGTTTGTACAATAATGGGTGGGTGGGTGTAGCTTAGGGTTCAGGGAACTCAAAGGTTGCAAATTTCACTCCTGGTGCAGCACTGCTGTTGAACCCTTGAGCAAGATTTATTGTTCACGATTTATTATTCACAACCTGAATTGCTGAAATTTCCAGTGGTATGGATTGGGTAGTTGGGTACTGTTAGATGGAGTTCTTTAAGTTTCTCTGGATAAACAGTCAACTAGGCACATAAATAAAGCTAAGCTTTGGTCGGCCAATCATATGTTCTGAGATTTTGAGCAAACAAATGAGCAAACAATGAGCAAACAAATCAATACTGACAACAGATCAGCATATCCATTGTCTTGCACTCTATAAACTCCAAGTCCTTACGTGGGTTAATCTCTGTAGCTACCTGATAACTGCATAGCAGTCATTGTCAGTCAGTCAAATTAAGCAGCATTAATTTAAAGTAAAATAGCCTCTATAAGAACGTGTTAAAGTCAGGTGAGATGTTTTTAAAGCTGACAGAATTTTAATTTCCAGAAAGATGCTAAATAGATACCTTAATTAGGCACTGCGGCACCAAAAGGCTTGAACAAAGAGATGGTTTTAGCTTCAGTTCTGTCATTTTTGAATATCCTTTCCATCTGTATTCCATTGAAGACTAGGGTTTGCTGTGTGTCCCTAACCGTATTGGCTGAAAAGTGTCATGTGCTCTATCATGTGATCACATATTCGATTCGTTATATGTCCTGTACGCTGTGGGAGAGTCGACATAGCCATCATTTCACTGAAGTTCAGAGCCAAAACAAACCCACTCTCTGCCTATATGCTGCTATGCAAAGAAATTGAGACAGTCAACAACTGTACAAATAGCCACAACCTGAACTATTATCTCACCAGCCCACTGAAAGATCAAAACAATCAATGGAGCTTTAAGGCTTAAATATACTTAACTTTAAATACGTGTAGGCGTACGCAAGATGGCTGCCACGCGTATTCTGCGGTCGTCGTGAATTAGTCAATAAAAACTCAAATTCTATATAACATAGCATGTCTGGTCATGTGCAACAGGATTTTATTTATTATTAATTTTAATTATATATGTAAAGAAATACATGGACATTGACATCGAGACATTTTTTAATGTAATTCTTTGAACATTTTGTAAATAATTGTATTTCTGCTTTACATTTTACTACTCATTTTTCTACTCTAGCCACAGCTAAATCGAATCCCTTGCCTTGGAATAGCGGTGAAGATCGACGCCCGTTATTGCAGACTATCTGTTTACATCAGATGTTGTGAGCGGACAACTTTGACCTTTCACTTAATGAATTAGCTAAAGCTGGTCCGTGCAGAGCCATGGTTGATTTCCGAGTGAGGCTGAGCTGTGCACTCTGTACAAAGCTTGGGCGTGGTGCATGTGACCAAGTAGGCTACACAGCTCCCCTTTAAGCTCCTTTTGATGTGCTTTTCATAGTCAGCTGAATTTTATACTTCATAAATTATTCGTGTTTGTTTTTCATTGTTGTTTTTTTACCACCCAAAGAAGCTTTAGGGTTTTTTCTTTGTGGTTGCAAAGCAGGACGTTATGTAATTCTATACCCTCTATTATAACTCATTCCTTCATTTGAATAAAACCAGTTATGCATAAATGCTGAGAAGGTACGGTTTTTTAAAAAGTGTGTATGCTACAAAATGGCAGGCAAAGCAACGTGATGGGATTCCGTTGGATTTGTCATCGTGTATTTCTGTCAGATTTTCCCTTGTTTTTCCATTTCTGTGAAATTAAATTTCATGCACATTTTACGTCTCTGCGAACAATAAAGGGGGTAAAAAAAAAAAAATAATTCTGTAAGGCATTAAGGCCGACGTGTTAGTATTGATGGTTTGTGCTGTAGAGGACATTGCAGGTAGCAGTTCAGTCGTAATAAGATGATTTCCCCCTGTGTGAGCTTGGTGTGGAAGCAGAATTCAGAGTTTCTCCTGGATATTTGCCCAATGTGAGCTGCATTAATCAGACCTCGTTCATCCCAAGGGAGGATGGTCCAACTTTAAAATGTAAAGTGTGGCCACATTCAGCAAAGCTGTGTGTGTGTGTGCACCTGTGTGCATGTTACGTGTGCACTGATGGGCTGATTACGTTGACCGATATTTTTTACAACGTACCGCTACAGATCACAACATTTAAAGGGATTTGTTTCAGTCATGCAGAGAGGCCTAAATGTAATTTGTAAATATACCTGATCAATTTGCATGTAGCAAAAACCATGAAAATTAAAACATAGTTTAGTTTAGTTTTTTGTTGCATTAAATCAACAGATCCGTGATCTCAGTTCAACATGCTTTCAAACCGTAACTGAATAACTAGTATGGGTGTGACGGTACACAAAAATCATTGTTTGGTACGTACCTCGGTTTTGAAGTAACGGTTCGGTACGTTTTATGTACAGCGGGGGAAAGAAGTGCAAAACATAAAATTGCTTTGCTTTTCATTTATTATGAACTTTGTAAAGTGGCTAATTGGCCATAATTTACTGAACAAAGTATTGAAATGCGGACGAGAGGGAACTTTGTAGCGGGGCTCAATCACTTTCAACATGTGTTTTAAAACCCGTGTTCTGTACGGAGTATGGTCGCAGATCCGCTGCTATAAAAACACCTACGGCATTTGTTATTGCTTTGGCCCGGTCCGAATTACCAGCGAGAGGCTGTTTAAATGCCACGCTGGGTTTGCACTCCACTCAGTTTTCCCCTTGTTCCAGTGTTATTCACATTCGGGTGATGCCGTCTCAAATGAGTAAGCAAGTTCGACGTACTGTCAGTGACATACCCGATGTGAGTTGAACAATGCAGGCACGCTGCTTTCGTCCGATCCACCTGTGTTTTCCCATTGCTACTAAAATTCACTGGGAAACTGTAATGTTCCCAAACAAGAAACTTGAATGACATGGGAGGGTCTTCTGGCTCGGGCTTCTCATTTGCGTTCGCCATAGTTATAGGCTATTTTCGGGAGGGGGGGGGACTCAGAGTTTTGAATTAAGTTCTACACACAAAAAATGGTCCGCACATTAATTAGTGGTTAAAGCAAGATTGCATTCATTCGGTTTACAGCGCGTACCGAACCGAAAGTCGTTTACCGAACGGTTCGGCATGAATACGTGTACTGTTACGTTATTTACGTTTTGGAAAAGTGTAAATTGTACAGGTAACTGCCCAGATAAAGAAAACACTTTAGAAAAGCAGGGACACAAAGTATATTGAAAGCAGGTGACTCCACACAGGTGTGGTTCCTGAGTTAATTAAGCAATTAGCATTCTTAGGGTCATGTATAAAAATGCTCACTCTCAGTGATTGAGAGAGGAGTAATTGTTGGGGGGCATTTGGCAGGAGCTTCCATTGCTTGACTGCAAATATCAGTCTGGTGTGAGCAGGCAATCTCATTAAGAACAGTCTGTCAAGAACTTCACAGAGAGGGATACTATGGTCGGGTTGCAGTGTATAAACTCCTTATTACACCTAAAAATGCACGTTTGAGAGTAAAGTGGTGTAAAGAAGACAAGCAGTGGTCTACCTAACAGTGGAAAAAAGTAATATGGTCAGATGAGTTATCCTTTACCTTGTTCTCAACAAGCGGATGAGTGCATGTGTGGCGCATGGCAAAATAAACCTACAGGCCTGAGTGCCTATTTCCCACAGTAAGGGTTCTGGCGGCTTTGTTATGGTGTAGGGTGCATGAAAACAATGTTAACCATATGCCATGCCCGTCACTAGCTCTCAAACCAATTGTTCACTTGCGGGAGAATCCTGTGTGTTGCCTGAGACAGCGTTTTCCACCACCATCAACAGAACACCATGGAAGAAATTTCTCATGACTTCCCCAATCCCAGTTATGTAAACAGTATTTGGGTGTTTAAGACTTTTTAATCTTTTCAAGACTTTTCCCAAATTGCCAAACCATCATAAATTGGGACTTTTCCACCCCTTTCAACACTATTTACTGTATGTGGAATATTAATTGGGGCATTAGTGTTCACATGGTGTCTTGGTACTGTGTGTGTGTGTGTGTGTGTGTGTGTTAGAAATTAGTTTCTTGTTAGTCCATCTCGTTGGTGTATATTTTGATTTTGCCTGGCCCTCAGCCAGTCACAAAGGTTTTTCCAGAGGCTTCTGAATGTGGAAATGTTTTTTGACATGGAGTCCCCCCCAAAAGGACTTTGGACATCCCCTGGGGGGTCGGCACTACCCAGTTCAGAATCTTCACCCTCTAAAACATGGCCTCACTCTTTGCCCTTTGCTTTCCATTGCTTACATTTTTTTAAATGTGTGTTTGATTGTTCTCAGGTCATTTCCACACTAATGCAGATAAATTTGAAAACACATATATTTTTTCCCCTCCACTTTGGCTTTCCGTCCACACTAAGACAGTGTTTTCCTCACCGAAAACTGACCTTTTCGAAGACACTCTCCCAAGTGGATAAATTTGATAATGCTGGTCTCGCCTCGTAATATAGACGGGGAGGATGGAGGTTTTTGAAAACGGTGATGTATGATTGTCATGATCCAGGCTGTAGCCAAAACATTCAACATGGTGGGTGAAGTTGTGCAAGTGCTGTTCTCTCTACGATCTATTTTGATTGCTTTATTGGAGTTAAACATAGCTTTGTATAATGTACAAGCAGCATTCCTACGTAAGAGACAAAATGCGCTTATATTCACAGCTGCTGTGCAACGGATCTCCGTTAGGACAATGGCGTTACAAACAGGAAAAGAGTGAGAAGTGTGCTCACAAAATGTCTTGATCCATGAGATATGATAAAATGAATGTCTAAACATTGTAGCAGAACATTTCTTTAAATTCAGAAGAGCAGGAAGCTAACACTATTTCCTAGCCTGGACAACTACAAAGTGTTACGCTAAATGTGAATGTGAAACTATAAGTTGAACACTTTTTTCAATTTTAAAAATGACAAGACAACAACATCTTTTCTTATGTTGTCGTTTATTTTCAATCATTAGATTTATGTTATGAGTTATATTAAAGAGGTAGTGTCCTTTTTGAACTTGAATGATGACAAAGTCAAGTCCACAAATACAGAACGTTGGAAAAAAAAAAAAAAAAGACCTAATATTCACATTTTTCAATGTCTTTTTCCTGGAACAATTTTTGTGCAAACTGTTGTTTAACAAGAATAACGTGAATGTAGAATGACACTGGTGAAATGTTAACATCTGTCGTTATGTTGTGATGAAGTTGTTTCAAATTGTACTCATTGCAAACATGAATGACCTTAAACTCCAGTCCACAAATAAACACTGGTATGAGAAACAAGCATAAGAATAGCTTTTGCATTTATGGCATAAACCTGCTCCGTTGCTGCCTCAGGTTTCCTGCGCCTGCCCATTAAAGAAATTTAAGCGTTTTTGGCATTTCAGTGTGGATGCAAAACATTTAGACATGAAAACAGTGTTTTAAAATGTATCCGCATTAAGGTGGCCATGGCCTCAGATTCACAGAATTTGTCTTTGTTGTTACAAGACTGGAAATTTTAAGTTTGATGTAATTTTCTTTGTGTTGTGTGATCATTTGGTTGATTCTAATTGGTTTTGTTCCTCTGTCTATCTCTCTCACTCTGTGCTGTAGGTGTGCTGGCCAACCATAACAGGAGGAATGAGCACTCAAGAAGGCCCCAATGATGAGCAGGACCAGTTGGAGTCAGGAAGCCTCCAGGAGAGCCATAGCTCTGAGCTGGTGGACACAGGCCCCCAGGGGTCCCCCACATCTGCAGGGAAGATTGAGGCAGGGTCGGCTACACCCAGCAATGGGCAGGCAGGGGACAGCAGCCTCCCGGCAGAGATCTGTGTGGTCATCGGGGGGTCCAGGAGCACACAAACTCTGGGTATGTGCAAGGTCCCACAGTTGGTTAGTGTATTTTCTAAACAAGAGCTTCATCATGAAGACCAAAGAACATTCAAAGGAAATCTGAGAAAATGTTCTTCAAAAGCATCAATCAGGGGAAGGATATGAGAAGATTTTAACCCATATCTGCCTAATGCATTATTCTGTATAAACACGGTGTACACATAACACACTCATTCACATTCAGCCAACCTTCAGTTTAACACTTCCCTCTTGGAAATGGAAAAAGAAACAAGGGCATGAAATGCTCTTTATTTTTATGTATAAACTGATTTGTTATGCCCAACCACTAAAAAAGTTGCAATTGAAAAACATTGTATACAAATTGCGGAAATTGCAGGGTCCATTCGTGCAAAGCTGGTAGAGCCTTATAGATAGACTTAAGACAAATAGATTCACAGCTGTAATTGCAGCTAAAGGTGCTTCTGTCAAGTAAGTAAGTCAAGGGGGTGAATACATATGGATTCAATTATTGTCTGTTTTCTATTAATAATTCATTAAGAAAAAGCTTTAGAGTGTATTTGAGTATTTTGTGTTGATCAGTGGCAAGAAATTAAATTAAATCCATTTTGATTCTATGAAGTAAGAAAATAAGATCTGAAAAATGTCAAAGGGGATGAATACTTTTTATACGCACTATATTAGATCTTTTGAAATTTCAACCATGTGAAATTATGAAAAATCAAGGTTTGGTGTTTTTCATGAAAGCCCTTAAGAGCCCTAATCTGGGTGTGAGCCTGACATTTTTGTACTTTCACTCAACTAAGTCTGGACCCGCTCAATAAACTCAGAAAAACAACCGAGTGAATCATCGTTCTCCTAGTCATCAGGGGTGGGGCAGAGAACTGATGTCAACATGGTTTATGTTCAGGACAATGTAAGTGCAGCGATGGCATTGATTTTGGCATAGTTATAGGCTATATATATCAAATTATTTGTAATGCACATCTCTACTTAAGATAGTATGAAGGGTTTTTTATTAACTACGCCTATATGTTTCTGGTTTGTCAGCCTGTGGTTATCGATGGTTCAATGGTCCAGTGGTCCAAAATGGATTGATGTGGCGTGTGAAACGGCAGTAATTCTAGGGTGCACAGTGACAGTATGAACCCCTTCATCCTGAGCTCTTATACTTTAGCCAGTAGAGAACAGTGCAGAATATCCACCCAATCATGCAAATACTGAAGATGGCCTCACTCTGTGTCTGGACTATTGCTTTGCATTGCTTTCATTTTTCAAGCGGTTGTTTGGTTGTTCTCAGATTCACGGTGTTGTCTTAGTTGTTACAAGACTGGAAGTGCCTCGGCTGTGTTTTCATTAGGCCTGCCTCTGTAGTGCATCAGCGATACTAGTATCTGTTGAATTGGAAGAGGCTTATTGGGCTGTGACTGTATGTTTTGTTGGAGGGTTTGAAGTGGAAATGGCTTCCTCCATTACCCCCACTCATTCCCAAAAAGGGCACTGAATTAAGACCTGTCTGTTTTCAGGATGTTTGAAAGGCAGCAGCTCACTGTAGCCCCTGCTGTACCAGAGCAGGTTCTGTCCGTTCATTCGCCCAGTGGGTGTACCGTTCGATCGATGTGATCATTCTACTGGGGAGCCCTGTCAGTGGATGCTAAAAGAGCGATGTCTATCTGGTCCTATATATTGCTGTCTATTGTTCTCGTCAGTGGAATTACCTCAACTCTCTCTTAGGTCTGCAGCACCTACAATAAAACGTCCCCATTTCTATTCACTCTGGGGGGTGGGTGGGTGGGTGTAGATTTGAATTGATTCATGTTGTATATTGTGCCAACCTTTGTAATGGAGAGCTACCATTTTCATACAGAGGCACCAGAGTTATATTCAATCACATCAAGTAAGAGCACCGACAAGAAACGAGCGACAAGCCAAAGGAAGTTAGAAGCTGAACTGATATTATACCATTGTCACATTGCAAAGCAGCTTATGTAGCTAATTGGCTAGTGAACCCGTCATCATGGATGCTCTGAAAATGTAAATATTCCTATAAAAATACACCTCAATTGTCTGGTTTAAGTAAGGAATAAAAATGATTGAACATTTATGTTATTTTTAGAATGTTTTATTGGATATAGAAGCTAACAGCCTATGGGATTAACTTGACCTCTGCTCTCTGCTTGCTCCCCCAGGCTCCTATGTCTGTGGTATATGTGGGAAGAAATACAAGTACTACAACTGCTACCAGACCCATGTACGCGCACACAGAGGTACAGTCAGCCATGCCCTGTTTAGATGAAGTGGGGACATAGCCATGTTAAACAACACCTCTCTGTGGTCAAGGGGAGATTTTGTCCCTGAATAGTAACTCTCAGCGACATTCACAAGGGTTTACAGCTGAAGACCACTTCAAAGCTGGGGCCTTTTTTTTTTTTTTCTTCTTTAAAAAAAAATGTTTTTACCTAATAAGGCCACGCCCAACATGGCCATAGTGCATGAATAGTGCTCATGAGCCAAAGATGGTATCTGTTGTGCATACACAGTCTTATTGTTTTTGCAGAAATATGTTTTGTTTTTTTATTAATTTTTTTTATGTGGCCGGCAGTTTACTCTGCTCTAGACTGTTCCTGAGCAGACTAGAGTCTGTTAGAGATGTGTGCTTGTCTCTGACCATCTACTCCTTCTGTCCACAGAGTCAGACAGTGGGGCCAGAGATAACGGGGCCCAAGGGCTCAACAGTGAGTACTGAAGCCTGCTCCACATCCACCAGATCTGGAGTACAATCACAATCACACACACATACACACACACATTCACACACACACATTCACACTACACACTCCCATGCACACTTTCTCTCACACAAACACAAACACACACACACACACACACACACACACACACACACACACACACACACACACACACACACACACACACACACACACACACACACACACACATACATACACATTCACCCACATACACACACACACATACAGGATGCTCTGTTTTTATTCACACCCTTGATAAAGATGAACAAAAGAGATTGTACAAAATCAACTATATAAGTAATGAGGTATATTTTTGGAGGTATATCAAAAACTTCTGAAAATTCCAAACCTACATTACTAAAACAATTGTTCAGAAAAACATATTTTGTTTTATTAACAATATTTGTTTTCCAGAAAATATCTGGATCACAATTATTCATACCCCTAACTATTCTTTTCAATTTAATCCAACAAAAACAAATCTTCATAAATATAAAACTTATTTGAAGTTCATTGGAAGGTTATGGAACTATACAGTGGCCTACAATGGTTTCCTGTTTCCCTAGGGTATAAAAAGGAGGGAACACATGTTTGAAATACTGTGGTCAGTCATCATCATGTTGAAAGGCAAATAACTCCCTGAAAGCATCAGACAAAAGGTTATTCACCTCTACACATCAGGAGATGGCTACAAAAAACTAAAAAGTTAAAAGATACCGCTTTCCACTAGGGATGCACCGATAATTCAAATAACACAATCGGTTGATACTGATACCAATACTGATAATTTGTTATTTATTGTGCAATTTGTGCCCTGGCAATTTAAGTAATAATTCTGCCCTTCATTATACTTTTCAATGAGCATGAGAATCATACAAATGTATGGAACAGCTTTTATTGTAACATTCTTTCACATACTCGTTGTACTGTGCTTTCTTGTAAAAGGCTGATCAGATTTGATGTATTAAAATCCTTGCTTGAGTTGCCTCCTCTTGCAAATAGCAAATTGTTTTTCTTTCTCTGAAGCTTTGTAATGCACCCACACAGCCAACGTTTTCTTCACTTGACAGTGTCAACAAAAACAGCACGGTACGGTGATAACCAAATTTGACACCATTATCGTAATTTCAATGATCAACCGCGGCAAATTTACAAACGTTGATGATTGCGGTTAAGCTATAACATTGTTGCATGGAGGAGAATAGTTCCTGCATTCATTTTGGCCTTTTTCCAACCAACACACAACACAGTCAATCACAGCCAGCCTTGATTTTAGTCCCTAAGAAAGGCCAGTTGCGTGCGGTCACTTTGGTTACAAACGAGCTGACAAAGAGCACAAAGGAGGAGTGTTCTGCAAGCACTGTAACAAAGCGGTCCCGATGGCAGACCGCAATATGTCTCATATGTTCCATCATTTGAGAAGTTATCACGAAAAGGAATACGAAGAATGTATAGCGAAAAAAATGTCTCCCCCACGCCCATGTGGAAACATTCCAATACACATCAAGTAGCATAACCGCTCTAATGTTGCTTTAATAACATGTTTTATCTGACCTTGACATTACAACAAAAAAGCTGTCTTTTAATTTCAAGTGAAAGTCAAACTACAAAGTGGATAATGGAATAGGATATGAGAAGTGGTTGGTGTATATATTTGTGTATAATCAGAATCCCTTGCCCATTTTCTATCTTGATGGAAAATAACACTACATTGTAGCTTATGAAGCCAAAAACTAAACACAAGGTATTTGTTACCCCCCCAAAATCCAAAACAAATAGAAAATAGCAGAAAAGTGATACTTATTTTCCCAGTAGTAACTCACACAACCCATGATTTATGAGAACTGGAGTTTACTTTTTGAGTATTGACACATTGTATGCAAGGGGGTATCCCTTGCATACAATGTGTCAATACTCAAAAAGTTCCTGAGATCCAACTCTTGAGTTTTTCAGTGCTCACACAATACAGTGCAAAGAACATATTCAACACTGAGCCTTATTTAAAAGGGTTATTTTGAAATTAATATTTATATTTTGTATTAATGATCATTCATGTATTTATGTGAATATAGACAATTTAAATGTCAGCCATATTTGAGAGTATACCACAGTCTTAGAAAAAAATGGTTCTAATAGGGTTGTACGACTTGTACAACCTTTTCTTCTAAGAGAGTATAAGGATTCATATGACACCAATATTGTGTCTGTACTATGTTTAAATCTGAAGTAACAAAGAAAATTACAACTCAACTCATTTGAAGAAGCATCAATACCTTTGTTTAGAAGGCACTTCCATATGTGATCGACAGACTCAGCCTGACTTAACCTTCCTTTTACTGGTGACTTCCTCTTCCTTTTACGTCCCTGTCAAGATCCCAACACATGTGGACTGCCTATTTTCTCAGCAAGAAAATGCAATATTGTTTCCAGTGGCCCAGTTGGGTTGGTAGCCTAGGTCAGAAAGTCTACTGGCCTAAAAATAAATTCTACTGAACTGACTCAATTAAAAAAGTAACTGAGTGCCAATAAATTATTTATTCATCCCATTCAATAAGAAAATTCAGCATCACACCCTTAAGCTGGCTGTGCCATATAGGCCTAGGCTGCTATGAAATACAGTAGGGCTCCTGAAAACTCCCCAAGAATGTCATTCATTGCTAAAAAGTATTACTATTAGAATACATTTGAATATTTATCATATTTAGGCAAATAGCCTACATGATTAAATCAATTAGCAATATCATGCCTTTTTTTACTTTCACTTTTAGGCTTAATTCAGAACAAATGGCAGTAGATCTTCCTCATTTAACTCCTATTTATAAACCTGTAGGACAGCTAATGGTCACTTATTTTCACCAGCGACTTGGTACAGTTACTAGCTAAACTAAATTCAAGACATTGGAGAATGAGGGAAAGTTTTGAGCCTCATAACCGAAACCCGCGCTGTATGCGCCAATTAGCGGGTGAACACGATTCTGCAGTGCCCCGCTAATAAAGGGTGAAGTTAGTCAATATTAGTTGATCAAAAAATTATAATTTATGAACCGTTCGAGTGCGGATCGTGCCAATGCATTTTATTAAAGAATATAATTTTCTGCATTTTTTGACCATAAAATATAGCTTACTTATATAGTTTATTTTATACGACCTCTTTTGTTCATCTTTGTCAAGGGTGTGAATAAAAACGGAGCCTACTGTACATACACATGATATTACATCACAATAACAAATAGACACAGCAGAGGGGTAGCCTCATTATATTTATAATGTTGAAATGGGTGATTTTAAAATCGGGGTATTCCCCAGTATGAATACCATCATAAAAGGGTTATGGAGACCCCAGCTCATTGTGATGAATTGATAGTACTGACAGTAATCTCCAGGGTGTTCTCAGAAGGAAAAAAAGCTATGTTCAGTGGCAGGATACTTGTCAGACAGTAAGTGTGTTTTCTCTCTATTCTGTTTCTTTGCAGGCAGTTTCCGCTACGCCTGTGATATTTGTGGAAAGAAGTACAAGTACTACAGCTGCTTTCAGGAGCATCGGGATCTGCATGCTGTCGACGGTACCCTTCCCCTCCTTCCCAGAGCTCAATAATCGATATGGGTCCATACAGGCCAGCTCCCATTGGCTTGTTCTTTCAGTGGCAGAGCTGGATGAGCAGAATCCTGTCCTCTTCCTGTCGGTCTTCTTGTCCAATTCCTGTCTCTCTCTGACCTCTTCCTGTTTACCTTCTGTCCCAGATCCCTATGACCAGGTTGTCATTCCAGTGGATGACCAGAAAGATGAGGATCAGGTTGAGCCTTTCCAGAAAATTGGACCAAGTAGGAACCATTTCAATGCTACGACCTGCTGGTGTTGGGGTGTGAATGAGAAGATGGGGACTGTAGTGCATGAGGGTGTTTTTACTGCTGTTTATGGCTGTTAGTTATACACAGGCTGGGCAGGATGTGATTTATATTTTTCTTCAGTTCCAATGCTTGAAATATAAATTTGTATTAAGCATATGTTGTAATTGTATAGATTTTTATTGGTGTTATCTTGGTGTTATCTTGGTGTAATTGGGATGGCATCGCACAGCCACAACCAATTGTGTCTATGAAACATGTGCATAAACAGTTTGAAAACATTGTTTGAAAATGCCATTTAGGCATTATTTATTTCTGTAATGCTGTATCCCACTGTTTTAACTCTTGAACTCCATTTAGTCCATTTAGTGGACTCTTTTAGAGTCAATTTTTTTTTCAATCTTTCATTTTGTGGATGTGGATAAAAATAACTCCTTCCTGTTTATTTCTGAGCATCTTGTTTGGAGTAGATAATAGTGTAATCAGAAGAACACTGTTTGAACCACAGGGGTGACCTGATGAAAACCACTGTGGTCGAAACATTTTCCTTTTGATCTCGCAATAAAAAGATCACGTGGGAGTAGTGGCAGTGTAGGGGTACTATTTCTCCTCTTGGTTTACTCAGTCTTTTCCTTGCTACTGTTAGTATGATGGGTGTGCGTACACCTGGCTTTGTGATGGTGATAAAACATTCACACGAGTATTTTAAACATCTAAACTTCATGCTTTGTGAAGTCGATTAATGACATTGTGATTTACTGATTTAGATATGGTGTTAAAGGTCTGCATGCTCCCCTAATTTAAAACGACCCCCCTCCTCCCAGGCGGCTCATACTCCCCAGGACCTCCGGAAGGAGCCCTGTGGGTCGGCTTGGCAATATGCCTGCAGGGAATTTCCAGCCACCTATTTCACCACACATTCAAATCAAACAGATGCGTGAAAGATATTTCAGAAAGCTGTGCTCATATTTGTATTGACGGGGAATTGTTTTTGGAGATAGGTTGGAGTTTTCTGCTTTTAAGGTGCATGGATATGATGGAAGCCTAGTCCAGGCCTCCACAGCTCCACTCGGGCCACTGAGAATCAAGCGGCACCAGGAGTTATTCATCTGTCCTTTTAATTCACCGCTTGGTATGAATAACGCTGTGATGACATGTTTCTGTACAGTAGGCTTTAAAGTGCGGTCCAGGTTTGTGTGGCCAGGATAAGCCAGTTGGAAATGATTTATAGATTCCTTCTTTTCTCTTTTTTGTCAGAGAGCCTGATGTTATAAATTGCTTTGTCTGTCTGCAGAAACCGGGAGTTATGTGTGTGAATTCTGTGGGAAGCAGTACAAATACTTCAACCCGTATCAGGAGCACGTGGCCCTGCACGCCCCCATAAGTAGGTGACCCAAGCCCTAACACGGGTGTCCTATTTTACCCCTAAGGGGTTGGCGTGGTGCAGGCTTTTGTTCTAGCCCAGCACTAAAACACCTGATTCAACTGATCACGGTTTTCAATCGAGGCCTGAATTAGTTGAGTCGGGTGTTGTAGTGCTGGGCTAGAACAAAAGCCTGCAGCCACACCTGCCCTTTTGGGTAAGATTGGACACCCCTGCCCTAACATGTCCGGCGTTGAGGTTTGGTACAGGGCACTGGGTTATACGCCTGTCTGAAAACCACTAACGTTGTCAGGCCTTTCCGAGTACAACCATCCCGGATCAGGTGGTCAAGCAGGACGTGTGTTTTGGACGGGCCTATATGCCTATGCACCTGTATTGTGCACACTTTTCAGGGATATTATATATTTACGCGCTATGTTTCCTCACTGAGAAAAGTGATGGGGGTGTACACATATCAAATAATGATGTACTGTAGGTATTGAGTTTTGACATTATGAAATAAATAAATTTTTTGGTTTGCAACTAAGAAAATTCAATTGTGATAGTATTTTCAAGTATGAAGTTGAAGTAACTTGAAGTAAATTGAGTAAATTAGCTTTTTTAACCATGGCTGCTTATAACTCTTACTGCCATAATACGTTCTTACCATGAGCATCTTACATTTTAACGATTTTGATGGAATATTATTTGTACAGATCGTTCCCCTCGTGACTTGCAGTCCCCGCATTCACAACAGCGCGGTGTGGACATCGGCAAACATGCCACCCCCAAATCGGGACACCCCAAATCTGGACACAGCCAAACAGGTAAAAGCACCGTGATACCAAACTTGCATTAGTACCAGTGCACTGGACACTCAATGGACAGTGAATGTTTTTAACATATTAATCTAATATGTTTTTTAATCATGTAAGCTGTGCTGCAATTCAGTTTTCTGTATTTTTAACTGCCAAAGGGTATCATAATGGCACATGTACTTTTTGTATCTGTAAATGAATTAAATAAAACCAGATTATAAAGTTAGATTAATGCCTATATCTCCCTTTCTCACACACTGTCTCTCTCTCTCTCTCTCCTCCCCCCCTCTCTCTCCCTCCGTCTGAGTGTCTTTTAGAATCTGGGCTGAAGTATATGTCATTGCAGTCTATTTAAAGTTTGTCTCTTGCATAAATAGGTCAGAGGAACTGTAGCGTTGAGAAACGGCCGGGCAGCAGTGTTTAGATTGACTCTGATTTATTATTGTCAATGCTGGGATTGAGAGTGACTGTCAGACATTCGGCTCCTTTTTGTGAGAAAGGGGCAGGACTCCGAGGACATGGTGGGGGCTACTACATTTGGGTATTTAAAAAGCAGTCTAAGCCTCCATATGTTTTAGATGTTGCTGTAAACAGGTGAAGGCAAAGCTACTCTCTTTACTCACACAAACTCCACTGTCCCATTGACAGAACCATGCAGTGCAGCTCTTTCTAAGCATAATAGCCGATAACTCAGATTTTGTTCCAATATTGTCCTTACTTGAAGATGTTCTCTCCACACACAGCTTGTACAGTAAGACAGTAAAATAAGACAGAGCCAGGAGACAACTTCCCAAACTGGCTCTCACTCTCGCCATCCTCCTTACTGCTGATTGGTTTAAAAGCCTCTCACATCCTGATCATCTTCATTACTGCTGATTGGCTAAGCAGTCCCTCACGTTCCCCACTCACCCTGATTGCTCAGGGGAATGGATTTCTGAGCTGACCTTCCTGGTGAAATAAAAGTTAAATTGAAATAAATAATGTATGAGGCATGTGCAACCCCAAAAGTATTGTCAGTAATACATTACAGTAAATTACATTAGATAAGATTAAATCAATCAAATTCTGCATTACATAAAGGCAAGCTTCAACAGTTACATAAAAATTTTACTTTTTCATTCCAAATGTTAATGGCAGTTGGCATAGAGCACTGTATTGTGGCACACACAGTGGTCTGTTTCCACAACACCTGCACAGAAAGTGCTTCAAGTCAGCAGCGATAATACAGAAAGTTACCATGGATAACCCAGACACAAGGTTCAGAAATGTTCGTTCTTAGAAGTCCTGTGATTTTTGATGGGGGCTGGGTGATATGAAACATTCTTGACTAATGCTGATATTGTTTTGACCAGTTACACCTTAGTTTCTCAGTTCTCCAACCTACAGAATCACGAGAAGAATTTACTGACTTTATCTTTGGTCTCTGTGATTTTTCTTCTCTCCTTGCAATGAGAAAATATATAATGCAGGAAAATGGTTCTTGGCAATGGGTATCATATCAGGATATGCTTGTTTAGGAGCAATTTTGTATTGCTTTCGATCTATGCAATTAGTTTATCTTTGTACGATTTCCTTTACTACCCATTTCCTGTTGTATTGTTATAATCGACATTTGTAATGTAATGCAGGCACTTTTTTAACGGTCCTCAATGTTCTGATTCAGAGAGTCCTTTCTGTCGGAAGATGGAGGGAAGAATTCAGACCTCTGTGGGAGAGACAAACAGCTCACAGAACTCCAGCGGTGAGCTTTGTTTCTGATTTTATCCCATTTTCTCCCAATTTGGTAGCCAATTAGACCCACTATTTTTTTAAATGTCAATCCCCCGCTAGTAATGTGAGTTCGCTGCCGTAGTTCTGCGACCGGTAGTGACGAAGGGGAAGTAACGCCTCTTCCGAGACGGCACTCGCCAAGCTGTCGACTGTAACCCGGTACTACAGGGGCCACTCTTATGCGCAGCGAACGTCATGTCGGCTTCCCTCCCCCCTCCCTGGGGCGGACAGCCAATCGCCGCCCCTGGTGGCACTCCCGGCCAGAGCCGACTCTGGCGATACGGGGAATTGAACCCCGGTGTCCGTGGCCAGTGTCGGACATTGTAACCACTGGACCACGCAGGAGCCCTCCCTGCAACTCTGAAGCTTTGTGTGTGTTTTTTTCCTTTTGACCCTGGCTTCAAATCAGGCCTAATTTTCAGACCTCAATCCCTCAAATCAAGGAGAATTACAGAGTCTGTATGTGCATACATTTATAGCTATTTATTTTAATTTTATTTATACTGTAGGTGTATGAACCTCCTGGTTGTACACAGGGTGCATTTTAAGAACTATTTCATTAATATATAATAATATATATAATAATTCTTTAATTATGGTTACCATCACCGTTTTGGTTCAGTGTTTTCAGGAGAGAGAGAGTGAGAGAGAGAGATTCATTTGAACTCCTGGCCCTTGTGAAAAGTTGCGGCTATTGCTCCCGCTTGTAGTCACCGTATCCCTTTCCTTCACAGGGACTACAAAACCCATGATCCCCAGCTCATTTCCTGTGGTGCAGAGTAAGTGGTTTTTCCTCTATAATCTGTTTCATTACTATTTTTTTTGTTTTGGCTTGTTTGTCTTTTCAATACTGTGTGCATATCCATGTATCTGTGCAGTATACGTGCAGTACGCACATGGGTCCCCTTTTAACCGGAAACTCAATTTAAGGCAGTATTTTTGTGTTCTCTTCGAGAGCCAGTAGCACAATTCTTCATTTGAACCTTCTAAACTGTGCCAGACACATCACACATCACTCATAGTTATGTGCTGAGCAGATAAATATGACTTGAGGAAAAATAGTGCTCACCTCATTTATGCTCAACAAATTTTGAGCGACAACAATTAGGTCCAAGTGAATTGAAATGTCACTCAATATGTTTTTTGATCATGAACAGGGCGAGCGCCATTTTTCCTCATATGACCTAAATGTGTGGATGTCAAGGAAGTGGCTAATTATGTTTTATGGTATAGGAAAGAGATTGGTTGGCTGTGAAGACTGTTTCCTTCTACACGCCATCATAGAAGCTCCTTGCAGTTTTGTCTCCTACTTTCTAGAGAGTATCCAGCCCTGTATCAGTCCTGGTCCAGAACACCCCAAGGCTCTCTGCCTCTAACTTAGATCAGGGATCTGGGCCATGGAGCCAGGAAGTTTCAGATTTGAGTCCCAGGCGGGGAACTGCTGTTGTACTGTAGAGCAGAGTACTGAAAGTATTCAAATGTATAAATGGATAGAATGGGGGTGGAAAGGAAGCCAAGGATGAGGGCACCCAGAGAGCAGCTCAATAACAATAATGTGGAGGAGGGGTTCCCAACCCTGGTCCCGGAGAGCTCAGGGTTGCTACGCAGCACTTAATCGATCAATTAAAGCAGTTGCTTACATGGTTAACTCACCTCACCTGGTTTCTTGGGTGTGATTCGGTTGCTGATTTAAGGGTAAAAACAGCAAACCCGGAGGCTCTCTGGGTCCAGATTTGGGAATCTCTGATGCAGTGGGTCTCCCATGTCCTCCAGCCTGATGACTTAACAGGAGCTGTTCCCTTGTGTTTCAGAGCCCTACACGTGTGGCGCCTGTGGGATCCAGTTTCAGTTCTATAACAACCTGCTGGAGCACATGCAGTCACACGCGGGTGAGTGCAGCGGGTTGAGGCACCATGTCCGAATCCTGGCTGGGAGAACATAAGAACATAAGAATACATAATGACAAGAATGGCTGTTCAGCCCATCTAGGCTGGTCATGTCCTAATCTAAAGAGTACTGCATTTAGCCTAGATTTGAATAGCCAAGTGTCCAAGTGTTAGTCGATTCAAAGCTGTTTGCCAACCCCCTAAGTATACTATTATCTACAAATGTAACTATTTTGCTACTAACGTCCCTATCAAGATCATTTATGTAAATAAGAAAGAGCCGAGGTCCCAGCACCGATCCCTGCGGGACTCCATTGCCCACAGCACCTAGGTCAGATACGACCACCTACTGTTACTTTTTGTATTTGCCCCTTGCAGCCAATTATGAACCCGCTCTGAAACAACTCCTGAAATTCCTACTGAATTAATTTGAACAATGAGCCTCTCATGTGGTACTCTGTCAAATTCTTTTTGAAAGTCCAAATATATAATATCATCAGCCTGGTTCAGGTCAACACACGTTGTAGCCTCTTCAAAGAAGTCCAGGAGGTTTGTTAGGCATGACCTCTCCTTAAGAGAGAAAATACTATTATTTTTCAAGAATTTGTATTTGTACCTAATAATGCATTCCAGTATTTTGCTAATTAAATTGACAGGCCTATAGTTCCCTGAGTCAGTACAGTCCCCCTTCTTAAATATTGGAATTATACTACCCTGCTTCCAGTCATCTGGTATTTCTCCAGTGTTTATGGATTGCATAAAAATATCTGTCTATATATAGATCTAATGGTGTATATATAATTTTGCCAAGTTCTTTGAGTACTCTGGGATATGTGCCATCAGGGCCTGCTGCCTTATTTGTTTTAAGTCTTTGTCGTTTTTGTAGTACTTCTACATCCCTTATCTCTAAGTCCTCCAAAACATTCTGTACATTGGCTATACATTTAGGCATAGCCCGCATATTACAATACTCTACCTTGTTTCTCAGTTTTCCTTTTTATATCTATACAGTCGCTTCTTTTCCCTCAAAATCTCCTGTAAAGTCATCCACTGCGGAGACAGTTTTTTCATCCTATTTTTCCTTACTTTTGGGATGAATTTACACTGTATATCTACAATAACCCTTAACCCCCTGAGGTCCGTGCTTAGCTCAGAGAAGCTTTGTGATTTTGGTGTGGTCTGATATTTATCTCAACTTCATCAACTTAACACACACTTACTCCAAAGTGTTTGATATTTTTATTTGAAGGACAATCACAGCTACATTTATATGCCATCAATAGTTTGGTCAGTATCATATGCAGCTTGTAAATAGATCTACAAACACACAAGTTATAAAGAGTACATTTTTCTGCCGTCACAAAAGTTGGGAAAGCACACACTAAACTATTTTGCCAATATTGTTTGTTCACCAAGGTCTTGGTTATGTAAGGATGTCAAAATAGTTTAGCACATCTGAGATCTAAATAGCTAAAAATCTGTTTTTATCAGAACTGGTCAAATTTATTTCAGGCTATGGGAGGGCTATATGCTAATTTACTGAATATTCATGATCCACACCTGAGGGTTGTCCACACCTGTAAGATCTGTCAGATGGGCCTTCTCTCTCTCTCTCAAAGGCCATCAGACAAAGACAAAAGCCATCAGAGTAAGCAAGTTTTTTTTTCATTTTGGAAGATTTATTGAAAACATCACACAAACTATAGCCTATACAAAAAATTCAAAATTAAAACATGGTGAGACAATCTGTTCTTTCATAGTCTTTGGTGCCACTTCTCAAAACAGTTTCTGGTCAATTGTAGACACAAGGGAACATCACAAACCTTGCACTCCCATGGAGTGCACTGTTGTTTCCCCGACATCTTGCAGAGTACGCATTTCTTGCGACCAACAGAAGCCAGTTTGCCAACATCCAGAGTCTGTTTAGCAGTGGGCACAGGCACATGATCAAAAGTAGCCCGGTTTCTGGGTTTTAGATATTTATTTATCTTTAAACATCTGTAGGAAAACGAAAGCAAAATCGAACTATAAACAAAACAAACCAAAATAACCAACGATCAGGAACAAACAAAACAAGTAAAACAGTAAATCCAAAACGTATCCAAAAACTCGGAATAAACTAAACACTGGGAATCTAAACAACAATAAGCACACGAACAAACAAGTTCTCGAGAGGCAAGAAACATTAATCACAATCAGTACTATCAAGCTAAACTAGATAATGTCCAAGTGCCGAAACAGAGAATGCCAGCTGGTTAAATATCCTCCCGTTAATTATTCGCAGCAGTTCGCAATGATTCTGATTGTTTCCGTATAGCGTCACAAGACGCGGAATTCATATATTTTCACGAGTATTTGAAAACATGGGAAATAAAAGAAATATCAGCATACACAGTCTGTTGCTGGCAGATCGCAACCGTAAACACAGACAAGATGCTAGGCTATATAATGTCGGGACATTGTATGTGTTGGTTACATGGTGATTTCACACATGGCCCCACGCCCCTCCCTGAAACTAGCACCTAGTTACCATGTCAATAGAAGGGGGGTGGTACTTCCAGGTAAAACAGAGAGTGAAAGGCAAGGTTTACTTTTGGTCTAATTAACCTAATTAAAAAATCTCATATTATTTGCCAGTGCTCAAATCGGAAATCGGAAAGGTTTCTGTCAATGTTTTTGCAGCGTGTGTATGATAAAATCTTGCGACGTTAGAAATAGTAATATACTTTTATTGCTGCTCGGATCATCGGCGATCCAGTCAACCTCAGGGGTTAAAAAAACAGATAAAAACTGATCGAAAAAAAAAAAAAAAGAGCATCACACTCAGTATAACACAAAAATGCCCAGTACTGGTCTCAACCAACGAGATCGCTCCAGTTGCAGCCGAACAGAGGACACACTGTGCCTTTTATAACAGGCCTGACAGAAGCAGTGAGCAACACCTGAGCTGAGTATTGTGTAGGTTCAGCCACAGCTGTGTGTGCCTCTAGATTCAGCCTCAGCTGTGTGTGCCTCTAGATTCAGCCTCAGCTGTGTGTGTCTGTAGGTTCAGCCTAGGCTGTGTGTGCCTCTAGATTCAGCCTCAGCTGTGTGTGCCTCTAGATTCAGCCTCAGCTGTGTGTGCCTGTAGATTCAGCCTCAGCTGTGTGTGCCTGTAGGTTCAGCCTCGGCTGTGTGTGCCTGTAGGTTCAGCCTCAGCTGTGTGTGTCTAGACGTTCAGCCTCGGCTGTGTGTGCCTGTAGGTTCAGCCTCGGCTGTGTGTGCCTGTAGGTTCAGCCTCAGCTGTGTGTATATGTTCAACCTCAGCTGTGTATGCCTATAGGTTCAGCTTCAGCTGTGTGTGCCATGTAGGGCTGTGGCCCATATTCCTGCAAGCCTGCCAAACAACAACTGAATGCAGTCAAAGAGAATGAGCAGCATTAAAGTTAAAAGCCAAAGCCTCCCAATCCGTCCTGTTGTCATAGCCCAGCGCTAAAGAGAATGCAATTGTTCTGCATCTTTCTTCTGCAGAACGAATTCGGTTGAGGCCTGGTGTTTGAATATTTTTGATCAGGTTAGGGTAGGAATACACCGGCCCACCAGTCGGTCAAAAAACGTTGGTGGCTGTAGTTACCATGATGCATTCCTACAGGTGTGGGAGGGAGGGGGGGGGTTCCCACAAGAGTTTGTTCTTCACACACAAACTCAGAACGTATCTGCAAATGAGCTGTCAGCAATCAGGGCTGTGTGTTCCAGCACATCTTTATCTTGAAATTGTTGGCTGATGCTGACCGACTATACAGTTGGAGCTCATCAGCAAGTTCAGGCGCACTCTGAGTTCTCATGCAACATCAGCTATTGCTTTCTGACGCTGTCGTTTTTGTTTTTTTGCTGTCCACAGCCGACAACGAAAACCACATCAATGTGGACCCCCCCAAAATATCCCCGGCCCCAACCCCAACCCCAACCCCAACCCCAACTCCAACCTCCACCCCCACCCCCACCCCTACCCCCACCCCCACCTCCACCTCCACTTCAGCCCCAGTCCTGGCCTCAACCCCTGTCCCCACCCCCCCTGCACAGAGGAATCACACCACTAACCGTGAGTATCCAGCCTTTAATGTCCACCATTTACTGAACATTTGCAACTTAATATTCATTTTGACCTTATATTACCTTATTTACCTGATCAACACATGCCATCAACAAGACATGCACAGCTTACACTTTTACACACCACTGTACACCACAGTGTTTAATGTGTTTAAAGGTTTTGAGTGAAGTGGATTTAAAAATTCTGTTTTTCTTTTCCATTCTCTCTTTGCCTCTTTCCCTGTCCCACTCCTCTCCACCCCCCTCTCCCTCTCTTTCCCCCTCCCTCACCCCCTCTCCACCATTTTCTATGACTCCCCCTTCCTCCCCTCACTCTCTCCACCCACCTCCCTACCTCTCCCTCCCTCCCCCTCTCTCTCTCTCTCCCCCTCTCGGTGCAGCCAGCAGCATCCTGCCGGAGAAGGAGCGGCAGCAGGTGGCCGAGCGGTTGCTAAGGGTGATGTGTGCGGACCTGGGGTCGCTGAGTGTGCTGAGCGGGAAGGACTTCCTGAAGCTAGCCCAGACACTGGTGGACACGGGGGCACGGCACGGGGCCCTCTCTCTACGGGACGCCCTGGGGGACGTGAGCTCGCTGGCCCTGCGCCAGCTGCCCCGCATGTACAACCAGGTGAAGGTGAAGGTCACCTGTGCCCTGGGATCCAGCTCCTCACTGGGCATCGCCGTCACCTGCCACGCCCACACCCTGGGACTGGACGCCTGCTACGTCCTGACGGCCTACCAGGTGGAGGGCTCCCGGGTCAAGCGCTACGTCCTGGGGGTGAAGGAGCTGGACCTGAGGGAGGCGGGGGAGCACGTGCACCACTGGGTGCAGAACGTCCTGTCCGAGTTCGTCATGTCCGAGATCCGCACCGTCTACGTGACGGAGCCGCGGGTGTCGGCCGCGCCCTTCTGCGGGCGGGCGGGGGCGTGCCTGCACTGCGCCGGGTGCTCGCTGGGCGCCGTGGTGACGGCCGTGCTGGGGAAGCGCAGCCTGCAGGCCCGGGGGCTCCAGGAGCTGGGCGAGCTGATGGCCGCCTGCCGGGACCTGGTGGCGGTGGCGGGCCTGTCGCGGGACGTCCTGGGCGGGACGGAGGACGCCGCCGCCCCGCCCCCTGCTGGGACGACGGCGCCGAGACGCTGCTGCTGGTGCACGAGCGACTGGACCACCTGCGCGAAGTGTGCGGACGGGGCAAGCGGGCGGCGTCCCTTCTGCAGAGCCTGAACAAGCCCCTGCTGGGCACCATGGCCTCCCTGCTGGGCCCGCTGCGCCTGGCCGTCCTGGAGCTCAGCAGCGAGCGGCGCCCCACCCTGCCGCTGGTGCTGCCCATCTACCTGCGGCTGGAGAAGCTCTTCACCTCCAAGGCCGGCGAGACGGGGGCCGGGGGCCGGCTCTGCCACTACTTCCTGGAGGCGCTGAAGGAGAACCTGAGGGTGGAGCGCCTCCACCAGGTGGCCATGGTGCTGGACCCGCAGCTGAAGCTTCGGCCCACGCCCACGCACCAGCACGACGAGATCATCGCCAAGGTGTGCGAGACGGCGGGCGAGATGAGGGAGGACGACGCGGGCGGCGGCGCGGGCCCGGGGGAGGGCGTCCCGGGGAAGAAGAGGGCGCGGCTGGAGGGCGGCGCCGCGTGGGCGCGCGGGCCGGACGACCCCAAGGTCAGGAAGGAGCTGTTCCAGTACCTGGCGGAGCCCACGTTCCACGTCGCGCCCGACCTCTTCCAGTACTGGAGCTCGGCGACGGACAAGTTCCCCAAGCTGGCCCGCCTGGCCCTGTGGCTGCTGGCCGTGCCCGCCGTCGGCACGCGGAGCGAGTGCGCCACCGTCTGCCAGCAGACCCTCACCATGAAGCGCAGACGTCAGGTCAGGCCCGAGGAGGCCAACAAACTCATATTCCTCAAATCAAACATGGCCTGAACAGACCCCCCTTCCTCCCAAACCAGATGTTACCCCTGAAACATTACATCACAGCGGGGGCGAGTGCACGGTGGAGCCCCCCGTCTCCAGAGTCTCCCCGTCAAGCTTATTCTATTTATTTTCCTCCGTTCAGGAAATGCTTAGAGAACTGTCTCTTATTCTAGGCCGCACTGTCTAAAGCCAAAATCACCGTCTGTTCTCGCCATTCGTCTTCGGTTGTCCTCTCACTTTGTGAATGGAGGAGAGCTCGAAGTTGCGTACGGGCTACCGCGCGGACGTCACAGCCCGTATTTCAGAACTGAACACATGCCTTGACATTGTTACCATGGCCTTTTCTTTTCCTCTCTTTCCCCATTGGCGGTAACTTGATCAGTCGAGTGACATTTGGCGAGGAGGGGAGATGGCGGCCTATATTCGTCTTCTTAATCAGACTTCCTCTATTACTCTGTTATTCATACACACAAAATGACTTGAAAGTTCCTAGACGGCATGCTGTTCTTACTGGCAGTGGGTTGTGGGGCCTATGAGCAGCCTGGTTGCTGGTTTTGCATGGTTCGGAAGCCACTGCACCCACACTAGTTATGCTCAGTGAAGCACCAACTACTTCTCACAGTTTGTTTTTGTCATTCTAATGAACAACCCATAACTACAGTCACACAAATGAGAGAATAAGACCCTTGTCTCCCTCGGTCACCTCTGTATTCACTATGTTAAAACTGTTCACTGTAAAACACAAGTAACCATATTGTTACAGTGTTTGTTTTTACACTCGGTTATATGCCAAAGAAAAACACATGGCTGCTCAGATCCATACTCACAATTAGGAAGTGCAGGTTTTTGTTTGTGGGAGGACTCCAGTCTCTGCCCCGTTCAGCATTACTCTTCAGTCTGTGGTGTTCGCTTCACCGCCAAGGTCACCGTTCCTCTTGTTTTTATCTCCAAATGCTCCGCTCCTCCCTCCCACTGCTCTCCGGGCTGGTGAAGGACAGCCAGTGATTGAACAGCTCACCAAAGGGAAAGAAAACAAATGAACACAAAGATCCAGACCTGCAGAATACTGCGTAATATGTCCGTTCCTACACCAGTCACAGAGCTCGTATCGGCATCAAATATTGTAGGTGGCGGAGAAGAGCATGCAGGGATAGGCGTGGGTGGGGAGAACCAGAAGGGTTCGACCAGTGGGCAGCATGTTCTGGAGAAGGGCGTGGTCAGAGCGTCTGGGCAACGGGTGCATTTTGTGATGGGAGTACGGGATACCCAACTGTAGATCAGTCTGTCCCACGTGGCATCGCGATGCGGTGCAAAGTCTCTCTGTCAAGCCCGAATTATACTTGATCCAACGAACACGGTGTTGGCGGTCACAAACGGCGAGCCTGGTCTATGTAATCACAAGGGCATTCGTGGTTCTTGAGCTCCAATGAGCGGAGTGCGTTGTTACACACCAGGACAGTAGGTGGCAGTATAGATGATTTGTGTAGGAAGTACCGGAAACACCTCGTGTCCCCCATATTGCTAGTCAACCAATCATCGTCTGTGCATCGAATACAGCCCCGTATGCATTCCCCTTGTCCCAATGTCTGCCCCTGAGACCTCGTGCACTTCAGTGCGCGCTCACATGCAACCAAGCAAGGGTATTGGATTGTCCCATTCTGTAGTTTTGGAGGGCTTGACAGCGCCCTTAATGAGCCCTTGATGAGCCTTTCTCCACAAGGGAATTGTAATTCTTTGCAGCATCGTGACATTGAAGACAACAGCCAATTGCAGGATAAACAGACGGCCCTGATTACAATTACATTAATTGACAGTTCGAACGGCACGGCACACGCACACAGATTTTGACCATTGTTTTGGCCGCAATTGCGTCATTTTGTCCGCGTGGCCTCCCACCGTGCATAACAAATCAAGCTTAAATCGGGTTCCAGGCAGAGGCATGTGGGAAGTGCTGTTTGCGGTAGGATATCTTTGAAAACGCTGAGCCATCTCTATTCTCCCAGGTTCTCCCGCAGGAGATGGTAAGATAATGTACGTTGTTATGTAACCAATGTCATATTCGTCTGCTGATATGAATATATGGATATGAACTAGCTGCTGGACAACTCGTGTGAACAAACATATATAGTCTATAGTTGTGATGATAAGTATTGTTATTATTTTCGTTGGTTTTAATTAATAAAAAATGAACAATAGTAATAACATGAATAATTATCATCACAATAACAACAGTTAGTGTCATTCATATGGTGGTAATATAACAAGTTATGAATAGAAAATAGATTTTTCTGGCCAAATATAGTTGACCATGGACAGTTAAGTACTGTTGTTGCAATGGATTGTTTGCACATACACTCCGTTCATTGGCTAGTGTTTGTGTCCTGGTCTAATTCAGTTAAAAATCCCAGCCATTACATTTTACTGTCTAACGCTCAGGATTTCACTCATTTAAAGCCACGCAAAGTAGTAGTTATCTTCCTCAGCTTGTGTTTGAAACTTTTGCCTCGGCCAGAGATTCACACGAAAGGTATTTCAAAGGTGACGTCATATTACTGTACAAATAACTACACGCAGACAGCTTTCTGAGGTGCTTTTTTTTTTTTTTTTTTTAAGACTAACTAGAAAATAGACGAGTTCTCAAACTGTTAGTGCTTGTATTGCCTGTTAAACACATCTAAGATGAGTTCAGAGTTATGCATGCAGTTTATAACAAGACATTGATGAGAAAAGGTGAGAATTTAAAGTATGCTGATCTATACATGTGTGTATATATATATACATATATATACACGTAAACACTAGCTACATATTTTTAAACCTGGGACATCCCCTTGAAGAAGTGTATTGAAATGTAGGGTAGGGTAGGGTTTGGGGTGGGGGTACATTGTACATTAGAAAAACAAACTGCTGTTTTGATCCACTATAAAGAGCTACTGATTCCCAAGTCTGATAACACCGTACCTCTTTTTTAAAATAACTAAACATTTACAGCGTTTTTATAAAGACCTGGCAAGTTTGTGCAATGCACTCCTTTTCAAGGCGTCACGTTGGGCCAGTTTGATTACTGTACGTGGTTTTTTAAGAGCTGCCGGGAGGAACATTTTATAAAGGGGTATGTGGGTTTGTCTGAAGGTTTTTGGTCAGATTAAAAGATTGTTTCTTTCCTGTCCCTTTGGAGTGGAATGCATTGTGCTGTTATGAACTTAGATCATATTTAGAATTTAGCATATTTAAAGTTTTTATCTCGAGATTTCATTTCTAAAAAGAAGATATGGCTTACTTAGAAAAAAAAGCGAGTGAAATATATATAAATATATATATGTATATATATATATTTGTTTTGTCTGTTTTCTGGGACAAAGGAAAGCTCATTTACAAATGTTTTGAATCAAAATATGAATATTCTGTTGCCATGTCAATATATAGTCTACCGATGTATATTCCTGTCACAAATGCATATATCTGAGTGTTGTTGTTTTATTATCGATGCTAAATTATCAATCATAATTTCCTCATGTTGAATTGCAGAAACTTACTGTAAGCTCTATCTGAATTGTGTTTTGATGCCTTCGTCATTCTATTTTAGGGCCTTGTTTTGCACAGGTCATGGCAGATACTTCCATTGGTCCTCATTGGTTTGTGTATCTAATGTCTTAATAATCAGCAGTCTTAATTTATACTTTATAGCTACACTATTTTTATATTGCAGATGATAGCTTTTGTTTCCTTTTTTTCC
Source organism: Aldrovandia affinis (assembly GCA_029706075.1). NCBI lineage: Eukaryota > Metazoa > Chordata > Actinopteri > Notacanthiformes > Halosauridae > Aldrovandia > Aldrovandia affinis. The sequence continues at coordinate 1,228,923 of JAINUG010000100.1, forward strand.
CTGTCCAAATCACAGCGCTGTGCAATGTTCTTTAAATATATTACCCAATGTAGTACGTGCTCTATTAATAAAACTAGCTCACGTGAATGATTTGACTCCTGTTCAGTACAGTGCTGCTAGCAGTTAAGCGCATGCAATAAACTTAGAATAGAATGAAGCCCATGTTCTTCAGCTAATATGTAAACCGATAGTACAGCAAGCATGCATCAGCTATATGTCAATGGTCTTTGACCCAGGTCCTGGAGAGCTGAAGGGTCTGCTAGCTTTTATTCACCTTAAAATCATCAGCCAATTCAGATGCCAGAATCCACTGAGTTGTACTGTTAATTCATTCATTGATTAATTCATTATCCAACCCGCTTATTCCTGGTGGGTCACGGTTGGGTTGGAGCCTGTCCCAGCATGCATTGGGCACGAGGCAGGAATACATCCTTGGCAATCCATTGCAGGGCACATACACCATTCACTCACACCTACAAGCAATTTAGACTCTCGAATTAGCCTAACATGCATGTCTTTGGACTGTGGGAGGAAAGCGGAGTACCTGGAGGAAACCCACGCGGACACGGGGAGAACATGAAAACTCCATACACCCCAGCCCCAGCCAGGATTCGAACCCAGGACCTTCTTGCTGTGCGGCGACAGTGCTATCCACTGCACCACCATGCCGAGTTATACTCTTGGTAACAATTTTAATGTAACATTGATGTTGAAGGGCAAGTTTCTGGAGAATGCACACACTGATGCTGAAATGCATAAACTAAGCTATCAGTGTACAGCATTTAACACATAGTGTGTGTGTTCATGTTCATGCATGCTTTCTGTTTTCAATATGATATAATGATGTTCCCTCCATGAGACAAAGAACTTGAATGTGATGCAATAAAAATACATTCAAATTACTTTGAAAAAACAAACATTATGCCAGCATGAAGGCCTAATTATAATGATATGATGGTGATGCTCTTAGAACTGTAATGTGTGTGCTATGTTTAATTTGGACACTAGATGGTGTAATGCCAAAAGTATAAATAACCTTCAGAGTGGGGTAATGTGTAATGCTGATATAATTCCCAGCAAAAGACCAGCAAAAGATTATGTGTGCTGTGTTAAGTACATTTTATTAGCTATCAACATATCAATTATAAATGAAAAAATGCATAGTGAAGCACAAAAATTACACTACATTCTACACATGACATCAGTGCCAGCCAGCTGAACTATGCCTACCAATTTCTTCTCCCTTGCATTTACAAATGCTGTATGGAGTGTGCTATTTTCAAACACAGAATATGAAGCTCATACAAACGATTTCATATACACTTAGACATATTGGGATGTGACAACATTTGAAGAAACCTAATGACAGGTGAGATGACAAGATGATGAAGCACAGGACCAAGTTACTTGAAGGAGTGAAGGAAAATAAGGGAAGTATTGCTTTGGAACAGTCCTTGTTTAGTATCTGTGAAATATATTGATAAAAGTTTAGTTGTAATTTGGCATATTTTGCTAACAATCATTTGGTATGTAGAGTGAATTTAGGAATTGTATTTGATTGAGTATGCTTTGTATATGTGGTGAACTTGGCATTTTTTTTTTTTTTTTTTTTTTACACATTGAAAACATTTTTGTTGAGATACTGAATGCACTAATATGGTAGTCACAACCTTGCGGAGAGGTTCTTCGCTGCTCCCCTGCTCAGCTCTGAACGAAGGGTCAGCAAGCCGGAGTCTTATTATTTTGCTTGTGGGGGGCTGTCCCCCATGAGCACCATGGACATATGGACAAAGTAAGCAGCTTGATAGCGAGTGCTAGTGCACAATGAAACAACATGTTTAAACTCTTTATCCAAGTTAAAAATGTTCCAGTATTCCAAGATCAGGAAAATGGTCCACGCATATCACAAACCACTAGACTAGATCCCAGCCTCAGTCCTGGGACCCACCATATATGCTGGTTTTCATTCCAACCATAATCATACTCTAAATTGTAACTAGCTGTTAATTGTTCTTAATTAGACACTTTTAATTTATATTAAAATATGATTTACTCAAGGCCATATTATGTCAGAAATATCTATGTATGCCATGAACAATAAATGTCCCATATTCACATCCATGACTTTAAATCAGTCAGATAAACAAATGCTTTCATTTTCTGTTGTGGGCTATATGACACACGATTCCTTTAGAAAGAGTTACCTTTTTTAACCGATTCAATTACAGGCTAGCAGCTGAAATTGGTGGGGGCCTAATTGTTGAAAGTTTGGACATCTGGTTACTGAGACTAAACCATGGAAAATAGTTCAATTACAGAGCAATTGGCCACAAGTCAAACCTGCATTTTGTTCAAATAAGTTTATGGGTTAAACGATGATAGAACTTACACACAGGTTGTCAATAACCTTACTTGAACAAGAGATTGGCTGGAACCAATATCAGCATACAGAGTAGGTCCCCAGGACGGAGGTTGAGAACCACTGCGAGTCAAAGACCCTCAAAAGCGCACTTTGTAATTCGTATCGCTAGGGGGCGAGATTGAACAATTTATGCTGATGATCAAGTAACTACAACAGAACTGTCACATCAGCGACGATGACATAAGGATGTCACAGAGACGTTTCAATGTGTATAGCGAGCACCAAACAAATGATCGCTTTTTTTCAGAACAGAAAAGTGTTTACAAATTGTTCTTTGTCGGGAAATGTTTACGCGATTAAAACAAGCCCCGCTGATTTTTTAAGCAGCGAAAGTTATGGGTACGTTTCAATTTGCATTCATTCACATTTAGGCCACGTATTTCGCATTTCCCAAACTGTAGATTTAGAATAAAGTCAACAAACGTTGTTTTTTATGGGCCCAATGAGCACGACTTGTTTCATTTGAGCGTGTCATACAGAATCGATACTGATGTAGCATAAATTAATCTAATGGTAATGTAGCCTACTGTAGTACCGCGTGTAGACAAAATAATAGAAACACCAACATATTTGGTGATTGGGAGGCCATGGGAGGTATTTCACTTCATTGTGTTGTTCATGAAACAACTCTTGAATCCGTTTTGCAATATATGGGGACATCTTGAGAAACAATGTTTGCACCAATAGGCTGCACCTGATTGCCTAAAATGGCTTCTTATTCCTTGGCCATAATTCTACCATGCAGAGTAATAATCAGACCCAATGACTCCCACGAGGTGCCTGCTCATACTATAACAGAAGGCTTCCTTTGGCTCTCCAAACATAGACCCATTCATATTTATGAAAAGGAGTAAAACATGACTCATCAGACCATCTTACTTCCACTTCTCAAAAGTCAAGGTTTTTTGCTCATTAGCTCACAGGATATGCAATGTTGCACATTGGCTTTGGCTACAAGAGGTTTCCGAATGGCAGCCCTATCATACATATCAGCGTTGTTAAGCTCATAACATACCGGTTTTTTTATACTGGGTCAAGGAGGTGTTGATTCAGTTGTGTGGAAATTTTTGAGGCCGTTGTTTTGTGGTTTTGCTGTTAAATGTATGTCTATCCCCTGAACTTTCATTTGTGACCACTGTTCTCTTTCCCGTTTCAGTTTGGCATATGCCGTCAGTATTTTTAACACTGTTCCCCTTGGCACATTAAATAATTTGGACATTTTTGTGACTGATACACCTGCAATTTGGGCAACTTTCTAAGTCTGTTAGATCTCTCATGTTGCTTTAGAAACTCACATATTAAAGTTTTAAAACATCTATTATAGCAGAAGCATATTGGTAATTAGTATCAATACTAATATGAAATACATGTGTATACTCCTTTTTAATTGCTATTTAGTTACTTTAAAATATGAGTCCTTTTTCATTTGACATTTCCATTATTTTGTCTACCCCCTGTAAATATAATCAATATAAGAATGATATATGCTTGTGTCGTTTCTGACTTTTCTGACTGTAGGCATACCTTCCAATTAATTAATGAATTTATTTGATCGTTAAAAACACATATACATTTACATTACATTTTACATTTTAAGTATTTATCCAGAGCGACTTACAAGATGTGCATTAATACATGGTAAAAACAATCATAGTTTGCGCAAGAGATCAGTGCAGTAATAATGTACATTACAAATTGTCGAGGATAGCATAAAAATGTCAAGAACTTATTTCCACTGTGGTCCAAAAGCTTTTTGTTTTCAAATAATAACATGGATACCTGTCTCCCATGCAATTTTTCAGCAAGGTATAATTGTTTGTATCAAGCTTAAAGTATAGAAAATACAGGTTTAATGTCTGCTTTATTAAAGTCTGTCTCCAAGAATATTTAATTGAGGGGAGCTACACAAAATTTGGGGGGATCACCGGTGAAGGATAGCGTGTAGTCTTGCCCTGTAATACCGGATTAATCAGGCCTTTATGGTAGCACTTGGTATTCAGGCCAAAAAGTCCAATTTGTGTCTCATCAGACCAGAGAATCTTTTTCCTGATGCTCTTAGAGTCCTTTTGGCAAACTCCAGGTGGGCTGTCATATGCCTTTTACTCAGGAGTGGCTTCCGTCTAGCCACTACCATAAAGGCCTGATTGATGGAGTGCTGCAGAGATGGTTGTCCTTCTGCCAGGTTCTCCCATCGCTGCAGAGGAACTCTGAAGCTCTTACAGTGGCCATTGGGTTTTTGGTCACCTCTGAGAAGAGTCGTGGTGGTTCCAAACTTCTTCCATTTCACAATGATGGAGCCCACTGTTCTCCTGGGTGCTTTCAATGCTTTAGCAATGTTTTTATACCCTTCCCCAGATCTATGCCTCAACACAATTATATCTCAGAGGTCTATAGAGAGTTCCTAGGACTTCATGGCTTGGTTTTTACTCTTGACATGCACTGTGAACTGTGGGACATTATATAGACAGGTGTGTGCCTTTCTAAAGCATGTACAATCAATTGAATTTGCCACAGATGGATTACAATCAAGTTCTAGATACATCTCAAGGATGATCAAAGGGAACAGGGTGCATCTGAGCTCAATTTCGAGTGTCATAGCAAAGGGTCTGAATACTTATGTAAATGTGATATTTCAGTTTTTTTATTTTGATGTGCAAAAACTTCTAAAAACCTTTTTTTGAATTGTGTGTGTAGATTGATGAGGAAAAAAATGAATTGAATCAATTTTAGAATAAGGCTGTAACATAACAAAATGTGGAAAAAGTGAAGGGGTCTGAATACTTTCCGAATGCACTGTATATCCCCACACATCAAAGGAAACCCTAAAACACCAAATAAGGACACAATCACAGAAAAACAGAACTACTCCCTGCGAGGTTACAGTACGCTATAGGCCTACCACATTAAATTCAGTGATTTGGTCAACAGTCCCAACAACAACAAGGCCCCCCCCATTTCGCCAGAGTCAGCAAGACTACTTTTATTAGTGTTGTGGCTGTAAGGCATTTGGGGCAATACCACTGTTTACACATCTCACCGGCTGGCTCCCTGCTGGCATCGTAAACACAGTCCACACTCTTTTGGGTTATTTTGCGTCATGGTTCTGTGAACCACCCTACACGTGTTTCATTTATTTTTTGTAATGCTTTTTGTAATGCTCAACTTGTATTCTCTACTGTCAATTTGAGAGAGCGTAGACGAGCACACAAAAATGAAAACTGAACACATATAAAATGCAAAAGATAAATCGTGTGATTACATAAAATGTATCCCGGCATTGGAGCAAGCTAAGATTGGATATAAAGGAAAGATGAGACTCAATCCTCTTTATATAGCATTTAGAGAAATTGATCTGTCCATAGACCAGTTGTGTGTTCTATTTGAGGGATTCTAAAGTCACTAAGAAGACACAACGCTGTGACCTTCACATTTTAAAAGGTTTAGTTTTGTAATTGTCACTATTATTGTTATTCTTACTAAACCTTTATGTTTCGTTATAATGGCTGTTAAGGCTACAGTACTGTATTGGTTTTGTTTTGCATATTTGAAATACAATTCTATCTATCTATGTAAATTAGGTTACGTTCCGTTGATCACTGGCGGCCATTGCTCTTAGAGCTCACACAGTGTAGCCATTAAGAGTTACCAGCCCCGCGTTCCCGCGGCAACTGAGCGGAATATGAATGTTTGTGTGCAGCTGCGTCAGCTGACTTCAAACAGCGGCCCTTGCCCATTGTCAGGGTGCCAAGTATCGGAGCCAGAACGCGTAAACCACAGAACTGGGTCTTCTGCTCCCGATAGGAAAAAATAAATATGTGTTTTGGGAGACGAGTGTATCGAGGAGAGGCACTTAAACAGTTTGGGATGAAGTATTCCCGCATACTTGGGGAAGGAAACGGAGCTGATATTTTCAGACAAACACCCCCACCCTCAGCTGGAGCATTGTGTATCCCCAAATACACCCATTATTCGCTGCACCTCTTTGTCTGTGTTGCCATAAGGATGACCTGGCAGAAGTGTACCATAATCAAGGTGCGATATGATTCTCAACATGGAAAACCAAAATACAGATATAGTCTAAATAGTTGGAAATTGGAAATCCATATTTTTAAAAAATATAGTTGGTTAAGATTTCCCCCCCAATTTGGTAGCCAATTATACCCTATGTTTATTTCGAGTTACCCTCCCCACACGAGTCCGCTGCTCGTCTCTACTAGGCAGGCTAATTCTCCAAGGGCAGCGAACTCCGCTTCCTTCGAGGCGGACCCGAGTCGGCTCACCCTTTCCCCTCCCCCCTGGGGCGGACAGCCAAATGCCGCCCCCTATCAGGACTGACGACCAGGGCCGGTCTGGTACAGATGGGTTTCGAACCGCTTCCCGACAAGCAGCGCACACCGTATTGGCCCAGCCAAAATACAGTGCATTAGACCGCTATGCTATCCCCTAGTAAACATTGATTTAATTGACTTATTTTGGCAACCCATAGGTAGCAGTACTGCACCCTATCTGCTGTGCTTGAGTTCCTAAACCCCAGAACCGTGGACGAAGACGCGAACAGTGGCAGCCTTTAACATTTTGGAGAACCACTTTAAAGTTTATTTCAAACTTTATTGTGGTGCGCATTTAACACTTGCAAGTGCACATTTCCCAATGACTAATGGTTGATTATGGAGATACCTTTGGGGAAATTTCTGCTAAACAGGTAAACGCACACATCCCGAATTCATTCGCATTAAAAACCTATGGGCTGCTCTGAGCCTGAATATACTGCAACAGTATATGAGGGTTCCGTGAACGGCGCTATGTCAATCCCATTGCCATATGATAACATGCGGTATGGAAAATGTAACTACGACTGCAGGTCTCACTCATTCTAAAAACATCGCCCGTATTTCTCAATAGACTGAATTTATTTGATCTGGCTAGCTAGCTTTTCGGGATATCTAGCAAGCTGGTCGTGCTCTCTAGCTAGCTGAACGGACTGATAATTATCTAACAGTAACTAACCGTGTCTAGCTAACTGGTTGGTAATTATATGATAATAATTAAGTGATCATTATAAACAGCTGGTTACCTAGCTAGTTAGCTCGCTAGATAGCCCAGTTAGCTACCTGCCGTTTGTAAGCTTTTGTCATACGGTACCATTAGCTAGCTATATATTTTTAAAACATTGCAGGCATTGATAGCTAAAGCTAGCTAATTAGCTGAGCTAGCTAGAAAGCTAACCGGGCTATGTTGCCAACTATCACTTAGCTCAGGCAGTTAGTAGCTAGCTCACAGTTACCTGGCTGGGCAAGATAACAAGGTCTAGAAGATGCAGATACATACACATATAATAAGTAAGATTGTGTGTACCATAAACCATTGTGCAACCACCAAGTGGTGAACCTAAGCCAGAAAAATATATTCAGTCTGGAGTCATCCTCCCCCACAACCAGCCAGTTACCTCTGACAAATCATGATCTTGTGTATGTTGTTCTCCAATTGAAGCCAACGATTGAAGCCAACTCAACCCGAGTGCTGTCTAAAACTTGCTAGAGCCAATCAGATTGCATGGTTTTAGCGGAAACCACTATCACAAACAGCTTCTCTTTCTTGCTTTAAAGATAGACTAAATTTAGTGTGAATGAATCTATATGACAATAAAGGTACTGGCCATGCATTAGCATTCACAATATGAAAATGAAGGGAAGCAAGTAAACTAAGTCAAAGCTAAATTTGCAGTCATTATACATTGTTACGATGCTTCCCATAGATCCCCAAATGTGTGCAATACAGGTCTGCAACCATAATGGTAAGTACAACGATGTGTGTGTTGCGAGTATGTTATTAAAAATAAATAAAACAAAGGGAATGCAGCTTCCACAATCCAAAAGATGGGATAAGGTGGATTCACTCCAGCTGTTTGAAGTAATCCTTAGGTCCACACCAGCCCAGTCTTCAGGCCACAGCCAAGGTCCTGACATTGTTTGTCCTCTCTCCATTTAAGAGCAATCGGTTTAGTTTTACATAGACAAACAAAACGTATAACAAAAGAAAAAATGCGCGAGTGCTATATCCTCAGAGGCTTTTCTGTAAATTGGGGTACCACTCGTCGGCAGGGACACCACCAAAAGGAAAAACAACTGAACTATAAGACAAGCCACACGGCCGTCATTCATTTTTGTTTCCAAACTCCCGATTCCTCTTCACACCTGCTTCAGGTTAGGTCACACCTATATGCCCATGCTGGAAGGAAATTAATGTACCTGTGTGCTGCGTCACTGTGCCGCAACACATGCCCAAAGGAAAATACAAAAAGTGTGTTTGTGTGTGAGAGACGTACCATATTGCATCAAAACATAGACATTCAGATACAACGGGAAATGAGATCTTGTGGTTAGGCTCGTATTTTAAATAGATCTCTATTCCTGCTGATTTGAAAAGACCTCTTTGCCTTCCCTGACATTCTCATTGCTATTATACCTGTTGTTTCTACTGTGATGTGCATAGAAAGCTTGACCAAATGTTTTGTATTTATTCTAGATTGTGAAGAAGAGCGCAAGGAAAGCTGCTTCAGCATTTTGCAGAGTGTTTGTTTAGTTCCCTCTGTGTATGCTGACTCAATGTGGATTCAGGAAAGCATAGTTGGTCCTGTGTGCCTTGGCTGGGCTTGTAACAGAATGAATATTAGAGTCTTCAGTTGGTGTGCTGAGGCCTGTGAGAAATATTTTACACATAAACCCTGGATCAGGGAAGAAGCTTTTTCCATCTTAAACAAGGATCTTTGAGGATCATGGAGAGACAGACAAACCCAAACCCTTTTCTTATTAAAACTCTCTGAAACAAATGCTTCAGATGCCCCTCAACTTCACCAGACATTTTCACACGGTTTTCATCTGCATTTGAACATAACTGTAATCTGACCTTATAAACTGTACTCAGAAACCTGACCATATAAACTCATATACAGTGGCAGCAGACAGCACGCAGACACTTCAGGGTAAGATTTTTGGACGATTCTGATTGGCTGGGTAGACTTAAGGGTGATGCTGATTGGCTGGGCAGTGTGTTGCTTGCACACTACACACTTTAATGTTAAGGCCTCCACATGCTCGAAGGACAACAACATGACAGGAACACAACCAGGGCTATGCAACATCAACGCTACCTTTGCGACCTATGCAGAGGGGGTTTCAGAGGCTGTCGCGTATCTAGCACAAAAATCTAACTTGCGACCACAGCGCAACCGTTCACGTAGATGTTGCGTATCATTTATTGGTTGGTTAGCGAATGGAGGCGGAGCTGTTATAGTCATAGGTCATAGGTCACAGTTCATCGAGCTAGTAGCTAACCATATAGATAGCTAGCATCATTTGTTCGACACGGTATAAAATGAACCAGTTGGAAACAATGAAAGGAGTATCCCTGCTTGAACATTTTATCGACCTTGTTCAATACATTGACACCTACTAGTGTACAGAAGTGTAAGGACACCATGTTGCATAGGCTGCGCATAGCCTTTGCAGATGTATATATTGCAGACTGCTTGCGACATTGTTGCATGGCGTGAACCGCAAAGAACTCGCAGAAGTTACGTAGAAGCATGTAGAAGCCTTTAGTATGAGCACATTTTGATATTATGTTTGGGGGAGCAAAACTAATTTTTGGTTGTAATATTTAAAAGTGCAGCTAATTGTTTCCAACAGAGTTGTTCTAAACTTGAATTTCAGCAGCAATTTATTTTTTGTGCTTCAAGGCCCTGCATGTGTCATTGTGTCACTAGACACACAATAAAACTGTTAATATGTTATTAATTATTCATCTTTTTTCACGGTTTTTAGAATTATAATTCAGTTTTTAGAAAATGATTTTATCTAACTCTAAAAAAAAACCCTCTAAAAATACTTAAGTAGAGGAGTTTCATTTAAAGAAATTGAAAAGAAGAATAACTAGAGAGTAGAGTAGAAAGAAAGAAAATAAGAACATTTCAGAACTGTGGCATAAGAAAAATACACAGACGCCAGAAACCAAAAATCAGTCTGTGCATGTTTTAGAGGGAGTGAGAGGGAGACAAATGAGAAAATGAGAGGAAGAGAGCTAAAGAAAGAAAGAGCACGAGAGAGAGAGTGAGAGAATGAGAAAAAGCATAGAGAAGAAATAGTAAGAGAAAGTGAGAGCACAGGCACAGATAGAGAGAGAAGAGCTAGAGAAAGAGAGAGAGAAGAGAAGGGTAGAGAGTCCAGAGCCTCTCTCCGGCAGAGACTCTGCATGCGCACACACAGCTGTGATGTCATGGTCGGGGGAGGGGCCCCGGCTCTGTGGTCTGTTTGCTCAATACCTCACTTCCTCAGCTCCAGCGATTGCTTCACCCACCAGTGACTGCGATCGCGGCACAGAGAGGCTGGGATTTACACCAGCGCATGGCTCTGTCCACTAATGGTGTGGACCAGGACCTGGCAAGCAAGAGGCTCCACTCCAGGTAGGAACCAGAGAGGGGGAAGGGAGAGGTATTGGAGGGGGGGAAGGAGAGGAAGGGAGGGTGGAGCAGGGTGGAGGAACAAGGTCTGCAGGCTCTAAGACAGCCTGAGGGAGAGACAGGAGACCCAGAGGGAGCAGTGCTTTTGCAGAGTTCCGCACAGGCAGGGCTTGGCTAAGCCGTTTATGTAGGGTGGGAGGGTGGGGGGGGGGGATCCAGACACGGGCCGCCGTTCCCAGCTGCGCTCAGGCAGAGAGCATAGCGGCTCCGGCGGCTCGGCGGCTGTGCACTGCAGCGAGGCGCCCGCGGTTTGGCCGCCGTTATTCATGTCTTTTGCATACGTGTCAGACAGCACAGAGTCTCCTCCACCCCCACGGCCTGCCGTCAGGAACACAGGTGCTTTTGCTTTGACTGTTGGAGGGGATTTCACACACACGTATACGTACACACATGCGCGCGCAAACGGATACGCACACTTATATCAGACTGGAGGGCCCGGTGTGTGTGTGTGTGTGGTTATGAGTGTATGTTTGTGTGTGTGAGTGAGAGTACTCGGGCCTGAGTCAGTTGGGAGTCTAAACAAATGACAGTCCTCAGTTGGTCTTCGTCAGCACGTGGTTAAACGCTGGCTCTTTGTCTTCTTTATACTTAAACAACCCACATGAGTTCTCCTAGAACACAGACCTTCGTATTTTCTGCCCCTCACGTGGTAGCGCTGTGACCTTCTCACAGCTCTCAGACAGCGTCCCCCTCTCCCCCTCTTTCTCCCCGGAAGGGTAGATGGGTGGTGTTTGTGGTGGAGGAATGGAGAGGATTGTTGTACTGTCTCTTTTGTGTTTCTGTGTAAACAGCAAACGGAAAGGGAACAGAGAGAGAGACAGCGATGTAATGAGGAAGGCTATTGACTGAAGCATGTTATCTCAGTCAGGCGCCTTGCCACTGACACTGACACTAGAGGGAGCCACAGATTTCTGACCGTGGCCAGGGTGTGCTAGGGTTACCACTGACATTGTACACACACACACACACACACACACACATACACACACAGACACACTTACTCTCATACACAAACACACACACACACACACAGGAATTCTGAAACTGTCCAGTTATTCCAGGCTAAAATTAGAGGGATGCCAGGCTGGTTGCCAGGGAAACCAGCAGATGGCCCTTGCAAAAGCCACAAAAATTTTACTCTCTCCTCTGTCTCTGTCCTCTTCCTCGTGTTATCTGCATGTCTCTCACACTTGGAACCCCATGGCAGTCCTGCAGAATGACTGCGGGTTCTTATAGTTAAATGTGTGTGTGTGTGTGTGTGTGTGTGTGTGTGTGTGTGTGTGTGTGTGTGTGTGTGTGTGTGTGTGTGCGTGCGTGGCTTGAGTTTCTGCACCTCTTATTTTTTTAATGTTATCCTAGTCAATATTTCCCCCTATCAACACTCACATCAATAAAGATAACGACGAGGGCCTGAAGTGCTCTTTGTTTAAATGGTGAGAGGAAAACAAAAGGAAAATAATGCAAAAATGCTGCATAGGAAAACGCAACTTGGTGGGTTTAGGGTTACACCTCCTTCACTGACAAGAAAAATACTCATGCCATCCCCACACTGACTGATCTCTGCAGAGGAAGAGAAGGTTTGGACATGGGAAGAGTAGTGTGTTTGTGTGTGTGTGTGTGTGTGTGTGTGTGTGTGTGTGTGTGTGTGTGTGTGTGTGTGTGTGTGTGTGTGTGTGTGTGTGTGTGTGTGTGTGTGTGTGTGTGTGTGTGTGTGTGTGTGTGTGTGTGTGTGTATGTGAGGGGGTGCATGGCTACAGTCTGTGATGGAGTGGAGGAGAGGGTTTAGAGAGAGATGGGAGATTGAGAGGAGCCATCAGACCACAAGCGCAGGCGTGTGGAGGCTGAGCGTCACCCCGTGGATGCACATTCGCTAAATCTGGACGCTGCGTTTCACACACGCTCTGATCCCATCACACACCCCCCGAGTTGGATGGCTGTTTGTGTTCTTGTGAAATTGACACCCGATGTGCAGCGAGTGCTGATCCAGTCTCGCACGCCCCCTGAAACAAAATTCACAGACGCTGGTTCATTCCACTGCAGTGGTTCACACGGTTTCCTGGGAGGGACCCTGGGCAGGGCAGTGAGGTCACTGCATGGGGGAATAAAGGCAGGGGTGGTGCAGTGGACAACGTGGACAGCAGTGGAATGCGAGTGTATATTTTTAAAAACCATGTTGAAAATCCGCCGTTGCTGTGGAACGCGTACCAAATTAACCCCCAGATCGCTGCACAATGGGGGAGTTCATCTGGGACACCCACCCCCCTCCCATCTCCAGGCTACGGGCCTGTAATTACAGGGTTGATTGTCTCCAAAATACTCCAGTGTTATCAGCACCCAGAGTTAGTGCTGCCCAGGCGTTTTCTCCCCCACAGCCTGGGGGGGTGGGTTTGGGGAAGTTAGAGCCAGAGACCGTTAAGAATAGATAGCAGATAATCGGTCTGTAAAAGTACAAAAACCTAGAAAAAAGGAGATGGCTTTTTATTATTTTTGGAGTCGTTACCTTGATTACAGTTAAGAATTCAATATATTTGATTCATCATGTGATAACTTGTATTGGCATTAAAAAGGATCTTTCTGTTGTAAAGTGAGAAATATGTTTTGCACTCAAAGAGGCAGTCAGAATGTCAGAGCTTGCCCTGGCGTCGAGCCTGAGCTCTTCAGCTGTGCCTCAGGGTTCAGCAGTGCTAGAGAGGCGAGAGATTACATTCATCACTGGTTTTGACTTTAACTTCACTCACTCAATAATGAACCAGTCAGATTTTATTCATTATAGTTTTTTTTTTTTTTTTTACAGAGGGAACCGAAAAACCATAAAACTCCCAACAGTCAGTTAGGGTAAGAAAAAATGATTAATGCCCCAGAGTACTATTCCATGGCCCCAAGAAAAAACGGTTGAGGGAAAGCCCTAGAAAAAAACAGAAATATATAGAAATGAAAGCTTGAGAATAACTGTGTCAGAACTCTGGTTGGCTGTGCCCAGTGTCCTGCGTTCAGTGATCCATCAGAGCATCGCTACCACTCAACCCGTATTCCCACAATGGGTGCTAACATCAATATGATTTTTTAAACTGAATCAGTGGTACTTGTTTTGCTTACATTTTTTCACACTGCCAGGTTTGGGCTGTGGTCACATGTGGGTCGCATGACTACCTGTTTGCCAAACAGCAGAGTGTTTACTGAGGGTTGCCATGGAGGCTGGCACCAGAGCTAAAGGAGCGCTATTTTTACGAGGAGGGCCATATTTGGAGCAGCAGACCACATTTCTGAGAGCAGCGGCACCCCCGTCTTTGTCCTGTTTGTGATCCGAGCACCTAGAGACCGGCGTGTGTTCAGAGACTCCTGACTCTTCGCCGAATTCAGCCTGTCGGGAGTGCCGAGCCTGGCCCGCTGTGCGTACTGTTTACGTTAGTGAGCGCGGGGCGGGGTCGTGGCGGAAAACGGCTGACACGACCCAAATTTGAGAAGTGATCTGAAGCAGCAGCTCCACACCGCAAACGCCACTGCCACACACACTCACTCGTGCGCTTTGAAATGAAACCGTTTGCACACTTGGCAAGCTGACAAAGTCAGCAGTAACTCCTGGTCTGTGGTTTGTGTGTCCCTGTTTTAGGAAGGTATGAGGGCTCAGGGAGAAAGAGAAGGGAAATTAGTACTAGACTGCTGCTTCTGAAGTTCTGCAGGAATAGAACATTTCTTTGGATAATTGTCCTCCGCGGGAAAGAAAAATATGGTCAGATTCCAGATTGGTGTGTTATTTTAATTTGGTTTTCCTGCATCTAGAGAGCATTACAGGGTCGTTTTACAGGCAGTAAAGTTTTTATTAGCTGAACTCAGAACGGCGTGTAAAGGACGGGACAGGAAATGCCTCCTTGCAAGGTCTTCCGGTTGTGAGGTGGATTCTGTGGTCATTCGCTTCTGACAGTGGAAACTCTCCTCCAACACACCCTCTGGCCCCTCCCTGACCTTGAGAAAATCCCCCACCAATACCCAGAGCCATTGACCAATCACATTTCTGTTTGGTACAAAACAGCTTGCCGCAGTGGGCATCTTCCAATGCAGAATTAAATTGTCAAGAAAATTGTTGCACTTTTATTTGTGTATATCTGACTCACCAAAGGTGTGTGTAACTTGTTAATTAGCCATAGAAGACGGCTGCCAGTGCAGCAGCAACATTTCAGTATAATGTTTTCAATACCCCAAGTTATTTCAGAAATCATTTGGACTTATTTGGAATGTTTTTAAATGAACTAATATGTATACGATTGGCTCCTATGCAAAATAATGATGCCATTTTCCTTCAGTGATATAACTGGGGAATAGCGTTACTTAATCGTTCAAGTTTATTTTAGGTATGCTGTAAAAAAAAAGAAAACTCCATGGCCACAAAACTCTGGGTGGCTTGTCAAACACCTTTGGGTATTAATGTTTGTCTCTCTTTTAGAGCTGCCAATTTCTATCCCATCCAGATCCCACTTGCTGAAGCACAAGCATTCATCCTTAGTCGGCTTCAAGAGATCTGCACCACCAATATTTTGTCCGATATTATGCTTTTTCAGAACCCTCCCTTTTATGTCCCAAAGCTAGCTGAACACGAATTACAGTCGGTCTGGGTGATTTTGTGTGTAGTTTGTCCGTGGATTATTTGACAATTGACTCCCGGTATATTTGATATTTGGTAGCTCATGGCTCACACAGACACGCACATAAATGCAAAAATATCAACAGTGGATGGATCGACAAGACGTATAGTTAGTAGTACATCATGAGAATATGGATTTTGGTCAGAGTGCTCCTTTAATTTAATAATTATTACACAGGATACCAATTATGAATTAAATCGCCAAAATTATTTGACAGGCGGAGCAATCTGGTGGATCAGCTTGTGTCAAAATATACAACGCACCATTCAATTGAAATTAAGAGCTGGTATATTGTACTTAAAGAAAGACAAAGTATCCAACTTCAAATTTACAGATGCAGGTTCAACTACCTTAACAGATACTAAATCCTAGACATAAAAATAGTGACATGTACCAATCACGAAGGACATTAAATGGAAGAACATTATACCAAACCAAGCTTGTCTCTCCCAGAACACCCACCACACGCAGACAGGAAAGCACAAAGCCCATCCTCACACCTTTGGTTCACAACTGTGCTGCCCGAGCCACTCTCTTTCCTGGTACTGACACTCAATTGCTAACTCAAATCACAATACAAGACAACAAGAGTGTTCTGTCCTGTCTTCATAGCAGGCCTTAAGAAAAGGTATTATCTCTGAAAAGAGTTTTGGAAAACGCTTTCCTTAATTATCTTCTGCGGTATTACATTCTTTGTCTCCCCCAAATGTGGGCATCACCCTGGTCCTTGTCTGATGTCTTTGACCTCGCTGTGACTTTTAAATACACCATTTTACCGTATCGCTGTCATGTCCCTCTTTAATAAAATATGTGGCTTGTAAAGTGAGCATTTGATTTTCCCTGGACTGTTCTAACTGCCAGCTTTCAAATATTCATGGAGGAAGTTGTGCATAATTGAAATGGATAAGAGTGGAGGGAGGGGGAGGGGGTTGGGGGTGCCAGGCTGCCAGGCTGCCAATCTGCCAATCCACTCTCTCACGACTCACGACATTCTGCGTGAATGTGAATATGAAAGTGTGAAAATATTTTGTAGTCATTAGCCATGCCCACCATTAGTTTCCGGCTTGTCCGTGTCTCATCGCATGCCAGTGACACCCGCTGGTCAATCGGGGGCCCACAGTATGCCGGTATAAAGCTGCACATGAAGTGTCTTTCTCCGACTCGTGCCTGTGCACCTTAACTTGTACACTTTGGTGTGAAAAGAAGCAGCGGTTGACATCACATGTTGCGAAGGAGAATGTGTGCTTATCTGCGCTCTTCCGAATTGACAGCAGAAGTTGCAGCGAGCATGGCATACCATAAAATTGGAATCCGAAATACCAATACAAATAAAACAATTAAATAATTCCCACACAATCCTGAACTTCCAGACTGAAGAAAACTCACTCATCTGAAGGACCTCACTCACGCATCTCTCCCCCTCCTCCTCTTCCCTGGGCCTGGCTTTCTCCCTGTTTCCTTATGTGTCACATGCCATGTTCGCTCATACACAAAGACAAGAGGCAGGAAATTCCCTTTAACCTACTTTTATAAAACTACAGCCTGGAGGTTTTCACTTTACAAAGACTACATTTTTACTAAAGAAGTGTTCCTTTCACACTGCTTTTAAACGTTTGTTTGACTTCGGGAATTTACCGGTCAGTCCACCATACACACACTGGAGCCCTTGATAAGGGCTGGCGATGTGCATTGACCTCCTGACCCTTCTCGCTTTGGCTGATAAACGTCTGCTGGAATCATGAACATAGCATGCGACACGGTCACATGACTCAGCATCCAGTTTGTGCAGTGTATCAATGTGTCACATATCAATACAGCCCTATTTTTGACATGCAAGCTAACCCCCACCCCCCCAACTACACATGCTGAGCTGGAGACATGGGCTCTCCTGTGGCCTGTGGGGGTTCACAGTTGGATTTTTATGGGGCTCAGCAGTTTGGCGGATTAGCGGGACAGTTCTTTGCTAAGCACAGCAGATTGTAGAATTAGAGCGGATTGTATTGGGCACTGACATTAGCGCTGCTAGGACACCAGTCTGTCCTGAGCGACTGGAGAAACGCACTCTTCCCACACTCCTGCTTTCACCATGGGGAGGTCACCTGGAGAGCAGGGCTGAACTCGGACACTTGGATGCTGAATAATCGGTTGTTTTTAGGGTGGTTTTGTGAGTTCCCCGCTGGAGAGCAGTGCACAGACTGTTGACTTCATCTTCCATGGCGTTCCTCACCAGGCAAAAGGGATTTTATCATCTCTTCTTCCCCAACTTGCTGAGAGGTAGTGAGGTGTCTGGGAAACTCTAAATAACAGACATTTTTCCGGAATTAATTGGACTGCTGCTCCTCATTCCAGAAGACTTAGGCCAAGGGAAAAAATACCAGTAAAATGAAATACCAGTCATCTTTGTCTTTTGATGTGAAGCACTTTGCATTCAGCAGTTGCATAAAGTTCAAACAGCAGCACGCTTGGAAAAACAGTGCCATTGACCTGAATCCAGGAAAGCCGCACCAGCAGTGACCCCTCTTTAACGGTGATTCTGGCCACCATCTCGGCTTCTCCCTCGGCCGTGGCAACTCTGTGGGCTCAGGTCGCCGCGAGAGCCCCTCCTTGCTTAATGTCAGCGGTGATGGTTGACGACGAGTCACGCCCCCTCAGCGGGGCCCAGAGGGCCGTGTGCAGGCTGGCGCACTGTGGCCCTCGGCCCCGCCCCCTTCTGGGGCCCCTGCACCTGGAGCTGGGGGCCTATGTGCAGCGGACCTGTGCCAAACAGAAGAAGAGGTATGGAATCTCAGGACAGATAAGATCCACTGGACAGGGTCGTCTCACAACAGGCCTGTTCCTCCAGTCAGGGACATTTTTCAGTTTCACAGTTTCCTCCCCCTTTGACTCTAGGGTTTCTGATGTATCAGTTCCCTGCTGGAAAACACACTCTGTCCATGTGACCATTCAATTGTAAAAATGCACCACAACAAATACATTTTGATTGATTGATTGATTAATAGAATAATCGGCTGACGGTATGACCAACTAACCGATTGACTGTCCGAATGATTGATTGATTGATTGATTTTGGCTCAGTTATACTCGGTTTGCTGTGCCTGATTCTGTGCAGAATGGGTACTGTGTGTTGAATTGGCCATTTTATCTCATGATCATGCATACAGAGAGCTGTTTCGATGTGTAAAGCATTTTCTGGAAGGAAAGCATAGCATTCATTTGTTATTTTGTTATTTTGCTTTTTATTTGTATTTGTTATTTGTAGCATTAATATGTTTTGTTAAAGATATATAGTTCTCCTGACTGCTTGTTCAAAGTTAGGTTTGGATCAAACACAAAATTCTCCAGGTGTCCTAGCTGTGTCCTGGTTGGAATAGAATCCTCTGTGCTTAAATGCTCCCTGAAATCGCATGATTGACAATTATTTCTGGCAGTGAACGCGTTCCCATGGCAGCCTGTTGCTTAGTGACAGTGAACGCACAGCAAGAAGGCTGAATAAATTTGGCTGCAGATTTCCTTTCTGGGGGAAAAGACACTTGTATGCAGTATAGAAATCTTACTTACTGAAGGAGACTTACTGAAGGAGTAGAAGTACAATATTAATGTTCCACACCTGAGCCAAGTGTCTGCAGTGCAGTTGCCATAGTGACCGTGGAATTGCCAGAGTCTGGAGTTCATCTAATGTCTCCTCTCAGATTCAAATTCAAGATACTTTGTTGGCATTTGTACATTTGTAAATACAGTACCAGTCAAAAGGTAGAGTACACCTTCCATCTGGATTACGGCTAATTGGGCACTCCTTCATTCTTCAGCAAGATAATGACCCGAAACACACCTTGAAGATGTGCAAGAACTATCTGGTGAAGGAGGAATGTGAAGGACAACTAAAACTAATGACCTGACCTGCCCAGTACCTAGACCTCAATCTCACAGAACTTGTATGGGTCGAACTGGACAGAAGAGTCAAAGCAAAGTAACCCACAAGGGTCTCTAGGAATTACTGCAGGAGAGCTGGGAAGACATGTTGGGTGTGTCTCTCAGGAATTACTGTCTGACTACAACAACCATCAGATCCAGAGAGCTGAAAGACATGTTGGGTGATTTAAAACAACCTAATTGGCTCCTTGCCTGAAAACCAGACTTATTAATCTGTTTAAAATACACAAAGCCCATGTTTGTGGGGCTGTTATCAAGGCAAAGGGTGGCTATTCTGAGGAATCCAAGATTCAGTTTTCAATGAAATGTTCTTGAACATTGTTTTGATGTTCCTTTTGTTTGCTGTTACATGAGGTTTTTTTGTACATTTTCAAGTATTTACAGAAACCTATATGGTGTAAACCATTGTAAATTATGAGATAAACTTTCAGCAGGTGTACTCAAACTTTTGACTGGTACTGTATTTCCAAAGCCTACAGCAATACATTTTAAATGTTACCACTGACAATGAGTAATCAGTAAACACTGTACAGCTAGGCTCTCTCTGAAATGCTGGAACATTCCAGCCCTCTCTGGGTCTGCTGACAGAGCTGGAAAAGCAGCACTTTGCTGTAAAATTCCCTTTCCTTTGCCAGGGCTCACAGAAACAGCTAAAAATGCTCCTGCCCCCGTGGAAACTATTTGTGGAAGTAGCGGTATTTCTGCGGTCAGAAAATGCAGCCTGGAAACAGAGGTGCCAGGAGGTGTAGCAGTCGGTTCCAAGCACATATTGGTCACGACTCTGTTCTGAGCACTGAGAGCGTTTCGGACAGAAATAATCACTGGCTCTGTAGTACTGTGTGTGGCCTGTAGGACAGAAATAATCACTGGCTCTGTAGTACTGTGTGTGGCCTGTAGGGTGTAAAATAGT
Source organism: Aldrovandia affinis (assembly GCA_029706075.1). NCBI lineage: Eukaryota > Metazoa > Chordata > Actinopteri > Notacanthiformes > Halosauridae > Aldrovandia > Aldrovandia affinis. The sequence continues at coordinate 1,249,343 of JAINUG010000100.1, forward strand.
CACTGGCTCTATTGTAGTACTGTGTGGCCAATAGTGTATAAAATAGTCAAGGGCTCTCCTGTAGTACTGTATGTGGTCTGTTGGGTGTGAAATAGTAGCTCTCTACTGTACTGTGGTTCTGTGTGGCTCAGTAGGTAGAGCATAGCATTGGCAACGCTTAGGTTGTGGGTTCAATTCCCACTGGGACCACATATATACTGAAAAATTTATGCATTCACTACTGTACGTCGCTTTGGATAAAAGCGTCTGCTAAATGGCATATATTTATATTTATATTTACTATAGTTTGTGGCCTGTGTTGAAAAATGATGATGTTGTGAAAACATTGCAAAAGCACTGTGAAAACATTTTCAAAACACTGAAAATGCAGTGAAAACAGTGAAACGCAGTTAAAAAGCAGTAAAAGCACAAAAACTCTGTTAAGTGACTGCGAAAACACGTGGTGAACACACAGTGAAAATGTTGTGACATCACAGTCAAAATGTTTTGAAAACGCTGAGAAAAATCCTCGTGAAACGTGTTGTTTTTTTACCCCCCCCAGAATGGAGGCGTCGTGCCTGGAGCTGGCGCTGGAGGGCGAGCGGCTGTGCAAGGCCCGGGACTTCAAGGGCGGCGCGGCGTTCTTTGAGGCAGCCGTGGAGGTGGGCACCGAGGATCTGAAGACCCTCAGTGCCATCTACAGCCAGCTGGGAAATGCCTACTTCTACCTGAAGGAGTATGCCAAGGCCCTAGAGTACCACCGCCATGACCTCACTCTCGCCAGGTAGGCGGGGCTTAGCCCTACATCTTCCTGTTGAAACAATCAAAATGAAATACGACTCTGAAAAGAGAGGGATACGGTATCAGGGTTTGAAAGAATGACACCATGCTTTCTAAAAATCTACTGAATTACCCTGGTTTTTGTTCTATCTCAGATCACAGTGCGGCCATTATCACCAAGCTCTGTTGCGTTAGGTAGTAATTATAACCCATGATTACCCAACATAACATAACTTGTTCTGTTATGTCATGTTCTTGCCACTGACCTAAAAACAGAACGTTGGTTTGAAAGTGAAAGCCACTGTAGGAATGTAGGTTTATGATGCAGGAATGCAGAAAGGTGTATCAGTAAAGATTTCATAATCTTAGAGCAGAAAATGAATCCAGCTTGAAAGTTATGGACAGCTCTAGTTTCTCCATTTCTAGGACGATAGGGGACAGGATCGGGGAAGGAAAGGCCAGTGGGAACTTGGGGAACACGCTGAAGGTCCTGGGACGTTTCGACGAGGCGGTGGTGTGCTGCCAGCGCCACCTGGACATCTCCCGTGAGCAAGGAGACAAGGTGGGAGCCCTCGCCTCACACCCTCCTCTCTTCTCATTGGTCAGATTAGGGAGAAAAATCCCAACACTCCTGTCTGTGCTTTCATTCATTGCTTGTACATTCAGAGCATTTAATAATAATAAATAATGCTGATCCTAAAGTTTTATCTCCTGACTGTAAATACATTTGAGAGCTTTCCATTAAAGCTCATAATATATCAGTAAATATATAGTAATGTATTCATAGCATTGCTGAGAACACCTCTTCAGCATTGTTAACCTGACAAAATCCGCTCGTAGCACTGCAAGGGCAGCAGTGTGACGTAGTGGTTATGCAACTGCATTTGTAACCAGAAGGTTATAGGTTTGATTCATTCACCTTTGGGCATGGAAGCCAGAATTGCCTCAGCAAATGGAATAGACTAGAAAAGGATATGACTTTATTGTCCACCTGGAAGTGACTTCACCTCCCACTAACTGTACATGCATACTTTACATAGACACATACAGATCTACACAGCATAGCTGCACCCTGCTCATATTGCACTTTGTATCTGTAGATATAGACAGTGGGAAATACCCAGCTGTATAAAAGGAGGATATGCAGAACACTATCTCCCAGACTGAGGGAACCAGCTTCTCTCTCCCTCTCCACATTTACATTTAGTCATTTAGCAGATGTTCTTATCAAGAAGTCACATACAAAGTGCATCTCTATTTCTCTCTCTCTTTCCCTCTCTTCATCCACTCCCATGGATCTAGCTCACTTGTTTATTTTGTCTCACCTGTCATGTTCACTCTCTCTCCTACACAAAGACAAGAGGCAAGCAAATGAAGCATTTACTTAAACTGCTTTAAAACCATGTTTAACAGTCTACAGCCTGCAGAGTTACACTTTATCTATATTTTACTAAAGATATGCTCTTTTCACACATCTCTCTCTCTCTCTCTCTCTCTCTCTCTCTCTCTCTCTCTCTCTCTCTCTCTCTCTCTCTCTCTCTCTCTCTCTCTCTCTCTCTCTCTCTCTCTCTCTCTCTCTCTCTCTCTCTCTCTCTCTCTCTCTCTCTCTCTCTCTCTCTCTCTCTCTCTCTCTCTCTCTCTCTCTCTCTCTCTCTCTCTCTCTCTCTCTCTCTCTCTCTCTCTCTCTCTCTCTCTCTCTCTCTCCTCTCTCCCTCTCTCTCTCTCTCTCTCCCTCCCTCCTTCCCTGTCTGTTTGTAGGTGGGAGAGGCCAGGGCACTGTATAACATTGGAAACGTGTTTCACGCCAAGGGCAAACAGCAGGCCTGGGGCAGCAGCCAGGACCCTGGAGATCTCCCGCATGATGTCAGAGATACCCTGCAGAGGGCCACGGAATTCTACGAGTGAGTTTCTCAGCACGCATCACACCGTGCAGAGGGCCACAGATTTCTGCGAGTGATTTCCCCAGCATGCACTGCACCCTGCAGAGGGCCACATAGTTCTACGAGTGAGCTTTCCAGCATGCACTGCACCCTGCATAGGGCCACAGAGTTCTATTACTGAGTCTCCCAGCATTCACCACATCCTGCATATGGCTACAGAGTTCTACGGGTGAGTTTCCCAGCATGAAGCACACCCTGCAGAGGGCCACAGAGTTCTGTGAGTGATTTTTCCCAGCATACAGTGCATGCAGGCACCCGGGCTGTGTTTTGGCACATCGCACTTTGTGTAGTTTTAAACAGATTCACACTGATCTGGTTTTCAGGCAAGGAGCCAATTAGGTTGTTTTAAGTGTGATGCCCTGAAACACAGCTATGGAAGAGCCCCTGATTCACTCCTGCTGGATCTACACCAGATGGTTGTTGTAGTCAATTGACAGTCTGGTCACTGGCCACTCATCATACTTACAAATGATATGTCAAGTGAGCTTGTCTATGTTTGAATCTGTGCCTATAAGATCTGACTGGGGTTTTTTCTACAAAAAGGAAAACAGTGTTTGAAAGCTTACTCTCTTGTTTCCTTAATATTCTGGGGTTTTTTTGCATTCTGAAGAAAGTGATGTTTCATTGGAGTGAAATATTAAACTCTGTCGCACCACAGATACCTCTGATTGGTTTAAACAAGTAGTGTTAGAGCTTAATGGACAGCATGGGCACACACACATATGCAAACAACACACACACACACACAAACACACACACACACATATACTTTTTACATATACATGTTTACACTGTCTCTCTCTCACACACACACACACACACACACACACACACACACACACACACACACACACACACACACACACACACACACACACACACACACACACAATTATTGTCACGCCAGTGTAGTGTTTTGTAAATCAACACATGAGAAATCCCTTAAAGGAGTTGTCCTGGCGATCAGATTTGCTTCTGATTATATTATTGATGGACTGCCAGATGTAGTATTTGTAAATCAACACATGAGAAATCCCTTAAAGGAGTTGTCCTGGCGATCAGATTTCACTTCCTGACTATATCATAGGATGGACAACAGATGGCGCTGTGACAGTTTGTAGACACATGTAGAGAAACAATCTCACATTTCCACAAAAATCACTTTCTAGATCTGGTCACTTAATCATCCCCCCTACATCTGATTGGCTACACAATCCCTTGCATTATCTTCCCACTTTGATGCAAAGTTGCATTGCATCCCTCTTCTTACACATCCAGCAACTGAGCTTGCCTTCATGATGGCAGTTCCCTTGCGGGTCCCTCCTCCCTCTCTCTCTCTCTCTCTCTCTCTAGATAGTAAAGAGTAAATAAATACATTATTATTATTATTATTATTATTAATGAATAAAATTAAGTTAGTATATACAGTGCAGTCTGTAAGTATTTTGACAGTGGCACATTTTTTGTTGTTGTGGCTCTGTACTCCAGCACATTGGATGTGAAATGAAACAATGACTATGAGGTTAAAGTGCAGACTGTCACCTTTAATTTGAGGATATTTACATCATTAAAGGTGACAGTCTGCACTTTAACCTCATAGTCACTGTGGTTGTGGCACTGTATATAAATTAGTTATATATAAATACATAAATGAGTCATTTATGCAGCTCTTTGTCTCCCAGAATGATATGTAGGAATTTATGGAAAACCTGTGTAATTAATGGAAAGGTTTCCTTTTCTTTTTCATATTTTTTACAAGTTAGAAGGAAGTGGAGCTCTTTTCTCAACCTCCTGAAGTTGACAGTGTGACGGCCGGTCTCTATGGCCATAGTCTGTATTTTTGTCAGAACGTTTATTGGTTTGATGTTTTTCACTGTGGTCTGGTAGTCTGCTAGAGTATAATGTCTTCTATTAACTCTAATTTGCTTTGTGCTTTTGTGTGGGTGTTCCAATAGGTTAACCTTGGTGTTAGTGCAGTCAGTCTCAGGATCACTGAAGGGTCTTTACTTTGGGTTCTGCTCTTAGCACTGCATGGCTTTGCAATGATTTTATAGATGATTCCAGAATTTTACTGCCCTTTTTTGTATGTCAATTAATAGGGAGTACTGGCCTAATATTGCCCTGTGTGCGTTGTTCTGTCTTTTTCTGTATTCTGTACATGGAGGATGCTTTTGAAGAATTCACTGCATGGGGCTTTTGTCCCATTTTCCAGAATCTTAATCTGTAAGTGGACCCCACACTTCACTGCCATGTGATGCATTGGTTGAATGACTGAGTTGAATAGTTTTCTTTTCTTTTCTTATGGCATAAAATGCCCTACAAACATATTCTTTCAGCTCAATCACTGACAAGCTTAAGCTTCCTGTTGAGCTGAATAAGTATAACTCTTACAGGGTTTTAGTGTTTGGTGTCCTACTCTGAAGTGGTGCTTTACACCCTGGCATGTGGACATTTTTTCTTTAATTATGACATTTTTTGTTTTATTCATACTGTCAGGGCCCAGGTCTGACAGTATTTTCCCAGCCCCTTAATTCTGATGTAGTTTTCCGTCCTCATTAAGTATGCAGTCATAGGAGTCATATAAGGATATATTGGTGTATGACTCTGTCACCAGTCCTTCCTCTGAGTCGGCCAATTAGCATTAATTAAGGAGGCAGCAGGGGCATCAGATATGGGTGATACCCAAGGGCATTTTAAAATCCAATTACAGCTGAGAATCCCCCTGGACTGTCATTTAGAGCTCTTTAGTGTTAGCAACAAACACTTTCCCGACCGGTGTGCCAGATAAATATGTATGAATATTGAATGCAATTACAACAAGGGTATTCATTACATTGTGAGGTTATGCCAAGCCCTGTTCAAGCTTGTTGAGCCTCGGGTCACTCTTTACTCTCACATGATATTGAGCCAGGCCATTATCCCTGTTCAGGGCCTGACAACATACTAGTTTATTGGTTTGTTTTATTTCATTGTGCTCGTTATTGATTTGCTTTTATCAAAGCGTTCAATTCTTTTAGAGCTTGCAGTTTTGTCATACGCACACTTGACAAGCTGGTGTTTTGGAGTCTCTTTTCTCTCTCGTTCTGTCTCTTTTTTAAATTCATTTCAAGTGGTTTAATTGACATAAGCGTACTTGTGTTGCTATGCATATACAGAAATATAAATAACATTACAAATAGACTCATAAATCAATGATTATTATTATTATTATTATTATTAATAATAATAATATTCATTTTTTTAAAGTGGTAAATTGCAGTGTACCTAGCAGGAGTTTAAACCTCAAGTTAAAACCACTAGACTACAAAAAACATTACAACTGGAACGGCTGTTCCTTATCTCACATATTAGGGGCAACTGTTCCATTTTGATGCAGTTCCGTGATTCTGTGCATTCAATCTTAGGATTAAACTCACATAAAGTACACTGCTATCGACCCAATATGTCTTGGAAAGAATTTCACACCTACACCAACATTCTACACACTCCATGAATAATATCTATGGAGGATAAACAAAATAGGTTTTTTTTTGGCCCCATTTGTTCACTCTCTGTCCCTCAGTTTGTGTGTGAGTTTTAATGTCTCTCTCACTCCTGGTGTGTCTCTCAGGCTGAATCTGTCCCTGGTGAAGGAGCTGGGTGACCGGGCGGCTCAGGGCCGAGCCTTCGGAAACCTGGGGAACACCCATTACCTGCTGGGAAACTTTGTGGAGGCCATCAAGTTCCACAGAGAGGTAAGTCTCAGAGCTGTAGAGTAACCTCTACTACAGAGCAGTGTGTATAACCTCTACTACAGAGCAGTGTGTGTAACCCTACTACAGAGCAGTGTGTGTAACCTCTACTACAGAGCAGTGTGTGTAACCTCTACTACAAAGCAGTGTGTGTAACCTCTACTACAGAGCTGTGTGTGTAACCTTTACTACAGAGCTGTGTGTGTAACCCTACTACAGAGCAGTGTGTGTAACCTCTACTACAGAGCTGTGTGTGTAACCTCTACTACAGAGCTGTGTGTGTAACCCTACTACAGAGCTGTGTGTGTAACCTCTACTACAGAGCTGTGTGTGTAACCTCTACTACAGAGCTGTGTGTATAACCCCTACTACAGAGCTGTGTGTGTAACCTCTACTACAGAGCTGTGTGTGTAACCTCTACTACAGAGCTGTGTGTATAACCCCTACTACAGAGCTGTGTGTGTAACCTCTACTACAAAGCTGTGTGTATAACCCCTACTACAGAGCTGTGTGTGTACCTCTACTTCACAGCTGTGTATGTAACTATTTTTTCCTGCCCTTGCAGAGACTCTCCATCGCCAAGGAGTTTGGCGATAAGGCAGCAGAGCGCCGTGCCTACAGCAACCTAGGCAATGCTCTCATTTTCCTGGGACAATTCAACCCCGCCACCGAGTATTACAGGTGAGCAGAGACTGAGACATAAGAGAGGGCTGTCACACGTGCCCAGAGATAAACAGCTTCAGTGCCCATAACCAATGATTGTGGACTGTAATCCTGTGAAATGTGAATTAAAACAGCAAAACTCAACAATAATACCAATGATAATAATACAAAGGCCATTACCCCTCTGCTCCGAATGCAGGATGTTCCTGCTATATTATTCTCTGTCCTGGCATTAGAAACATCTGGAATGGCCTGTGTGGGACAGGGTTCTCAAGTCCTCAGATTGACATAAATGGAACTAGAGGACTTGAAAATAATAAAACTTTAAGAGGTACTTTCAAGTGCTTGAATTTGTTGAGAGTTTCCCTTTTAAAAAATAAAAATAAAAATTGGTGTCTGATTTTTTCCTGTTTTTCTCCCAATTTGGTAGCCAATTACACCCTCTATTTATTTCGATTTACCCTCCCCTCCTCTTGTCTCTACAAGACAAGTGAATTCTCAGAGTGCAGCGAACTCTGCTTCCTTTGACATGGAATTCACCCACCCACGTTCAGGAGATTCCCTTACATGCTTCACAGCAGACCTGAGACCCTCCCCCTCCCCCTGAGGCGGGCTCCCCCAATCGGGGCTGATGACCAGGGTCAGCCTGGTAGAGACGGGTTTCGAACCGCGTCCCTGACAGGCAGCGCACACCGTATCGGACCAGCCAAAATACAGTGCGTTAGACCGCTCCGCTATCCACCACCCCCAAGAGTTTCCCTTTTTTGTATCTACATATGAATCATTAGCAACTGGTCTGGGTTTCAAAATCCCCATTCTTCTCAAAATGGTTGGGGTTTTGGGTTGCAGTTGAAATTGCTGATCCTGGGACAGCATTGACTTTCAGGGATATTGCAGCAATTTCTCTATTATTTTATTGTTGGTCTGCAACACTTGTGATATAGTCTATTGTAAAGTTTCTTATGGGTCAATGAATTTACTGTAATAGGACCCTGAAGAGACTTGTAAAGTCATTGAATTTGTGGCATTTGTAAGCATGGGAACCTTGACCTGCGGTTTGGTGTTTAGGAAAACGCTGCAGCTCTCTCGCCAGCTGAAGGACCGGGTGATGGAGGCACAGGCCTGCTACAGCCTGGGGAACACCTACACCCTCCTGCAGGCCTACGATCATGCCATCGACTACCACCTCAAACACCTGCTCATAGCCCAGGAGCTCACTGACAGGTGACACCCACATATCACTGCCCCTGTTGCCTGTGTGTGTGTGTGTGTGTGTGTGTGTGTGTGTGTATGGTACAGAAAGGGATAACTGAGATGTGTGTTTGTGTGTGCATGTGTGTGAATGTGAGTACGTATGGTACAGACAGTTATAATGGAGTTGTATGTGTGTGTGTGTGTATGTATGGTAAAGTGATGATAATGTTATTGTTATTTGTACTGTAATTCACATTTCTGCTGGTGTAGCATCCATCATTATCCATGGAGTAATTTAATGGTTGGAATTTACAACCATGTGTAATGCACTGAACAAGGCAGACTAGCGCAGCTCTCCTATCAAACTATGTGTGTAGGAATTGTATGAAAAGGAGAAGGTGTGTTTGATTGTATGTGTGTGAATGCGTATGGTACAGACAGCGATAATGTAGGTGTGTGTGTGTATGTGTGTGTGTGTATGTATGGTTGTGTGTGTGCGTATAGTACAGAAAGTGATAATAGAGGTGTGTGTATATGTGTGTGCGTATGGTATAGTGATAATGGAGGTGTGCGTGTGTGTGCAGGGTTGGAGAGGGTCGTGCCTGCTGGAGTTTGGGGAACGCCTACGTATCTTTGGGAAACCCCCGGCAGGCGCTCCACTATGCCCGGAAACACCTGGACATCTCCCAGGAGGTATGGAAACACCCTTAAACTGAGCACAAACTGAGCAGTGAATTGTGAGAGTTCTTTGAAAGGGATGAGGATCAGTATTCATCTACTGAATACTGCCCCCCCCATTTAGTAATTCAGTAATGTAATGGCAGTCACTCCTAAGTGAATGTGTTGTTCTGGATATTGAAACCGTGGAGCAGAACAGGGGGGTGGGGCGGGGCAAGCTATGGCTCGAAGGCTAAAAGCAACCAGTATTTTTGGGTGGGCGGATGGGGATGGGGATGGGGATGGGGGGTTAAAGAGCTCTCACCCAGATAATTCTCCACCTTCCTCAGATCGGGGACTGTAACGGTGAGCTGACCGCGCGGATGAACGTGGAGCAGCTGATGGAGGCTCTGGGTGTGAGTGAGGGTGAGCTCTCCCCCTGTGGATCAGAGTTCCAGGCTCAAGGTAGGATCCAGGTTAACGTTACCAGCGTTACAGAGCCCTGATGCTCAGTTTTGGGTTTCCACGGTGACATTACAGAGCCCCGGCGCTCAAATTTGTGTTTCTATGGTAACGTTACGGAGCCCTAACGCTCAGCTTTGTGTTTCCACGGTAACCTTATGGAGCACCGATGCTCAGATTTGTGTTTATATGGTCATGTTATGGAGTACTGACGTGTTTCTACTGTAATGTCATGGGACATAGACAAAAGGATGGGCTGGGAGCAGTGTGTCTACGTTACCATTACAGAGCGTTGACAATGTGACTGGTGTTACTGTCAAATCTGTTGAGGTCCTGGATCCACTGCCCTGCCTTAAATGAAGGGAAAGTCTAGGGTCCTTTAACTATCATAAAGCACTGGTTTTCAGTGTAGTGATGCACCCCATTGGGATTGTGGCCGGCAGCCCTGCAGGGCAGTGCATAATTTGCTGTAGCGTCACCCGCAGAGGTAGGGTTTCAGACCCCCTCTCAGGGCACTCGTCAATTAGGTGTCTGCTTGCACCAGCTGCACATGAAGCATCCTACTCTGATGCAATGACTGCGCGGCTCAGCTGGTGGGCTGCAGAGTGAAAAGAGGCAGCGGGTTTCAGCTGTGTGCTCCCCTCTCTGCACACAAACACTCTGAGTGGCCCAAATCTGGACTGGGATGCTTTTAAAGGGTCGTTTTCTGGAGTGCATGTCCACTAACAAGCGCACAGCAACAGTGTCTCTGCAAGAGGACAGCAGGGTACAATTTACTATTTAGTTATTTGGCAGATGGCTTTGTCCAAAGTGACTTACAAGAGTGCATTCATATGGCTAGAGATCATCGTTAGAGCTATCGAACAGTAGGCTACAGTCTAATCATTGACATTGCCGACGTTTGTGCCACATGTTGTCATGTTGAAGATAAATCTGGTTGGATACGGCACGTTCAGGAGTTTCAAGAGGAGACAGGTCAGTAGTTATTGACATCAGCAGGATTGAAAGAGGGTTTTTTGAGGAGAGGCGTGCTTGAGAGCAGAGAGGGAGCTCCCCCTGGTGTGCAGCTAGAGAGCGCGTCGAAAGGCGAGGAGCTGGGCTGTGTTACTGAAGAAAAAAACATATGAAACTTATCCTCTCATTTTAAAATAGTCTTAAACAATGCTCACGATTCATTCCTAAAGCAATTTTTATTAGAACAAATACATTCCGACTCATCCCACAGTTTCTGCAACAAAATACTTATTTGCCCAGTATAAAAAAAAAGAAACATATTTATGGGAAGAAAATAATCATGATATTTTGATCTGATGTTGTTTCACCCTTGATGTCCATCTCGCACGGTCAGTCAGTGCAGTGTGAATAATAACTGTGTAAACTGAGAAACTGAGTGCTGCCAGTAGCCACGGCAAACTCCTCGCGGCCGCGTTTGACTCTTCTGGGGTTTTTAATACTTAAAAAAAAAACTTTAATACTCAAGCTATAAAAGCTGCAAAGACAGCTATAATTAGTAGCCTTCTAAACCAGTGCGTTGACATTCCGTGATTGTCAGTTTGGGATTCATTACTCAACACAGGCCTAATTATGCTAATATTCATTTTAGCATTTCTTTTCCCCCACCACTATAATTAGTTTAGAACATTTCAGTATTCCCAAAAAAGATTTTGAGCGAACTTTTTGACTTAACTTTTTATGTCAATTTGAAGCTTACAGTTGCAGGTGGCAATTCACTTATTTTCAATTGTAACAATTGTAGGCTGTATTGGACGGTGAACCTTTGTGCCAATGAAGACAAACACATAATGTTAATAATAATAATAATAATAATAAGATATTTTATGTGTATAGGGCCTTTCTAAAACCATAGTGTCTAAGGACACAACACATGAGTCACATAATAAAATACAACATTATCAGAATAATGGTATTCACGTCAAGTGGTCAGGAGAATATCAGCACATCCTTATACTGTGTCAGCCATCTCCCGATGCTATTGTAAGAGACTGGAGATGCCCTGTGATGTTACCCGTAAGAGCAGAGTGCAAGGCCCCCTGCGCAGCTTGAGATTCCCTATGATCAGGGCCGGATCTCCGCATAGCCCGACAAGGCCTGGGCCTAGGGCCCAAACATCGCATTGGGCCTGGAATTATGGGGTAAATATTAATATTGATATTATTTTATAATATTTTAATATTTGTCTTATACATAATTAATACTACACTTGCACGCCTAATAAATATATGTTCATCATACAGCATCTTTATTATTATTATTATTAGTAGTAGTAGTAGTCATAAAAAATAAATAATGCAAATGAAATCATATCTCCAATCTAACATTAAATCTAAGAACTCCAGTGTTTCACATGGACACAGCAGCTGTTTGAAAGCCATGCTGGATGCGTTGAACTCAGAGGAGGGAGGGGGTTGGGGGACCCAAAACGGAGGCAGGGCCTAGGGCCCATGAACATCAACATCCGGCCCTGGCTGTGATGTTTACCCGTAAGGGCAGAGTGTAAGGGCCTTACAAAGCCCTGCGCAGCTTCAGATGCCCTGTGATGTTTACCCATAAGAGCAGAGTGCAGGGCTCACACAAAGCACTGCTCCCTTGGTCCTTCCCTCACCTCCCTCCATCCATCCATTCTTCCCTCACTCCCTCCCCTCTCTCTCTCCCTCCATCCATCCCTCCCTTCCTCGCTTTCTCCTTCCCTCCCTCTGTCCATCCCTCACTCCTTCCCTTGAGCGGGGCAGGATGTAGGGGACTGTGGGCCCCAGAGACCGGGCAGCTTTGAGCTGGCAGCATGCCATGAGGCAGAGACCTGGAGAATTCCCCAGCACAGTACTGCTGGAGACCACCAGTGAGCTGGACTTCATATAGCAACCCACACAGTGAACATTAAATATCATTTACACTTTTATCGTTTATGCCGTTTGGGTCTGCTCAAAGCTGCCCACCTGACCGAGCCTCGCAGTAGACCTAACTGCTGATTCTGTAGCACTGATAGCTACTGACTAGTAATGATGATCCATATTGGAGTTATATGTATGATCTATGGCTCTGTGCCTGTGAGGAAAACAGTAAGCTGCTGGTTGTATTGCACTTACTTAGGCTACATTTACACTGCAGGCCTTGATGCCCAGTTCCGTTTTTTTGGACCACCTGTTTACGGTCTACTTTTAAAAGTGACCCATATCCAATGCCTGTGTTCACACGGTTTACACTTGAAACGGGTGCATGGGTTACTGATACGGAAGTGAACAACAACCACGCCTGCACAGCCATACAGTATAGAAGTATATAAACATGTAACGAGAGCTGGCAAATGTAAATGCCAATTTCAGTTTTATATTTTGAAACATTGTATTTAAAGACGCAGTATGTAGGATTTGGCCTGAGCCGTTGTACTCCATGATTTGACTTCTTTCAATTCTGGTTGTGCACGTGAAACGTTACACGTCATTCAAATGCGTAAAAGTATAAGCGTTTCGCATTTTGAATGACATCTGGATCGCAATGACAGGGAAATTCCGATCTGTGTATCAAAGATTTTGTAGAAAAACAAGATTACCGCTTTCTCGCCTGATCACCATCATCGTCATTACTTCTGTGTGTGTACTGGTGAATTGGAAACTTCCCGAGCAGGCGAATCTCGTTATTACTTAAAATCTTTGCTCATCAAAGATGACGCAGTGACATTTGGGACGACTTTGCTGCACAGATCTCTCACATCCAGTGCTTAATTTGTGCCGGGGCTAGGCGGGGCGCAGCCCCGGCAAATGCCAAGAATCCGATTTTGCGCCCCGGCAAATGTCTTACTCAGAATCAGAGCCCCGGGCTCATAAATATAAAGTGCGACAAAAGCGCGTATTTTAACAGACTTAACAGATGATAAACAAATCGTGCTTTCAGAGTGTTCACAGAGACATCAGGAGTACAAGTTACAGCCCTTGAAGGATCTCTTAACCGCTGTTAACACCGTAGTGCAGAGTGCGAGATAGGTTTCTCACAAATGAATCTTTTAATCTGCACGTCAACAAGAGCGTCTTTAAAAACAGCAACTATACCACCGCTTCTGTTTTTAACCCTTGTTGCTCCACCACTGGAAAGTTACCATTAGACCAGATGGAGGGACAGAAATGCAGTGACACAGAGGTAGGAAAAGTTGACAATTTTTCCTCCGCGAGGGGCGTGTGGTTGGGAGGCGAGTTGAGCTCCGGCATCTCTTATTTTGCAAATTAAGCACTGCTCACATCATTAAAAAAAAGTTGACTGCTTGTATTATAACCAGATTAATGGTATTTATCTCCAGAGATTATCTATCAATAGCTAAATTGTGTGTAGTCGCTAGCTAAACGTAGCTGTCTCTGTCTAGCTGACTGTTACACAAACCACTTTTTAGTCAGACTAGTGGTGATAGGCTAATTTAGGCTAACGTTACCTAACGTAGCATACATTGACAGTGGTGATAGGCACACAACTGGCTACATTTTAGTGTACATTTCCAGTGGCCATTCAAAATCACGATAGTCTACTACTCGTAGTGAATTAGCTACAGGGGTAGACTGATTACATAAAATATTTCTGAGGACGTTTTCACACCTGGTTCGTTTGGAGCATTTCTTTCTAATCCTGGAGCGATTCCCCCCTAAATTCTGTTCGTTTGGGCATATAAATAAACACAAGAATCGCACTCGGGTGCGGACCAAAATAATATCTTCCAAGCGAACTCTGGAGCGGTTCCTAGTGAGAATGCAATCCGACCCAAAGGACCCAAATCGCTATGCATGATGGGGTTGGCACGCTTTGAATTATGGGCAACGCATTTTGTTTATTGCTATGAAAGCGGCAGCAAAATGAGTCTTGGGTTATCATGGAGCAGCGATGAGGTACAATGTCTTATTGAAATTTGGGCAGACGATCATTTATGTGGGCAGGCCGCTTGAGAAAACGCACAAAAACTACAAAATGTTTAGCGAACAATTTAAGGAGAGGGTCTTTCACCAGTCCGTGAATAGTGTAGCGTGAAAGCAAAGGAACTTAGACAACAGTATGTTAAAGTACGAGATTATTTTCGCAAAAGTGGAAGTTCAGGGGAAGAGAAAGACAAGTTTCCCTGGTTTGATAAGCTTTACAAAATCCTTGGGATTAAACCCATCGTTGATCCCGTGGATATTGTAGAGTCCTATGAGGCTAGCTCTGGCACAGCATCACTGGCTACTACCACCACCACCCCCAGCCATTCTGATGTTGAGTCGAAATGGTGAGTTTCTCCGCTTGGTATTTCTAATGCTAACCACATAATTTTGTAATGTAAATTATCTTGTACGTTGCCAAATTTAGCTGGAATTCTTAATATAAAGCTTGTTTACCTTGACCACAAACTGATTACAACGTTTTGGTCCACACAAAATAGACTATAGATATAGGCATGGCTGTAACTTATTACTTCACAATGTTTATTAAAAACGGGTAAAACCAACTGGAGGAAACTGATTTAACCAATGAGGAAACCGTTTGCTCGCACATGGCTTTTGTTTACAATTTTTGGTCCGTTTATAAATATTGTGAAAAGAAACCAAACCAAGGGGTAAATGCAACATTGTAACAAATTAGTCCCCGATTTGGAACAAACTAAAAGAACCGTGAGGACCTGTCCTAGAGGGGCTAGGTTTAATGACCTTGGTAATTCTCGACTCCTGGATACGTCGCTGGTAGTAATGTATATCATTTTGGTGTCATATTTGGCATGCCTTATTCCAGGGGTGCCCAACCGTTTTTGACATGATATGTACCACAGCCAGCCTAAGGTGAGCTACCCGTCAATGATCGGAGCCCCCAAAATTGGCTTATTCTTCATTAAATAAATGGGAGAAATATGGACATTTATTTTTATTTTCTATGTTCAGTATAGTAAGTAACCTGCATCTTTCAACCTATTATTGGGTGTGTGCCTACTGTTCATCTTTGGCCTTTGGCCAAGTCAGTTTGCATTTATTGCTTTATTGCTACCTTTGAATTGTGGCTACAGATTTACCTACAGGGTCCTAGTTTAACTATGTGGTTGCTCCTAGCACCCAGGAACTGTACTTCCCACTAGGGTGGCTTTCAGCTAAACTGTTCTTGACTATGGTTAACACTTTCTGGTATGTTGCTCTGGATAAGAGCGTCTGCCAAATGCCTGTAATGTAATGTAATGTAATGCCATGACAAAATAAATATGCTCAGCTACCAGCATGTGAGCCAAAAAGGTACACTGTTTGGGAACAATTATCATTCTTTTCTACATTTTCTATTGGGGGGAAAACATTTTTTTTCCTACTTTAGTGTGATTGTTGGCACAGATTGGAGTCAGCTAGTTCCTCATCGTTAGGACAGTAGCCACTGGTTGCAAGCCTCAAGCAGGGCACCAGGTGGTCATCAGTCATTGTGGAGTGAAATTTGGACTTGATGATCTTCATGTGAGACAATGCAGACTCAAATGATATAGGTTGACCCAAAATGTCCTGTCAAGGTGGTGGCACATTCTCTGATACTTTTCCACCATGAGTAGATTCCAAAACTTTCCCTGGGCTTCCCTGGTTGCCCTGGCATTCATCTGAATGTCATTCTCAACAGCTACTGTGTCCATGTGAAACACTGATCCCACTATAAGCCAAACGCAGTAGAAGTGCTACAAGTCAGACATGCTAAAAAAGCCTAATTGAAGCGAGAATGAAAACAGAGAGATTAGCTGAGTTTTAGTAGAGGTAAATGTGCCATTTACAGTAATGAGCACAGCTGTGGCTGAAGCTGCCAGTTAACGAGAACCACTAGTCTAACCACTGTATTTCCTTACCACTGCGTAACCTGATCACTAAAGTGATGATTATACAGACTGGAACTCATCTGTGTTCTCTCTCACCTTCAGTGGAAGCCCAGCACTGCCTTCTATATGAATTCTTGACGATGTGTGCCTGGTATTGCTCACACTTCCCTCACATGGTACATTAGTGGGAACAGTCAGGTGAAGCACTTCTTATAGTTCCTGACATTTAGCTTTGGCTACGCCGTGTGATAACTGCAGCCAGCACTAATGCACTGATCCATGTAGCACAGCTGTGTTCCAGCTCAGGCTTTATGGCTTTTTCCCAGTCCCATATTTCAACCAAATCTTTGATCTGGCTTCAGTAAACTGATCGTTTGCTGGAATTATGCAATGCATGCAGGGAAGAGTAGTTCAACACGGTAACAATGTAAAGCATCTCTCCGGTAGCAGACAGACGGCACCTGGAACCAAGCAAATGTTTCTCATTGCACCTGATCTATCAGCATGTATATATCACAGTAAAATTTGAATGTTAAATGTGAAAACACTTTAAGCACAGTATTTCCATAAAGGACATGCCAGTTTTTTGACAGGGATTGTAATCTGCAAGATCTCAGTGGCCATAAGTTCTGAATGCTGGCTGTTAATAAAAAGTAGGGCCCTTGTGGCTGTCAGCATTGTCCAATCGCACCTGCAGGGACATCCGTGGAATCGGTCTAGCGTCCCGATAAGGAGCCAGCGTGTGTCACTGAAGCAGAATTGGCCAGCGTGGCTTTTCTTTGCACAGGCAGGCCGATATCCGCACTAACCTTGAACGTCTCTTTAAACACTCACTCATCTCAGTTTACTGCGCTAATCGCTCACTTAGCCCCGGGCGCTCGTCCGCGGACGTGCAAGGTCGCGTTGCGTGCCGTCACTGCCATGACTTCTGGCACGGGGCCCGCGTCTGTCAAAACTCCGGCGGAGGACACTTGTTTGCACACTTTTGACACAAAAGTTTGACACTTTTTTTACGTGGCTGTCCGAGTATAGCCGCTTGGGCAGAACGGGTTCAAAATCCTGTGGCAAAAATTCCAAATCACTGGTGCAGTGATAAAAATGTCAGATTTAATATCTCATGTATAATTCAAGCTAGAATACTACTTTCCTGTGACAACCGAAACACATGTCGTTTGTTGATTCTTCTGAAATAATGTATATGCATTAATGAAATGAATGTAAATAATGTAATAATTATAATATATATATATATTAATATCCAAAAGCAGAATTTCATTTAGAACCCTGCTCTAGTTAACTGGTCACAAGCGTGTTGTGGGTGCCATGTTGAAGTATATGACCTGTCTGAAGCCCCCTGTGTGTCGGTGTTGTGCAGGTGCCAGGCCAAAGTTCAGCTTCAGAGACAGCATGGACAGTGTGGACCTGTGGAAGTACACATCTGAAAAGGTAGCAGGGCTCTCTTCTCCACAGCCCGAGCTTGGCTTCCGCCACCACTTGCATTGGCTTGTCAGTGACCTGATGGATGAAATCCTTCCATCTGTTTTTACCTGTGGGTCCCCCTCTGCCCCCTCAGGAACAGAACGGCAACTGCCATCACCTGGATGAGCCCTCGCGAGGAGGGAGGGGCCAGGGCACCGGGCCCGCCGGGCGGGCAGGGCACCCCGAGGGTCGGCTGGGTGACGAGGGGCCGTGGGGGGCCTCCCAGGGGTGTCCTCTGGACAGCGATGACATCAGAGTGCAGGTGACCGAACCGGTAAGCACATCTCCTACGCCGCTTCCCTGAGGGTCGGCACGAAATTGAAATATGCTGCGATGTCTCCGATTGGTTCCCGCGAAACAAATCTACAGCAAACAAACAAATCTAGTTTCTAAATGAACCGTTGGATTACTTTCAGGTGGGAGCATTTACCCAGAATCTGCCTGGGTGTACCAAGTCTTTAAACAGGATGAGGTACAGATAGCTGCGGTAACAGGCTGTGTGTATGCATCACAGAGTCTCATCTGAATTATAGATTTGGATTATAGGTATAGATTTTCAGCTGTTCTGGAGGATGTGTCAGACTAGAATAAGGTTTGTGAAATCCAATCAAGTGCATGGCTATGCAGTTGCTTAATGTTTGTAGAATGACCATTTATCCATCAAACAGATTGATTACTAATTGTTGTGCAGTGCGCTTAGCACATCTGATTGTTCATTGTCAGTAACTTTGACCCCACACACTGAAATAAAGCATGCCAGTTCCCACATAATCATTCACTTTACTCTTTTCGCTCCTACACCTCTGAAGAGTGTTGTCCAGCAGCTCCCCCTACAGCTAAAGCTGTGTCGGTAATTTTCAGACAAGTGTAAGTGCAGTGAAAATGGTCAGTCGTTAGTGATGAACCCCATAATGGGCGGAGCTATAACGATTTTTTTTAAACATTTTTATTATTTTTATTTTTATTTTTATTTTACCTTTATTTAGCCAGGGGAGCCCATTGAGACCAAGGTCTCATTTCAATCCCTGATTACAAAACAATTATATAAATTAAACAAACAATAAGACAAGGACAATAAAAATAGATTAAAGCATCATACAAAATAACAATAATAACAATAACGAGCTGTCAATCACTGACTTATTTGAACAAATCAAAAGACTGCGCGATACTGATTGAAACACGATATTGATTGAAATCAGTCAGTCATTGCCAGCATGTGGTAGCTCTGCCCACTTCACTGGTTTCGGGACACCTCACTCAGGCACCAGTATCATTTATGGCTTCCGTTTGAATAAATAAATTAAGAAATGAGGACATGCATCAAATAAGTCACTTTGCTTGAGGCCTGCTTTCATATTGTTTTAGTTTTACTCATGAATGACTTTCTCAGTTTTGTTGATTCCGAAGAATGATTTTGGATTAAGGAGGTGAATGCACTGTGATATTGGACGGAGGAGGTGAATGCATTGTAATGTTGTACAGAGGAGTGAATACACTGATGTTGGATTAAGGAGGTGATTGCACTGTGATATTGGACAGAGGAGGTGAATGCATTGTAATGTTGGATTAAGGAGGTGAATACACTGATGTTGATGTTGAACTGTGATATTGGAGGTGAATGCATTGTAATGTTGGACAGAGGTGAATACACTGATAATTGGATTGGACAAAGGAGGTGATTGCACTGTGATATTGGACAGAGGAGCTGAATACACTGATGTTGGATTAAGGAGGTGAATGCACTGTGATATTGGACAGAGGAGGTGAATGCATTGTAATGTTGGACAGAGGAGCTGAATACACTGATGTTGGACAGAGGAGGTGAATGTGCCGTGATATTGCACAGAGGAGAGGAGGTGATTGCACTGTGATGTTGGACAGAGGAGATGAATGCGCTGTTTCATTCATCCTCCTGAACTGCACTTGGTTTATATGAAAATGTGTGAAGTAGCACACCTGCTCCGACGCAGCATCTCTCGTCCTGTATATATCTGGTTGATGAGCAGGAGGTTATCCTGATGAATCTATGTATAGTATGCTTTATTGCTTTATAGCATGTACAGACAGGATCAATTTGATATCAGCGCCAGATGAACATGACGAGAGGGTAAAAATGTAAATGTGTATAACCGAGGCACTGATTTGATGTGTTGGGTTTCTGAAGGATACAATGTCTGAGCTGGATAAGTGAATCTTGGGGGGGGGGGTGCCTTAGTTGCTGGGAGAGGACTGGTTTAGGGGAGAAGGGGGACACGCCCATGGTTACCTGTCCCAACCTGAACCTAAGGAACACTGCGCCATTCTGCCCATCCAGCGTCCTCTCTGGCTGGGAAATATATTACCGCGGGTATCCTGGATTCACCCAGACCTCCAGCGTGATTGGTGCGTGAGGTATCCGGGAAACAGAACCAGCCCCCTCCCCCCTCCGCATGTCAGGCCTATTTTCTGAGAGGAAGGTGTGAACTCTGTTAACTGGGTCCAGTTCAGGGAGCTCCAATTATCCCCACAGCCAATAGAGAGAGCGGAAACTGGTCTCCTGGGAGTCCAGGAGTGAGACACAGCAATGTAGGAATGTCAGTGTGTGTGTGTGTGTGTGTGTGTGTGCACCAGCAGCAAGGTTTGGAACTGGTGGTCTGGTTTCTATAGTGACCATGATGTAAGCTGAGGGGAGCAACTTTGCCCCATCCTCTCTCTTTCTCTCTCTTGTTCTTTAGCCCCCCCTCTCTCTCTTTCTCTCTCTCCTGCTCTCTCTCCCCCCTCTCTCTTTCTCTCTCTCCTGCTCTCTCTCCCTCCTCTCTCTTTCTCTCTCTCCTGCTCTCTCTCCCCCCTCTCTCTTTCTCTCTCCTGCTCCCCCCCTCTCTCTCTCTCCCTGTGTGGAACAAAACAGAAGACATTACTAGCAGGACAGTGTGAGTGAGAGGGTGGGGGAACGGAGGACGAGAAGCAGCGTGCTGTTTGATGAGAAGAAGAGGAGAGTGCATGCGCTTTGCCTGGAGCACAGTAAGACACCTTCCCTTCCCTAAGCTCAGCACGGACACAGGGGGCTCTTTACAGGGAGGTCCGGGGCGGGGGAGTTGGTGGTAGCATCCTGCCCTGGGCCCCCTGCCCCCCCCCTCTCTCTCTCTCTCTCTCTCTCTCTCTCTCTCTCTCTCTCTCTCTCTCTCTCTCTCTCTCTCTCTCTCTCTCTCTCTCTCTCTCTCTCTCTCTCTCTCTCTCTCTCTCTCTCTCTCTCTCTCTCTCTCTCTCTCTCTCTCTCTCTCTCTCTCTCTCTCTCTCTCTCTCTCTCTCTCTCTCTCTCTCTCTCTCTCTCTCTCTCTCTCTCTCTCTCTCTCTCTCTCTCTCTCTCTCTCTCTCTCTCTCTCTCTCTCTCTCTCTCTCTCTCTCTCTCTCTCTCTCTCTCTCTCTCTCTCTCTTTCTCTCTCCTGCGGATCAGAGGGGGACCTTGACAGACAAATGCTGAGCCTGGTAACGAGACGGTTTCCCCAGCGTGGGAACCTGGACGGGTAGCTGGAAGAGAGGAGTCCCACTAAGGGAGAGAGAGGGGGGAGGGAGAGACTAGGGGCGAGAGGCGAGAGGCACTGGCAGTGAGCTGCTAGTTAGCCTTGCTTGTGAGCTGCTAGTTCAAGCCTATGCTTTTTGTGTGTCTTTAGTGTTTTATTTAATCGAGACACCACTTCACAGAGAAAAAGTGTTCAATTCTATGTTTTTGTTGTTTTTTGTGTGTCTTTATTTGTTTTATTTAATCGTTTAAAAGCAAAAAAATCCAGAGCCACTTCACAGAGAATGAAAAAACTGTGAGTTCTAACAATTACCCTGCCTGACACTTTTTTTTGTTGTTGCTTTGTTTGTTATGGCCTCTCTCTGACTGCAATGTTAGACCATAGAGTTGTTGCACATTGACTGTCATGCCTGCACCATTATCATTATCATTGCTGGGACAGATGTCTCATTAAACAACATATTTGACTGCCCACAGGGCCACTCTGAAGGGTGTTAATTAGGCTGCAATTTGGTTAAAGCAGGCTGTTATCTGCCCTGAACAATAGAGTGGCTCTAGGAGGCAGGCAGGTCCGGCAGATGATTGGACGTTACCAGCCTGCCTTTGGTTCCTGGCACTTCCTGTATCTGGGACTGGGCGCTCATGGACAGAACCGTGTGTGTGTGTGTGTATGTGTATGTTTGTGTGCATGTGCGTGTGCACGGGTGTGTGTGTAACTCCTCTGACATCCTTCACTTTGACAAGAGTGCGTGACCTTGCTCACAATTCCATCCTTCAGAAGAGTCAACTGTGACTTTGTGGGGGAGTTTAGCTGTGTTCCCACAGCGGTTTGGGGTTATTTTTAGCTGTAGACTTTTGGGGGCATTGTGAGACAAATGCTGATACCTACAGGAGGGTTGGTTTCTCTTGCGCTCCATTTTCAAAGGGAGACAGAGGGTTGGTCCTGCATTGCTGGCAGTCTGTTTGATCGACCAATCGAACAGCCCTGTTTTCTGGCTAAAAGCTCTTGCCTCGTTGGCGCGGTCGTGTAAAGTAGCAAGGACTCGGTCGGGTAGCGTGTTGCTCTGCCTGCAGTCAAACAGGTGCGTTTCACTTTGGATATTGTGCCTGTTTTAGAGAAATTGTGAACGAAAACTGCTTTTTTCATCCGTCGACCGGTCCGACATGAGGAAGGTTTTGCAGCTCCCTGCCAATCGACCCTCAAGGTTTTTTTTGTGGTGATCTCTGACCTTTGACTCTTTTTTTTCCTGCCACAGTATCCTTTAAAATAATTTCCCCTATCGCGTGGGATCAGCGCCGTCGCTCGCACGGAGGTCCCTGGGACCCGATAGAGAGAGAGCGGCGGAAAGTTCAGTCGCATTCAAGTACGCGGGACGGACGAAACCGTGCGCTATCTCTGCATAGTCATGTGCAGCTGGACAAGGGCGCCAGCTGAAAGCAGGTTTGATTTTTGTTTTAGTTTTTTTGCCGGACTGAAAGCGAAGGTGGCAGCAAACGCGGCTCGTTGCTTTGAGCGGCGACCTGGGCACTAAAACATTCCTTCGTCACGGTTTTCCGCTTGTTTTCCTTTGGCAGTCTCAGGTAGATGCTCCTTTCCCAGAACAGTCGTGTTAGTCGTGTTTTCTCATGACTGAATGACAGCCATCGGGGGATGTTACCAGTTTGACTTCAACGTAGCTGGAACGTTTTTTCTGTGACTTTGACAGAGCTTGTTCGGAACAATGAATGCAATTCTAAGACTATTCTAGCAACTCTTCATGTTTGGAGAATGTCCTTGTCATTACATCATCTCGCGAGCAAGAGGCAATCGAACAAGAATGTTCCTCTTGAAATGTCGCGTTACGGGGGATAGCATAGCTACTGTGTCCTCCGCGTTTATGCTGTACCTCCTCTATCTGATACATTTTGATACTGCACCTGTGTGATCTATACAGATGTGCGTGGCATATGCACTGTAGGGTTATGATATATTAATGCTTCTGTGATGGCTAAGTGCAGTGGCTAGTGTTTTAACTGAAAGGTGTGTCACATCCACCTCATGTCATCCAATGACGAGCTAGCATTAACACACTGAGAAGTGTGTATAATTATAATAGACAAAGCCAATGTTAATGTGCGCACACACACACACACAATCACACACAGACACATGGATATCCAGCAATAAACAGAGGCAGATTTGGGTTTCTGTTGCGTCCACCCGGCTCTGTTTAGTTCTGTGGCTCAGTGACTCACATGTGTCCTACATGCTGCATTGTGGAAGATGATGTCACCAGGGACCTACAGGCTCTGAGCAGCACAATGTCACACAATGACAAAGACTCCCAGGCCTCTGGGACGGCCCACATGCCCACTTAGACGAGCTGACCCAGTTTACAATGCCTTTATTCAAGGTGAGTTTTGGAGGACAATTGCCTCTATCACACACTGCCTAAATATAGTTACCATGCACGCGCACACACACAGTACACACACACAAACAATACTAGGCAAACACGCACATACTAGCACACAATTTCACATACATGTGAACTCTCTTCATGCGCACACACACACTTTCACACACAGGTACACCTCACATCTGATCTTTTTGTAATTCCTACACACATATACAGTATATCTATATATATATATTTTAAATAGGTTTCAGATTTCTTTCTCCTGTTTTTCTCGCAATTTGGTGGCCAGTTGTACCCTCTATTGATTCAGTTACCCTCCCCACGAGGGCCTGCCGCCTGCAACTATGGGACCAGGCGCTACCCTGGTACCGGTAGTGACGAGGCGGCGAGCGAACCACCTCCTTTGAGACGGACCCCGCCGAGCCGTCGACCGTGAATGTGATACACGCAGGGAAGCTTTCTGTACCTGTGGCGAACTCGTGCCGGCTTCTCTCCCCCCTGCTGCTAGGGCTGACAGCCAATTGCCACCTCTGAGCGGGACTCCCGGCCAAAGCGCCAGCGCAGCCGGGGAATCGAACCCCGGCCGCAGTGGGCAACCTGCAATCCGGGAAAGTGCTTTTACCGGTTGAGACACCCCGGGGCCCTACACACACATTTTTATGAGACCGCAGGACTAGTTTGTCTTGTTCAGAACCTTGAGTGTTTGTATGTTCAATTGACTCTTACAACTGCAGGAATGTGAATTACAGTGATATCTGTACTGATCAGTACACCCTTGCCATGCCTCCAGACTGCAGGCTTAGTGATCAAAATTTTTGTGTTCATAAACAGATTTTTGTCCTTAGACACTGGAGTGTTCTCTGTGAATGAGCAGCAATGCGAGGTCAACTGATTCTGTGTGTGGCGGGGTGCAAGGGGTTGGGTTCTCACAGGTCTACCCCTGTTTCAGAAGCTGGCCAGGGACCCCTCTGATGAGGACTGCTTCTTCGACCTCCTCAGTAAATTCCAGAGCAGCCGCATGGACGACCAGCGCTGCCATCTCGACGAGCCCCAGGACACCTCCGAGGGCAGGGCCCAGGGCGGGGCCACCTCCAGCCCTGAGTCACCGCTGAGCGACCTGATGGGTCAGCCACACGCCGCCTGCCTGTCTCACTGTCACCTGCCTGTCTCACTGTCACCTGCCTGTCTCACTGTCACCTGCCTGTCTCTCTGTCTCCTGCTTGTCTTCACCTGCCTGTCTCTCTGTCTCTGTATTGTCACACTGTCACCTGTCTCTCTGTCACCTGCCACCTACGTTCATTGTGTATTAGGTGTGTGTGTGAGTGTTTCTCAGTGTGTTTATTGTGTGTGTGTGTGTGTGTGTTTGTGTTTCTCAGTATGTTTATTGTGTGATTTTGCTGTGTGTGAGGGTGTTCTCAGTGTGTTTATTGTGTGTGAGGGTGTTTCTCAGTACGTTTATTGTGTGATTTTGCTGTGTGTGAGTGTGTTTCTCAGTGTGTTTATTGTGTGTGTGAGTGTGTTTCTCTGCGTGTTTATTATGTGTGTGGGTTTGTGTGAGTGTTTTTCTCAGTGCATTCATTGTATGTTTTTTGGTGTGTTTGGCAGACTCCTGCTCCTTGATCTCCTCGCCGCAGACGGAGGAGTTGTTTGACCTGATTGCCAGCTCCCAAAGCCGCAGGCTGGACGACCAGCGGGCCAACGTGGGCAACCTGCCGGGCCTCAGGATTACCCAGAACAACCTGGGGCACCTGTGTGGTGACACCGACTCCCAGGAGCCCAGCGACGACTTCTTCAACATGCTCATCAAGTGCCAGGTAACGGTTCCATTCCATTCCCATGCCCTCACACTTCCTGTCCTCAACACTGACTCTTTCCATCTCTCTGTCTCTCCAACATCCCTCCATCAGGTGCTCCCCGATTTAATATATGAACTTTAGTATGATTTATTAAGACTTTTTGTAAGATTTATTTTTCTCCAAATAAATATAGTTACAGTCAGGTCAATCAGAATTCTTGGCACCCTTGATGAAAATAAACAAAAAAGGCTGTATAAAAAAGCAATACAGGTTATGAGCTATATTGTATGCTCAAAAAATTGTGAAATTATATACAGGCAGTCCCCGGGTTACGAACGAGATCCGTTCTTAAGTCTGTCAAAGTCGAATTTGTATGTAAGTCGGAACAGGAACAGGTACATAGTCAAATGTTTGTCTTATTATTTATTTTCTTTCTGTGCATATAAAACACTTAAGAAAAACTTCCAAATACAATAAAACATCTTAAACATAACATTCAGTACATAATAATACTGTAATAATAATAACAATACTGTAATATTAATAGTAATACAGTAATAATAAAAGTACCTATGTACATACAGTACTGTACTGTAAAAAAACATTAAAGAAAGGCTTCAAGCCTTTTTTTTTTGCACTAAAGAAAGGCTAATAGGCATATTACGCTGATTTTGGTCTTCTATCCAAATTATCAATAGCCTTCCATCTCAATAATTAAACCACTGCATTGCATGGTAATAATCGTGGCATTACTTTCCATGGTGATTGTTTTCCTTTTCTTTGATGCATCACCAGCACTTGCATCAGATTTACGCTTTGGAGGCATTGTTTTAAGGGTAAAAGAAAGAGAAAAACCCGACCATAATCTGACTTAAAATAACAGACGGTGATCTCTGTTCCTTGAGCCGATGAACTGCTGAAACCGCGCAATGTTTTCATGAGCATCACAAGTAGTGTGTGCATTCGTTATTACGAACCATTGTACTTTTTTAAAACATAATAGGCCTTATGGCAGTCCGTTCGTAAGTACGAGTTGTCCGTAAGCCAGACGTTCATAACCCGTGGACTGCCTGTAATATAATAATGTTCAGATAAAATATTTTCTTTAACAAGTAATATATATATTTTTTGATATGTGTCACAATTATTGGCACCCCTGATAATTATTTTAAATAAAATTGAACAAGAATCAGCATTAACATCAAAGTTCCAATTCCGATCTCCAATTGGAACTGGATGTTATGGTCATATGAGACCAAAATGTTTATCAATTTTTGCATTGGAGGAAGGATGCTTATGTTGAAAAATCCCTATACCTATGGCTTCTGACACCACATCATTACCCAATTATAGCAAATATGTGCTATATGTGTAACTGTAGTATGTTAGAAACTGCACTCATACACAACTCCCTTCTCTGTAAATATCTCCTCCCCCATCCCTCCTTCCATCTGTCCTCCCTCTTCCCCCCCCCCGCTGTCTCCCTGCCCTTCTCTCTCTCCCTCTCTCCAGTCTTCTCGAATAGACGACCAACGCTGTTCCCCTCCTGACTCGGGCCCGCGGGCCCCCACCGTTCCGGACGAGGACTTTTTCAGTCTGATCCAGAGAGTCCAGGCCAAGCGCATGGATGAGCAACGGGTCCACCTGCCCTCAGACCAGCAGGACGAGCCCGACTCCGACCCACCATCGCCTCCCTCTGGAGACTCCAGCTAGGGCCTGGCCCGAATGGGTCCGGCCCAACGCTCAGGACTGTCTGCACCCTGCCCTGAATCTAACCCTTTTATCCCTAACATCCATGTGCGTACGAGGGTGGAGCATTACAAGCAGAACCAACACATTCTGTTCTGGAAACTATCTGGAGGGAGGGCGCTGATCACTCCAGAGATGGTCGTCAGGATCAACTTTTGGATCCTTCGGGTTCGATGGGGTAGCGGGGTAATGGGGTAATCACCCACCCCCCACCAATCCCACCCCACCCGTGTGACCCTATTTGGACATGGTTTTCTGCTGAAATACTATAAAGAACCTAACCCAGCTGTAGTAATGAGGAAGTAAGATACATTTGATGGGGTTACAGGAGGAAGAGAGACAGCATAGGGGAGCAGGAGAGGCAGATCTATGTCTCAGAGTTCCTCTATGCCCCTTTTATACAGGGTGTCAAAGTGCATGGATTCAATTGGTGTTTGTGGAGAGACGGTATTACTGTCAGCTGTGAAGAACGTGTATATCAGTGTTATTTTAGACAGTAGTAGCTCTTCCCTTTTTTTGGTCTGTGGGTTTGCTGATTGAAATGCATTGTGGAAACACAGAAAAAAGAAAAAAACTGGTTTAACATTTTTGTCATTAAAATATTGTTAATAGGACATAATATCGGTAGCGATCAGAGAAAGACCTTCTGTGAGAGAAATTCAGCACTCCTGACCATATTTATGGCCTCCAATTGCACATTCCAAAATATGTCTCCGAAGGATTTGATCCAATAAAAAATGTAATTGCTAATAATTGGTTCCAGAGCTCTAACATGGCCTTGATTGGTCCACGGTGGTGGTGCCAAAGCAAAATCATAGCACTAATTATTTACAGACAACGGATTTGGAACAAATCCTTTGGAGACACAAATTTATAAGAATTTGAAGCCATAAACACGGTTGGGAACACTGGATTTCTGTGAACGCTACCAATTTATTATGTCCGTTTAGCAATATTTTAACAACAAACATGTTGCGTACAGCAGCTTTAGTCCATTGTGTTTCAGAAGTCCCTGAGACAGGGCTACTGTGGAGGACCGCACAGGGTGAATAGTAAATTAATTTATTTAACTTGTTGAGCATATAGTAAGCAGTTACTGTGAAGACATTGTAAAGGTACGTGCATTTCTAAGTATGGTAGGGGCTCCCCTCTTCCTGGGTTCTTTTAAAGATAGACTGACCCCTTTGTGCTGTGTCAAACTTTGGGGTGACACAGCATTTATGAGCGCAGTCACAGCTGCATCGTCTGCTTTTTCCTGAACGGCTTTTTGCGTAGCCGTTTTGCACCTTATACAGAGTATCCGTGCAGCCTCTCTCCTGCTGCAGCCTTTGGTGGTGTTCTGCGCAGCACTGCGCAGTTCTGATCCACGTGACACGCGCAGTCACAGCGTGTTCCAACACCAGCGACTGTAATAGGTGCAGCAGCACAGTGGTGTTGTTTTCATTAAGTTTGGGCACAAGATTCTCAAGACTAACTAGATGGTCAGCTCCATATTGTAAAATCAGGAAACCACTGCGCTCAAAGAGAGTTGGAGTGTAGAAACCATTGATACTAAACTAAGAACTAGGTTTTGCACTCAAAAGACAAACTTACTCGTTTACATTTTAGGCATGTAGCAGACGCTCTTATCCACAGTGACTTACACGGTTTACATTTCTTTACGTACAATCAATTTATACAGATGGATATTTACTGAAGCAATTCAGGTTAAGTACCTTCCTCAAGGGAGCAACTGCAGTGCCTCACCTGTAAATCAAAACTGCAACCTCTGAGTTCCTAGCCCAGTTCCCTAGCCATTGTAATACATTGCCACCCATACAATCCCTCTCGTCATATTATTTATTAAGACAACAGGACTAGGACAGACATTTTGGAATTTGGGCCATCTTCAGTGTAGAGAGAGAAGTCTACCGACTCATCATATGGGTGGCTCAGAATCACTGGGGAAATGTGTTAGACTATGAGATGAGCATCGTATTAGGTTGTGCTCAATCCCTAATGATACGTTTTACTGGATAGAAGTAAGAGAAAAGCACCAATAATTCTTAACATTGAAACTTCTTTCTTTGTAATTAAAGTTCTGTCTACCATTGAAGCTAAAACATTCCAATGTGATGCATCTTATGAATATTCATAACTGAATTCATGGCGTGGGATCAAGGACAATACTGGTGGCAATGGATGTTATGTTCTTGTGCACACCTCTTCATGAATATTCATAAACTGTAATATAGCATTGGAAATTCCAACCAGAATTCCCTAGAGCAGTGGTTCCCACCACTCCTCTCGCAAAACCCCAGCCGGTCCATGCATTTGATAAATTCCACCACCAGCACACCTGATTCAACCAATCAATGCTCATTAAGTAGTTAACTAGTTGAATCGGGTGCATTGGTGGTGGAATCCAGCAAATACCTGAACCGCTGAGTGTTCAAGATAAGAGGGTTGGAAACCATTGTCCTAGAATAAGGAGGTAGCAAGGACAGAAGTAGCTGACTATTTGATTGTCTTAGAGAGTTTGTGGTTAAGATATCTCTCGCCACTGTGTCTAATCAGCATCAGTGTGCTCTTCATCTGTGCCCATACAGGCAT
The DNA here is from genome assembly GCA_029706075.1 of Aldrovandia affinis. Classification (NCBI taxonomy): domain Eukaryota; kingdom Metazoa; phylum Chordata; class Actinopteri; order Notacanthiformes; family Halosauridae; genus Aldrovandia; species Aldrovandia affinis. The sequence continues at coordinate 1,279,071 of JAINUG010000100.1, forward strand.
CTGGTTCATGCTTGTATCTGAAAAACACACAGCAGTGGTTACAGAACCTACACCCAAGGGGCTGTCAGTCACACCTCTAACGACTCCCAACCTTCTGTGTCATGTTCACACGGCCGGAAAATAATGTTTCCACACCACGTATGGAACCTCAATTTTACCCGGATCAAGTAAACTGATTTATTGGAAACTTTCCTAAAAGCAGAAAGAGGAGGGCAGCATATTAACTTGAAAATCAGGTTTAATGCTAATAACTATTATGCATCTCAATGAAGTGTTCCCAGGGTTCTGTGTGCTTGTCATAGTATTGTATGAGGGCCCACTGCAGCAGGTGTTCCCTGGCTGTGGAGGGGTTAGGGCCTCCATAACTGCTTACAGGTTTTTGACCTGAAGGGACCAAAAACCTGTAAGCAGGTTGACCTTACTGAATTTTGGGGTGAACAAGACCAAGGCTTTGACCCTTGCTCTAATCATTTACGGCCGAACAAGCAAGGATGTCCAGTTCTCCTTTTCCCTCAGAACAAAGCTGCCATCTTGCTTGCTTGCTGTTTATGTATAGGGGAAGCGGGTGAAATCTTCTACGTGAAATCTGATCCCAGGAGTCAAGCGCTTATCTGGGACCACGCCTTCAGCTATTACTGCCATACAGTAGCTAAACGCTTTGTATTTATACCCGGTGTGTTGGGACAGGAGGACTAGTCCTCTTCATTTTAATAAAAGATCGACTCAAAATGTCTTTGTCTTGTCTTGTTTGCGAGGTGGGTGCTACGTATGGTGGTTGAGGTGAGTTTCCCCTCACTGTAAAGTGCTTTGAGATCCTTAGATGGCACTACATAAATGCAATCCATCCTTATTTCTCACCCCGCAGTATGACTGCATGGAGCTCAAATGGAAGGTAAAAAGGCTCAGTTCCAAATTCCAAAATGTATAGTGGGGTGCAAAAACATTTAAAAATAGCTAAAGAACATCATTTGAAATTCTAAAATGCCAGCTAAGGCTGCACACACCCTACTAAGATTTAAAAAAAAATATTGCACCAGATGTAGCCTACTATGCAGTATATGGTTCCATTTTGTTCCAATTATGGATTTGATAAATTGTTCTATTTTGGATAAATTATGTAGTTGCATATTTGCTTATAAAAATTTGCTTGTTAATTGCTTATTAAAATAATACTTTGTACCATTAATGGCATTTTTAACTTTTTAGAATCTCTTTAAATGCCTAACTGTGACCAGGGTTGGAAATTAGCCTTGGCTCGAAACCTTATGTGCAAAACATCTGTTGCCTGTTTTTAATAATGTACCAATTTCTAATTGCATTGTCCCAAACAAATAAATAAAATAAAATGGCAAAGCTTTGGGGAAAAAAATCATCACAAGCTTTTTCATCAGCTTAGTTGTTTTGTTGGTGGGCAATGGTTGTTTTGTTGGTGGGCACTGGCCTTATCATTGTCAAAGGGGAGTGAAAGGGTTAATGGAGGGGAAAATTGCAGCAAAAGAGAAGTAAGTAGGCTGAGTGCAACATGGTGGGGGAGGGGACAGAGGGGAGCACAACATGAGGACTGCAGGTGGTTTTATTGTTCTTTAATTTATCAAAAGCTTTATCCCAAAATGTCAGGTAAATCATAGGGGCTAATGAAATAATTAACAGCAGAAGTCAGAAGAAGAGATGAGATCAGGGAACAGACTATATGTATACAGTGGCTTCGGAAAGTATTCAGACCCCTTCACCTTTTCCACACTTGTTGTGTTATAGACTTAATTTAAAATGGATTAAATCAATGTACACAAAATACACCATGACAATGACAAAGCGAAAACACGTTTTTATACATTTTTGAACATTTTTTTTTTAAAAAACCTGAAATGTCATTTACATACGTATTTGGACCCTTTGCTATGATACTCCAAATTGAGCTCAGATGCATGCTGTTTCCCTTGATCATCCTTGAGATGAACTTGAACTCTAGAACTTGATTGTAGCCCATCTGTGGTAAATTCAATTGATTGGACATGATTTAGAAAGGCACACACCTGTCTATATAAGGTCCCACAGTTCACAGTGCATGTCAGAGCAAAAACCAAGCATTGAAGTCTAAGGAACTCTCCTGTCGGAACAGTGAAGTTAGAATAAAAATGGTCTATTCTCTGAATCCAGTAGCCTTAACCATGAAACACCCTTGTTTACAGTTCAGCACTCTGAATACTGAACATTTAATTAATAATTGCTACACAGAATACCAATTATCAATTAAATTGCCGAATTCGTTGATAGGCAGAGCAAACTGGTGAATCAACCTTCATCAAAATATACAACTCACAATTCAATTAAAATTAACAGTTGCTTTATTCAATTACAACAGTTAGAAAAAACATTCAACGTCCAATCTTCAGACGTAGGTTCAACTACCTTAACAAATACTAAATCGGAACATCCAATATGTAGGGTTTAGTTCTGTCTCTTCACATATGGAACATTTATCGCTACCATTTCATAAGCTTGCTGGTACCACGTCAAGCTCTGCTCTTTTCTGGCCGTGACCTAAAAGATGTAAGTTCCAAAGTGGATATTCCAGCTTAACAGATACTACATTCTAGACATAAATGTACATGTAATAATCACAAAGAGATGAAATGGAAGAAAAAGATACCAAACCAAGCTTGTCTCTCTCCAAGAACAAACACACACAGGCGAGGTGTTAGCTGGCACCAGATCTTCCAAGAGAAAAACAGGACAGCAAGAGTAGAATTCCCCCAATCTAAAACATTGTGTCACCAGCAGGTCAGACTTTAAGTGTTGGGGTGGCTCTCCTTTCTTAGCCCATAATTTACGATTTGGGGGAGAGTTCCAGCGCAAGCCAGGTTCAGACTCCCTTTTTATACTGTTTTGGGTCACTTACTACCACGAGATATACTACCACTGGTGAAGCCAGCTTCATTTATACCGAGATGTTGGTTGAGCTGATATTTGGGGGAGGCATAATATGCTCAAGAGCATTCAAGAAGAGGCCAATCATACCATTTTTACCTCCGCTTGAAGAGCCCATAATTATTTTCTCCATGATCCATTTTCAGCTCAACTCCACTTTGGTTCCAAGAGTGTCCTGGCTTCACTCACAGAATAAACCCGCCAAAGATGGCCCCATTTTCTGCGCCATGATCCATAACCGAGATAGAATTGTGTCGAGGCATAGATCTGGGGAAGGGTATAAAAACATTGCTAAAGCATTGAAAGTTCCCAGGAGTACAGTGGGCTCTATCATTGTGAAATGGAAAAGTTTGGAGCAACTCTTAGAGCTGGCTAGTGGCTCAGTAACCGGGCAAGAAGGGTCTTAGTCAGGAGGTGACCAAGATATTTTTAACAGAGCTTCAGAGTTCCTCTGCAGTGGGGGAAAGAAGGACAACCATTCTGCAGCACTCCATCAATCAGGCCTTTATGAGTGTCAGAAACCACTCCTGAGTAAAAGGCATATGACAGCCTGCCTGGAGTTTGCCAAACGGCACTTAAAGGACTCTGAGAGCATGAGGAAAAAGATTCTCTGGTCTGATGAGACAAAAATTGAATTCTTTGGCCTGAATGCCAAGTGCTACCAAAAAGCAGTTTTTTCAATATTGCAGTAGAAACAGTAAAGTTAAGGAAGAGGAAGTGCATTAAGAATAAGGAAGGAGTTTTGCTTTATAATAATAATGATATTGCGGATACATTAAACAGTTCATTTCTTGAGAGCTTTACCAGAGATTACCAGATTATAAAGGATTGAAGAAGTACTAGACAACAAAAACATATAATAAAGCAGCAGACCTTGATGGCATATATCGTAAAGTACTCAAGGAACTTGGGAAGTTTACGATATATGCTGCTTTTCCTTATTGTCATAAATGATCTTGATAGGGATGTTAGTAGAAAAATAGTTACATTTGCAGAAAAATAGTTTTAGACATTTGAAATCAACTAATGAAATATTCAAAATTAAATCCTGAATGTAAATGAGATTTTAAAAAAACATAAGATCATTTTATGGGGGAAAAAATTACAATGTGTTCAATTTGAAAAAGACTTGTAGATTATCAAAACCTATCCACATCTAAACACTGTGCTGTAGCAGTGAAAAAGCATAACAGGATCCTGGGATATATAGTCAAAAAACATTGAGTAGCCTATAAATGAAATGAGATGTTATTGATGTTATATAATGCCTTTGTCAGACCTCACTTAAGAGTACTGTGTGTGCAGTCCTGGGCACTACACTACAAGAAATTTGTAGAAGCTCTCGAAAAAATACAATGAAGGGCAACTAAATTGGTACCTGGTATGAAAGGTAAAAGCTAAAAGGAAATAAAGTGGCTTAATCTATTCAAGGTTAGCAAAAGGAGACTAAGGGTGGGGGGTTGACTGAAAGGGATTAACACAGTGAACTACCAAAGTTAATTCAGTTAACAGAACAAGAGGGCACAGGTGTAGAATTGCCAATGTATGGAACAGCTTGCCAGGTCATGTAGTGGAAGCAGAAGCACTGGGCCAGATGGTCTGTTCTTGTCATTATGTGTTCTTATGACATAAACCAGAAAACACATTTAAGGGTGTGAGCATAGTTAACAGTATATCATGTAGCCTAAATCTTATTTTCTATTTCTGATCATAGTCCTATGGTTCTGTATTCAGTCTCAGCTGTAAACAGCTTAAGAATCAGTCATCAGTCATGTGAAACTAAAGTATATAAGGTCATGAAGTTGCCTAATATCCACAGTAAGTCGATCTTCTGATATTTTAAGAAATGCATTGGTGTGCATATCCCATAATAACCTACAGCTATTTAGAGGGGAGAAATTAAATACCTGTATGGTTTATTAATACATTTGTACTGAATAAAATACATTATCATAGATGCTGTTGCACTGCTCATTCTACGAGAACCAGATAGGCCTATTTCTACAGGTAAGGGACTAAACCAATAAGTCTCGTTCCTGAGTGTCTGTATACATTTGTGGCTTGTTGGTGGTAACAGTGATGAGTTTAGAAATGTCATTAAAAGATAGACAACCAAAAGGAAGATGACATTCAAATGATTTCAAATAGAGAATTACTGGCTGAAAGGGCAAGCATTATTTTGACTCAATTCCTAAATAATTAAAAGTTCACTATTCACAGACCATAGATTAATACGCCCACAATAAGTTTTATTCTTGTTGTATTTATGTTATCACAGAGCTATCAGCTGAGCCGGCTTCCTTATTCCTTTGTTATATTTCAAACCAATTTTAATCCCCCTTTTTTTCCAAACAATTGGAATGCCCTATCCAATGCCCATCTCATCCTCCATAAATTCGGGAGCGCAGGGACTTCTGGAGCGAATGCTGCAAGCTTCTTTCTCTCTGCCATTAACCAGCTGACCTGCACACTCACTGCTTAGGAAGAGTGCACTATATGCACAGCCTAACCACAGGCACTTGACTGGCAAGAAGAGTCGTACTCCGCTGTAAAGCTGGGAATACACTCTGCAATTTTAGAACGTTTTTGCCACGATTCAAACGTCACCGACCATTTTTTTCAAGATCGTAGTGAAATCTGTATGTTGTAAGTGATGATCGGGTTGTCATTGCCCATACAGCGTGACAAGTTCAAGGACGTTTGATTAATTGGCCATACATCCTCCTGATCACACCAGGACGCTGATTATTGGGAGTTTGATATTGTATAGTGTGTGGGGCTCTGCTGCGTTAAGATTTTAGTCGTCACATAATGTATTTCCAGCATAAGGCTGGGGGCAACCCTAAAGCCCTCCACATGCACTCTCACAATTAAATAGCAGATGGAGGGGGAAGCCCAAAAACACTTTCTTCAAACGGGTTTGTATTTCAACATTCTTTCTAATGGGAAGTTCCAGCAAGCAGTAAAACCGGCTCCCTCAGCTAGAGAAGAAGTGTTGGCTTACAGTACATTCTCAAATGTGCATGTACAGTAGATGCATGCCAAATATGCCAAACCCATGGAAGTTGTGTTAAATGCCATATGAATATACATTTTTAAAATGTAACCAGAATACTTCCAGGATCAATTTAACACACTGGCAAAAATATTAAGGATTCTCACTGGTGAGAAACCATACACAATCTATTATTATAATTTCAACAGTAATGCGTATTCCTTAATGTTTTTTTATAGGGATATTGTGGTATATTATACAGTAGAGGCTAGATGCTCCCCCTCCAGAGGACAGAGACGCAAAGTATGCATGACGTCTTGGGTTAGGGTTAGGTTTAGGGTTACGGTTCGGTCACGCGCACTGTAAAATAAAAAATACAAAAACAGGCCAATCATATCTCGAATTGCATACCGTCATCTGGAGGGGGAGCATCTAGCCTCTACCTACATTATACTGTCACACGCTGTGCTACACAACCCGGATTGGAACAGAACAGCAGGAAGCAGAGAATAGAGTTATTGGTCTGCGGACCGGATGTTATTTTCTCTCCCACAGGGAGAGAGGGAGAGAACCGAAACTATTTAACTTAATAAAATAAACTTTGGCCGTCCCCCTCCCAGCCAACGGCTAAAAGCAATAAATCAAAATAACAAACTAAACTGGCAGCGGGGTCATGCAGTGGATAGCACCGTCGCCGCACAGCAAGAAGGTTCCAGGTTCAAATCCTGGCCGGGGCCTTTCTGTGTGGAGTTTGCATGTTCTCTCCGTGTCTGTGTGGGTTTCCTCCGGGTACTCTGGTTTCCTCCCACAGTCCAAAGACATGCACGTTAGGCTAATTGGATAGTCTAAATTGCCCGTAGGTATGAGTGTGTGAGTGAATGGTGCATGTGCTCTGCGATGGATTGGTGACCTGTCCAGGATGTATCCCTGCCTCTCGCCCAAATGCATGCTGGGATAGGCTCCAGCCCCCATGACCCTAACTAGGAATAAGCGGCTGAAGATGAGATGAGATGAGATGAAACCAAAAGCGCCTTTCAGAAAAACACTAGACATTCACAAACATTACGTTTGCAACTTTTCAGTTCTGTTCTTCTCTCGCCAGCTTTTTGCTTCCGTGTTCCAGCCACCTACTAAGAGAGCAGAGCAGTTTTAAGCACACAGGTACAATTAGATAATTCTGCACAACTGTGTGCCCTAGTTGCCCTGCCAGTAGACGTGGCCATTAATCACCCCGAATTAATATCCCCCCCTCCCGCTGCCTAGACCGACGCCTTCCACATATACTTTTATAGAATATGATAAGCAACATCTTACCTTTCAATGGCTGATGCATTAAAATGAAGATATGTATACTTACGGAAATGTGGAACTTTTCAGGGGGGGAGGGGGAATACATTGATAGCAATGGGATACTGGTGAGGGTGAACAACACTTCCCCTCCCTGCAGGTAATAAACAAACCCAACCCTGAACAATAATCCCAGACAGACAGAAAAAATAATGCTATGGCATTCATGGAAATGTGTCCCCCAAGCACATTCAGTGACCAGCGGCTGTCCACACCCAATAAATCACTGTCATATTTGTATCTATTCAAAACAGTTCTTTAAAATGCACAAGGAAAAATTGAACATTTTCAGATGTGCTGTATTTTTCCTGCTGCTTCAAACTACAGCAATGTAGGCTACTTCATCAACTACACGTATTTCCCCTTCTTAATCCAAAAATAATTCCATCCCCTATTATTTTCCTCCGTTAACCCTTATAAATCAAAAACAAAACATGTTGTGACCATTTACAAACGAACCATAATACGCTCGTGGGCGTATTTATTTGAAGAAATTAACCCCGAATTTCCTGACATCAGCTCCCTCCGGGGTACCGGGAAAGGGAGAAAGACGGACCGGATAGGGGAGTCAAGAGGCGTTTCCTGACAACCGGTCCGTTTTAAAAGTCCAAACGTTTATTTGGACGAAGCTGCATAGACAAACCGTACATATGTTGATTAGACTGCGTGTCGTTGAATGTGTGGTGAATAACTGGCAGTTTTACTCATTTCAGTGACAAAGGCGGCTACAACCAAAATACAAAAACAAACCCGCGGAAAGAGGGCGAGGGTGGCGTGAGTGACAGTCGTGAGGACAGTGGCATGCGTGACTGGCGCCGCGCTCAGATGGACCGGAGCCTGTGCATTTGACAAGTCAGGACACCACACGCGGCCGCTGTGACTCCTACAAGTTTTTCAAATTGATTTGACACTACGAGAATAACGCAAGCACTATGAACACCAACGACGCCAAAGAATACCTTTCGAAACGAGAGATCCCGCAGCTGTTTGAGGTAGGCTTTTTTTGCATCTCTAAAATTGCATTGTTTTTTCAGCACGACGACCGGATAAATAGGCTACTGACTTTACGGAGGGAAGTTTCTTTAATGAAGAATGTAGCCTTTTTTTCATTACAAAACTGTTGGACAATAATAATGTAGCCTCTCAGTGCACGAATATTGTATTTTCCAGTGCGCACGTCACCACGTCTGTATGACTCGCATCGGTCGCTCGCTTCATTGCCAAGATAACATGGGAAAGAGAAAATGAATTGACGTTTTCGGCGTAATCGATTCTGCTTTTTATCACTAGCGCAAGTCCACAATGTCAGTCATTCATGTCACGAAAGCGGCATACAGTTGTAGCCTACTCAGTAGGCTATTGATTACCAATACCGATTAGCGCTGAGTCGCGACAGCTCTGGTCACCCCAGATATCATCAAATTAGAACGGCCTGTCAATACGACTCAAATTCCAGTATCTGGCCCATATATCACTTTTATTTTCTGTGAGAGTGGTCACAGGCAGCATAGCCTGGTTGGTTGGAAATGTTTTACTCATCTTCCCAACACCAAATAATGAAAAACATGGATCTAAACCTCTAGCATAATCAGTTAAACTTTGAGGGTTTTTTTTACGCAAATAGATTAACGCGAATAGATTAACAAAAATCTTGTGACGTTTGTAAACCTCTTGCCCAATGTGCCAGTTCTTGAACATTAGAGAGTTAAATAGTGCGCTCTGGGGGAGCAAGTCAACTGTAATGGAGAAAAGTCCAGGGACGCTAGAGTGGCGCGTTCAGATTGATTTCACAATATACTGGCACGAGGAAGACGCCCGCGAGACACTGAAAAGGCTCACAGCAATTTAGTGCAGCAGCAGATAGTAGACAAATCTTTAGTCTGATTAACCCGTACCCGAGCTAAAACAAAGCACACCAATGTGTTTTCCCATGAATTTCAGATGTCTAGTGTATGAAATGAATAGTTGTGTTAAGATATTTTACTGAAAAAGTGGTGTAAATGAGTAGGCTAATATTTGACCTATAGCAACACGATAAACATATGAACTCCAAAAATATCTTAGCATAAGATGCAGAGTCAAGGCAGCATGTAAAAATGTAAATAATACGTTTATAATATGGTTTATTTAACCATGCAGGTTAGTTTACGTTTCGACCCTTGGGTCTTCATCAAAGCAATGTTCCCCATAGGTGCAAAGAGAACAGAATACTACCTGCCTATAACAATGCTATAATAATGGAATTAACATCTACTTAACCCAAAATGTATATTTATGGAATTCTATACACTTTTTCTCTAACAAAAAGTAACAATAACTTGGTAATGAATAGCAATTTAGATGAGACACGATTTTAGCTTAAAAGCCTACAACAGAACTTCAGTGGATATGCAGTAATTGTTATTGTCCTTAGACATACACTGTATGTATGTTTTTTAATTTAAAATGAAAATAAGTCCAAAAAAGCTTTTAAAGATGATTTGAAAACAAAATTAAAGGAGAATGCTCCCAGATATGTAGAATATCTTTCCTTAAAAAAGTGTTTCATAGCTGCTCCAGTAGCCAGAGCTGCAATGTATCACCAGTCACTGCTTATGTAGTTTAGAGCAGGAAGTCATGCTTACTCCCTGTGAGTTTATGGGCTATTCTCACTTCCCTGAGAATTGTTGTAAAATGATGTAATAAAAACAAAATAGATACCTTGATGGCCTATAGTTTCTGAAACGCTTATTGGTTGTGAATCAGGAAATGTACCCTGCACTCCACTTTGGTGACAGTTAGTTGGCGTTTTGGTTTGCGCTTAAATGTTATGATGCATTTCCATCATTCTCTGCCAGGGGAATTCATTGGACTTAATTGCTCTGGGGTGTGTTTCCTGAAAATGGGGAAGTGTACAACTCCGTGCGGTAGCACATACAACGAGTGGGTTTAAGTTTGCCCGCACAGCAGCCTTAAGGCACGATGGATCTTACGATGGAACTTACGATGCACGTGGCGTTGCGATGCTTTCGGGAAACCCACCCCTGATCTTGAAACACAGTTTTTCTGTGCTGTGCTGTCAAGGTCTCATGAAAAGGTGACAAAGCAATTTGAGCAGAGCAGAGGCCTAAAGGGGGGCTTTACCATGAGACAAACCCCGATGCAGTGTTCTTGCATGCTGTTTGTGACTTTTTTCAAATGACATCATTTTGCTTTTTGTTTGAAGGTTTCAGCAAAAAGTGCAAACAAATCAAGAAACGAGAGCAGTCAGCCAAAAAAGTCTGATAAGGGCCATTTATGCTTCTCTACGGATTAGCGCACAAAAAGGGGGGATAGCGTTGCCACTGCACCCTGGCAACGGGTATGGGTGGTGTGGCAATAGGAGCACTAGGGAGGACTGCTGGAGAACCACTGCTGTTTGTCTGTGTTTGCCCCTTAAATGTGTGGATTATTGAACCTTAGCATCCCTGCTGAGAAATAGCAGGGTGTGTCCAACACATTAGACATAAAAAACCAATCTCTTCAATCAGCTAACCATATATGACCTGCTGTGGCCTCGGGGTTAAGGACACAGGTGCTGTGCATCTATCGCCAGCACAAACCCTCTTTTAATTAGCCACCTTCTAATATTAATATCCTTTAGACATTTAAATTGACATTAAATCTGATGCAGGAGGAGGCAGCTGGCGCACTTACGTCTGCTTAATATTGGCTGCTGAGGGTCAGTTACACATACTTTTCTAAAGCCTCTTACTCATTTCAGATGAAGCCGCTTTGGTCCAGAAAGAGAGGCTGCTAACATTTCGGTTTCACACTGAATTTGAACCCAAAGGACAGAAGGGGTTCATTGGCTACTCAAAATTAACAAACCTGAGCAAAAAAGTGTCCCAGCATCTCAGAAACTAACATAAAAAAACCAATAAATAGATAAACAGAATATACTAACATTAGTTAGCAACAGGGCTTTACCCACACTACCCACAGATTGCATCAAGGGGAAGGAAGAGCTTCGCTACCCTGAGATAAGGAAGTAAACAAACGCAGATGCCACCAGCAGAGCAGAGAGACACAAATCCTGCTGTGCCTTTGGAGATGCCAGAACAAGCCAATAAGCCAAAAGCCTTTTCTGGCTGCCCATGAAAGACTGCCAGAAGAGCAATTTGATAATTAATTTTGCTTTCATGCCTACGCCTGAACTGTCCTCTGTCTCATAGCGGACCGTTCAGTTTACAAATCAGGAGTGTGAATGGGTCATTTGGACTTTGATTCAGGGAGTGGACTACTTCAATCTACCAGTTGTGCCCTTTGACCCTTACCTTAAATACTATATTTAGGCAATACCACGTTATCAATGTTGTGTACAACTGAAAAGAAAACATACACTTTTAACAGCACTCAGAGTTAAAGATAAAACACACTGCAGTTAGACTGAATGTGGTCCTACACTTCAGTACCACAACATGAAAGGAGAGAGAGTGGGGAATGAGAGCTTTCTACTCATTATTTGACTTATTTTTTATTCCCCCTTTCTTGTAAAGCACTTTGCATTCCTGAAAAAGCACTATGTTAATGCAATCCATTATTCTTGCATTTTACTATTGTGTTGATAGTGATGTCCTTGAACACAGCAGTCAACAGTGCTGGCCAATTAAACAAAGGTGTGGAGAGTAGTTCCAGTTCTAAACCTTGTTTTCAATCTGGCAGGAACAAAACAAAAAAAGTATCATTAATAAACATGGGTAGCTTAACTAAAAGAGCAATCGTTTAAGTTTAAGAATAAACATATTATTCTGTACTGGATACAGAATCCTTTCCATTTATTTGATTCATTAATTGATTGATTCATGGAACTATTGATTGATGAATCGATTAATTTGATGAACTGTACTTAATTGTTTAATTGATACCTGAAGTTGATTGTAAATGCTCACAGCTATGTAGAGGTCACTTGCCCTAGAGTCAGCTGGTTACAATTCTATAAGGAATGTCTAATTGACTTCCTTTGTCCTTCTCACCATTTGGAAAGAAATTAAGAACATCTGACTAAAACATTTTCTCTTTCTTCCTTTTTTTCACCTTGCACGGGCACTGTATATGTATAATACGTTTGTGGATATTTTTCTAAACATCTTGCCGTTTATTTTTCTCTTTTTGGTGCTGCTCTCCTTCTATGTTCTGCGGTGTGTGATTCCTTCTTCCTCCATATATTTGATATTTGTTATTAACTATATAAACCTGCAGTTTCAATTACTTCTTTCCTTATATATAATTCCTTCCATAATTAGACCAATTATACAGATCCTTTTATCACCTTGTAAGATGTAATCATTATGACTGTATAGCAAACCACCACAAATTGTCAAACGTGGTGCACGTGGTACTCCCTGTCCATGTCTCCTCGGCAGCATTGAGCATCTCTCAAACAGCTGTACCTACTTTGCAAATGTACATTTATGGCATGTGCGGGTGTGGTAATTGTGGGAGCATTAGGGGAATGCTGTGGCTGTAGTCCCCTATATAGAGCTTTGGTTCTCTGTCATCTCAGCCTGGGACGGCTGAAGATCTTATCGTCTCTGTTTGTCCAGCGCTGTTGAGTGCTGTGTTCAAGGACATCGCTGTCGAGACAATAGCAAAATAATGACACCCAATGTAGGAATATATATATATATATATATATAGTATATGTATACTATTATTTATTTATTTTTAATAATTGTATTGTTCAGATTTTACCCCGTTTTTCTGTATACTATTAATAATGTATATACAGTAGGCTCCGTTTTTATTCATACCCTTGATAAAGATGAACAAAGAGATTGTAAAAAATTAAATATTGGGTATATTTTATGGTAAAAAATGCTGAAAATTCCAAACCTACAATACTAATACAATTGTTCAGAAAAATATATCTTGTTTTATTAATATTGTTTTTCTGCCAGAAAACATCTGGATCACAATTATTCACACCCCTAACTATTCTTATAAATGTAATCCAACTAAAACAAATCTTCATAAATATACAACTTATTTGAAGTTCATTGGAAGGTTATGGAACTATACAGTGGCCTACAAGGGTTTCCTCTTTGCCTAGGGTATAAAAAGGAGGGAACACACAGTTTAAATACTGTGGTCAGCCATCATCATGGTGAAAGGCAAAGAACTCCCTGAAAGCTTCAGACAAAAGGTTATTGAGCTCTACACATCAGGATGGCTACAAAAAAGTAAAAGTTAAAAGATACCACTCCACTGTTGTGTCAATTATTAGGAGGTTTAAGGCCACTGGAACAGTGGCTAACCTGCCAGGTAGAGGACACAAGTCTGTCTTGCCCCCACATGTAGTGAGATGGATGGTTCGAGAGACCATGGGGCACAGTTCAAGATCTCCAAAACAACCTGGCATCTTGGGGTTACAAGGTGTCTAAGCTACCATTCGACAACGCCTACATGACAATGGCCTTATGGCAAAGTTACAAGAAGGAAGCCTCTTTTCAATTAATCTAAAAGGTGTCTTGAATTTGTCAAACTACATCTCAACTACAATTGGAACCGTGTCTTGTGGCCGAATCTAGCTTTTTGGACATGCACATCAGCTTTATGTTTGGCGTCCAAAGAATGCAAGTAATGTTGAAAAGCACCATATGCCTACGGTGAAACATGGTGGCGGATCTTTAATGCTTTGAGGTTGTTTTGCATCTATAGGCTCTAGGGCCTTTATTAAAATAGATGGAACCATGAACTCCATCATGTACCAAGACATTTTGTCGAAAAACCTTGTTTTACTTGTTTAGCATACGTGCGGCGCAGATGTAAAAGAATAAGTTACCTGTGGGTGTGTTGAGGGTTTGGTTCATTATGGCCAATCAGATTATCAGCTTTTTCCTTTTAATACCTTTGCCATACCGAACTGACAATTTCACCATGTCTATTGAAAATCACTTTTATCAGCAGGAATGTGATATAGGTGTCTGGGAGGTGGAAGAAAAGACGTGTGGTGCACATTAGTTTAGTTTAGTTTAGTTTATGTGTTTTTATCAAAGCCACATATATTAAAATGTTTTTATTAACAACATTAACTATGATTCATTGATGCACTTGTGATGTCCCGCATTTTGACTTGCTGTCCCGCATAATAAAATATGTCTGTTATGTTATTCTTTTATTAAGTAATGCAAAGTAGGTTACCCCCACTCAACAATATCATAAATGTCATTTCAGAATTATCTTGTTATTATTTTTGTTATTAGTACCACATTTAAAATAAATTATATACTTTTACAGATATAAAATATTGATATGATCCCCCACCCCACAGCTCAACAATATCATCAGCAATGGCTTCATTATTTTTCATTTGTTATTATTTCTTGTTGTCCCTCCTCTCCTGTGCAATCATATTCAACCTCTGCAGTCGGTCAGGGCATTGTCTCATTGTACACCGGCCAATTATGTAGCCTACATTTTAGTGTAGTGAACGTTTAATGTTTAACATAACACAAAGCAGTGTGCATAAATACATATATTTATTACAAAATAAATAAACTAGAGCCCCATATCACATTTTCTCCCTTTATTTTATATGTTAACATCTTGGAAATGTTTTTCCTCATGCAGGTGGTGCTGATACAGTAAAGGCTGGCATCCATGCTGTCTTTGTTACTGGGTGAAAATTCATAGATTTAAGGTGCTCTGGAGGGAATTTGGAAAGAAAGGAATTTGAGATGTTTCACTGTCAGTAATAACTGCTCAAATCTGAAATTGGAGAGTGAGAGAAAGAGTAAGAGAGACTAAACGACAGCCCGAGAGAGAGAAAGATAGAATGAGTGAGTTCCAGAGAGAAAGAAAGAGAGAGAAAAGACGGAGAAAAAAAGAGTGAGAATCAGTGAGAGAGAAAGGGAGTGAACATAAGAGACCGTGGAAGAGGCAGATAGAGAAGTTGCAGGCCAATAAATGCCTTCATTCAATTTGAGCTCATTTACAGAACAGATCACAAATGCTCTGGTCTCTGAAGGTAGGCTACTTCAGGTGAGCCTTGCTTGTGCCGGAAGGCATTGTTTTTCAGTGGAGCCCTGGCATTGGCTTGCATTGCTTGTTTTGAGCTTGGGCTAGCATCAAAAAAAGTTTGAATCGAGTCTACTTTGAGCCTGCCTTCCACGCTTTGAAGTGACATCCAGTAATTCACAAAACTAAAGGGAGATGAATACCCTATCACTGGAAAATCTGCACAAAATGTAAAAATGGAGGACCAGCTCATAAGGGCTACAAATTAAAACTTGGTAGTTTATAAATCAGCTAGCTAACTAGGTTAATCAGGTAGCAAATCAGCTAGATAGGTTACAATTCAATATGCTATCTAGCAATATTAATTTGATGAAAAACAAACCATATGTAGTTTGCAGTGTTTAATGGTGGTGTATAGTTGGCTACATGAAATAACTAGCTAGCTACTTTCATATTTGGTAGCTAAATGTCAGCTCTACTCTGCATTCAGGTGTGGACTATAGTAAATGTACAGGTAGTGGCCAAAAAGGTGGAATATAGTATATATACAAAGTATATTGAAACCAGGTGCTTCCACACAGGTGTTTTTCCTGAGTTAATTAAACAATTAACATCCCAGCATGCTCAGGATTGTGTAGAAAAATTCTAGTACAATAAGTACAATATCTCTAGCATGGCTAGAAGACGAGACCTCAGTGACTTCGAAAAAGGGGTGATTGTTGGGGCACGTTTGGCAGGAGCTTCAGTGACGAAGACAGCTCCAGTTCCTAAAGTTTTTCATGAGGAACAGTGTCTAAGGTGATGTTGGCATGGAACGCTGAGGGAAAGACATAATCAACAAAGGGCAACTGTGGTCAGAGGCGCATACTCCTGGATTGTGATGTCCATGCATTAGTTTTAAAGTACAAGGCTAAACAGGCAACTCGAAATCAATTGACTGCAAATTTCAGTGTAGGGCGTGAGCATTCCACTGACAAGTGGCATCCCACAATAAGCACGTAGAGCTGGGCGGTAGGGACATGTGATAATCTGCGCAGCACAACTAGGAGAAATTAATTCTCAGTCTAAACGCACAGGCTATACAGCATATTATAAATCGTGTGTAATCCGATTTGCCAGCCGTGTCGGGTTTGAGTGTACACAAGGCCTTAGATGCGATGTGAGCGTGCCGTCACAGTTTATGTGTCTGTTTCGGCAGGTAGGGTAGAGAGGGATGCGGTGGGCCTGGGTAATGTGCTTGGAGTAGGTATGACTAATACAGAGCTTCTTGTTGTGCTTGTATAAAAGCAGTAATTGTTGGGTAGCCCCTCTCCCACAACCTCCGGCTAGATGAGCCACCTGAAGCTGTCGCCATGGTGACCCCCGGAGTGGGCCATTGTAATTGTTGGGCAGAGGCACTCAAGTTTGTCCACCAAAGGCGAGTCTTCCAGTGAGGTGAGAAGGGGATCAGCGTGGGCATAGGCAAGAGCACACAACCTGTCCTTCTCCAACAGAACTAATTAGGCCCAGGTGAACCACACAGGAACTGCACAGGAAGCATACACCATACACACACACACACACACACACACACACCATACACATACACATACACACAATATACACACACCATACACACACACACACACAGAGACACACAAATGCAAACATACACACACAGACATACCATACACACACCATACACACCACACACACACTAATACACACACACATAGACACAGACACAGACACACTCACACAACACACACACACACAACGTGGAACACCTGTTGCTTCCTTGCATTGCTGTGTTCCACCGGCGCTTTGAGACAGCAAGAAGTGAACACAAAGATTGGGAGGAGTTCAATACGTAACATCATGCAGCATGGGGTAAAGATAACTGCAGCGCAGTAGGGCTGACCATACCCCTGTGTGTGTTTTTATTCCCACTCTCCATGATCCCACTGATTTACAGTGCACCTGTGGGCCCAGTAGGTGGTGCTCCCTGTGGTAAATAGATTACAGATTTCAGAACCAGGACATAGTACCCCAATCCACAGTGCAGTGACCTCACGCATAAAGAGGCTGCACTGCACGGCTATCATGCTCAATCCTGGTTGCTACACCATTATCCATTCCCACAGCCGAACACCTAACTGGAACAGCTCAGGTGTAGTGCCTTTGCTCATATGCGCAACCATTGTGCCTTACAATTGTGAAGAAGTCTTGCAAAAGAACAAAAGAACAAGATTTATTTACAACAATTATTAATTACATGTTAACTATTTGCTAACTTTTTCTTTTTTGATAGTCCCTTGAGACTTTGACTTTGCAAACAACTGTGCCCCACCTGAGACTCAAACCTGCAAATCTTGACAAGATGAGAGCAGCGGATGTCATACAGCACAGCTTGTGATCAGTGGCGCTATCCAGTGGGCCCTGGGCGGTACTGGGGGGAGGGGCCCTTTGCCCTAAAAAAGTCTCTGTGCTATAAGGGTGAGAGAGATACAGGGACGGGACTGTCTCTTCTGTGCTCCCAGAGCCACAAAACTCCCAGAGCCCAGAGCACAAATTCTGCATTTCTGCTGTAACCAAGGTAACAGACCCCTCTGCTTACCGCATGTGAGGTTTGATACCGTGCACATTCAGGCAGATGTTGAAGACCTTGGCATCTGCAGAGAGAGAGAGAGAGAGAGAGAGAGAGAGAGAGAGAGAGAGAGAGAGAGAGAGAGAGAGAGAGAGAGAGAGAGAGAGAGAGAGAGAGAGAGAGAGAGAGAGAGAGAGAGAGAGAGAGAGAAGAGAGAGAGAGAGAGAGAGAGAGGGTGGAAGGAGAGAGGAAGAGGGGTGAAAGTGTGAGGGAGCTGTGAAGTTCCCAGCAGCATAATGTGTCAGACCTAGATATTAATTTGACACTAATCCAATTAACAAATGAGGCCCTTTGGTCTGAATTCTGGCTGTTTTCACACCAGGGGAACAGACCCCTGCTTTTTTTCAATTCAATGCAAATATAACTTTATATTTATCCCACATGGGGCAATTTAAAGAGCAAATACAATGTTGATGCAAAAACAGAAAACAGAAACACATTAAGACAACATTCAGTAGCGGACACAAACATACAATAGTACATCAGCTTTACAGAACATCTCATGGCTCTGTTTACTTAATGATAATTAAGTGGGGGTGGGCCACGAGTTTGTGGGGGAGGGTAAATCGAAAGAAAAAGAGGGTATAATTGGCCACCAAATTGGGAGAAAAATCTGAAACCAAAATTATAAATAAATAAATATAGACAATGCCCATATTTTTTGTGTGTGACACATTACAAAATCTGACTAAATCTGTTAAAATTGATTTTTTAAGTACATTTTTGTCAGACAGGGAAAGCAAATCTTTTGTAATTACATCCTGAGGACTTATACAGACAGTCTTGTTTACAGGCATACAACTTACCTGCTGTTGGGGGAGGTGGAGATGTGTGGGAGGAGGTGTGTCAGAAATGAGTTTGTGTGTGTGTGTGTTGTCTGTTTTTTTTGTTTTTGTGGATGTGTGTCTGTGTGTGTGTGTGTGTCAGTGGGTATGGCTCGCAGAGTGTTTGTGATGTGACTAGTACAGTGGCTTAGGGGCATGATGTATAGGCTTTCCAACACCAAGACCCATGGTGACACATGGTAACTGGATGTTTCCACAACTCCAGGCTAAATCGGCAGCGGGTGCCCCTGAGGTGTCACCACTTCATGTCACTTTTCCTTTTTTGTTGTTTTTATTCCTCAAAGATTTTGCGCACCATTAAAGAACAACATCGGCACGACATTCCCGGTCATGTCTACTTTTCTGTCCTCCCCCAGGTCAGACCAATTGTTTGACCATTAAGCAAACGCTGCAGCAATGCTCATGCTTTCATTAGACTCTCCGTCTGTGTCCCTGCAAACAGTGAGCTCTTTTACCCCAAGGGCCCTCAGATCCAAACATCCAATTCAGCTGGAGAATCATCTGGGAACACACAGACTGGGTCCACCTTCTGTCTAAAATGTCTTCCCCATTCTGACAAGACGCCGTCGACCCGGCAAAATAATTGGACCCCGATCAATCACTTTAAGTGTCAACCTTGTAAACTTAGAGCCTACCAGAAACTTTACGTCATCATGAGTAGTTTTTTTTCAGAATTAAAGAGAAATGGAAGATTTGGACAGGGTTCGGAAAAAAATAGGCTGTTCATGAAAACCCTGAGTTTGAACCCTCAGCTCATTAAAATGATTAAAATGTGTCTGTAAGCAAAGATCCTTTTTGTTCACTTCAAAACACTACTGTTCCCAGAACATTGATAGGGCTTGAAGTTGTTATCTTTTTAAGGTAGCTGCCAATTTTCATCCAAACCTGAATAGCTTAATTTTTGTGTTCTGTTGAAGCGTTTCCGTTTTTATTTCTCAGCCCCCTGAAATGATCACCCTGTGGCTTGTGGCTTAAAATTGTTAACTTTTGACACCTTTATCCAGCATCCACTATATGCTGCAGTGTAGTGGCTATTAAACACACTAGTACATGGAAGCATGTCTAAATTGTGATTTTATTATATCATGGATCAATGTGGATCCATATAAGTCATGTTACTATTTAGTACAATATAGATATTTGATCATTACAATGATCACAGTATTAGCATTGATATATTTTCCCTTTTTGTTGACAATCCCCCTTGGAATCCTTCATGGGCCTTTTGGATCCCTGGCTAAAGAGCTGCAAGCAAACAGACTTGAGCTAAAGCACGAACATGCCACAGTCACAGGGGGTTTCTGGATCAAATTTTGCACATATTTAACTCACAAAACGTGACAAAATAGACAATACCTTATCTACAGCACAGTGAAACATGCTGTAATGTAATGTAACATGCACAACACTCATACCCCCTGCACCTTCACCTGCTTTAGAGCTTCTGCATTACTGATGGTCATTATTATCATCTGCCAACTTTCCTCACAGAGATTGAACACACCAATGCAGAGAGAAGTGCAAATGGTAAAGTAGCATGTACTGCATGAAGCACAAGCACAGCTGCATGTCTGTCATTGTTGATTACAACAACATTTCAGTGTCGCTAAAATAGTTAATAGTTATAAGCTGTTAATATAATGTAGTATATCAGTCAGCATGTCCTGTGAATCTGTCCATTTGTTTACTGAAAGGTTGGAATCACGGGAAGACTGTGACAGTCTCTAATGGAGGAGAGTGATAAGAGCGAGCGGAGAGGGAGAGAGGAAGAGAGATGAGGGTGTAGAGGTAGCTGGTGCTTAAGATGAAGGGTAGCGGAGAGAAAAACAAAGAAACCTAGAGAGGTTGGGCTTTAGCAGGTGATGTGTCATCCAAGGAATCAGTATCTGGTTTAGAGCGAATAGCGCTGGGCCGAGGACATTACCTTGAGGTACACCCATGGAGAGAGGGGGGCGGATCTCTCCGGGGGAACCAAATAGGGCAAGCTGTCTTACTGGGATAGATCCAGCTCGGGATCAGTTACAGAGCATGAGTGAGGCTGTACAGGGCAACGCATATTAAAAAACGGAGAAACCACCAGTTTAGACCAAACACAAAGCTTTGCTTTGGAAGGACAGGTGTATTGAAAATGGTTAAAATGGGGTCAAACAATGCCAGAATTTATGACCATATTACATTGGCTTGGTTCCATAGCTTGCTTGCAGGTACATGAGTTGAGAATAGAGTTGAACAATAATACAAGAAATGTGATATTAAATATAATGATTTCCACTAAGTAAACATACTGTAGACTGTAGGATATATAGATTATTTGCTTATATACCGTTTCACATGGTCCATGAAGCATGTCAGATATACATATATACTGCACATATACAATGTATAGGGGAATATGTTTAGCAAGTTTTACTTAGAGGACATTCTCCACTCCTTTTAGCAGGAGCAATTATACGTTTCCCCCCACCCACTCAGTTACTCACCTGGAGAACATATCAATTATTCTGGTTTCAGGAATAATGATGATGGTATGATGTTCGTTGTTAAAATGACACCTTTTGACCTCTCGTCACATTATGTTCTGGAGACAAGGTGGCTGTTTACCTACGTGGAATGTGTGGTTGACTGATTGGACAGAGGCAGAGAGCTGCACATTTGCACTCAGGTGTAGCTGTCAGGTGTAGACAGGTACAGGTTTCCAGTTACTGTCCTGGAGCTGTCAACACTTCTTGTAGCACTGTGAGTCCCATTTTAATGCCACCATGTTGTAATAGAGGCAAATGAGACAGCCACTATTCTGTAATAGTCTACGTTACTGTCTCTTTCTGATCTAACATTCTGTTGTAAAACTGACCTATAATATATTCTCCCATTTCCTAAAAAATTGTTCTCATGCCATAATTGTATACAGTTGAAAATCTGGAGATGTATTATTTTTTTGCGTTGAAACAGAACTGCCTGTCACTTGTCAGGACTCCTTTTCTCGTACCCTCCTAGAATATCATTTTTGTGTGACAGTACAGGTGTTTTGACGGAGGCGTATTCCTCTAACTTCTCTCGGCTTCTCACAACCTATTAAGCTTTCAGCCACGAGAAAATAATGACATAATTACATCTTATAGGGTGCAGTGGACAGCCCTTAAAATTAGGCTCCGTTCAGGATCATCTGACAAAGGCCTGTCAGGCACCAGTGGCTATTATCATTATCATCATATTAATTCTGTTATCCATGTAAGTTTATCAGATTCTGATGTGCTGTATTTTATATAGTTATGGCCACATTTATTCCATTATCTAGGATACACTTTTTCAGATGTTGATGTGCTGTATTTAATATAGTTATGGGCATAATTATTTCATTATCTAGGATACAGTTTATCAGATGCTGATGTGCTGTATTTGTTGTATATGCACTGCACCAGTAGGAAAAAATGGCCGTGGTGAGTCTGTGCTCTTATCTGCGTGTTTATCGTTCTGTCCAATCTGCCGCTGCTTTCATGGATTCAGTGAGTAGAAAGGCGCACGTTTTCTCTGGATAAAAAGGGGAACCCTCGCAGATAAACATGATTAGCCAGCTGGATGGGGTTCGACCCAGGGAAAAACATGGCTCACTGAAGGATCTGTGTTTTATGCACAACAGCAGAACGAGAACAGATAGCATCCTACAGTCATGTTTATCATCGGAGCCAGGATTGGATTCTCCAGACTGCCCCTTAATGGTATACTAAGCCAGAGGTAGTGTTAGTAAACACATGACAACGGAAGTGCTTGTAGTTTTTCAGACCATAGCCTTGCGTTGCCAGTTGACCGTTCATGACTGATAACAAAAAAATCAAGCAAAAAAATTTTTTTATAGAAAGGAAATTTGTACAGAAATGTTTTTGATTCTAGATTTCCTATACTGGTATCAAGGCATTCACTCATTTGTGGATCCATACAATCTACTATAGCTAGACCTGATCAGCAGTGGCAAGTGTGCCGATCAGCCTCTGCCTGGCCGCTTGGCTGTGCAACTGCAGAAATGTGTTGAGGTAGGCTTGTTACAGGTGATAGATATCCTAGGAAGCGCTAACCAGCCTTGCTCACCTGTCAAGGAGGAAATATCCCATCCTTGCATTGGTGCTAATAAACTGAGCCACCTTCAGGCCTTGCCATCTAGAAAATACCTCTCCAATGTTTTCCATATCTGTCTAAGCACCTTTTGTGTTCAATGTTTTGTTTTTTTGCTTTTAGATTCCATAAGTAGCTCATGTTATTATTTTTCAACATAGGTAGTGGACATGAATAACTAGTGTCTGACTAGCTAATCAGATTGAGCTAGTCAGAGCCTATTGTTCACCAATAGTTAACAGAATATGTTCAGTACCAGATAGCTTTGGCTAGGATCCAAAATAACAACTAAGAACATAATTTTGAGTTGACATGGAATTAGAACTTCAACTTAATTTTGTACATGCCAAAATTTTTGGTTATTTTGAAGGCAACAGCATGTATGGTTGCTTTTTTGCTGAAATATCACACCAATGTTCACATAATCAGATTGAGTGATGTTTTCAAACAATGAATCTGAAATAAAGTCTAGTGCAGTTTTTATTTGTATTTGTATGGATAGCTTGGTGAAATTGAGGACTGGGAGGGGGCGTTGCAGTATATGTAACGAGATGCCTTTGATTGATTGCTTGAGGAATTTAAACTTAAGATACTCTTGTGATAACTCACGCCTATGTCCTGGCATTGCAGAGACATGGCTAAATACAGGGGATGTAAAACTGATCCGCAAGGATAGAACTGACAAAAGAGGAGCAAAGAAACCTCAAGTAAAATGCAGGGATGGGCCCTCTAAATTCTTACGGATATCTGGATTTAATTAGGAGAAGGCCCTCTCTGAGAGGCCACTAGGATCGAATAGCAGCCTTACTGTGTCCGATGACATCATCAAGAACATTTGTCAGGAAGGGTAGAGTAGAGTCATTCATAATACAGTATATTACTTTTAGCAGTGTAAATACATTGCCATTAAAACAATATGAATATTAAAAAGGTTTAAGCATGGAACATATTATTATATCATATTATATTGCATTATTTCATCAGTTTTTTTAACAGTTATTTTTGTTAGATGCTCATAAACCCTCATCAGGTGACTTTTCAGTTTGGCTTTCAAGCAGTACACTTTTGTGTGTGTGGGACAGTAACTGTTATATTGTTTCTAGTTCCATTAGTTCCAATTTAGGCCATTTGAACAAGATGAGAGAGAGTATAAGCAACATCCACTAGGTACAGCTTTGGAAATGAGAATCAGAGGCTGTGCAGTTTCAAAGAAATTATTTATTCTTGACATGCAGTATCATGTGTTTTCCAGAGTGAAAGAAAAAGTAGTTAGTGATCTTCACAGTGGATAAATAAATATGTACATGAGGGTTTAAGATAAAAAGAAGACATGCACTCATGCACACACACACTGTTTTACGAGTGAAACAGAGTTGCTGTATGAGTATCACATGGGTATATACTGTATACTGTATACTATATTTCAGAAATGGGAAAGTAAGGTCGTATCTGTTTCTGGATTTTACACCAGCCTCTGCTCTTGATTATTAATTTAGTCCAATCATTTATGTGATCTGACGTTTTAGCTAAATGTATTGATAAGCTCACAAATAACAGCTGAAGACTGTTCTTGTGTCTGTATGAAATGTTTACTGTGATCTAATTTACGAGTGAAACAGAATTGCTGTATACAGATAATTTGATCATTGAGGCAGGAAACAAAAACCTGCATGCACACCAGCCCTCCAGGGATGGAATTGCCCACTGAAAAATGTGTGCATTCCCTACTTTGTGTCACTTTGGGAGAAAAAAGAGCTAAATTCCATATGTTAATGTTGTTATATACAGTATATAGCATAGGCAGCTGGTGGGCTGGGAATAAGGATGCTGAAATCTTACCTTTAAACTGACAATTAGTCTCAATCTGTTTTCATTTATTTTGCTTAACTAACAAGACTGCCAGTTAATTGAATAATCCATTGGCGAGTAATCACAAAGCTTCCTCGAAATTGTGTCTCACGTTGTGATCTATTTCTTCACATCGTGTTAGAGATTGTAAATGAAAATGAGTGGTTTAATTGAGTAAAAATCTACTGAATCATTTAAAAGAATAGGCTACACTTAAATCCCTCCATTAATTGTGTAGTGTACTAGCTTTGAGAAATATGCAATAAAGCCTAGAAAACAAACTTCAGTACGGTGAACACATTTTAGGAGCATTAAACTGCCTGATATGCTCAGATCATACTAACAGATATGTACATTAATATGAAGTCAATATTGAATTAGGGCTTGGAGAACAAAGAGTACATCTATCCACATGTTCAGATCATTTGTAGATGTAAGAAAATACGACACAGTTTTTTAATGTAAAGAAAAATGTTATCACAAAATAAAATTGGGAAGTTATACCTATTGGTATTGATTATCCAGCAAAGTAAATGCTTGAGTGATAATCAAATAATTTAAATGGAAACAGGTTGAGAGTAATCCTGGCTTAAAAGAATGGGTTTCAGCCTCCTTTATCACAAGCCGACTAATCGCTACTGGTGTATATTATATATATAAAAAAAGTTAGTTCAGAGGAAAATAAGTAAGCACATTGTAAAAATAGATGTGAAAATTGTTTTTGAAATGTTACAATCTACAAAAGAGGGTGGCTAAAATGCGCTTAGAAAAATATATAAATAGGAAAGTGAGGGAAGGTGTTAGATCAGGGGTAGGGAACCACAGGGTCTGCTGGTTTTGTGTTCACCCTAAATCAACCAGCAACCACTTCAGACCCAAGAAACCAGGTGAGGCAAGTTAATTGAGTAATCAACTGCTTTAATTGATCATTTAAGTGCTGAGTAACAATGAGAACCAGCACACCCTGTGGCTCTCTAGGACCAGGGTTCTCTACCCCTGTGTTAGAAGAATGAAAAAATATATAGTACCAACATATAAGAAAGGGAACTGTACTTATCCAGGAAACTACAGACCAGTTAGTTTAACTTGCGTTGCATATATCATTTTTGAATGTATTATTCTGACAAATTCTGAATTATTGCTGGAAACAAGGATCATCCAAATCTTCTGAACTTTTTTGAGGACGTGACAAAATGTTTTGACTCAAACTGAATGATTATTATATTATGCGTTTGGATTCTCAAAAGCTTCTGACCAAGTTCCACACAAGTGTCTCATTGTCAAACTAATTTACTAATCGGTAGTGTGGAAGAAAAATATGATTCTGCTTGCATAATGTTGAAATGCTGCTAAAATGTAAACAGGGAAATCATTGAGTGCAATAACACATGTTCTCTGCAATAGCCACAGTTCCTACTTTTCTTGAGACAAATTATCTTCTACTTCTTCTTTCTAAAATAATTGCTGCCTAAACAATGAAGAGTGGAACCTTAATTGAAATGGGAATGCCACTCAGCTTATTTAAATCATAATGTTTGTCATCAAAAAGACGGAGATGAGGGCCTCCTGCGTGGTCCAGTGGTTACAACGTTCGACGCTGGCCACGGCGACTGGGGTTCGATCCCACGGGGGGTGGCGATTGGCTATCCGCCCCAGGGAGGGAGGAGGGAAGCTGACAGGACGTTCACTGTGCACAGGAGTGGCTCTGTAGTACCGGGTTACGGTTGACAGCCTGGCGTCCCGTCTCGGAGGAGACGTTACTTCGCCTTCGTCACTACTGGTCACAGGGCTGCGGCAGCGAACTCACATTACGAGGGGGGATTGACTTGAAAATAGTGGGTTTAATTGGCTACCAAATTGGGATAAAATGGGATAAAATGCAGAAACGATTTTTTTTAAAGATAGAGATGACAAATGTTGTCTAGTACCATTTGGTCTACTCTGGTTCAGCTTGGCTGATTGGCTGCACTTCAATATTGGGCACATGCTTCATATGCTGGAGGCAGTCCCCTTTACGAGTGTGAAATACTGTGTTGGTGCCCTGCCTGCAGGGGCGTGTAGCTGGCACCTTAAATGGCGGCTGTGTTGGGTGGGTGTGCCATGCATTCCTCAGTCATGCCTGCACAGGACGGAGCCCTCACAATGCTGGCGGAGGGGCAGCACCACATGTGTCTGTGTTCAAGACCTCCACTGACCCAGCTGAGATCCCTCACACACAATCAGAGAACAGGAGTCTTGTGCTCATTACATCTCTGTATTTATCAGAGATCAACAGTCTTGTGCCCATTACGTCCAAGGTGGCTCACAGTACAATGGCTGTTTTACACTCTAGGCTGCATGGAACCCACAAACTGCTATCTAAGCATTTTACACTCCACTCTGTGTGGAACCCACAACCTCCAGGGTTTACCATGACCATCTGACCTGGGATTAGAACCCATGACCTCCTGGTCCAGAATGCATTGCTTTAACTATTCCACTTGTTCTGGCCATTCCAAGTCCTGGGTTTGCTTATTGAACAGGTATGTTCACATCCCTTTGTCGTGCCCCCCCACCTCTGTGCCACTCCTGGTCAAACTCCTGGCTATCATCCCAAAGGACTTCGGTGACTGGCCCCTTCCTCCTGTCACTGGTCTGACCATAAGAGAATTGTGGTTTAGTCTGTAAAGTCCAGTTTAATCTTCTGGCATGACTAACAGGATGAGGATTTCAGCCTCATCCTCCCCAGCGCTTGCTCAAACCCTGAAGCGCAGATTGCGCAGTACATACAGTTTACGCGATGGCGGAGAGTGATCAGGATATGGATGATGTTGATGTGGAACAGGCCAGCTGAAAAGAGAGAAGGTGTTGAGTAGCTGGCGCTCTTTGTTTAGGCATGGCATCGATAGGGAGCGGGAACACCTCTGTGTTTGTGTGGATTCATGTGAGCGGCCGTGTGTTCAGGTCTGATCACTCTATGATGTGAAAGTCCTGCTGTCCCTGCCATGGTGTCATTATGGTGTTTCCAGCAGTCATGTTTGTCAGATATGATGCTGAATGAAAGCTGTGATGTCGTTATGGGGATTTCATCAGTGGCTGCCATAAAGGAGTAAAGGATTACTAATACAGTTTAATAATCAATCCCACACACATCGTGGCGAGCAGGGGAATCTTGAGGAGGCAAAGAGGCTTACCTACTGGACATGGTGTCCCACTCCACACTGCAGTAACATTGCCTGATAGGTGTGGTGACAACACACATGCTTACACACACACACACACACACACATGCATGTACACACACACATGCACTCACAAACACACACACACACACACACACACACACACACACACACATGCACTCACACACATCTGAACACATACACACATTTGCACACACACATGCACACGCACACACACATGCATGCACACATGCATCAGAGTCAAAGTCAAAGTGTTTTATTTATCAAGTGCACAGTATAACACAAGGTCATTCTGAACAATGAAATTCTTGGGACATGGCAAGCAACAACTATGTAGTAACCAATAGCAGAAATGTACATAACAGAAAAACAGTAAACATTAAACATTAGTAGCAGTTCCAGAACCAGCAAAAAGGGGAAAAGGGGAAGTAAAAAGGGGAATATAGACAGGTAAAAAGGGGAATATAATCTCTGTTGAGTGGTGTTGTGCACTAATGTATGATCTCATGATCACTAATGTATGACTAGAGTATGATCTCAGTAGAGTTCAATGACATTTGCAGACCTCGCTGAAAATGTTTTCATCCCATGGGGCAGTGAAACTGAAGTTCAGATGTGAAAGTTCATGCACTTGGAGGCTGAAATACATACAGTAAGAATAGGCTCTGTCTCACTGTTCCTTTCCTCTGCAGCCAGCACAGCTGTTTTGTTTTTGTAGTGATTGCTTTCCTGTCTGGGGAATTCACATGTAAATCCACAGCACCTCTTCTCATTAGATTTGCATTACAAGAACAGACAGACTCAAGTGGGGCAGAGAGACAATGTTTTTGCATTATCTTTACTTTTTTTGCATTCTCTTTTCCTCAGCTGGGCATTTTTGAATGGGCTTGAGCATGTGAATGTGCAGGCATATGGTATGAATAGAAAAGGGATCTGTAATTTTCTATCTTTTTCTCATTCTCCCTCCCCCTCACTCTTTCTCTCTCTCTTCTCTTTCTTTCTTTATCTCACTCCCTCGCCCGTGTGTATACACCCAATTGTATGTATCCTATAGAATGCTTTGCAATTATAGTTATAGATGTTGTTTATTCCTTTATTCCATAGATATTATTCCTTTATTCCTTAGATATTATTTGAGGGGATGAAACACCACACAATTCCCGATATTTCAGTGAGTGAAATGCTAATGTCTGTCTACTAATGGCACCCAAAGATATATTAATTAATTAATTTCCGCCCCATTTTTCTCCCAATTTGGTGACCAATTATACCCCTTTTCTATGTCAACGATCCCTTCCCGTCATACTACGAGTTTGCTGCCACAACTCTGGGACTGGCAGTGGCAAAGGCGGATCGAACCGCTTGAGACGCAACCCACCAAGACATAGACTGTTACTCCAACACACAGAGTTGCTTGCAACAGTGTTGCACAGAGTGCATGGGGCAAACTCATGCTGGCTTCCCTTCCCCTGGGGATGGACAACCAATCGCCACCCCCCAATGGGGGGTTCAAACCCAGACTGCAGTGGGCAACCTGCACTTAGAACAAGTGCCTTTACCAGTGTGCCCTCTGTGGGCCCCCCAAAGACACTAGGAGAGCAAATCTGCTTTGTGTCTTGTGGTAGATCATATTTTGCTTTCCTGAAAATATACTAAGCTATACTATGAGAGATGCATGTGGATCCTCACAATTCAGTGATGCCAGTTATAAACAGCTGAGGAGAGCAGACACAGGTCATGGAGTAGGAGAGTGTCAGGGTCTGAGCAGTTATGAAAAACAAAGGAGAGCAGACAGTGATAAAGAACTCAAACAGAGGAGGAAGAGGAGGAGGGATGAGCTTCCCACGCTGGCCAGGAAAGCAGATACCTGCCTCCTCAGACTGCATCGAGGCTCCCTCAAATCCCTCCCTCTGTCCCAGCACTCTTCCACATCTCAGCACTGTTTATTGCTGTACACGTGGACAGGATATCTGATTATGCTGACAGTGACGTTGGTTCTAGCACTTCTTGTTGCACTGTTACTGAATCAAACTAGTGTTGATTATGTTTTTATGTAGTTACCGCTGTTCTTGCCTATTGACTACTGAATGCCAGCCTATTGAATGAACTTATGTACTCTGCTTTGTAAGTCACCCTGGATAAGAGTATCTGCTAAATGAATATAATGTAATGTAATATAGCATAAGCTCTTGTAAAGAGCAATTTCCTGGGTGCACGTAAGACCGAATGAACAGCGGTAGAAATCGGCCATTGGTGTAATTGAAACAAAGAGCCATTGTGAAGTAAAACAGTGCCAGTAATCAGAACTGGTCTGATGTTGAATGACTCTGAGGCCATCGGTTTTAAATGTGAAATTTGGGGAAGGTGCAGGGAATCAGTCATTTGAGATTGCAGGGGTCCCATGGGATTACGTGGATGAATAATCTCACTCAGGTGTGACAGACCTGTTCGGTTTAGGCCATAGCTCTGCTCATAGAGTGCACTGCGTTTATGGAATTACATTCTCTAAAGAGAAAGTAACGCTGTCATTTTTGAAAGTTTTAATTGAATAAAAATATCCCTTTCTGAATCCAGTAGTCCTAACAGTCAAATGCCTTTGTTTAAGGTTCAGCACTCTGAATACTGAGCACAACTGGTATTATGGGTTAAAACCCCTCATTTATCCTACATGTAAAATATATTTAATGTAATAATTATTACATAGGATGCCAATGATTAATTAAATTGCTGAATTCTTTGATAGGCAGAGCAATCTAGTTGATCAACCTTCATCAAAATATTCAACTCACGATTCAATTAAAATTAAGAGCTAGTTCATTATAAGATACAAAACTTAGACAAAGTATTCAAGGTCAAATCTACAGAGGTAGGTTCACTACCTTAACAAACACTAAATCCTAGACATAAACATTACATGACACAATCACGAAATAATTCAAATGAAAGAAAAATAAAACAAACCAAGCTTGTCTCTCCTAAGATGCAACCAACACAGGCAGCCAGAAACGAAGGAGCGAGGGCAAGATCCCAAAAATGCAAGAACTCCACCCCAGAGAATAGTTAGAAAACTATACTACTACCAAAAACGACTATCAAATAGCCCTCAACAGGCCACACTGTAAGTGTCCGCAGGCCCATTGCCCTCTCTTCCTTGCCCATGGATGATTCATTTATGGTTATGGGAGGACTTAGAGAAAGTAGAGGAGCATACTTGGTGCTGCTTCTGGCTTTGGCTTATTATCTTCTGGTGTCAGCAGTGTTTCAGTTACAGAAGGGATGTCAGTGCTGGTCTGGCTGATTTAATTTGGGTATTAGGATTGCCTTGTTCCTAAGATTGAATGTTTATCAGCCCATTAAATACATAATTTGCCATACCCTCAGTGTGTTCAGCTGAAGTCTTTAGTCTAATCAAATTTCCACTGCAAATGACTCTTTGTCACCAATTTCAACAGCAAACTTCTCAATGTTAAATCAATTCAAATCTGACATTAATTGAATCCATTCTACTACTAACAGAGTTTATATGAGTCCAGTAGAGACTAAACATTTGATGCTATGCTGAATAAGACTGACCATTTTATGCTATGCCATGCATGGCTCCTATGGGGGAGGGTGGTCCAATGAAACGTCTTGTTTTTTTCCACATGACACTAAGGCTGGGTGTGAAGTCAATGAATCGTCATCGGTCACTTTCAGCCTAGACTTTATGGAGCCATGCTCTCTCTACAGCAATAACTTACAGGGCAGAACAATACAGAGATCCCCTCTACTGATAACAAAGAGACAGAGGATCGCGTAAATCACTGTATAGCAGTACGGAATTATCAACCAATCATGGCGGACCACAGCACAGCTGACCCACCAATGGGGAGCAGGTACTGCTTTTGAATTGACCAACCAGGAGTCTTGTTTCGGGTTTAGGGTCTCTCTACAGAGCCTAAGCAGCGATCTGCTATTCTCCAGTTCACATTTCCAACATGTTTGATTAATACTTCCTCTTCTCGCTGTAACATGTTCTCAAACATTTAAACAAAACGGGGGTATGGTTGTTCTCACACGCAAACTTTTCAAATACTCTTCTCTTCAGGGAAGTCTTGTTTTTAGTGCACTCGTGAGCTCGTGAACTGCTCCTCTGATTTAAGAAGAGGGACAGGAACAGACGAGGGCATTGATGGCTAATGCACAGTCTGCCCCAGAAAGCACCAGCAGGAATTCAGCAGACTCACTCTGCTGCTCGTGTGGCCTGGAAACTGCAGTGCGACACAACACGCGTTTGTTAGCATCGCGGCATCTTCGGTTTCCCTAATGAAGGGATTACAGGCCCTTTCTTGTCCGTGGCAGTAATGGCTTTCCCACGTGTCTGGTTTCACCGTATTCTTTTCCCCCCCTCTGTGGCAGGGACAAGGTGGGTGCACACGGAGAGAGACAGATATCTGCTCCGTCCTCTTTCTTCTCTAATCACTCCATTTCACTTTCCGGCTCACCTCTGCTCGCATGGGAATTTAAGTCCGCTGTTCCTTTTTTACTCTACTATTTGGGGACACGATCTGTTTTAGTTTTTGCATTGTGATTGCATTTAATTATTCATTTATTTATTTGCTTTCTAGGACCATCTTAGCCTCTGTTTAGCATTGCAAACATATTCACTGCAGGTTCCTGAGCTTGAAATGGGAGATCAAAAAAATACCTTTGATAACCTTAATCTGAAACATATCCCAGGTTCCAGGTAAGATTTAAGACTCTCCTGTTTCAGGCTCCATGAGCCAGCACTGCTCTTGATAATCTATCATCCCTTGATAAAACTGGGTTTCAGTTGGACCAGTTCAGGGGGAATACTGTACCTGAGCCAGCAACCAGGTCATACAATATGTCCCACATGTAGTCCCACAGCATGAGGTCATAATGACTTAATGTCATAGCTGAGGACATGTCAACAGAGCTGGCTGGCATCACTTCTTCCCTGAGAGAGCAAGCTGACATCACTTCCTCCCTGAGGGAACAAGCTGACATCACTTCCTCCCTGAGAGAGCATGCTGACATCACTTCCTCCCTGACAGAGCATGCTCACGGGGCTGATGTACCACCGGCCGGAGGACCCACTGATGTTCCTGGAGAACTGCCTGCAGAAAACGCGGGAGCTGGGGGGGCCCGAACGCGTGTCCTGGGACACCTTCATCACCCCCGACCGCCGACCCCTTCCCCCCATCAGCACAGGACAGGGGAAAAAGGCCGCCTTCAGGTCTGGTGAGTCAGGCAGCGAGCACTGAAACCATGTTACACTGTGGCTCTGCCATCCCACTGCAGGTGTGTGGCATGCTCTTCACAAACATGTCTCTATGTCACAGGTGCATAGGAAGCCTCATATTCATTTATATATATATATATATATATATATATATACGCCATTTAGCAGACACTTTTATCCACAGCGACTTACAGTAATGAATGCATACATTTTTCAGTATATGTGGTCCCAGTGGGAATTGAACCCACAACCTAAGCGTTGCCAACGCTATTCTCTACCTACTGAGCCACACAGTACCACCAGTATTTCTCTGTTACAGGTGGTGTAAACGGCTCCTATTTTGTTTTATGCTGCAGTTACAACTAGGTAAAGCCATTACAATTATTTCTGGCCAGTCACACCCAGTAAATACAATTTTACAGCCTCTCCCCTGAGCAGTGTGTTTCCCAACTGTATCCTGGTGCTGTTTGCATTATGAACATGCACTGTACAACTGTGGTACATGCAATCTCACTTTCACTCATTTCATCACAATATCTGTTTTAAGATTACATTGTATAGTCATGTCTCGTATTGCATTAAACATGAACTGGGTTGTATGTGTGTGTATGGTCCTAGCACCTTCTGTTAGTATGTGAGTAAGGTCTGTATTACAGGTCTGTATTACAGTTCCACATAGGGGTTTGTGTTTTAAATGTATGAGGTGGCTGTGTCTGTGAGGGTGTATGTTATGGGTTGCATTGCACATGCTTGTTTATACATGCTGTGTGTGTTTTCTGTGCTGTAACGTCTGCTGCTATGCAAGTCATCCGGGTTAAGGGCATCTGACAAATGGATGAACGAAAATAATAATACTGTCACCACTAGTGATGCTCAGGAAGCCCACAGTCCAGTATGACTCCAGTATGACAGACGGGGCCTTGTCCCTGTCACTCAGCACACCCAAATGAATTGCAAGGTCAGCTGCATAAACATGTCCTGTCCTTGAGCACATCTTTCTTCACAAAGTTTTAGCTGAGAATGCCTGTGCTATGCAACAAAAATAGGTAATAACAAACAACTAATATAAAGAGGTGGGAGGGGTTCCTGTGGGGGAGGGGACAAAGAGGTGGGAGGGGTTCCTGTGGGGGAGGGGACAAAGAGGTGGGAGGGGTTCCTGTGGGGGAGGGGACAAAGAGGTGGGAGGGGTTCCTGTGGGGGAGGGGACAA
This sequence comes from Aldrovandia affinis, assembly GCA_029706075.1. Classification (NCBI taxonomy): domain Eukaryota; kingdom Metazoa; phylum Chordata; class Actinopteri; order Notacanthiformes; family Halosauridae; genus Aldrovandia; species Aldrovandia affinis. The sequence continues at coordinate 1,313,380 of JAINUG010000100.1, forward strand.
AGAGGTGGGCAGGGTTCTCAGTTCTCAAGTCCTGTTCATTGGCTTTCCAATTTGAACAACAAAAGGAATAACATGAGATATCATTAATCAATTACAAATACAAGAAATGAAAAATAAGGAAAATGCTGTTGAACTGTGCATATCAACAATTATCTATGAATTAGCTTATATAACTGCATAAATACAGACAAATGTTAATCCCCCCAGAACCAGGACGGCTGAAGATGACATCCAGGAGCTCAATTACAAATACAAGAAATGAAAAATAAGGAAAATGCTGTTGAACTGCATATCAAAAATTATCTATGAATTAGCTTATATAACTGCATAAATCCAGACAAATGTTAATCCCCCAGATCCAGGCGCAGTAACGGCTCCAGGCGCAGTAGAGAGCGACTCCGATATGACCGAGACCTCCGGCCTAATCCAGGAGTATGACGTCTTCGACCCCTCCAAGCCACGTCCACACATCATCTTTGTCATTGGTAAGAAGCTCCCAGCCCTCCTGACATAACAATCATAGTTAGCGCACGAGATCAGTGCAGGAATACAGCAATAGACATCATTGCAGGCATCTGCGTACCATACATTGTGCCCCTTGGCTCAGTGCAGGGGCGGACAGCCAATTGCCGCCCCTGAATGGGACTCACAGGTTTAACCCACAGGTGCTCACATGTTTTAACATGGCTAACAAATACAGTGTGGGAAAATCAATAGTGTTTGATATAAAAAGGCCCGGACAAAGGCAAACAAAAGAAGCTAGAGGTGAAAATAAGAGCCAGTTACTGAAAAGGAGATGTATTGTTCAGAAAGCCGATGTAGAAGAAAAACTATTAATGTTCTAATGAGATCCCAATTACCCTGGTTTTTATTCGGTTAATTTAAAGCAATGTTTAGAGCTACAAAATGAACATGTAATGTAAGTAATGATTCGAGTAAATAAATGATTCAAATTATTTAAATTAGTGTATTTTTGTCACTTAAAGTTACAAACTTTCAGATTTCCTTATGACCTCGAAAGCGTTCGGATCTCAGAGGTTCTACTGTATGTATTGTGATGCCTGGAGGAGTTGAGGAGCAGTGAAGAGTGCTGCTCCTCCTCTGGCTGCTGTCCTGGTTCCTCCCACAGCCTGGGAAACCTGCAGGACTTCAGACAGCAGCAGCCTTGCCTACAGGCACACACAGCTGACGTTGACTCGTAATCAGCCAAGCCGCTGCTCGTTGCCTTCGTCAGGCCCATTATAAAGGCACCATTTTCTGTGCCTTTAGGGAGGGGAGGACTCCTAGAGAACTTGCTAGTGCGGAACCTTTGGCAATCGTTTTGTTTGGTTTAGTTTTTTTGGAAGTTGTTTTGTTTGAGTTGCAAGCTTGGCATTGGTTTTGTTATTTTTGTACCTTGCGCCAATAGAATAAAATGGCCCTGGGTCAATCCACTACCTTTTTGTCTCCTTTCTGTCCACTCACCACCTGATTTGTTGACCATATCTGGCACTGTGCTAGAGTATATATATATATATATACTGATCAAACACAACATTAAAACCACTGACAGGTGAAGTAAATAACATTGATCATCTCGTTACAATGGCACCTGTCAAGGGGTGGGATATATTAGGCAGCAAGTGAACAATCAGTTCTTGAAGTTGATGTGTTGAAAGCAGGAAAAATGGGCAAGCGTAAGGATCTGAGCGACTTTGACAAGGACCAAATTGTGATGGCTAGACGACTGGGTCAGAGCATCTCCAAAACGGCAGGTCTTGTGGGGTGTTCCCGGTATGCAGTGGTTAGTACCTACCAAAAGTGGTCCAAAGAAGGACAACCGGTGACAGGGTCATGGGTGCCCAAGGCTCATTGCTGCGCGTAGGGAGCGAAGGCTAGCCCGTCTGGTCCGATCCCACAGAAGAGCTACTGTAGCACAAATTGCTGAAAAAGTTAATGCTGGCTATGATAGAAAGGTGTCAGAACACACAGTGCATCGCAGCTTACTGTGTATGGGGCTGCGTAGCCGCAGACCGGTCAGAGAGCCCATGCTGACCCCTGTCCACCGCCGAAAGCGCCTACAATGGGCACGTGAGCGTCAGAACTGGACCATGGAGCAATGGAAGAAGGTGGGCTGGTCTGATGAATCACGTTTTCTTTTACATCATGTGGATGGCTAGGTGCGTGTGCGTCGTTTACCTGGGGAAGAGATGGCACCAGGATGCACTATGGGAAGAAAGCAAGGCGGCGGAGGCAGTGTGATGCTCTGGGCAATGTTCTACTGGGAAACCTTGGGTCCTGGCATTCATGTGGATGTTATGCACCCTGCCCCACTGCAAAAATTGTTCAGGAATGGTTTGAGGAACATGATAAAGAGTTCAAGGTGTTGACTTGGCCTCCAAATTCCCCAGATCTCAATCCGATCGAGCATCTGTGGGATGTGCTGGACCTCAAGTCTGATCCATGGAGGCATCACTTCGCAACTTACAGGACTTAAAGGATCTGGTGCTAATGTCTTGGTGCCAGATACCACAGGACACCTTCAGAGGTCTGGAGTCCATGCCTCAACGGGTCAGAGGTTTTGTGGGAGGGGGTCCATATTAGGCAGGTGGTTTTAATGTTGTGGCTGATCAGTGTATATATTAATACAGTGCCCCTTTAAAGTCTACACCAGGGGTCCCCAACCACCGGGGGGACCAGAAATAATAAAACGTTTTAATTTTATTTCCAATATTAGGCAGGGTCTTTTATTTTGAAAAATGACCACTTCTGTTTGTGGCCTCTTTTCAGCACTTGTCTCAGTGTCCGCGAAAAAATACTGGTCTCATTAATCCGCCGGTCCGTGGAAAATGGTCTTGCATGAAACCGGACCGTGGTGCAAAAAAGGTTGGGGACCACTAGTCTACACCATTTCCTGATATGTGCCTTTCCACAACTTTATCCCAGAGTTCTTTTGAAAACCCCTTGTTGCTCATGGTGGATTCTTTACTCTGAAATGCACTACCCAGCAGTGGAATCCTCTAGGAACAGCTGATTTTATTCTGAAGTAATCAGAATCATTACAATTGAACACATGTGGAGGCCAATTAGCTTGGAAGTTGCAGGGAAAAATGTGTAAATAAAGCTGGAAAAAGTTTGATTTAATATGTTTTAAATTTAGGCTGTTTGGCAACAAAAGGTGACATTTTTGAGACGGGTTATTTGCTCAGACATTCTCAGAGTCACAAAGTTAATACTGCCATGAACACACAGGCATCAGTTATTATCACAATCAGCTTGCATCCGATTCAAGAAATTATTGCCTATAGATAATGTATAAAAGCACCATTACCTTAAATCATAGCGTTCACCTGGTGCCAAACAGTACTTCATCTTAAACCAGTATCTGTGTCTTTTTCCCCTCTCTAAAGGAGGCCCCGGCAGTGGGAAGGGGACCCAGACCTCTAAGATGGCAGGTCACTACGGTTACGAGTGCGTGTCGGTGGGCGAGATCCTGCGGAACCAGCTGCTCCACCACGCCCCCAGTGACAGGAAGTGGGAACTCATTGCTCAGATCATCGCCAACGGGGAGCTGGCGCCACAGGCAGGGGGTTGGGCTCTCTAAGGGCGGGGCTCAGCACAGATTCTCTCTAGCAGGGGTTCCCAAACTTCCAGGGCCTACAGCCCACTTAACAGAATACATTTTCTTTGCCCCCAAATTAAAATATGGAATTCGAGTGTTTCATTTGGCTGGTGTGAATGAGAATGGAAAATGTATTATACAGTGGGTGTAAAAAGTATTCACCCCTTTTGGCTTTTTTTCACATTTTATTTTTTACTTTATGGAATCAAAATGGATTTAGTTGGGATTTCTTCTGATTAATCAACACAAAATACTGTATAATGTCCACACTACATTCAAATATGGAATTCAAGTATTTATTTTGGCTGGTGTGAATGAGAATGGAAAATGTATTATACAGTGGGTATAAAAAGTATTCACCCCCTTTGGCTTTTTTTCCACATTTTAAATGGATTTAATTTATATTTCCTGCTACTGATCAACACAATACTCTAATGTCAAATTAAATCCAGTAAGAGTAAGAAAATAAAAATGTGAAAAATGCCAAAGGGGGTGAATACTTTTTATAACCACTGTAGCTATATACTAAGCTATGTGTAATCTCGTAACCCACCTCAATCCGTCACATGACCCATCAGTGATTTCCGACCCACAATTTGGGCACCACTGCTCTAAAGTAACCAGATGGTCAGCTCCTAGTTTCCTTCTGTTTTATATACTTCCTTACTCTAGAAGGTTCTGGTCAGTAACAGGAGTTCCTGGTGCTATAGTCGTTTTTAAATGGATAGTTTGAGTACTGGATGCTGATTGGTCAACCAGACATCCTGGCATTGCTGATATTCATGATAAGTCATGGCTAAATAGAATGTTCATACATCATTTTAATATCATTGCACCTTCTGCTAATAATGGCAGTTTTGATGTGAAACATCTTGATAAAAATTGAGATCGTAAAATTTCATTCCGATGCCTCGATCCAGATCCTCAAAGTGGGCTGTCCGGCATTTCACTTATTGGTGCACGAAAATTGCTTAAAAAAACTTAAAAACAACAACAAACAGTGAAATTAATATGATTCTGAATGAATCCTTACTAAGTTCATAAACTGGAACTCTCGTTGCTTAGTGACCAAATAACTAGAAGAATACACCTTATAGTCTGTTAAATTTTTCTATTTAAAATGATATGGATATAATTTTATAAAAGTGATATGGGAGGAGAACCCATGTTATACGTGAATATCGACAAGGCTAGGGAGTGTTGTTAGGCATGACACAAAGCAGAGTGATGGGAACCCCCTAGCCGATATTCATGATATAGCATGGGTTCTCGTAAAATATTGCTTTATTATGAATATTCATGAAGAGGTGTGTCTCTTGAACAGAATATCCACTGTCACCGGTATTGTCCTTGGGCTCCCATGTATTTTGTTAAGATGAATCAAATTTTAAAGCTTCAGCTTCCAAGGGTGGCAAGACAGAACTTTCAAATGTAATAATACAAAGTTGACCATCTGTTAGGCTGTGTTCACACAGACAATAGGGTATGCGTCAAAAACACGGTTGCAGTTGTTTTCAATGAGAGTAGCCTCTGTGATGCACCAACATAAGTTGCAACAATCTGTTGTTTGTTAAAAAAGTTCACCAAGAGTTGAACTTTTGACGGAGTGCCCTCTGACGTACTAATGTGTCAGCCAATAGGGGACGGTTTAGAGTGGGACATGATAGATAGATAGATAGAATTTTATTTCAAATATGCAAAACAAAACCAATACAGTCCTGTAGCCTTAACAGCCATTATAATGAAACAAAAACAATGGAGAAAAAAAAGAAAAACACAATGAACAAACAATGGACTTTTTTTTTTTTTACATATTTGAAAAGGAGTGAGAAGAAGTATACACTTATTTAATCCCACCCCTTTTTATTAAATCATAAATTACTCAATTAGAACTACCTGTTCCCTATATGGTCAAACTTAATAACATTTTATATAATACATACATTCTAAATACATGGAATTCATTAGCAGGCTTGTTGTTTTATATCATTACTGTGACCTTAGCTATACACAAAAATCGTATATTTTTGCAAAAAGACATGTATTTAAAATGTTATAATATAAAAAAGTCACATTGACTGGTTTTCAATTTGAAATGTAGCTGGCTAGGTAATGTTAGCTATGTAGGTAATGTTAGAATAGTAGCAAACTGTGAACAGACCTACATCAAACCACCAATGCATACCTATCTGTCGGTCTGATGCATACCCTATTGTCTGTGTGAACACAGCCTTAGTTTAGAGAATCTGGTCATGGCCATTAGCTTGGTGCAGATTCTGTGCAGAGCTACTGATCCTTATATCACCTGGATGGGATTATAGTGGATACAGCTGGTTTGATTAACACATTCATATGACAGAGGTTCAGGGCATCAGCACAGTGCTGCTCTAAACTGTGAAGAGGCAGAAACGCTCTCCTGTTTCAGATACAGTGCTGACTAGGCTTCATTCAGTCCAAGGCAGCCATCTTAAAGGCTATGGAGGAGGGGACCATGGTGCTGGGGAGGGCTAGACTTTGGCAGTTAACACTACACGTTAAAATGTAAAACATTTTCAATTAAAAAAATTTAAAAATAAAAATGTCAATCTAAGGTGAGTTTAAACCAGGCACAGATTCAGCAAGCAGGCCTTGAGCACAGAGCGCAGAGGGGGCTGATGGGAGTTCATAGTAAGAGTTGTTGAGTACGTTGACCCTAGCTCTGACATTCACCTCTTGTCACCTTTGCTTGTTGAACTAGCCTCTGCCATATGGCTTAGAAGTAGGCTGTGGTACACTACTTTGTATGTGTCTAGAATTATCCAATCAGTGTCTCTCTGTGTCCCAACACTGTCCAATCAGTGCCTCTCTGTCTCCTGTGCCATCCAATCAGCATCCATCTGTTCTTCCTTCCTCCAGGAGACCACCATTGAGGAGTTGAAGCACCAGTTTATAAAGAAGCAGGATGCTCGGGGGTTCATTGTGGATGGATTCCCACGGGAGATATCCCAGGCCTTTACTTTTGAGGAGCAGGTGGGCGGGGCTTCTCACTACATTCTCTACAAACTGATTACAAAAGCAATAAGACCTCAGCATCAGAGTCACACTTTGTTGTTTGGCAGAGAAGAATTCTTGTCCATAAATGTAAATGTGATGTGTTTTACGAGTCAAATATTGTGCTTCGATGCAGGATTGAGAAATCAGAACTGTGTTCCGTAAGCCTAGACCCCATCCCTGCTCCTCTGTTGGCCATTTGATTGAAACATTCTGCCTTTTCCCCACCCAAACCATGTGACCATCACTTCCTGCCTCCAGATTGGCTCCCCGGACCTGGTGGTGCTGCTGGCCTGCTCCAATCAGCAGCTCCGACAGCGTCTGGAGAAGAGGGCAGCCCAGCAGGGTCGCCCTGATGACAACGCCCATGCCATCGAGAGGCGACTGGATACGTTTAAGCAGAACATTAGCCTGATTGCCAAGTACTACCAGGAGAGGGCACTTATCGTCAGGGTACGTCTCCGCTCTGAACTCTTAAAATCCCACTCAAGTGTTTGCCAGAATATTTCTCCACAAATTAAGCAGATGATATTCAAGGAGAGCCTGGTGGAAATGTGCACTCCACAGATCATCCCTTACATTAGGTTTGAGTGAAGAACATTGTAAGAGCACAGAGGGGGATTCTCATTTATTTGTTTGGTCGTCATTTTTTAATTATTCAGGTTTTGGTTTGAATTGTGTAACACAGGTCCATGTTCAAAAAAATAATAATTCCCTGCAATTGAATTCCTGTTTTTCGAATAGAACCTCGCCCCCTCTGGCCTCACTTTGGGTCTTTGAAGTTTGTTGCCCAGGCAACGCTCATCTTTAGTAACTAATCAGGCAATGCCTCAGCCTCACAAGCACAGGGTGTCCTATTGGTTAATTAACTCTGGGGATTAGAGCCATTCATGATTCACAGCTCCGCCAATGTATTAGCATAACTGCAGACACACCTCCTTTTGTATCTCTGCAGCAGAGCTTTGTGTGTAAAAAATATTTCAGCATGCACCATTATCTCTATATGCATACAGTGCATAGTTCTTAGATATTAACACCAGCTTCCTGTTGGGCTTAGAGGTCTGGCTCACATTGGAGAGGTAAATGTGACGCCACCTTGGTTTGCAGTTCCAGGGCGCACCTGGTGATCATTGGAATGTAGCACACTCAGCACATCTTCCCTTGCACCCTCTGTTGTCCAGATTGATGCTGACCGAGAAGAGGATGACATATTCACCGATATCAGCGACGTGGTGAACGACAGACTGTTCCCCAAAGGACTTCAGGCAGAGGGTGAGCAGCGGGCGGGGTTGGGGCTGTGGTGCAGCAACCTTTCTTTTTTGTAATTTTTTTTATTTATTTTACCCTCCCCCACAAACTCGCTGCCCAATCCACCCTGATCTGCCTCTTCTGAGACTGGACTCGCCCAACTATGTTTACCAGGTTGCCATACCGCTCCCTGGCGAGCTCGTGCCGGCTCTCCCTTCCCCCTCCCCCCTGGGGTGGACAGCCAAATGCCACCCCCGACTGGCGCAGCGGGCAGCAACCTTTCCCACCCACTCAGGGAGAAGCACTGGCATTTAAGCACAGTAATTTACAAGGAAAGACAACACATGATCAGCAAGCATAAAATAACACATGCCCCTCTTTACAGAAATACAAACAGACTTTTGGTCATTTATTAACACAAAAGAATTACCATTCACAGAAATACAGGGGAATTTATCACATTCATGGATTTAAATGTTTTGGGCACCTAACTTAGTTGATTTTGGATCAAGTTATCAACTTCACTGGGTCTGGCAAACATGGTGGTTTAAAGCAATGACAATGAAGATAAAGAATTCCAGCTACAATTGAAGTAGAAAAGAAGAAAGTAATTGTTTTCTTATTGTGTTTCGGCATATAGCCTTCATCAGTGTTTCGTGGTGAAACCCTGAAAACCCTGATGAAGGCTATATGCTGAACCGCATTGGTTTTGAACACTAAGCATTAACTTTCATCCTTTCCCCTTTCGACTTTCGTCCTTTCCAGTGCAGCTGGAATTCTTTTCCTTTATTGCTACTGTTTCCTGTTCCAGGCACCTTGATATCTCCATTGTTTAAAGCAATAAAAAAGCAATATTTCAGTGGTATTTTAGGCATTGCAAGGAAGTCACAAAATTTAATTGTTTGACATTTTGGATAGTGGAGTTAATATGCTTTTATTTGGGAATGCATGTTCATGTGTTGTCTATTCTTTTAAATTACAGTTTTAGCAGAGCTACACTTTTACCTAATTAATCAAAGTTCAAAAAATATATGACTATATAACTTCTATATTTATATGGATACATTCCAGACAGGGTCATATCCAGGAGTCGAGAATTACCGAGGTCATGAGACCTAGCCCCTCTAGGGTGTTCATCACGAGAAATATTGCTTTTCCACTGCACGATAAAAAACAAGAACCAGAACATTTGGTACTTTTTTGGCACTACAAAACGGGAACTTTTGCCAAGGGTCCAGTTCCGCAGAGTTATCGTTGTTGATTTTTGGTGCCTGTATGTGTGGTGCTTCAATATGTGGTGCTTACTGTACCAAACAGGCCCTTTGGGGCAGGACTAACATCACTGTTTATCGCTGATTGGTTACGCTCTTTGCGTCACTAAAGCAACTGATTGTGAGGGGGAAGAAGCATTGTTGTTAGCATTTGTTGAAGAAGGAATACAGAATAATGGAGAAAACCACGGGACTATGAAACAAGTGCAGTTCTCATTGAAAATAAAGTGTAGCCTAATGTTGTTACAGAAACGCAGTGTCTGTTTTTATGCGAAACGTTAACGTTTAATCCTGCTATAGCTTGCTATCAAGTAATGCGTTTTTTCAAATGGCAGCTTGACCAAAATGAAGCGAAAAATGTTCCTTTGCGTTGCTGATGTTTGCTCTGAATTATTGCAGACTGTAACTGTTTCCCCTGAAGTCGATGAAAACAAAAACAGTAACTAGAACCTTACTAGTTCTTGATTTTTATTCTGCAGTGGAAAAGGGCCCTAAGAAATGTGTAATCAGTCTTCCCTTGTAGCTAATTCACTACAAGAGTAGTAGACTGTCTTGGTTTTATGAATGGCCACTGAAAAGGTACACAGAAAAATGTAGCTAGTGTTGTGCCTATCGCCACTGTCAATGTATGCTACGTTAGCTAACGTTAGCCTAAATTAGCCTATCACCACTGTAAAGTCTGACTAAAAAGTGATTTGTGTAACAGTCAGCTAGACAGAGACAGCTATGTTTGGCTCTTGACTACACAAAACTACACACAAAGTAGCTATCGATAGATGATGTCTGGAGATGAATAGCACTAATCTGGTTATAATACAAGCAATCAACTTTTTATAATGTGAGAGATCTCTACACCTACATCACACTTTGCTTGGCTTAAGATCAACAGTCTGAGTTACAACTCCCGCTGTGCAGCAAAGTCGTCCCAAGCATCACTGCGTCATCTTTGCTGAGCAAAGATTTTGTAGTAATAACGAGATCCGCCTGCTCTGGACAGGTCCATTTCATTTCACCACAGAAGTAATGACGATGACGGTGATCACACAGAATCTTGGCTTTGTACAAAATATTTGACGATGAAGCAATTTTATGTACAGTAGTTCACCACTTTTATTCAGTATTACATTACATTCATTATAGGCATTTGTACAAAAAAGTTTGCGTAGTCAAGAACAGTTTAGCTGAAAGCCACCCTAGTGGGAAGCAATTTTATGCTAGGACAACCACATAGTTCAGGACCCTTTTATTCACAATATTACACTGAATCAGTATGTAATACAATACAAAAAAAAAACTCAGACTCAAAAACAAAAAACACTGAATCAGTAGGTCATGACCAACAAAAATAACCAAGGTCATGACCTCGGTGTTCTCAATGGTAGATACGGCCATGATTCCAGGATGTTTTCCTATGGTACAGTTGTATTAGGGATATGTCAAGGGAGTTGTTAATGGTTCATAAGTTCCTTCCCCTCCCATTGTGTTTCCACATTTCTGAAGTGAGTTCAGAATTATTTAAGATGGGTTATACTTGGTGTGAAGTTACTGCTTAACTATAGTATAATATACAGTATAATATATGTGCTTCCACACAGGTGTGGTTCCTGAGTAAATTAAGCAATTCATATCCCATCATGCTTAGGGTCATGTATGCAAATGTTGGGCAGGCCCAGTTGCCCATTATTTTGCTACAATGGCTAGGAGACGAGATCTCAGTGACTTTGAAAAAGGAGTGATTGTTGGGGCACGTTTGGCAGGAGCTTCAGTGACGAGGACTGCTCAACTTGCTGATGTTTCACAAGGAACAGTAGCGAAGGTGATGTTGGCTGAAGTTTGAGCTAAACACATCATCAACTAGGGGCAATATTGACCATAATATCCAAGTATTGGTTGGAGATGCAAGGAAAAACAGACAAGCAACTCTGAATCAGTTGACTGAAAATCTCAATCTAGGGCATAAGCTAAACTTTTTTGTACCTAAATTGCTACCGCTGCTCTTATTTACAACAACATAATTAAAATTGTAGGATGTAATTGGATTATGAATGGTTCTGCTGCCTTGAACAGGCAGCTCCTTTCCTCCCTGCTGTTGGAATATATCTGGACACTAGTGGGCAGCAGTGTGCTAGTTTTGCCATCAGTACCATCAGCTATTAGTTTTGCATGGTCAAGTGAGCAGGAACAAAGAGAGGCATAAAACTGCTACCTGTCCTAAACTTGTGTGTGTGTGTGTGTGTGTTTCTGTCTTTGTACATCTGTGTATGTATGCATGTACGTATGTGTGTATATGTGTGTACGTGTGTGTATGTGTGTGTGTGTATGTGTATACATGTGTTTGTTTGTGTGTGTGTATGCAGGGTTCTCTGACCCGGAGTTTCTCCCAGAGGACATCGAAGATGCAGAAGCGTCATGCTCCACAGGAGAGGTAAGGATCAGCATTACAGGGACCAGTGTTGTGCCTCTGAGTTACAGTGGGAAAGAGAGCCAAAACCAAAACCAAAACCACCAAGCACACCAATATCATGTACCAATTTACCAAAACCACAAAAATTCAAAATCACCAGACCTCTCCTCGATCACTAAACGCATCAAAGCTGCTAATCCTCCAAATCATCAGACCTTAAAACCGACAAACTTCAAAACCCATCAAACCCACCCGAGCACTAAACCCTCCAAACCACTGACCACACTCCAGCAGTGCCACTGCAGCTCTATCCCCTGCGCTTCACTGTGAGTGGTGGTTTGGCATTTGCTGAAAGCGCACGTACATTTCCACCAGCCGCTGTGAGAGACCCAGAGGATATTCTGCATTCCCCTGCATGCCTGCGCATGAAGGCCAGCCCTGGAACAACCATGGAACACAAAGGAACCTCCGAGCGGATGCAGATAACCCCCCACAGCGAGCGCAGCTCAGCTCTTATCCATGGAGTGCAGTGCGTTTCATAATCGCTGCATGGTTCAGCCTTAATTAAAGGAGTCATGGGATTAATGTTTGAAATCCCCCTGTGCTCCTGTGGATTTTGACCCCCCCCACCCTTAATCTAATCTTGGTACTTCCCATCCTGCCTGAGGAGTGTGGAGGAGAAGATTGCGTGCAGGAAGAGAAGCTCCCCCTTCCCTCCACTCCGCTCCCCTCCCCTTCCTTTCCCACAATGCAGTGCACAGTGGAAGCCGTGCAAGCTCTATATAAAGGCAGCAGGAGGAGAAGGGAGGGGTGGAGTATAGCAGGGAGCACTGCTCTGATAGACAGAAGAAGCCAGGACAGCCAGAACAGAGGGGACTACAGCCGCATCGCTGAGAGAGGTCAGTGCAGCAGAGAGCAAGAGAGAGCCAGAGAGAGAGAGAGAGAGAAAGAGAAAGAGAAACAGTGCTTCTTTGTTTGTATGTCGGTGTCAGGGAAATAAGATGAATGCGAGGTTCAGGAGAGGCCGATTCTCTCGCACGCCTCCTGCGCGAGCTCGTTATGGCCTTTTTCCACGGTGATATAATTGATGGCTGGTCTGGAGGGCAGAGAGGCTGAGCCAAGTGACCGCATGGAAGGTGCCTTCCCTCATCTCGCAGTTTTTCTTCGAAATGAAATGATTAAATACTGAAGCTGCTGGGTACTGAACAGAGCGCTGAGAGCTTGCCCCTCCTGCGCAGCCTGGAACAGCCGTATTAGAGGTTACTCAGTCAGGATATCCTCTGGCCATTCAATGCCGCTGTGGCTCTTGTCTCAGAGGTAAACAGAAGTAAACACGCAGAGTTGTGCATGTATGCGGACTCGTGATACTATTTCTCCCGCAGCTGAATGGAACCGTCTTCTGATGTGTTGATCTTATGGCTGATTGGGTGACAAACGATTGTTTCAAAGCTGTGTTTTAAATGGAGACCATCCTGCCATCAGTGCTGTGCAGACATATCTCTCTCTGGCCCTCTCTCACTCTCTCACACTTTGCCTTTACTGAATGTGATCTCCAGTCAGGAAAGTCAGCAATTTTTGTGCCTCAATATGATCACTGCGTATGGCGTTATTGATTCTGTCGCTGTCATCTGCCCTGCCTCAGAGTACGAAACCAGAGAGAGGGCCGTCACCTCCACACCTCACTGTAAACGTTCAGCAGGCAGAGAGAACAAGGGTCCACCGTTCCACTAAAAGGCACATCGTGGGCAGGGAGACAGGGATCAGATCGTATCGGTATGCTATGCTAAGTCTGCTGTGTGTGCGGATCTAAACGGCGCACTGTGCGGTTGTAGTTAGCTGTGCAGTTGCAGTGAATATGTGTACAGCTGCCCTGTGGCCCAGGTCATTTCTAGGCTTTCTGCGGGAGTGCAGAAACATAAAGTACGCACAGAGAGAGACAGAGCAGAATTCACCCCCTCCGAAGACTCGACCCAAGAGCATTAGCAGCGCACAGCCTGCGATCCGAAAAGAGGAAGTTTCCCAGTGACGGATATCTGTAACACATGCAGTGAAGGCTCATAGCACCACATATCTAAAATGCATGCTGTGAAGGTTCATGGCAGCTGAAAACTATAACAAACTGTGAGGTGTCTCCTTTGCCTATGCACTGAGACACAACAGCGTTGTGCACACTCATTCCATTCCAGTTGATAGCAGTTAAACCTTTCTGTTCTTGCGTGCACTCTGTATTGGTACACACACACAAACACACAAACTCGCTCGCTTGCTCATACACACACACATTCACTCACATACTCCACAGTTTTGTACCCAGAGAAGAGGCCACAGGTACTGCCTCATGTAGGGACTTCCCCACATTTATATAGCACCTTTCATCTGAAGCGAGCTACAGTGAGCTACAGTGAACGGGGGACAAGACACCTCAACAGCCACCAATGTGCAGCCCACAATTGGGTGATGCACAGCAGTCATTTTGAACCAGAACGCTCACCACGCCTCAACAGAGCAACAACAAACCACACAACCACACTGCAAACATGGACACTACTCATGCACATGATGATGATGATAAGCAGGCCGTTTGTACTGTGTGAGACTACAATGATAAGCAGAACCTTTGTACCGTGTGAGGGTAGAATGGTAAACAGAACCTTTTTACTGTGTGAGATAACAATGATAAGCAGAACCTTTGTATTGTGTGAGGTCACAAAGCACGACTGAATTAAACATGTCACGTCTACGTGCACTTTCACTATCGCAAAATTCCATGGTGCACGCTACTAATATGATACAAAAAATCTGAAAGTCTGACGGAAACAACTCTCTTAAATTGTAAATGTAAAATGTAAAAATGTGATTAAGGCAGTATGGCTTGCTTTGCTGAGGCCTTGTGGTTAAAGTGTCGTTTTTAGAGTTGACCTACTGTAAGGGAAGTCATAACTGAGAATACCACACCATGCCTGTGAAAACCACATTCACAAAGTTCACACATTCATACACATGCACATATGCACTCACACACACTCACCAACTCTCTCTATCTCTCTCTCTTTTTCTCTCTCACACACACACACACACACACACACACACACACACACAAATATATTCTCACCAACTCTCACACACTCGCACACACACACTCTAAACAACTCTGTCTCTCCCTCTTTCTCTCTCTCTCTCACAAACACACAAACGCAAACACACACTTATACACATGCACACACACCAAATCAATCTCACACTTATCAACTCTCTATCTCACAGACACAAACACTCTCACATTCACCAACTCTCTCTGTCTTACACACGCACACGCACTCATTTACACATGAACACACACAGTCTAGTGTGTAAGGGGGGCGTGTTTGATATGCAGCGGAGGATGCTGCAATGGTGAGGGCCCTGGAGAAGGCACGTGGTGGGGGCCCACAGGGACCTGGTCTGCACTCAGGGTGGGGAGGGGGACATTTACTGTAGGGTCAGTCACCAGTCCCCAGGAATGAAAACACACCCTTTGAGAGTAACAATAGAAGAGGAGATTCATCCTGGAGATTTAGGAGATCCAACCTTTAGTGAGAATAGGACAATTAATCTAGCAGTGTAGGGAATAGGACATTTAAACTTGCCTTAGTGAAAATCCGGATATTTAAACTGGTCTTGTTTAGTGAGAATAGGACAATTAATCTTGCATTATAAAGAATAGGACATTTAAACTGGCCTTCTTTAGGGAGAATAGGACAATTAATCTAGCATTATAGTGAAAAGGACATTTAAACTGGCTTTAGTGAGAACCAGGCATTTAAACTGCTCTTAGTGAGAACAGGACAATTAATCTGGGAATGGATTGTGCTGTGCTCTGTTTTTTGGAATAAAACCTAATGTGAAAACTAGATCCGGCTGTCATGTGACAGGATTTGGAACTACTTCAGACTGTTTGCATTCAAAAGGGAGGGACACTCCTATTACTTTGGCTTATTTCCATTCACCAAAATACAGTCCTTATTGTGCTGGTGTTTTCACTGCAAACCACAACATACACACACACACACACACACACATATATATATAAATAACTGCAATCTGCTTTCAGGGCCACCATAATATCACAAACGTTAACATTCCAAGTGCTCCGTTCTACACAGAGAACCCTGAACTTTGGAGATTGAGAAGCTGAACCTGTAGATTCAGGTTCTGTTCATTCATACCATGGTGACATGTCCAGAATATATATATATATACACACATATATACTGTACATAGAAGAGCATAGGGAGAACATAAAAGACGAGCATAGAAAAAAAGTGTATTTCATTTGCGATAACCAAATGCCCAAATTATGTAAATGCTTTTGTTCAGGTTTGTTTAAATGCAAATGCACTTGGATTTGGGGTTGGTTTTGGGGTTGGGCTGATGAGACCACTTCGGTATGACTCCCACTACCCAACAGGGGCCTCTGACTGTAAACTGATCCTTTCAAATACAAACAAGGTACTTCCTGAGATAGCACTCAGTACTCTGTTTATCTCAATAACGATACGGCCAAACTCAATAGCTGTACGCAGAAGGAAAGTGAAAGCACATTTTTATACAAAGCATGACTTCAAGTTTGTGATAAGATACGGCTTCCTCTACTGGGTGCACAGTACTTTACAAAAAGCCCCAGATGCCTGAGATCAGAGTTCACACCTCTCACAAAATTAAAATTAAAAATTAAAACTAAATGTACGTGTGTATATATATTATATAAGATATAATATACTTCAGGAGTGATCACCACCCCTGTCATTCATGCCATGGATTCTTGCATATGCACAGCATGTTGTGGTTTATATCTTACATATACAATATATGTGTGTGTGTGTGTGTGTGTGTGTGTGTGTGTGTGTGTGTGTGTGTGTGTGTGTGTGTGTGTGTGTGTGTGTGTGTGTGTGTGTGTGTGTGTGTGTGTGTGTGTGTGAAAAAAGCCATAACGTCTCGTGTTTTTTTATGTCTCGTGTGCTTTCAGGTTGGGCAATTTCTCTTCACCCAGCAGATCACCATGGCAGGTAAGTGAAACTATGGGACAGAGTCTGTATTGTAGTCATATTGTGTACAGGTAACCCTATGGAACTGCTTGCCAGGTCATAGTGGAGGCAGAAACACTTGTGTTAAAGTCCAGGCTTGATATAGTACTGGATACTCTAGACCAGGGTTCCTCAAATCTGAGGAAATTATTGGTTTTCCTTTCTCTCATTTGATTAATTGAACAATTAATGCAATTGATTGGCCAGAATGTCTTCACACCTGAGTCCCAGGTAAAGGAAGGGTGGAAGTGCTCGGCCCACGAGGACCATGATTTGAGGAGCACAGCTCTAGACTGCAGGCAAATGAGTCTAGATGGGCTGAACAACCTGTTCTCGCCATTATGTATTAGTATGTTTTTATGAAGAGAACGCCTCTTGATAACACCCTCGAGCGGCATCAAGACAAAAGGTCTGTGGGACAGGCTAAGGCTGATACGGTAAATGCCTTCCCCCAGAGAGCAGAGATTTAAATGAGGGAAGGAGGCTCTTCAGAGAGCACAAGCGGCCAACACGCTGCTGAACCTCAGCGGTGGTAAACATGTTTCCTTCTCTTTCAGAGAAACTGAAGGACCGCAAGATCATCTTTGTTGTGGGTAAGTCTGACTGAGGTTATCGTAGGGCCTCTTGTTGTCGTTCAATGTCCAGAGCAGGCTAATACACCTTCTGTACAATTAACTCTACAGACATATGCCATTTAGCAGACGCTTTTATCCAAAGCTCTACAGACACTAAATATATCATGCTTAAAATGTTTCCTTCATTGTACAGGACAGAACTAATTTGAGCAGTGCACAAGCAGGAAAAGGTCTTTTTTAAAGTGACTGGCTTTTGTCTTTAAATTCAATGCATGATGAAATTTTTTAAAATATGTCAACATGAAATGTGACACATTGTGAAGCAAGAAGAAAGGGCAAAGTTAGCTTGAATTGAATTTCCTTGATGTTTTTCTTTTGTTTGGCAGATATACATCTTTTTGTTTGTATGGATTGTGATATGAATTATTTCTTATTATAATTATATTAAAAGTGATTTAAAGTGCAGTCAATGACTCTTAGTGGTAGGTGTAGCAATCACTAGTTACACTTAGAGAACCGGTTTCACCACATGGCTGCTGGCTGAGAGCCAGGGAGTGTTCTAATATTGTACACAACCCTATGTAGGAAATATTCCAACCCGGTCAGGCATTTAAACAATAGCTGAACAAGTGGTCTTCAATTTTTGGAGCTCCCTCAGGATCACAACAGTCACACCCACCATTTGCAGGGCTGCCCCTCCACTCAGTGCCAATAAAGGATTCTGTTTTAAAACGCGAGGAAAGATACACCATGAGACAGTACTGCAGCTTTTTTACATGAGTCTTTTATCAGGGGCACTGACTGATAGTCTGCACTCCATTAAGATCAGTTGAACCTGCAGGATCTTACATTGCATGAAAGACACCCTAAAATATGGTCATTCAATCCTCTGATGCCCTGGAATGTTTACAATGAAGATAAATCATCTAGGTCAGGGGTCCCGAACCACCGGGCCATGGCCCGGTACCGGTCCGTGAGGCATTTGGTACCGGGCCGCACAGAAATAATAAAAACGTTTTAATTTTATTTCCATTTAATTGACTATCGCAGTCTGCAGGGTGTTTTATTTTGAAAAATGACCACTTCCGTCTGTGTGCCTCTTTTCCGCACAGTTTTTTTTTCCATGCACCCCCCTCCGGTCCGCTTTTTCCGCGTGTACCACCCCCCTGGTCTGCCGGTCCGTGGAAAATGGTCTTGCATGAAACCAGTTCGTAGTGCAAAAAAGGTTGGGGGACCACTGATCTAGGTGATGTAACCTGGCGGCCATCTTGGATTTTCTTTGTCAAGCACTTAAACATCAACATCAGGAAGTATTTATGCCAGAATGTGAATTGCATTGCTTGACCATTGTTAGTTGCTGCTCGGGGCATGGTTTTATATGTAGGAATTTTGTTTGATTTAAATGAGTGGTGATTGTTCTTATTACTCATCCTCTATTCTGCAGGGGGGCCCGGCTGTGGTAAGGGCACGCAATGCGAGAGGATGGTGGCCAAATATGGCTACACTCACCTGTCCACAGGTGACCTGCTCCGTGCAGAGGTCAGCTCTGGGTCTGAGAGAGGCAAGCAGGTGTCAGCCATCATGGAGAAAGGAGAACTGGTCCCACTGGTGAGCAACAAGTACACACACACATGCGCACACATGAACTCACATACACGCACTCAGGAAAACACACACACAACCACACACACTCACAAACAGGCATACACATACTTGTGTGGTTTACCATGCTTTCTGCTGTGTTTCTCAGCAGAAAGCAAGTATCATTTTTGTAGTGGAATTGAAAAGCAAACACATAAATTAAACACATAAATTAAATATAAAACTATAAAATGTTTTATTAAGAGGCCTCAGCCCGGAATGCAAATTGCCGACTGCAGCTGCGGTCGAAACCTGACTGTGCCAGGAGCCCCAATCGGGGACGGCAATTGGCTGTCCGCCCCAGGGGGAGAGAGAGCCAGCACGAACCCGCCGAGGAGCGGAAGGGCGTCCCTAGAAAGTAGGTGGGCGAGTTCCGTCTCGGAGGAGGCGGATCATTGCCGGCCTTGGGCGCCGGACTCATGGGGGAGGCCGAAGTGAAAGAAATAGAGGGTATAATTGGCCACCAATCCAAAACAAATGTAAAAAAATGGTTTTAAATGTTTTATTTACAGTGTTGCATTTGATTGTACACAAAAGGTTTAAAATATGTTTTAGGTTATCCCCACACCATTTGAAACATAATTTATGTAATGTATAGCCTGATTCATAGGTTTGTAGGTGAAGTCATTGTATTTGGAGACCATTTCAATGAGTGAAACTCCAAGTCTTGATAAGGTTTGAATCAGCCCTAGAAATGAGGCCAAGAGAGTTTGATGAGTTTTCTTGACTGTTGTGAAGGGAATGAAGGCAGGCTTTTGACATGTGTGTTCATGTGTGTCTGTCTCTCTGCAGGACACAGTTTTGGACATGCTCAGGGATGCTATGATTTGCAAAGCTGAGGTCTCCAAGGGCTTCCTCATAGACGGATACCCACGAGAGGTCAAACAGGGGGAGGAGTTCGAGAAGAAGGTACAGAGAGAGCTAAACCCTACATTTATTACGCAACGCTGTGCAGTGTATATACTGTAAGGGAGCTGTGGAGGGAGCTTATAGCTTATTACACTACACTATATACAGAGTGATGAGTCTTACATGTAGTACACCACACTACATACAGAGTGATATGGTGTCTAACATTCTCAGAACTATCCAACTTTGGGACTGTACAGATTCTGAACTGGATGTACATGTTATATACAACTAAACGCAAGTGGGCACTCTGTGGCAAAATAGAGCTGTTCTCTTTGGCACAGTGACATAACCAAGTGAACGTTTAGAATCTGTGCTTGAAGAGATTATTCAACAACAAGTCTGGAGATGTACTATAGTCTTTCTTTTATTTTAAATGACTTCATGGAGAGTGCATAGAAAATCTCCCCTCATTGGCAGCAGTGCACAATAACTGAAATGTTGCAGTTTTTAAATGTATATATGTTATATATTATATATTATATAGAGAGTGTCCTTTGTGCCGATTGGTGGATAATTCAGTGCTGGCTTTTCTCTGGTCTTTGATTGGTAGATTGGACCCCCTGACTTGGTGCTGTACATCGATGCGAAGACGGACACCATGCTGAAGAGACTGGTGAAGCGCGGGGAGACCAGTGGCCGCGCCGATGACAATGAGGAGACCATCAGGAAGAGGCTGGACCTGTACTACAAGGCCACCGAGCCCGTCATCGCCTTCTACGAGGGACGGGGCATCGTCCGCAAGGTAGGCCCCCGAATTGAGAGAAAATGTACACACATACACCGATCAGCCACAACATTAAAACCACCTGCCTAATATTGTGTAGGTCCCCCTCATGCCACCAAAACAGCTCTGACCCGTTGAGGCATGGAGTCCACAAGACCTCTGAAGGTGTCCTGTGGTATCTGGCGCCAAGACATTAGCAGCAGATCCTTTAAGTCCTGTAAGTTGCAAGGTGATGCCTCCATGGATCGGACTTGTTGGTCCAGCACATCCCACAGATGCTAGATCGGATTGAGATCTGGGGAATTTGGAGGCCAAGTCAACACCTTGACCTCTTTGTCATGTTCCTCAAACCATTCCTGAACTATTTTTGCAGCGTGGCAGGCTGCCTTGCCTTCTTCCCATAGTGCATCCTGGTGCCATCTCTTCCCCAGGTAAACGACGCACACGCACCCGGCCATCCACATGATGTAAAAGAAAACGTGATTCATCAGACCAGCCCACCTTCTTCCATTGCTCCATGGTCCAGTTCTGACACTCACGTGCCCATTGTAGGCGCTTTAGGCGGTGGACAGGGGTCAGCATGGGCATTCTGACTGGTCTGTGGCTACGCAGCCCCATACGCAGCAAGCTGCGATGCACTGTGTGTTCTGACACCTTTCTATCATAGCCAGCATTAACTTTTTCAGCCGGTTCACTGGTTGTCCTTCCTTGGACCACTTTTGGCAGGTACTAACCACTGCATACCGGGAACACACCACAAGACCTGCCGTTTTGGAGATGCTCTGACCCAGTCGTCTAGCCATCATAATTTTGCCCTTGTCAAACTCGCTCAGATCCTTACTCTTGCCCATTTTTCCTGCTTCCAACACATCAACTTCAAGAACTGACTGTTCACTTACTGCCTAATATATCCCACCCCTTGACAGGTGCCATTGTAATGAGATGATCAATGTTATTTACTTCACCTGTCAGTGGTTTTAATGTTGTGGCTGATCGGTGTATGTTTAGGGGTTCAGTGCATATAGATGTATGTAAGGATACTTCTATGTTCACTCGTTACACTCGATAACATCTAAATAGATACTTTGCAAAATAGGAGTAACTTAAGACATAATTTATTACAATAAGTAGAGAAAGCGTATTCCCCTTAAGTCAGGAAATAATGGCATGTACAAGTTTGTTCTGTCTCTGATTGTGTGCTGTCCTCTCTGTCCAGGTCAGTGCTGAGGCATCAGTGGAGGAGGTGTTTGGACATGTGATCACTGCCATCGACGCACTCAAGTAAACCCAACAACGCTGGAAATAATTACTCTTTCTTTCTCGTGTTTTTACACATTTTTGTTTCCATTTGAAAAAGAAATGATTAACATTTTTCACATTACAGAAAAAAACAGCAATCAACTGTGGCTGTGTTACTGTGGTTAAAAAAAATGACAGGTCCTTAAAAGACCGATTGCCTTAACTCACACACACACTGCTCTCCTGAACATCTCCCCAACCTTACTCAAACCCCTCACCCATCTCACCACAACACCACCAGAGAATTGCCATTTGTAAAAACTTTATCAGGTCAGGCCCACAATGCATTGGCTGAACTGATTGAATCAGGGGTGTCATGTAGATAAAACAGCATACCATCAGAGCTCCCACCTTTTTGTCCTGCAGAATCTTTTGCACTGTTCCGGTGCACTTCCTCTTTCTGTTTGGGTCCCTTCCTCTTCGTGTTTGGGTCCCTTCCTCTTCGCACCCCCCGTTGTTTCCCTGTCTTTCATGCACTGAATGCTGTGTCATGTAATTTTAATGTTCTTAATGTTAATTTTTTTATCTCCCCTCCTGCCCACCAAACAAAACAATTTCCTCTCTGGGCCTGTTAGCATAGAGGGTAAACACTAAGTGGAGTCCTTGGACACAGGCAGTTTCTGGTCAAATTTCAAGGCTTACCTTGTATGAACACCCACCTGAGCTCCCCTAAGTGTGTTTTGGCAATGGCACCTTTCAGAAGGTAATCTCTGCAATATTTGCACTTCGTGTTGGACACCGAATATAAGATAAGATCTTAGAAAGGTGTGCGCACACACAGAGACACGCATTCACAGTTCAGAGCCCGCCTTTAATCCACATGAGCCTGACTGCAGGGGTATGCGGGTGCTCTGGAATGCAGTCAATCCCATCCTGTGTGTTTTTATCTGTTTGCCCTCTGATCAAAGTCTGGTCAAAGCCCACTGGTGTGAAGAAACCCTCACACCGATCACAGGCCTCCCCCGCTGGAGCCATCCAGCAGGGGGCAGTGTGAAGAGGTGTTCACCCAACCTGTGTCAGCCATCCTCATGGTCAGACTCTCCCCTCTCCCAACGTTCAGGAAACAGAATGGGCCAACAGCAGTGATGTTAGCGGGGGTTTAAACCTCACTACAGAACTGAACTCTGTTCTGACTGGAATGGCTGTTCCTGATTTTATGCAGTGGTGTAGTAGATTATGCAGTGGTCTAAAGTCAACGTTTAAAGCCCCACTGAGGCCATTGCAATGGCCCATGGATTCCCCCCCTGCCTAACAAACATGGCTCAGATCATTTGAATGCTAATGGTTTTCAAGAATGTACTTACACACCTGAAGGTGAATGGTTGTTTTTTTCTCCCTAAAATCAGTTCAACTTTGGGTACTGATCTCTGGTGAATGTGCTTAATTTACAATTCTATCTTTACTCTGGGCACGGAAACAAGCCCCTACTGGTCCCTCTCCGTCTATGAACCACAGAATCTCCTGCTTCACGGCTGGCCATGCTCAGCTGGACCACAGAAAAGACGTGTTTAACAGCACTTGCTGTGAAGAGAAAGGATTGTGCGTTAAGCACAAAGTCACGGCAATTGAACCGATTACAGTAGGGACCATGGCTTTCTGTCATGTCGTGCTTTTTTGTATTGTTTAGATTAATTTTTACATTGTATTTTTCGATACCATATATGTCGTATATGAAAATATTATAATATATGATTATGTTATGTAAATGAAAATACATGCTCAATAAAGTCAACTTAAAATGATATTGTGTGGGCCCATTTGATTTGAACAATTAACACTCAGCCTTTGTATCTTTGTGAATAGTCCAGTTATATAAACTAGCATAGGCCTTTATATATATATTTTTTTTTTTTTTTTTTTTTTTTTTTTTTGCATAGATCACATCAAACTCTATAAGGAAGTATGGATTTAAAATAATCATGAAGAATTCAGTTTCGTTTTTGAGGGCTTATCATTTGTGCTATAAATTAGACCTTGAATTTAATATGCAGATAACTAATCTGAACCAAAGGTCATTGGGAACTCACAGTACTTTGAAGCCCAGCTGGTGATGCCAAATTCCCAGCATTTCGTAAGAATATAATTTTGGCTCCAAATAATGCCTCTTAGCAATGGCTTTGTGTGTTGCAATGGCTTCCAGTTTCCATCATTATTGTATTGATGTGTACCTTGCTAAAACAATATACACATCAACACAAGGTGTTACACAAGGTACACGTTTTCTCTTTTTCTGCTTATCTTCCCTGTTCCTAATTCACATTTTCCCTTTTCCTACTCTGCAGGCAGGAACCCACTGAAAACAGATTATCTGAGTTGGGCCTAAGACTTTGTCCTTTTAAACAATGTTTTTATTCCTGTGAATTTTTTTTTTTAAAGGCAGGCAAGGCAAGGCAAGGCAAGTTTATTTCTATAGCACATTTCATACACTAGTGCAACTCAAAGTGCTTTACATAAAAACATTTAAAAAGGCATAAAAACACATTTTAAAAAGCATTTAAAAACACATAAAACAGAGCATTTTAAAAAGGCATTTTAAAAGATTGTATAATAAACAGATAAAAGAAGAGCAGAATATAAAGTGCAGCTATTAATTTTGGAAGGCAGTGGCAAAAAGAAAAGTCTTTAGCTGTGATTTAAAGGAGCTGATAGTTGGGGCAGACCTGCAGTTTTCTGGGAGTTTGTTCCAGATATGTGGAGCATAAAAACTAAAAGCTGCTTCTCCACGTTTAGTTCTAACTCTGGGGACAGAAAGCAGACCTGTTCCAGATGACCTGAGAGGTCTGCATGGTTCATATGGTAACAGCAGATCAGAAATATATTGCGGCCCTAAACCATTTAATGCTTTATAAACCAACAACATTACTTTGAAGTCTATTCTTTGACACACAGGAAGCCAGTGTAAAGACCTCAGAACTGGAGTGATATGATCCACCTTTCTGGTCCTGGTGAGGACTCGAGCAGCAGCGTTCTGGATCAGCTGCAGCCGTCTGATCGATTTTTAGGGAGACCGGCTAGGACACTGTTACAGTAGTCGAGTCTACTGAAGATAAATGCATGGACAAGTTTCTCTAAGTCCTGCTGAGACATGAGTCCTTTAATCCTTGATATATTCTTCAGGTGATAGTAGGCTGACTTTATAACTGTCTTAATGTGGCTGCTAAAAGTCAGGTCTGAGTCCATGATTACACCAATATTTCTGGCTTGATCTGTGGATTTTAACATTACAGCTTGAAGCTGAGCACTGACTTTTAATCGTTCTTCTTTGGCTCCAAAAACAATTACTTCAGTTTTCTGTTTGTTAAGTTGGAGAAAACTCTGGCACATCCAATCATTGATTTGTTCAATGCATCTACACAGCACTTGTATGGGATTATAGTCCCTGGCGATATGGTTATGTAAATTTGTGTGTCATCTGCATAACTGTGATAACATATTTTGTTGTTATTCATAATCTGAGCTAGTGGGAGCATGTAGATGTTAAACAGAATAGGCCCTAATATAGAGCCTTGAGGAACTCCATATCTAATTTTTGTTCGCTCAGACGTGTAATTACCTATAGACACAAAAAATTCTCTATCACTTAAGTAGGACTCGAACCACTTTAGTGCTGTGCCAGAAAGTCCAACCCAGTTTTCCAGTCGGTCTAGTAGTATTCTATGGTCAACAGTGTCAAATGCTGCACTGAGATCCAGTAGTACTAAGACTGAAATTTTGCCATTGTCTGTGTTTAAGTGGATGTCATTTATAACCTTAACAAGTGCAGTCTCCGTGCTGTGATATGGTCGGAAACCTGACTGGAAGACATCAAAACAGTTGTTTAGAGATAAAAATTGTTTAGCTGTTTAAAGGCAACCTTCTCAATTATTTTACTTAAAAACGGGAGGTTGGATATGGGCCTAAAATTGTTCATCACTGATGTGTCTAAATGTTTCTTCTTTAAGAGAGGCTTGATTACTGCAGTTTTCAGGGCTTGTGGGAAGACACCTGTGAGAATCGATGTGTTCACAATTTGCAGTAGGTCCGGGGCCATGCAGCTAGAAACATTTTTGAAAAAGCAAGTTGGTAAAATATCAAGGCAGCAGGATGAGGATTTCAGATGTTGTATAATGTCCTCAAGGTTTTTATGGTTGATTGGATCAAATTGTGTCATTGTGTTTGAACTACGTGGACACAAAGGCAACACATATCCTGTACCTGATATAGTGGCACTGATTGCTTGTCTAATTTTCTGAATTTTGTCAGAGAAGAAGGAGGCAAATTCACTGCATGCTTTGGCAGATAGGTGTTCATTAGCTATTGAAACAGGAGGGTTAGTTAATCTGTCGACAGTAGCAAACAAGACCCGTGCATTATTGTTGTTTTTGGTGATAATGTCCGAGAAAAAGGACTGTCTTGCATTTCTCAGTACCAGATTATAAGTGCGAAGTCTCTCTTTATAGATGTCATAATTAACCTGGAGATTTGATTTTCGCCACCTGCGTTCAGCTTTCCTACACTCATTCTTTCTTAGCCTGACCAGCGTGGCATTTCTCCATGGAGATTTTTTTCTTATTAGAGACAACCTTTACCTTAGCAGGTGCTATGGCATCAATCACATTTATAACTTTAGAACTGAACTTGTCTACAAGCTCATTGACTGTGACCCAAGAGAGGGAGGGAGAGGAAGAGAAGGCCTGAATAAATGTTTCACTGGTGTTTTCAGTGATATACCGTTTTGTGATTACCTTAGTCTGGACATTAGTGTCTACGGAGATAGTACTCTCAAAGAAAACACAAGAATGATCAGAAAGCGCAACATCAGACACCACAATCTTAGAAATGTTTAGGCCCTTAGAGATAACCAAGTCCAAGGTGTGCCCCTGGTTGTGAGTCAGCTTCATCACATGCTGAGTTAGTCCAAAGTTGTCAAGGATATAACACAGTTCTTTAGCTCCTCTGTCAAATGGGTTGTCAATATGAATGTTCAGATCACCAACAATTAACACACAGTCAGAGTCCATGCAGATAACAGACAGCAGTTCAGCAAAAGCATCAAAAAAGTCTGCACAGTATTTAGGTGGCCTGTAGATATTTAGAAATATGGCTCTGGAAGAGGAATTTAGCTGAAGAGCCACATACTCAAAAGAAGTGAAGCTTCCATAACACATCTGTTTGCATTGGAAAGAATTATTAAACAGAATAGCAACACCGCCGCCTTTCTTATGGACTCTAGCCTCACTCATGAAGCTAAAGTTGGGGGGCGTTGCTTC
The DNA here is from genome assembly GCA_029706075.1 of Aldrovandia affinis. Classification (NCBI taxonomy): domain Eukaryota; kingdom Metazoa; phylum Chordata; class Actinopteri; order Notacanthiformes; family Halosauridae; genus Aldrovandia; species Aldrovandia affinis. The sequence goes on from JAINUG010000100.1 coordinate 1,340,397, forward strand.
AATGAGAACAGCTGCACTGTTATTTTGGTCTACCCACGTTTCTGTTAAAAACATAAAATTAAGATTGTATCTAATGATGAAATCATTGATTAAAAATGTTTTTCCTGCTAAAGATCTAATGTTTAATAAAGCTAGATTTAGTGTTGTTAAAACTTCAGCTGTCTCATTCTTTGCTGAAGGAATGGAAGCTAAATTTGACCTACTAAAAGCACAAGTTACATTTTCAACCTTCATTTTGAATGGAGCCTCGTTTCCAAAATTCTCAATTTTATTAAAAACCATGGCACATGGCTCCACATTTTCAGTCTGTTTAAAAATCTGAGTGTGAAAATATGTTTCACCGAGGAGCATTCCCATCCATCCATCAATTACCTTGTTGCACAGCATTGCATTCTCGTGAAGCTGGTAACAATTAGTTTATACAATTACTGAGTAAAGTTTTATTCAAATGCATACATACAATTGACACATACACAAAGTTCAGTCCATTCCAACAGGCTACTCCTTCAAAATCATAGAACAAGATTTCCTAAAACAACTGTCAAACAAATTTGAATTGTAAAAAAAATATGTATTTGTTTACCTACAGATCACAGCTTACAAAGTATATGGGGGAACATATTCCACCTCTGTTAGTTACAACAGTAGAAAAAAAGCTCTCTGACATTATGGGACAGAGGAAAGCTAGCAAAATATATAAAATCTTAAATTACACAAATTCATCAATACGCAATTTAATAGAAAGAATATGGGAAAGAGATATACAGGAAAACATAACACCCCAAAATTTGAAATTTTAGAAAAAAGAAAAAAAGAAAAGAAAAATATCAAAATATCAAACTTGGTGAGAAATAAATGAATACATTCCAAGTTTATTCATAGAATATATTTTACACCAAGGAAGTTTAAATGAATGAAGGCAAGTGAAACTGATACCTGCTGGCACAGTAAAAAAGATAAAGGCCAATTTAAGCATGTTGTCTGGAAGTGCCATAAACTTGTGAAATATTGAACTATGGTTGTGCACAGCTTATCTCAACTCATAAATGACAATGTACCCTTGGGTCCTAAAATATGTATTCTGAACTACTTTGAAGACAGACATTGGTGTAATTGGAAAAAGAAAATCATTTCTCTTGGTTGTATGAACCAAGGTTTGTTAGCAACTAACTGGAAAAATATTGACAACATCAAGTTTGAAACATGGCTCCAGTCATACCTACAGATGTTAATGTTGGAAAACATAATTTGGATCATTTAAGAGATCTCTATACAGAGGATCTAGAGATATGGACACGCATAAGTGAAATTATTTCAAACATGGAACTTTTCCCAACCTTAACAGAAAGCAAATACAACCACACTCCCAGACTACACAACTGCCTGACCTATCTATCCCAGGATGTGCCATGAAATGTTTTCACTATTGGAATGGCTTAATGTGGATATTTATTTCATTTATCTGACCTGCCTGTGTATTTCACTATAATTTGTACAGAAACAAATATGATTGTACCTGGAGAAAGAAAAAAGTCAGAGGTGGGGAACTTTCTATAACCTCTTCCTATAACCAGTATGGATATTTTTGTGCAGGTATTCCACCAGCCACCCAAAGCAGTACATTGTACTTTAGACAGTAAGTAAAACACAATAAACTTTAATTTAGCAATAAATAAATACAGCATTCATTTGGCGTGACTCATATGATCTCCCTCCCCCTGGGAATTCCACCGTGACGGAAAATGCTCCTTCAGATATGTGTATACCCTTATACTCAGACTCTGCACACTGTGATATCGGCTGAAAGAGTACCAGTGTTTGCACACATGCACACACACACACACACACACACACACACACAAAGGTACACTATACAAATTAGGCACTTTATTTTTCCACTTATGTTCAACCAGCACTCCAATGCACGCAGTGCCCACTAAGGTTCCCACACTGGCAGCCCCTTCCTACCAGGCACACAGTGTGGGAACCTTAGTGGGTCAGAAGAAATGCAGAGAATGTCTTCAGAGACTGAATTTTGGATCCAGTTCCATCACAAGTTTGAAAGAGGGCTTACTTTTGAAAGAGCCTCCAGAACCAATTGAAGGTCTCAGGATGACGCACGGACTGCCCCAGTAGGACGCAGCCATTGCACGCCTCACAAGGAATTCTGAAACTCGTGATATCCACCTGTAAGCTTGTTGCACACTCAGGTCACAAGATGGCGCCATTTGACAATAAAATACTTGCATGTGAGCACAAAGGACAAAAACACAAAGTTGAGTTTGAAATCATACAGCAGGATGCTCCAGCAATACTGGGACAAGTTACATGTAAAAATGGTAAAGAGATTATATAATATTGGAATAGACAGTGACATTTTAAATTACTTTGATGACCTGTTTACTGGATTGGGCTGCTTACCAGCACAGCACCATATCCAAATTGACCACACAGTTACGCCAGTTGTACATGTTCAGAGGAAGATTCCAGTATCTCTCAGGGTCATTGAGGAACTACACTGAATGGAAAGAATCAGAGTGATTGCAAAGCAAACAGAACCAACAGACTGGGTGAATAGCATGGTTACTGTGGTCACACCAAAGAAGATACATTAAATATGCATGGATCCACAAGATCTAAACCAAGCAATCAAACGGGAGAACTACCCACAACTCACTGTTGAAGAGTTTGTTTCCAGTATGCCAAACGCAAAATACTTTTCAGTACTGGACGCCAACCAAGGGTTCTGACAAATTGAACTTGACGATGAGAGCTCCAAACTTTGTACATTTAACATACCCATAGGAAAATATTGCTCCTGCATTTACCCTTTGGAATTTCATTTGCATCAGAGGTATTCCAGAGACCAGTAGCACAGATGATTGAAGGGCTGGAGGGGGTTGTCAATAGTATTGATGATTTGCTTGTCTGGGGAAACTCAATTGAAGAACATGATCGCAGACTGATAAAGCTTCTAGAGAGAGCAAGGCACTATAAGGGAAAACTGAACAAGAACAAGTGCAAAATTAGAACTACAGAAATAAAATACATGGGTCACATACTCAGCGCTGATGGACTGAAGCCAGATGCTGAAAAGGTGAGAGGCATTGTGCAGCTACCACCACCTCAAGACAAACAAGAACTCTAGAGATGAATGGGCATCATACATCATACATCATCATACCTTGCAAAATTCATTCCCAACTTTTCTGAGGTCAGTGCTCTGCTCGGAAAGCTGCTAGAGAGTGACACTGAATGGCATTGGGAGGAAGCACAAAAGGAACGTTATGAAAACCTTAAGCAGCTGGTCACCAATGTTCCAACGCTTACATTTTATGATGTCAACAAACCTGTAACACCGTAGATGTCAGCTCAGAAGACATAGGTCATACTGCAGGGTGGAAAGCCTGTAGCTTATGGATCACGAGCACTTGCAGATTATCAACGCAGATGTGCACAAATTGAAAACAAGCTGCTTGCCATAGTCCATGGATGTGAAAAATTCCATCAGTACATTTGTGGCAGAGAGATTCAAGTCGAGAGTGATCATAAACCACTCGAGAGCATATTTAAAAAGCCACTACATCAAGCTCCTGTGAGGCTACAGAGAATGCGTCTAAGACTACAAAGATGTACAGATGTAAGATATCTTACAGCCCCATATAAACCAGGAAAAGAACTGCATATTGCTGATACATTAAGCCATGCTTACCTCAAATAACAGAAGGAGGATCTGCTGAGTGAGGAATTGTAGGTGAACTGGATCACACCTCAGTTGTCCATCTCAGGAGAGAAATTACAGATATTCAGAAAAGCAACAGCAGAAGATCCTGAAATGGAAATGTTAAGAGACACATCGATGAATGGATGGCCTAATGAGAGATGTGCTGTTCCTGAAAAAATACAGCCATATTTGACTTTTAAAGAGGAAGTAAGCTACATCAGGACTGTTATATAAAGCTGCTAAACTCATTGTACCAAATCAGCTGAGACAGGAAATGCTCAACTAAAATCAGAGTCACACATGGGAATAGTAAAATAGTAAAGAAAGAGCCAGGGACATTCTTTATTGGCCAGGTATGTCAGTCCAGATAAAAAACATTGTATCTCAATGTGCTGTATGTAATGAAAACACAAACAGCAACCCGAGAGAGTCTTTACTTCCCCACACACTACGACGTAGACCATTGGAGAAGATTGGATCTGATCTTTTTCACTACAGTGGATCACTACAGAGTATTTGCTTTGTGTAGACTATTGAAAGTACCCAGTGATACCACAGGTCAAGGTGTCATTAATGCTATGAAATCTACCTTTGCAATCTATGGTATTCCAGATACAGTCATATCTGACAAATGTCCACAATGCACTAGTAGTTCAGATGCTTCTCTGAAAACTGGGAGTTCCAACATAAAACTTTGAATCCAAGACATGCTCAGTCAAATGGTCAAGCAGAAAGAATGGTACAAACAGTTCAAAACCTGCTGAAGAAGTCACAAGATAATAATAATAATAATGGTGATATATTGCCCTATATTCCATCCATTGAATATTGCAACACAGCACTAGAGCGAATAGGGTTTTCACCTACACAGATGCTAAAGGGATGTCGGCTGAAGTCCAAACTGCCAACCTACCACTCTACTGAATCCTGAAAGAAAAGTACAAGTAAAGTACAAGTTATAAAACAGACAAAGGAAACAAAAGAGCTATTATGACAGACAAACAAGAAACTTACCGGATCTACAAGCTGAAGACAATGTCAGGATGCAGAGAGGAGAAACATGGAAACCAGCTATAATCTTAAATAGACATGAACAACTGAGATCCTTTGTGGTTCGCACACAAGATGGAAAAATGTACTTATCCTAAGAAGAGGGATGTGATATATTGTATTGTTGTACCATGTGGGTATCCGTAGTTAGAGTTGTCTCTTAAGAATGATGTCATAAAGGAAAGGTTTTGGATAAATAAAGTTACGTGCTAGACGGCAGTTTGGTTGTTTGACTCATAAATAAATTACTATAGGGCATGTGAGGAGAAAATGTAAAATATGCCTAAGAGCCATTAGATGTGATTTATGAAGGTTGGTAACAACTGTGGCTCAACTGATTGCCCCTGCATCATTTAAAGCAGGAGTAAACTTCATTCAAGCAGAGAAATCATTGGAGTCTTAGGGTATGGCTGCGACAGCAATTTTTTACATGTTTGAGGAAACAAATGAGTAGAACCTCCTACAAGAGCCCTGCAAGCTCCTACAAGAGCCCTGCGCTGTTGGTCCCGCTCCTGCAACAATGCTTACCGCTCCAACCCTCAGCATTTTATATTTTAACAATCCTGTCAGTGGCCAGCAGCACAGTACAACACATTACTCAAAAGTGTGTCCAGGAAGTTGCACGGGTGTATGCCAAGGAAGTTAAGTGGGGGCAGTGGGTATCAAGGAGTAACTGCAGCACAAATAGCAAATTTGGAGAAAAGGGGGTAAAAGCATAAAATCCTTTAAAAAAAAAATATATATATATATAGTGTGGCAGCCACCCAGAGGCAACCCAAGGGCTAGTGAGTGATGTGAGGTAGATGGTTGGACACTGGCTCCACCCCTTCTCCTTATTTGGGCAAACAGGAAGTGTTGGAACGCACCTGCAGCCCATTCAAGCTGCCGACATGGGGATTAAGAGGCACAAGCCGTGTTAGTCAGCTCAAAGTACCAAGAGGGAAATGCGTGACTGAGAGAGAAAGAGCAAATTAATTGTATTTTGATTAAGGATAGTGACTTGGACTGTTTTGAGAACCCTGTTTGTGTGTGACCCATTTTTGTCAGGAAAAACATTGACGAGAGATGAGAGCAGGATCTGGTGGTCCACGGTGTCGAATGCCGCCAACAGGTCGAGGAGGAGGAGGACGGAGCTAAGGGATTGGGACTTAGCCCCGTGAAGAGCCTCAGTGACCGCAAGGAGAGCAGTCTCTGTGGAGTGGCCTGCTCTGAACCCAGATTGGTTGTGATCAAGCAGGTCGTTCTGTAAGAGATGAGCAGACAGTTGGTTATAGACAGCCCGCTCTAATGTTTTGGAAAGGAATGGGAGGAGAGAGACAGGTTGGTAGTTTGAAATGACAGCAAACCTAAATCTTGGGTTGTTTTTATTCTGGTCAATTCATTTTGAGAAATATGATGACCTAGCTGTAGTAAGGGCATGCTTGTATTCTATGAGGCTGTCCTTCCAAGCAGAATGAAAAACCTTTAAGAACGAAAAACCTCTAACCTGTTACTGTTGACAGAGTACTTAGTGTGGGTTTCTTTTAAAATAATTCAGTTAAAGCTCTCCAAAATCCTCCTATTCATAGCAGAGGACTGTAGCAAAGTGCAACTCTGAAATAATTATGAGAATTGCATTGGGTCCCACGGGAACCCAATCCCAATCCAAACATGCACAGTCTTTGCTGACATAATTTGCCGGTGAACAAGAGGGACCTTTTGCACCAGATAATGATCTAAGTTTCCCAAGTGTGGAAAAACAATAGATGTCTAACTACCCTTAACATTGGCATGAAATACATTGTCTTATTGCTCCTGGTTGGGCAGGTGACAAGCTGCTTGATTGAAGGGAGAGCAAATGCAAAGGTGCATTTGACAAGTTTTGTTGCAGGCTGTGAATTACTTCAGAGATTATCTTTAGCATTTGCCGATGGTGAGATGTGAACAACAACTGTCCTAAACCTTTTGTTAAGGCTGTCATGCCCCAGGGAATGTGTTTTGGTCTGGAGGAGGTAGGTCTTTTGTGGACAGGTGGAGTTCTGCAGCTTTGATCCACTCTAACACCGCCCTCGGGTCAACGAGTGCCTCAGGGAAACGACACAGAACACTGGAGCTACTTGTTTACATTTCCATGGAAACGGGTCCTGCATGTTCAGGGGGCCCACCGGCTGAGTGTAATAAGAGAACTGCAGGTGCCTGTCGTTGCTCTTTATTTAAATCCCTGCTCCAAACATGCATCTCTGCGTGGAGGTCCCAGCACATCCGGGAAAGCAGCATTCCTACAATTTCACCTTACTGAATCACTGGTTAAAGTTTGAGGAGGCAGTAATACCATGCCTTACCCAAGGAAGACTGGTGCAATAATTAGAATCGAGTGTTTAGGGCAGGGTAGCTACCAGAGTTTATGTTTATAAATGTAGTATATCTCTCTATTTAATGTTTTGTTTTTACCCAGTTTTTTCTCCCCAGTTAGAAATCACCAATTGTGCCTCTCCAGCTGCTGTGCCACTTGCACTTGCACAAGGAGTTAGCTGGTTAGGGGCAACTTGAGCACTGACTCCCTTGAGTAGTTTTAATTGAATGCCAAATTTGATATATTCCGTACAAGTGTAGCGGATGAGTTCTGGTATGTGAGCAGGCAAGTTCACAGTTAGAGACTTGAGTCTTAAGCTCAGCGGGCTAAATCGCTCTCTTGTCGCGTCGAGATCCTCGGTCCGAAACTCGCTGCATGCAGAACCAATTCTGTTACACAGGTCATGCGCACATTATTGACATTTACTCGTTTATTTCTCCTACGTTTACACATTATTGTCGACCGCAAGAGGGCGCTCTATAATTGAAAACGTACTATTACTACTAAGTCAGTATGATAGTTCTGAACACCTTAAAAGTAGTGGTGGAAAAGAGGAGCTAAATTAATAATAAGGTTACAGAAGACAGTCTCTTCCACTTTACTTTCTGAAATGGTTAGACTGTAAGTATCTCAGTATATCTGCATCTTCATTTCAAGTTCTGCAAACTGAAGCAAAGTTGGACTAAAGTTGGCTCTATGTAAACTGTAATGTTCTGTAGGGCTAGAGCACAGCATTAATCTGCGACAAAACTTTTGTTGGGAAAACAAAATACATCACCATACAGTGTACCGTTACACACATGTCATGAATCAGTTAGATACCTGAATTATTTGTAGAAATATTCAAACATAACTGCAGTTACTCCAACATAAAACAGGAGTAGCCTATGTATATTGTGCTCTGGATCAAACATGTTGAAACAAGTAGCTTTGTTGCATGTAGCCTAGCTGGAAATCACAATGCAGATAATACAGAGTTTACTGGACAGAAAACTGTGTGGCGTGTAGACTAGATGCTTTCGAATGAATGCTTAGGAACTTTTTATTTTTCTATTCTTTGACTCACTAAACATTCTAAAAATAACCGTCGGGTCTGCCTTTGGCCTTGACTGGGGTCCGACTGCTGCACGCGCGCCCTGTTCAACACTACGTGCTTTTCCTGTTGGCACGCTCCCCGGTCTTATTCGCCCGAGACAAACTAGCCCTCGCGCAGAGGGAGTGGTACAAAAAGCCATACGCGAGATCGTCAGTTTAACTTGAGTTAGTGAGTGAGGAACGTTCCCATAAACTTTGCTCTGCGCCCTTGTGTTTGGATTTTAAGAACAACTCAGTGGGAAGATCAATATAAATATGTGAGTTGTATTATTTGGTAATATTTTAGGCATAGATAAATAATTGAATTGCTGAAACCTGAACGTGGTTTATCATGTCGTAAATTTTCAGATTATGGTTGCTGTGTTCATTATTTAGGCTATATAAAATGTATATAAAAAGTGCATGGAAAATCTTTATAAAAAGGCTACTTCTCAAATTGTTGCTAATGTTAGTGATGAACAGTATGCCCGTGTATTTATTGGCCAGAATAAATCACACTGCATTCATGATATAATTAATATTATAACGATTAGCTTGTGAGCGTAATAATAGTAAAAAATCATAAACATCAGCAACTGTTTATGATCTAGCAACTGTACACTTGCGGCAGATCGCTTGCAGCATCTAAAAGTAGCGGATTTTAAGTAATTCATCCACATTTGGCTTTATTGTATGCCTAGCCTTTTCTTTAGTAAGTTTTAATGTTAGTATGTTTTTATTGAATATAGGTTACACATCACATAAATATTATAATTGGAATAGGCCATCATTATCAATTACATTTGAAATTAAATTTACGATTTTCTTTCCCTTGGCACTAGCCTACATGTAGCCTACACATTCTCACCTATATTGAAATATAGATTACACTGCTTTTCGGTTTATGGTCAGCTAGCTAGACATAAACTTTCCCCGGTTGATCAAATCTCGTTTTAAATATTTAGCGAAACCGGAACGGTGTCTGGGCCAGAATAACCTTATCACCATAATGTGTTAAGACAATGACCTCCACGCCGAGGACAGTTCATGTTAAAATGTGGAAAACACGTCGTCTAATATGTTTTGCTTTCCTGTTTTATGAGCAGGACCGCTATATTTAGGCGACAACATTGGCATAACAGTTAGCTACGTGCGCCCATTAGAACTTATTTAAAAACAAAATAAAACATTGTTGCCTTGTTTCGGCACACGTTTTTTCATTATTTTCAATGTAATCTGTATTTGTAGACTGTGATCACTAGCTCTGTACTCAAAGTTGGTCAAATTCATAATTGATCAATCACGATTGCTCATTTGTATTGCGGATGGCAAAATAGTGGAAATTTTGGCACTTCGCGTGTCCTCAAAATATTTATTATTTTTTCCTCAGTTGTCCAAATTTGAATCAAGCCTGCCTTTGTGTAGGCTACGCAAGAGCGATTTCATACACGCGTAGGTGTACTTTACTAAGAACTACGACTATTTCGCGTTGGTTACTTTCCCTCATATATTCCTGCTTACAAAACAACAACAACAACAACAACAACAATACAAATATTTCTGTAAATTAATCCCAGCCGTGTAAAGCAGTGAATATGACACCCGAGACGCTTTCTAATATGTTCACTGGTTTAATATTCGTCATATATTTGATTTATGACAAATATTCACCTGTATTGCGATAACAGTGAAACTGAGTTTTTGAAATATAAATATATTGTCTATTTCAGAAAAAAATATTATTATATTTTTTTAAAACAATTGTATTATGTATTCTGTGCAACTCGTCCATGATTTTACTGCATCTTGTATTAGAATATAGTGACTGTTATCATGCATACTTTTGTAGTAATTAGCATTCATTGCATATGTTAAATCTACAGAATATTAATGGAATGACACACTTGATACATTTTTTTTGTTAGCCTATTAGACTGGGATTAAATAATGTAACATTTAGACCCATGGGCCACCTGCTAATTACAATACCACCGTGGTGAACTTTAAGAATACCAGCAGTGCAACAGCTGATCTGACATTTACAGGGAATGTTGGGGCATTGATTCCTGCAGATGCACTGGAGATTAAAGGCTCTGCATAAACTGAGCTTCTGATTGGCTCCACAAAGTATAGGATTGTCTAGCCATTGATAATGTAAAATAGTGTTGTTGGGAGGGCAGCAGTCATTTGGAATTCACAAGTAATTTTGCGAATTCAAGTCTCATTAAGGATCCCTAGGGTCACTTTCGTCATGTGCTTCATTGACGGGTGCAGGTTAGTGAAATCTCATGAACCTGCATACAATATAATGGAACGACAAAAGTTAAAGATATGCATTTTCTGATGTATGTAAGGTAAAAATATATATTCAATGGAATGATTCATAGGTACTATTATCATCCAAGGTGTGGGTCTGTGAACAGAAGCACACCATCTTAGCTTTAGAAATGCTTACCACAGTATCCCCCTTCACCTCCAAAGCTCCCCAAGACACGTAGAAGCTGGATTTGGGTGGGTACGACTGACCCTATCTGTCACGCCCGAATACTGCCTGAGCTCCAGGGTCCACCGCCCCCCAAAGAGTCATCCTGTATCCCAGGATGGAGTTCACCGCTGCCCTGCTTCTGCTGCTGGTCACCGTGGTGGCTGCAGGTGAGTTTGCTTGCTTGTGTGTTTGTGCGTGTGCCTGTGTGTAAGTGTGTACACCTGGTTCACAGGAGACTGTATCTGTTGAGAGACTTTCTTTAAGTGTTTCAGTGGGGTCAAATTATGAGATTTTTAAATATCAGAATCACAGATGCCTGTTTTATTTGGTGGCCAAACACTGAAGGAGTGTTGGCACCTCATTGTTTTTGTTCCGATTTTTATCATTCTATTATTACTTTATTATGATGTTATAACTGTTCGTTCATTGCTTTTTATTATATATTTTATTAGACTCTAATATACATTTGAGATGTTTTTGGCCCTCTGTGCGGAACCCTCAGTGTATTTATATTGCTCACAGGAAGCCGGAGGTGAAATTGCTGTTTGGAATGTGATATTTTTATATGCATATACTTATACTTATACTTATACGTATAATTGGTAAATGGAGACGTGCAGACCTGTGAGCAGAGCCGAGGAGAGGAGCAGGTCTGGCTAGGAACAGAGAATATGTCTGGCGGGTGTTTATGTGAAAACCTTTTGGGACTTCAGGCAATAATGAATTCCACAGTGGAAAGCTGGCCGTGCGTTTGGGAGAGGGAGTGGAGGGGTCTTAGGTTGGACGCTTTTCCACAGATGTAGGACAGTAGACCTCTTCTGTGTCTCTCACACAGGGTCAGGACACGTGGCCTGTGGAATAGCTCAGTAGAATCAGTAGTCGCACTGAGATTTTGCTGTCTGTTTTACAGAGTAATGTTGTAGATCAGTTATGACGGTTTAGCCTCAATGATGGTTCTAATGCATTGTTGCAAATCATGTTGTGGACACATGCAGTTCTTGCTTTCACTGCATGAGGAAGTTTGCACTAGTGGACAAATTATTTATTAATTATACATTCATTAAAATGTGATAGTATCCAGTTGGAATGCATTCTCATGGCAGCCAATGAAGGTTGTTCAGTTCGATTCATTAAAAGGTGTTCTAATATTCTAATATAAAATTCTAATATTTTTGAAAAGAGCTCGATGGAATTTGAAACCCGTCTACAAGAGTAGTTATTGAATTATGTGAAACTTTAATTGATTTTATACTGTTAACTTCTTGCCTTATTCTATACATGTATGTTTGTATTCATGAGTTTATTTTTGATTTACTTGTTAGCTATTTATTTGTTAAATTCATTCCTTGCATTATATCTATTCATTTGTCAGCTGCACTTTGACATTGATATTGAAATACAGGAGCAGTCATGCAGTGATAGTTTAAGTAATTGATTCTGTCTTCTGCTAAGTCTTTATGTAGGAAACAATGCAAAGTGGTGGAGCTGTATTTCTTTGCCTTGGATCTGGGTTGCTCAATATTTACATAGTTTTTTTAGAGCAAAATAGGACTATGTGCAAAATAGGAACATAGTTATTCAAATAAACTGCTAAACACAGCAGCACTCCATGGAGTAACAGATATGTCCAAACATTGAATTTCATTAATCATGTTTATCCAAATTCTGAGAGTAGATGATCAATGCAACAGAAAAAGTATTATAATGTTAAAGAAGCTAGCCTAATTGCAACTTCATATTCAATTATAAATTGACTTCTGCTTCTTCAACAAGAATCCAAGGCACTCTTCATAATCTTTGGCAGAGTTAATTCCTTTATTCTAATGGTATATCCACAAAAAAGGACTATAAGAACTCAAACAAAAGGTTGAGAATGATGCTTTGTGGCAAGAAGCCTCCATCAGGGCATTAGTCATGAGGGCTTTTGAAAACACCTTTGAATATTAACGATTCACCTTATTGATTCAACCATTCAACCATTCAACCATGATCTCAGCGCTATGAGGGGTTTGGGAAACAGGGCCCTGTTCTACTGACGCACTCCTGGCTGACGGATTTGAGCATGGAGAGGGTTATAGAGGGAGAGGATGAGAGGGAGAGGAGGAGAGAGGATGAGAGGGAGAAGGAGATGGGGAGAGGACGAGTGGGTGAGGGGGGAGAGGGGCAGTGGGTGAGGGGGAGAGAGGGAGAGGGAGAGAGGATGAGTGGGCGAGAGGGAGGGGGAGAGAGGATGGGTTGGTGAGATAGAGAGAGAGAGAAAAAGAGAGAGAGAGAGAGTGTGTGGAGTACTTGAAACATTAGATAATCCAATCCCACTGCTAGAACTGACTAAAAAGCTTGTGGTCCTGACAGCATCAGAAATGATATTCAAAAACACAGCAGGCAGTACTTAAGTTATGAAACCTGGTATTGAGTTCTGGGTGCTTTCCTGACATCTGGAACCAGGGGTTTATATCCTCAATTCACAAAAGTGGAGACAGATTGGATCTTAGTAATTAGCAAGGCATTTGTGTAAGCAGTAGCCTAATACATGATTTATAATCTTCCTTAACAAGTACAATGTCTTGAGTCAGATTGGCTTCCTACAAAAACACAGTACTACGGGCTATATTTAAACCCTACACACCCTAATCAACAAACATGTCCACCAAACCAAAAATGGAAAAGACTTGCATGCTTCATTGACTTAAAAAAACATTTGATAAAATTTGGCACAAATGACTATTCTATCAAATCTTCAAAGTGGTGTAGGGGGTAAAGTATTTGACATATTTAATATACACAGACAACAAGTGTGAAGTACGAGTTGGCAGTAAAAGGACAGAATTCATCACATAAGGCCAGTGGGGTGTAATGTTACACCGAACCGTTTGGTACAGGACTTTTGGTTCGGTGTGCGCTGTGAACCGAACAAATTCAATCTTGCTTTAATCACCAACACACGTGCGGAACTTAATTCAAGACTCCGAGTCCCTCCCATATCATTCAAGTCTCGGACGAAAGCAAGTAAAAGTTAATTATGGCCAATTAGCCACTGTTTACAAAGTTCATAATAAATGGAAAGCAATTTCATGTACCGAACCGTGATTTTTGTGTACCATTACACCCCTACAAGGCCATGATGTGAGACAGGGCAAGGCAAGAAGAGCAACTATGTGGTCACTGTAAGACAGGAGAGGTGGTGACAGAGATGCACTCCCTCCTTCACTGCATAAAATATTCAAAATGTATATTCAAAAATGAATATTTTCTCTGCTTTAACTTTTAAGAACATAAGAACATAATTTCAATTTTCTCTAATTACAAATAATTCCACTTCCTTATCAAATGATGTCTAATCCTATTAGGAGAGGGGCCAACAGCCCCAAATGTGGCACAATACGTTTCAGCCTGCCATAATTTGAGAGACAACAATTAACCACCCACATCCAGCACATACATTCCACACTCATTGTTCATGCATGTGCTGTTATATTATTTTTCTTTTTATTTGTTGTCGTTGTTTATTTATTATGATTCTTATTTTATTATCATTGTATATTGTTATGTCATCATTATATCATTGTGTATATTACTTGAATTGATTAATTAGTTGATTAATGAATTAGATTGATTAGTTTATTCATCTGTACTTGCTGTGTGCTTTAGAAATATATATACGTATGAATTTCCTGCCAATAAAGCAACTTGAATTTGAATTTGCTTCAAATTTGAATAGGCAGCTGTGTAGTGTTATGGTTAGGGACCTGGGCTTTTAACTCAGAGGTTGCTGGTTCGATCCCCAGGTGGGGGCACTGCCGCTGTACCCTTAAACAAGGTACTTAACCTGAATTGCTTCAGTAAAAATATCCAGCTGTATAAATGGATTGTATGTAAAAGAAAAAATTTAAATTGTGTAAATCGCTCTGGATAAGAGCGTCTACTAAATGCCTAAAATGCAAAATGTAAATGTAATGAATTTGAAAGAAAGAAAAGAGAGAGAGAGAGAATGAATGAGTGGAGCATTTGAAACAGAGAGAGAAAGAGAGAGAGGGAATGAGTATGTGGAGTAGGTGAAACAGAGAGGGTGGGGGGACGGCATTGTAGTACTAAAAGGGAAAAACAATCAGAAAAAAAGACTTTGTTGAACATGGAGTCTGCAGTCTAAATAACCCACTTCCCCGTCCCGCGCTGCCGTCAGGGAACCTGGGTGCCAGGGAGACCCACCGACGCGACCGCCCGTCGCCCCTGGAGACCGATGTCTATCTCCTGCAATTAACCCTCCCTGCTCTGACTCCCGGTTTTCTGCTCTGCGTGTTTCCTTCATGGCTACGCGATAGCCACCATGCCCCCCTACTCTGAGACATACGCCATCAGCAATGCAGGACTGTGAATACATTTACTTACACAGTACTATAGTAACGACGTTCATTTCATACTTTATTGACGTACGGGCTGTTTGAAGCTGTCTTGCTTTGGCCTGTTGTGACATTATCCAGGCAATGAAGGCTTCAGTAAATCACGCATAATGGCTCAGCCCATGAAGGCGCAGGCACTCAGTTTTTAATACAACAGAGAACTGGCCTTCAGATGTCGTGTGATGCGCGTGCGGCTTTTAAACAATAAAACCATTTATTTTGTTGGAAGTAACACTGCTTTGTTCCCCAATCCCCATTGCAGCACTGGAGGAACTTGATCTGAGAGCATTTGGAGCACTGGAGGAACAGGATCTGACAGCACTAAGATGGGTGTGGAGAGGGAGGGGAGAGAGAGATATAGCAGTGTGCTGCCACGCACCAGCAGCTCTTGCACACGTCTGCTTTTCCGCCTGCCTCCAAGGCGGCGCGAGACATGACGAATGCCCACTCCCTGAACCCAGGGCATTATCTTTAGGCCAGCCTTGTGGTGTGATGGCCGGGATGGATGGCATGGAAGGACTTTGACATAATGGGTGTACTCCACCTTTGGTGATGATCAAAGCTGTGGCAGCGGACAGGATGTGGCACATTCTATGCAGGGCTCAGAGGTCAGGGGACAGCGCAGGCCTCTGTGGGCCTGTGATAAGAGCTTGTTTGCCTTCCTGTGGACAGTCGGGGAAACACCAGCACAATAGGTGTGTGGAGCTGAGTCTGCCCTCCACCCTGACCCCCCCACTCAGCTACCTACTCCCCCCACCGTTACTGTGCCCTGCCATCCCTGAGGTACACGCCACAGACGTGCTCCGACTCAGTACTGAGTCCTGTCTTCTTAGGCCTTACTGGCTACCATGCCCCTTTTCAAAGCCGAAGGCTTTAATCGAACTGAAGGTTTACATTTTGGTTGCTTACATTACGGTGGTTTGAGACACTTCGCTATAGTTTTGACACCTCCATTATAAATGTATAGGCTGCGTCCCAGTCCGCCCCCTCTCCGCTCTCTCCTTAATGCGAGGCCGCCTCAGCGAGCGGTTTTGCTGAAACCGCAGAGTGGGCTGGAGTGAGGAGGTGAACAATGGGGGGAGGACGGGAGATTAAAAATGGTGCTTTGAGACACACTCAATCACTCTGCCCAGTTTGGCTGTGTTATTTCTCTGTACATATTACTGTGTGTTGACTACAGCTGCTTAATTTGTGTGGAAGTTCATTATATGTCAATGTTATTTAGCTAGCTGTAAATAAACAGACTCAGCGAGTCAGCTAAGTCTGCTTTCATTCTTATTAGCCAGCAAGCTGAAAATAAGGAATATGAGACAGCTAGCCAGTTAAAAATATTTTCACTATTACTCATTATTAGCTAGTTGGATAACCAATTTACATCCTTATAATCTAGCAAGCAGAACATTTTCAAAGTGTGCAAACAGGTATTTATTTAGCTAGCTAGTTTGTTAACCCACTGCCCACATTGCCAGCTAGTTAGCTAGATAACAGCAAGCTAGATACATTTTTACCTTATGGCTACCCACCTCAAAAATAGTACAAATTAGCTAGGTAGCTGGGGAATCAGTTAGAAAGCAGTATTAATCTATCCTCAACCTCATTAGCTAACTGGTGAGATCAAAATATGAATAGCTGGTGAACTGTAGCTAGTTGGCTAGATAACATTAATAGTCCTGTCAGGTGATGGTGATTTTTTCCAAACAAACACAACGCAATACAAAAAAATATGCTTGTCTGATGAATTTGTTTATCATTCATTGTACAATTAATCAATAAGGTAATAATGGTGAAAACATAAC
Organism: Aldrovandia affinis; assembly: GCA_029706075.1. Taxonomy (NCBI): domain Eukaryota; kingdom Metazoa; phylum Chordata; class Actinopteri; order Notacanthiformes; family Halosauridae; genus Aldrovandia; species Aldrovandia affinis. Next base: position 1,357,255 of record JAINUG010000100.1, read on the forward strand.
AGCCAATGCAGTACTTTTTGCATGAATGTATTCAAACATGTTTTGGGGTTGGCATTTACATGGTTAATACAAACAAATCTGATGCTTCACCAAGCTTTCCCCACCTATAATGAAAGGGTCCCTTGCCACAAAGCCAGCACATGATGCAGGCTTGCTGGGAGAGGGGCACTTGAGGGGGCAAATGAAAAGGTTAATCTGGGCCCCCGGGTGGTGTTCGATCCCCAGCTACTCCAAGCCCAGCTCTGGCTGGGAACCCTTGACTGTCATTGGCTGTGAGAGGGAGGGGTGAGGGAAGCTGGTAGGAGCTCGCCACACGCAAAAGTGGCTCTGTGTGTATTGGGAGTTAGGGTTGACAGGTTGTCGAATTCCATCCGGAGGCGGTTCGGCACCTTTGTCACTGCCGGTCCTAGGGAAGAGATAGTTGAATTCTAATCAGACACATAATGTCCAGTATCTAATAAAACAATATGCTTACAGGAAGAAAGGTCTAATTCCTTCACTCTATGGGAAATCTATCTCAACGCGAAAATCACTTAAAATTCATAATATTAAAATGTGTTTTTTATGAATGAATTCAGGTAGCATTTGTAAATGGCAGCACAATGGAGAGTGATACTCTCTCCCTGTGCATGTTTAAATCATGGAGAAACATTGAAGAACATAAGGAATACATCATGATGGGAACAGGCCATTGGGCTCATCTAGGCTCATCATTTATCTATGGTCTAGAGAACATCCAGCACTGCAAATATCAAGCCTGGACATGAATACCCAAAGTGTCTCTGCCTATACTGTGTGACTGGCAAGCTGTTCCAGCTTGTGTGTACTGTGTATTTAAATACTGTAGTTTGCACTGGGCAGTGCATGCATGTTTCCATCACTCAATGGAAAACGTATTCGCTGAATTCCACAGCTTGCTATCTGCCGTGTCTGGGTTGGTGGGTGGAGTGCTGGTGGAGTGGGCAGAGTGTGGGCAGAGTGGACAGGGATTTAGGGTGCAGTCCCTGGAGCCAGCCTGGCACCTCCAGTGTGGGGTTTGGGCCTCTGCTACCTGGACTCTGTGCACCTCTAACCCCCTGCTCCTAATAAAGGGTGAGACAAGTCTTCTGCACTTCCAGAAGTCAGGGGGATAGGGTGTTCACAGATCTCCGAGATGCACAGAGCAGCTCTTCTCTGCTAGAGGACATCACAATGGACAGAGATGGTCATTTTGAGTGTTGGGCTGTGAGATCACCACCCTTATTTTAGCAGTGTGGGAAATATTATAGACATTACACATGTACGCACACACACACACACATAAACAATCACTTACTCACACAAAACAGCAAGTTAAACGTTGCAGTACAGGTGTAGATAGTGTCATTAAAGTGGCTCTTCTTTAATGATCAGAACAGTTGTTCCTCCTGGATTTGACTGATGTTTGTCCCCTGTGAGGAAGGGAGAGGCGGGGGTGGAGGGTGAGGGAGAGATGGAGTGCTGAGTGTGCTGGACTGCGCTGGGGTCTGCCATGAGGCCCGGCCTTGTTTACGTCCCTCCGGTCACGCCAAGTCCCCTGCCAGAGGCTGGCGTCATCAGCATTCCGTCTAAACAGGGCATTTCCTGTTACCCTCACAGACAGGAAGTAGCAGAGCGGGCCAGGGCACCGGGCTGGCAGACAAAGCCAGCTGCCTCACAGACATGGGGCACATGCCGGTTTCCCAGAAAGCATTGCTACACTGGGCATTCCCAATCCAAAACTCATAGAGCAGTTGAGCACTGCGCACTGCTGGTGTAATAGACTCTCCTTCTCTCACAGAACCGTGAGCTCATCAGCTGGCTGAGGCAGACACCTGGCCCTCATTTCCTCAACCAACAGAGTGCTGCCCAGATGGCAAAGAGAAGATACTTGTTTACATTCTGATGTATTTTATTGTTCCCTCTGCTAGCAATCATCGGTTATCCATCACCACCCATGACTGCAAACACATCCTCTGCATACACAGGCAAACACACGCATAAGCGCACGCTACTGCACACACACACGCACACACACACACACACACACTCTAATGTACATTTGAATTCTTTATTTTAGTCCACCACAGACACACTGACACACACGCACACATCCACCACTGTAAACACATTCACACTCTCACACACCCACTACTGACAACACACACACACACGCGTGCACGCACACACACATATACGGACGTGCACACGCACACATACGCATGTGCACACACATGATCACATGCACTCACTCAACCTTATGCACACAAACACATGCACACACACACATGCACACCATGAACAGACCCATCTGAGTGGCTGCTATTTAGTCTCGGTAACGGCGTGCTTAGCATGTATTAAAAAACGTATGCGTCAACTCTGCATAATGGTTGAATTCGTATACGATTCCAGGTGACAATACAGTCTCGCGTGTAAATGATGCTCCGTGTGGACTGATCTCTCCTCTCCCTTCCAGAACAATCCCCATTCTGTGAACCGATGGAGGTTGAGGGGAAGCAGAACACGTGGATCAGGGTGGTGCGGGGCATGGCGCCCGGCTGCTGGTCCAGCTTCTCCAACCAGGAGAAAGAGGTGCACGTCTTACACGTGCCTCTGCAACACAGCGGGGTGAGTCAGCCACAGGGACAAAATCAGCAATACACACAACACAAACCTTTATTTTTATTGTTTGTTACCAGGAGGGACACTGCTGCACCCCTGACCCTGCAAGCAGCTCAGATTGCTCATCTTTAATATTGCTAAATGAACTGAAGGTAGTATGGCAGCTCTAGTATACATGACCACAAGCACATAAAGAACACCCCGGCCAATGTGAAAGCAATCTGATTCTTGTTAGTTATGTGAGCTTAATCTGTTATCTGTGGATTTACTTTAATACTATTGAGATTAATGTGAGATCTGTTAGGGTGTGTAAACAGTACTGTCAAATCTATCTGATTCCAATACTATGAGATTATCAGTGGGAATGTCCTGTGTGGTGTTTTAGGAGGGAAGCTGCCTGGCACTTTGTGAAAGTCTCTTTAGCAGCCAATCAAAGTGGTGGAGTGTTGGAGACTCTGGCAGGCCTGAGAAAGGGGGGAAGAGTGGCCAGACAATATGATAATAACCAATCGGATAGCAGCTGACGCTTGCCGGATGTCAAAATCGCCCGGCGGCAGCCAATAAGAGCTAAAGGGAGGAGTTAGCGGAGAGAGTGAAACGGACTGCGAGCCCCGGCTGGGTAATGTTTTCACCCTAGACCACATTTTTAAAATGTTTTCCAGCAGACCTGGGTCATACAGGCAAAATTAATCTCTCCCGATGAGGGTCAAGGACAGTGCGCTCAGATACAGTCTGTCTGTTAGGGGCTTTTAGGGGCTCTTCCCACACACACACACACACACCACAAGCAGCGTGATGGAAGCGATCATTAGCCGTGCCCCTCAGAGGGAGTGGATTTTCAGATTTTCCCAGGAAGATATGATATGGCCTAAACCAAAAGAAAATTCAGGAGGAAACGAGGAGCTTGAGCACCAATAAAACAATATCTGAATGAAAAGTGAATTCTGTTTTGAATTATGCTTTGAGAACACACAGACTTTAAGGCTTACGGGTTTGTTAATGCGTTGAATTGGTCAAATTTGATTAATGGCTGTCAGGAGTGATTGATTGCAGATGGACATTGTATTGTATTGTATTGTATTACAGCACAAATGTATGAAGCTTGACGTTATCTGCATACATCTGCATCTATGCGCTGATGAAGCTGTGGGCCGTACCGTCTGTGTTCTGTCCTGCCTGCTGCGGGTCAAAACTGAATGAACAGAGCAAATGAACAGAAGGATTCTTTTGGATTCTCTTCCAGAGTATTTTGAAATAGCAAACGATGTTGAAAACAGGAAATGGAAAATTTGCAGTCACGATGGCCCATTGCAACAGGCTTTGTGTGAGCCGCTCTCTAATGTTTGTGAAATATGCTGTATCATGTCCAGGGCTTGCTGTGGGCCTGCGTGTAGTGAAATGGATACATTATGGACTTAAATTCACTCGCATACATCAGACAAGTTCCCTCTCGATAAGGAGGGAAATAATGCAAATATATATTTTTTTGTTGGTTTCTTGGAAGTGCTTTTAACGGTCCATTAAAGAAGATCTGGGCAATATGGAGCTGAAATGAATGTTGATTTTGCTGCTTTGTTTGGAATAGGACAATGAATAAGGAAGCCTGTTTTAATGTGGAGAAATGTTGTAGCGATGCAGACGTGTTGGAGGAGAAGTGTCTTGTGTCCTGTGTCCCTTTAACAGACACTGGACACAGGGGGGCTGTGTCCCTTTAACAGACACTGGACACAGGTGGGATGTCTCCTTTTAACAGACACTGGACACAGGTGGGACAGGTGGGATGTGTCCCTTAAACAGATACTGGACACACGTGGGCTGTGTCCACCACTGACCCCAAAACGACACACACCCACCCCTACCTGCGCCAGCACTGTAAACACATATGACCGAATGGGTTTTAACTGTGTATGAGAGGGTAATAGAGAGAGGGAGAGGGAGAGGGAGAGAGAAAAAGAAAAGAGGCTGTGATAGTGTCTGTGTGTGTGTTTGAGCGTGTGTGAGAGAGTTATGGTGTGTGTGTGTGTGTGTGTGTGTGTGTCTGTGTCTGTGTGGAATACTTCATTGGTGTCCTATAGTTCCAGTGTGATTGAGCCTAGTTTTTCAGTATGAAACTTAGGGCCTGTCTGGCAAACTGGAGCGCTGAAGACTAATTACGAATTCCCTTGGAGAGGACTGTTTATAGTCACTGAGGTCTGACTTGCTCTGATTACATTTCATTCACAGAGAATTCCCTAAAGTGTTTTCCCCTGAAGTCGTGTGTGCGTCTGTGTGTGTGTGTCCTTTTTAAGACAATGAACTGAAACTACACACAGTAACAGAGCCATGAGAGGTTCTGTCAGATGACCCAAATGGCTTTTCAGGGACTGTTTTCAAAATCCAGGACATGGCTGGAGTCAGACGTTTCTTGTCGACTTCCTGTGAGTCATTTGCTGATGTTCTGTCACTTCCTGTCTGTGAGACTAATGAAAAGAAAGACTGCCTGATGTTTGTTTAAAGTCAGCCACGCAGAGAGAAAGTCCTGGACTGATCCAACCGGGGGTGGGCGGGGGACGTTGGAGTCGTGACAGAGCGTAATTATGATAACATGCTGTGATGAATTCTGTAAAATCAGACAAACCGTTTATCAGGCTGCAACGTGTGCCATCTTAGTTTGTGCTGGAAATCTGACACACAAAAAAGAAATGGACCACTTGTCTCCAGGTTTCCTGGTGTGACACAGTGACAACCTCTTCAGAACATGAGCATGAAGCAGTGACAACGCTGGAAGGACAGTGACTGTCCTCGGCGAGGAAAGCAGGTTTGCACAGATATGTGCACACAGTGACAACCTCTTCAGAAGGGGAGTGAGACCGTACAGATATGTGCACACAGTGACTGTCCTCTTCAGAAGGGGAGTGAGACTGTACAGATATGTTCACACAGTGACTGTCCTCTTCAGAAGGGGAGTGAGGCTGTACAGATATGTTCACACAGTGACTGTCCTCTTCAGAAGGGGAGTGAGACTGTACAGATATGTTCACACAGTGACTGTCCTCTTCAGAAGGGGAGAGACCGACTACAGATATGTTCACACAGTGACTGTCCTCTTCAGAAGGGGAGTGAGACCGTACAGATATGTTCACACAGTGACTGTCCTCTTCAGAAGGGGAGTGAGACCGTACAGATATGTGCACACAGTGACTGTCCTCTTCAGAAGTATAGTGAGACTGTACAGATGTGCACCAGTAGGTACTGTCCTTTTCAAAATGAGAGCGGGACCATGCAGATGTGCACACACAGTGACCACCCTCTTCAGGAGAGTGAGTTTGTGCAGATGTGCACACACAGTGGGGTCCTCTTCACAAGGATAGTGAGACCTCACAGATGTGCGCACACAGTGAGAACTTCCTTCCCCTAACGTGGGAACTTGGACCTGAAGCCTTCCCTCAGGGTAAAGGATTATGGGTTTTGGAAGGAAGACGTGCCCCTTATTTAGAGACAATAAAGCTGAGGTTGCTGGAATTTCAACAGCATATCAGCTTCTTTTTTACGGCCAGAATGGATTAGATGCTGCAACACACTGTGCACAACCGTGGGAGAACAAAAGGTCCAGAATAAATAGGAATGTTGGAATCAATTCCCATCCGGTGGGACACTTGTAAACACATTACGGTTCTGTTTGTCCAGTCCTGGAGAGTGAGCGGGGGTAGGTCACGTTCGTCCCAGTAAGTAATTTTAGTGGCCAAGCACAACCAAAAGAGCAGGCCTGTTTTATTGAACTCGCCACAACCAGGGTTTCTGGTTGTCATAGTAACAATAAAATCTAATTTCATCCCCCATGGGCCAGTATTTCATAAAACCCATGCAGTTATTTTCAGTTATCCTGTTCATGCACAGACAGACACACAGTGGGGTGAAGAGGTGACCCACACTCCCCCTAGTGGTGACAGAGGTTCTCACTGTTGGAGGATGGACGGCGAAGGCTGAACAGATACATGCTGCGGTGGTGGTGTGGTCATTTGTTCTGTCAGTGTTGCCTAATTGCTCCTAATGACCTGCCAGTGATGCTCTCAGAGCGGATCGTACCACGAGACGGCGTGTGTGGGGAGGTCAGAGCAGATCGTACCACGAGACGGCGTGTGTGGGGAGGTCAGAGCAGAGCAAACCATGAGAATGTGTGTGGGTGTTTCAAAGCCACATCCTCCCTCCAGCAAGCCAGTCAATTCGGAATGCACCCCTTGTGGAACCCAAGCTGGTCCCAGTGGACAATGGCCAGTGATTTTTGAAGAAATGGGAATGTTCCTGTTTACACACAAGCACACAAGCACACACACACAACCTCTCACAGATACACACATACACACACACGCACAAACACACACACACACACACACATTAAACATCATTAGTGTGAGGATTGCCAGGCATAGCTCAGTAACACAGTAGCGTTAGGATGCTACAGAGGAAGTTTATAGTTGAATCATATTGGGGAATTAGATTAATCTCTTTTTGGGACTGGTTCCTCCCAAAGTCATGAAAATCCAACATGTGTTTTCAATGGAGTCAGTTAGAAATGCAATCCATAATCCTTTTTCTCCACATTGACGTCATTTTCGATGATTCCCACTTCCTCCCACTGACTGCATGCTTCAGGGAAATGGAATTAGGAAATGCCCTCTATCCTGATGGGAAAGACCAGAATGGACCTGATTCATGCTTGTCTTCATTAATGAGTTCTGAATCAGTCAGGGGCGCCATTTGTGTTCTGAACCAAGTAGGAGTGCTAGATAGACGGCAGTAAAGACTCCCACACAGTTTGGGTGATGTGAGGGTATGGATTTTGTTCAGTTAACTCTCAGTGGATTCTCATGTTTACAGAGAACATGGTGGAAGACTGGTCTAGGGAAGTTTAATGAAGGCATCTCTCCACAAACCAGCAAACAATGAGGACATATCTCTCATCATACTTTATTTATTCTCCAAAAAGTGTCTAATATCCCAAAAGCCCTCATTGTTATGATTACAGTTCAAGTACCAGAGTTCATAGTTCAAGTTCATAACCCCTTACCTCTCCCATTTATCCACATGTGATAAATGCAACATCCAGGTATGCCAAGCCTCTGGTTGAAAGATTTCTGCGGAAACGCCATTGTTCCTTAGACTGTAATAATTTTAGTGTTGTCCTAACACCACTGTCAATCGCCACTGTGTCTGTGTCACACCGTTTCCTGGCTCTTTTTGGCTGCAGCACCACGGGCCCTCTCAGTGAACTCTGGCCTGTGCTGAGGACAATGTCAAGGGAAATACATACAATTTGTTTTCACTCATAGTTTGCGTGCTCATATAACACGCAGCACTGTATCTGATGTTCCTAAAGTAGCTACGACAATTAAATGATTCATAGTTAAACTTCTCCAGTGGCATATGGGTAGGACATGGGTAGGGTGTGTGTGTGTGTAGGAGGGGTGTGTGTTCATGTCTGTGTGTGTAGGAGGGATGTGTGTGTGTGTATGTGTGCATGTCTGTGTGTGTGTGTGTGTGTGTGTGTGTGTGTGTGTGTGTGTGTAGGAGGGGTATGTGTGTGGGTGTGTGTGTGTTCATGTGAGTGAGTTTGTAGGAGGGGTGTGTGTGTATGGGGTTGTGTGTGTGTGGGGTGCACTCATTCCCACAGTCTTACACTGTAATGTTGGAATGTAGTGCAGATATGTAATTTGTGCACATATACAGACTGCAGAAGGGCAACATGTAAAATCCACTGGAACTGTACTGTAAACACAGACTCGAATCTATTCAAGTACTGTTTAAATGAAATGCCTGAGAAATACCCATTCTCTTTCTCTATCTTGCTTTTGCTCTCTCTCTCTCTTTTTCTGGGTGGAGGTACAGAGTGAGTTTAGATACAGTGTTCATGAAGGTGGAGATACAGAGTGAGTGTACAGGACGGTGGAGATACAGTGTTCATGAAGGTGGAGATGCAGAGTGAGTGTACAGGAGGGTGGAGATACAGAGTGAGTGTACAGGAGGGTGGAGATACAGAGTGAGTGTTCAGGAGGGTGGAGATACAGAGTGAGTGTTCATGAGGATGGAGATACAGAGTGAGTGTACAGGAGGTTGGAGAGTGAGTGTGCAGGAGGTTGCTTATTGTAACCATGGTGATTCATGGAAACAAGGTCAGGAAGGTGAAGGCGCGCCAGAGAGGGCTGGGTGGTGTGATTTTGGCCCCGAGCATCACCGTAAACAGGATGGACCGAGACAGGACAGCTAGGAATCCCCTTAGAGAATCAACCGATTCAGCCAGTGGGGCCACAGGGTCACGTGACCCTCAGGGCCCCCCATTCCCCAGTGTCTGCTGCTGACGCTAATGCCGCCGGAGTGCTAGGGTGTGTTGGGGGGGGGTTATCCAGTCCTAACACAAACTAAAGGTTTTTCCTGTAGGATTTTATCGTTTTTCAGACTGTTACTGCAGCAGACTTAATCTGCTGAATATGGGTGCTGAGGAGAAACAGAACAATTGTTTATGAAAGAAATAAGAGAGAGTGTTATTATTATTATTATTAGTTACTGTTATTGTCACAATTATTAGTGCTGCATTTATTGTATTGATTGATTTTATTGTCATCATTTATTTGACTTGCTTTGGCAATACATTCCTGTCCTTTTAATAAAGTACCTTATTCTTGCATTATATGGAAGGAAATAAAAACCTATAGTAAAAACTATTAAAAAAGGTTTTAATAGTTTTATGTACAGTACCAGTCAAAGGTTTGAGTACACCTTCCATCTGGATTACGGCTAATTGGGCACTCCTTCATTCTTTAGCAAGATAACAACTTGAAACACACCTTGAAGTTGTGCCAGAACTATCTGGTGAAGGAGGAACATGAAGGACAACTCAAACTAATGACCTGGCCTGCCCAGTGTCCAGAACTCAATCCCATAGAACTTGTATGGGAATAACTGGACAGAAGAGTCAAAGCAAAGCAACACACAAGTGTCTCTGGGAATTGCTGCAGGAGAGCTGGGAAGACATGTCGAGTGATTTCCTGCTGAAACGTAATAACCAAATGGCCTTTGTGAGGCTGTTATTACGGCAAAGGGTGGCTATTTTGAGGTATCCAAGACTACATTTTAAATTAAAATTTCTTGAACTTTGTTTTGATGTTCCTTTTTTGTATTGGTACATGTATTTTTGTCATTTTTATGTATTTACAGAAATGTATACGGTGTAAAACATTGTCAATTATGAGATAAACCTAGTTTCCAGCAGGTGTACTCAAACTTTTGACTGGTACTGTATATATATATATATATATATATATATATATATATATATATATAGTATATATATACTGTATATACATATAAATGTTCATATAAATGTTCTATAAATATGTTTGTCACAGTTGCATTATATTAAAACCCTTTCATTCAGTTTATAGATTGTATTGTTTTGTAGATATTTTCAGTAAACCTCACTGCTGCTAGACCAGCTGATCTGATCATCGGCTGCGATGGGGACAGCCACATCTTAATCTCTGAGAACACAGACGTCACTCTCTACGTAAGTACTGCCCGCTACCTTTTTCTTGCCTGCTGCACACTTTTGCAAAATTGCATATAAATATATCATAAGTGGATAAATACATATAATAATACAATTGATATGACACTCCTCTTGATTATGAATACGATTGTCAATAACAATATGATGTCTGGAATAGTAGATCTACATGATTATAAGAGGGGCGCATTGTGCGTCTGCTGGTTGGGGGTGGGGAATTGAGGGGGGTCCCCATGATAAATATGTTTAACTAATCAAAGAGAAAGGACCTTGCAGTAATTGAGTAGCGTTTAGTATTAAGTATTAAGCATCTAGTATTTCCATAAGTAACAAAGCATTTGCTTTAAGGCAGTTTGTCTGGTTTTTATTATTTTACGAACTTTGAGATTATTTCCGTTATACACTAACGGTGCAACATTCATGTACGACTGAAGTTTAAATTGTGAAAAGCATCATACGGAGTGTGTTCTCACTGTTCAAGTCACGCAGTCTGGGGCCTGGGCTTACGCGGTTGTTGTTATTGTCATGCTGTTGCTATGCCAGAACCTCTGGCAACTTTTATATGTGCTTCAAAGCTACCCCCAGTAGCTTCCTTGGCCCTGGCCAGGAATGCGGTAGCCACCGGTGCAGGCGCAGCGCTACAGACCGGTGACATTGTGAGCTAGACGCCTGGACCTGCCCCCTGGATGACCTCTTCAGAGGCGTCTCAGGACATGGACAGTGCCGTGCCAAGGTGAAGGGGAAGCTGGCAGACGCAGGCCTCCTACTAATCAGGGTGCAATTTCCTCGCCGAAGAAGGAAGCCGGCCTGGAGGAGCCCGTCCTGACCCCGTCTTCCCGCGACACCTCCGATAAGACAGACGGATAAACACTGGACGCGCGGCGCTCGCCGTGCCAGAAAGGAGGCCGCTGTTATCGGCCGGGCTCCGCGGCTTGCCAAACGGCAGCGCCAGAGACCCAGGTTGTTGAAGGCAGGGGGCGAGGGAGGCGGAGGGCGCGTGTGCCGGACTCATCTCGCCTTCATGTGGGCGGACAGAGGGAAGGAAATCCACTCGGGCCTAAAACCAGGAGAGCCGGGTTCACTCTGACCGCTTCCTGCCACACGACCATCTCCCGTGCGGGTGTCACCCCCCCCCCCCGAACCCACCCCCAGATACAAAGGCCTGTATGTGAAGCTCCCACTCATGCAGTCCCCACTTCCTGTCCTCTTAACTTGTGATAATTCACACTCTTTCTCTTTGTGACATGCTTTGGCCGGCCTTAAGTTGTGATAATTCCTCAGAAACATTTTTATTGTTTGTATTGTTTTGCTGTAATGTACGGGCATTTTTGAGAAGGTATGGGCTGTGGTGCTTTGCGCTGGGTAAGGACCTGGAGGCGTAGCCTGAAGGTCGTGGGGTTGAAACCCAGGGAGGGGGCTGCTGTTGAGCCGTTCAGCAGGGCCGCACAGCAAACATCGACCTGTGCAAATGCACACGTGCCATACCTGCCATACCTTGTGGTTTTGTGTGGTTCAGTTGGTAGAGCATGGTGTTGGCAACGCTTAGGTTGCGGGTTCAATTCCCACTGGGACCACATATGCTGAAAAATGTAGGCATTCACTACTGTAAGTCGCTTTGGATAAAAGAGTCTGCTAAATGGCATATATTACTCCCGTTGCTACAGTTGCACAGTACAGAGAACACACACACGTGTTTAACGTCTCGGACGCTTCTCTGCAGAGCGCAGGCAAGTGTAAGATTGTGGGGAGGACGGCGAACCATACGGATGCTGAGGACCTCCTGACGTGGGCCAGGGAGAGGCTGGGGGCGTGACCTCGTTCACCACCCTCACGGACCCACAGAGCATCACCTTCACTGGACGGCCAGGTGAGAGAAACGCCCACCTCCCTCGTCACCTCAGCCCCAACAGCTTAGCTCTTCTGAATCCGAGAGAAGCCAAGGTGTCTCCCACACCACAAGTCATTTTGATCCCATTGAATTTTGATACACATATGGATCACATGTTATCACTGATTATATACTTGGTTAAATACTCGATTCTGATTGGTCAAAAGGGCGTCATGGGGGGGTTTAATTTTTTAATTATATCGGACGTGTTATCAGGGTCTCAGGATGTAAAATTTTTCACATGTAAAAATATTAAGGCGCCCACCACTGAACTTAACATTAGGCTCCCAACAATGAAAACACACTTCATTTTAATGGAGGTAGTCCAGTTCACAATCAGCGACACCTTGTTGGCTGTATTTTTGTGCAGCGGATGTACCTCATGAAATGTCTAGTTTTGTGAATAAATGTATTTACATATATTATGTATTTATTATGTATAGACTTGTCTGCAGCACATTATCCCTTGCTTATATTTCCCTTTGTGCACTTTACATAAAAACATTCAATTAAAAATGAATAAAAAAAGGTTTGGAATAACATTGAAAAAAATGTTTTGGTCTCTTTGTTCCAATAGAAATAATGAGTTATGAAAAAGGCATAACTATGGCAGAACAATGTTTAAATAACAAGGCAGGGCTTCAAGGTCATTATCAGATTACAATGTACATATCCTACCACCTGTGCTGTGCTCAATTCCCTGTGCTGTACTCTGTGCTCTACCCTGTACTCTGGGTTGTGAAAGTCTTTGTACATTTTCAGCACCAGGAGGAGGCTCGAGGGAATGTATTCCAGAAAGGCACTTTTTCCCAGAGGACTACGTTCTGGAGTATGACTTCTCGCCACGCATGCGGTTCTGCTCCCCCAATCCTTCTCCCTCCCAAAAGGAGCTGCACATCATCAACATCCCTGAGGGAGAAAAGATCCAGTAAGAATCCAGATATCCACAATCCAGATAAAGACGTGCTCTGTAGTCTCAGATACCTCCTGTGAATTCAGACTGCCATTTTCATTTCTGCATTTCTGCATGCTCGGGTGACCAGGGCTGTGTTCGAAACCGCTCCCTATTCCCTATATAGTGCACTATATAGTGTGTACACCATTTTGTAGTGTTGTTCGAATTCTCAACTGTTAATTTCGTTCACTATATAGTGAACGAAAAAATACCCACAATTCACAGCGATTTGTAGTGAACAGCAAATGTACCCTACAATTGATCCTGTGTACCACAATGCAATGCGGTCGTGTCATACCGTCATACATACACCTCCGTTTATGCCTCAAGAACAAAAGTTGAGCCAACAGCAGTAAAACAGAAACAGGAATCATGGTGGTAACGTTAGCTAACTGCTTTAGCTACCGTTATTATCGCTATGGGAGTTGGTGCTAGTTGGTGCACACAAGCTAGTTAGCTCACGACTTCCATAACGGTAGCTATTGGTGGCTAAAGCAGTGGCTAGCAGACAGCACCACAGTTGACAAAACCACACTTGCACATCATTAGAATTTCAACAATTTATTTGGGATTTAACATTCAAAACTGAACATGCAAACCCGATACTACCTCAGTACATTTCAACCTGCTGTCATGAGTGCTCGGTTTGTTTACGTGATACTGGGCGCATCCGCTTGCGTCACCTGAATATCCGGCACATTTCTTTTGATGCAAATGACGTTCAGTTGTAGTGTCTGAAAACAGTTTAATCGTTCACTACATAGGAACACTATATAGGAACACTATATAGGGAATAGGGAACGAGTGAATGGTTTCGAACACAGCCTAGGTCACTCATTTTGGGGCTCCCTCAGTGAAGAAGCCAGTACAGCAGCCATTCTGTCTTTTTTCTCTTAATTCCAGAGAGGTTTTCATCCAGTTCGTCTCAGCGGGCCACACCACCTTATTCCTGAGAGGTCCAGAGGGGGTGAATTGGACCATAGAGGGCTCTCCAAAGGACTTTGGGTTTTTGGTAAGGGGGGCTCTTTATTGTCAGGCAGCTTCTGGGAGTTATACTTTAAATCTTCTGTCATGAAGGGTCACGTTTCTTTCTTTCTTTGTTAGAAATGTACTGGACTCCAAATCTGTTCACAGTTTTGCTCCTCTGTGTGTCCTCAAGCGCAGATTATAACCAACAGCATTAACATGGATGTGCACTTATTATGCACACTTGTTCTAAGCCAGGGGTGTCCAAAGGAGTAGTATTGAACGGAGAGCAAAGGCGCCAACTATGCCTGCGGTCCATTTTTAATTGGCCCGCTGCCGCATTCCAATATAATGGAATATGGCCCGCGCTTATAATGAAACTTGCACATTGACTGAGTTGTAATTATTAGTTTCACCACTAGTGGAGCCACCCGTATTCATTGAACACTCCGCAGAAATAAACGAACTGGTCTCAGCTTTTTGCACCATTCACTCACAGCTCATACCCCGCTCCCACCCCCCAGTGTCGACAGAAAATGGAGCGCTCTAATAGTGGCCCAGCTTTTTTCGTATATTTTTCTGTATTTGGCCCTCAGTGGAAAAAGTTTGGACACCCCTGTTCTAAGCTGAGTTCAGAACAACTATTCCAAAGAACGAGAGTAGTATTGAAAGAGAGAGCAAAGACGATAACTACGGCTATGTCTGCACATAGCCAAAGCACCCCAGTGCACATAGCATTTCAACAGTGTTATGTGTACTTATAACAATTTTATAGACAAATGATACTATTTTACGGAGAGTACGCGTTTTCTTCACTAGGGCGTAACATAAATATATATATATGTCTTTTTTCCGAAACCCGCAGGAGAACATGCAAACTATGGACCTTCTTGCTCTCCTTATAATGAAATAAATCATTGGAATAAATGATTTTATGTCAATAAATCAATAAATCATCAATAAATCATCGCACCATCCTTTTCCTCACACAGTCCAACAACCGGGTCACCGCGCAGGGGTTCTCGGTCACACCGACGGTGCGCGACCTGAAGGACGACGCCCGGGCCCTCAGATGAGGGCGCTCGCGAACGCCAGCCTGAGTTTCACCAGCTACACAGAGATCAGGGGAGCGGGGTCGGCTGTCAGGCTGGTCATCGAGAACGGAGACCGGCCGCCGTCAGGTAAGCATCTGTTCTGAAACCGTACGAGGACTCAACCAGTGCTAGGTGACCGCCTGTGGTCCAACCGGACACTAATGCAGCCCTGCCGACCTGTACGTATTCTGCATACCAGGCATGCAGGCTGAGGTCAAAATATGCGGGTAACACTTTAAACTGCAAAAATAAGGCTTCGGTTACAGTGTAATTATGACATGGCTCGTTTTATTTGGACCTGAGGCAATCGAGGACAGAATGACGAGAGAGGAGGAAAGAGAAGAGGCCTTCTCCGGCCTGTTGTTCGATCCCACAGAGGAGCATTGTTCATGCATTAATACAAATGAAAGCGAGGAGACTGTCCAAGACATGTCCAGAACATGGCCAGGATGCCATGAACCAGTGGCGGCAGTGTAGTATAATGGTTAGGGAACTGGGCTTGTAACTCAGAGGTTGCTGGTTCAATTCCCAGGTGGAGCACTGCTGTTGTACCCTTGAGCAAGGTACTTAACCTGAATTGCTTCAGTAAAATATCCAGCTGTGTAAATGGATTGTATGTAAAGAAATGTAAACTGTGTAAGTCACTCTGGATAAGAGTTTCTGTTAAATGCCTAAGATGTACATGTAAATGTATAACTGTGTTTTTTCTACAATTCAGAATTATACTGTCAGGGTAAACAAAGAGGAAAAGAGCTCTCATGGAATATGCAAAAACTCTTGAAATATGAAATTGAGCTCGTTTCAATCTTCACTGCAAACATAAGATGGAGTTAAATTGCATGTAGGACAAGTTTTAAATTTGTTCATAAAAATGTTTTGTGCGACTGCAGGCATGGACCTCTGAATGGGTCATTACACCTCACAGCACTTGTGGCTGTCTGGGATTCAGCTTCCCGTTTTAGACCGTGTTCTTGTTAAGTGTGTCCGCACTCCCTCCCTCTCTATACTGCAGAGCCCCGTATTTCGGTAGCGGAGCTGAGTCTGAGTCCCTCTACCCCTGGCCCCCAACCAAACCCCCTGCTGCTCCAGCTGT
Source organism: Aldrovandia affinis (assembly GCA_029706075.1). Taxonomy (NCBI): domain Eukaryota; kingdom Metazoa; phylum Chordata; class Actinopteri; order Notacanthiformes; family Halosauridae; genus Aldrovandia; species Aldrovandia affinis. The sequence continues at coordinate 1,373,410 of JAINUG010000100.1, forward strand.
TCGACTCCCCAGACTGCCATACGCCGCTCGCCCCCTCCGCCAAGATCCAGACAGACCGCAGGATATATGCTAAGGTGAGTTGCACCCTCCCGTCCACTAGAGGCAGCATTCCAATCAGCGAGCACATTCCTCAAAAGGCCAGAGGAGAGGAGGCAGACTGAACGTGTGTTTATTGAAAATGTATACAGATATAGGCGTAATTCACTGCATTATTACTGTATTTATTTAGTGTGCGCTCTCATCTTGGGTTCTCGAAACTTAACTTGTAAAATTGGCTGTGTAAACAAATAAGTTGTCAGTCATTTCCTCTGACTACAGTTCCACTAAATCCCTCTCTCTCTCTCTTTCTCCCTCTCTCTCCCTCTCCCTCTCTCCTAACAGATCTCCAATTACCTGGAATCCTACCTGACGCTCAGAGTTGCCAGTTGCCGGGTGCGGTCCCGGACCTCTTGCCCAGTGACCCGGGAGGTGCTCTTCATGACGGAGCACTGCTCCTCCTCCTCCTGCCTGATCAGCCTCTCCCTGCCGCTGATCCAGGATCAGCCTCGGGACCAGACCTCTGCCAGCTGGGTCCTGGACTGCTCTGTGGAGTTCTGCGCTGAGGTGGAAGGACAAAAGGTAACAGACGGTTATATCCCTGTAGAAGCACGTACGCCGATAATAAACATGTTCCACCTTTTTGCGAAAAATGATAATTGCTTTATTTAATCTTTGGAATATATTTTGTGTGCTCTGCAGAATCAAATAGATTCATGAATGTTCTTGGGGTGCTGAAGCAAGAATACAACTTTAATAGAATTTCAGAAGGAATTTCGGACTTGAATTGAGAATGCAAAAAATGTATCCAGAAGTCTATGCTTTTAATTATTTGAGTTCTTACTTTTAACTGATATCTTGGTATCATTTGGGGAGGTTGCACAACATTAAATAGATTTCGAAATGTGCTTGTATGGGGGTTAAAAATGAACACTCGCTAAACCATGTGGTCTCGGTCCGTAAACCCGTTTGTCTGGAAACTAAGAGCATTTAATAGAGGACAGATTCCGACTCCACCATAAGTGCCTGCAATACTTGTGTTATTGCAATTGTAGATTTAGTAATAGCAATAGTTTTATCACCAAGCTATGTGTGTATGTTGTTAATGCTCTCCAGATGTATAAGTCTAAAGAAGACTGCCAACCCCCAAAAAAGAAACTAAAACATACACTTAAAGAAACAATTCTTCAAGTGCTTTAATGCAACAAATAAGATAGATAACAATTTGAAAGTAGTATTATTATAGTAGTACAACTTAGTAGTATTTTGAACTTAATACTCAAATACTAAGATAATACTTTGGAAAAATAAGATAAATTATTTTGAACTTCTGAATGAATAATGTCAATCAAGTGTTACTTTCAATCAAGTATCAGATGCGCATGGGCCCCCTTGTGGCTTGGGGGCCCTAAGCAGCCACCTATAGCGCTTATAGCCAGAAACAGCCCTGTGTGTGTGTAGCAGGGTGATCAGTGGGTAATCAGGCTCTTCTTTCCTCCTCTGACAGGTCCCCGTATATAATGGAAACGTGCACAGAAATGTGGAGGTGCTCCCATCGTCTTCCCCTCCTGGTGAGTGCAGAAACACCGCTGTTGAGTGCTCATTACCCCCCACAGGGTCCCAGTGCTCATTACCCCCACAGGGTCCCAGTGCTCATTACCCCCCACAGGGTCCCAGTGAGTGCTCATTACCCCCACAGGGTCCCAGTGAGTGCTCATTACCCCCCACAGGGTCCCAGTGCTCATTACCCCCCACAGGGTCCCAGTGAGTGCTCATTACCCCCACAGGGTCCCAGTGAGTGCTCATTACCCCCCAGGGTCCCAGTGAGTGCTCATTACCCCCACAGGGTCCCAGTGCTCATTACCCCTCACAGGGTCCCAGTGAGTGCTCGCAGGGTCCCAGTGTTACCCCCACAGGGTCCCAGTGAGTGCCCATTCCACACCAGTGAGTGCTCATTACCCCCACAGGGCAGTGCCCAAACACCACCACAGGGTCCCCCGCCCCCACAGGGTCCCAGTGAGTGCTCATTAACAGTGACTTCAGCAACTGTAGCAGGGTCCCAGTGAGTGCTCATTGGTCAGTGACCCAGTGAGTGCTCATTACCCCCACAGGGTCCCAGTGAGTTAGTCTCAGGGTCCCAGTGAGTGCTCATTACCTTTTGTCTCATTTGAGAAAAGTGCTCATTACCCCCACAGGGTCCTTTGAGTTAGGGTCCCAAGAAACAGTGACAAAATGAGTGAACACAGGGTCCCAGTGAGTGCTCATTACCCCCATAGGGTCCCTGAGTGACTCTAAACAACCAAACAACATGTTCCTGACCTCCACCTGAAATGCAACACTTCAGCAACTGTAGCAGACAGAGTCATGGTCTCCCAGCTTGGCTTTGTTTAGTCTCAGTCCCTTTTGTCTTTTGAGAAAATCCCCACTTTTTATAAGAAACTGACAAAATAGGAACAACAACACGTTCTGGACTCTAAACAACCAAACAACCCTGTCACTGTCCTGTTATTTTCTGTTTTTCCAGGAGCTGTAGGGGTCGGGGGGGCGCTGGAGGCGGGCGCTCTTTAGGAAGGCCTGTTACCTGACCTCACGGCCACAGTCAGCAGTGATGAGGCTGTGGGGAGTAGTGTGGGGGCGGTTGGAGGGGGCCAGCCCAAACAGACCCGTGCTCCATTGTCAGAGCCACACAAAGGGGGGAAGGTGTTTCTCTTCAAAGGGAAGAGCATCTCATGGCCGCCCGTTCCGCTCCGAAACCTTGCATTCCTCGGGTCTCTCTCTCTGACTGTTTTCACCGCGAAAAATGCGAAAGACTCCACAAACCCCAGAGTTTTTTTTGTTATTGCACGCGGCTCACGCAAATACCCTCCTGCCCCCCAACCTCGCACACGTTTACGACCTGCTACGCTTCCCTTTCCGCTTCCTCTTCAAAGGAGGAAGGGGAAGAGGCAACTGGCAGCAGGGGACCAGGGGCAGTGTTGGGAGTGCTTGATGAGATTTGTGTTTGGGGGAGGGAAGGGCTTTTGGAGGGGGGCACTGGGATGAGGTTTTCGGGGGAGGGGGTGGGGGCAACACTGGGGTGAGGTTTGGGGGTGACGGGGCACTGGGGTGAGGTTTGGGGGTGCTGGGACGCTGCAGTTGGTCACAGAGCCAGCGGGCAGGCGGACAACTTCCTCCCATAAAACCATGGCAGCTCCTCGCTGACCTTAAAGCAACTTTGGCCCAGGCTGCCAAATCCTGCTGGAGCCACGGAGAGGGCGTTTCTGTTCCCAATCCCGCAGAGTTCAGCTCCGGGCTGAAGAGTTTGTGTCGTTTCATAACCTGCCAAATGCCTGATTAGTCAAACCGCGGTCGGTTTGATGGACAGAAATTCAAAATGTGTCATTGTAAACAACGTAGAGGAATGCGGGGTTCATCTCTTAAGCGCTCTGCACTCCAGTCACTGTGACCGATGCATTTTGAAAGACTTGACTGAAGGAGCAGCTTCTTGCCTGACATGTGGTGTTACACAGTTTTATTGGATTTATTGACTTGTGCAAAATCTTCGTTTTACATGTGTACAGGGTGTCTGCGGGACTTCCAAGTTTTCCATTTCAGGGTTTTGAACTTATGGAGGCAAGTGAGCAGTCCAAAATAGAATGCCTTTTTGTTGTTTTTATTGCATACATACAGGAAAACAGACTGGTAATGACATAACAACAATCCTAAGAATGAGAAAACAAAGAAAATGTCCTAGCTCTCACATGAGCCTTACTGCTATTTATTTGAGAGAAGAAACAACAATATTTGTCATTAAAACCTGTGTCGTCCACTTAGTGGTCAATATCTGATCATGTGTAACCACGTAAAACGTGGTCTTCCTCCAAACAAGACAAAACTTTGTAGGTTGAAAGTGGCTTAGTCCAGTAACGCACAGTTCCCCTTTAACGAATGCCTAAATTGTTTTCTGTGTCCCCACCAGCTGAGTCCCATCCCTCTAAATGGAATGCATGGCTAATTGCAAACACTCATCAGCTGGCACATCCTGACATGTGGCCAAGTGTGCAACCACCTTATGGGATTTGTAGTCTTTTTCGCATTCAGTCCAAGCCACCATTCCTTAAAAGGGTAGCATAATTAACACCAAGCCCAGCAAACTGGGGCACGTTGTAAACATCCACCCTGATATTCAGGTGCTGTGCTTTGGGGGTTCCAATTGCAGTGACCCACAAGGATTTGAAACTCCACCCTATGGGTTTGAAGAGCTGCCCATTGACACAGATGGAGTGTTCGGGTGCCAAGCACTGCGCTGTGAGGGCTGTGATGTCAGAGGACAGCAGGAATGGGATTGGCCTGAGACTTGACAGTCTGGGGCTTTGATTTTGGGGGAGCCCACTTCCCGCACTTCCTGTTTAGCATCTCCCTTAGACTGTGCACCTGAGGGCTGTTTCCTGTCTCTGTTTGTTCAGCCTTGTTTGTCAGCGCACAGAGACAAAGAAATGAACAAAAAAAGAGCACGTTTTGGAGTGGAAAAACAGAATCGAAAGGCTGCTCGCCCCACTCCCAGTGAGAGCGTGTCCCTTCCTGTTTGTCTGCGGCGCGGCTCAAGTGTGAAACGTGTGCCGACACCTGTCCGTGCCCCTGTAGGCTCGTACGCCTTTATCCTGTACCTGGTCCTCCACCGAGGGGCTCTTCACCAAACCTCAAACAACACAACAAATCTGCCAACACTCTCTAGCATGGATAGAGTAAATATTAGGATACTAGATACTGGTTAAACTGTGCTGTCTGAATAGATGGCTACTTTGTGTATGCTATGGGAGTTGTCTATTGGCTGGCCGTTTATCGTATGATACAGAGCCGTCTATTGGCTGGCTGCTTATCATATGATACAGAGCGGTCTATTGGCTGGCTGCTTATCGTATGATACAGAGCGGTCTGTTGGCTGGCTGCTTATCGTATGATACAGAGCGGTCTATTGGCTGGCTGCTTATCGTATGATACAGACCTGTTTATTGGCTGGCTGCGTATTGTATGGCACAGAGTAGTCTATTGGTCAGCTGCTTAACCTTTGATATGAAGCTGTTGATTGACTGACAGCAATATTGTATGACATTGAGCTGGCTATTGGATGGCTGCTTATCGCACAATATGGCGCTGTCTATTGACTGGCTGCTTATCGTATGGCAGGAAGCTGCTTATTGGCTGGTAGCTTAGCATATTATTCTTTTGGCTGGCCGCTCATCATATGATAGGCTGTCCTGTTGGATGAGTAGCATCGTTTTGTTACAAAGCACTTATTTTTTATGTGATAGCGTCCGCTAGTGATGAGACTCCCTAATTGATTGTCTAAACACTCCAAATGTAAAATAAGCAGAAATGTACACTGACACATTCCTGCCTAATCACTGCATGGCTTAACTTGCGGTTATTATCAGGCAGGAGAGTGTCGCTGACTCGAACCAGATGCCGTTATAGAAAAGCATAGTTTTGAGCCACGGCTCCAGATCGTTAGCAGTCGTCAGCCTTGGCTGCATGTGACAATAAACTGCGAAAGCACGAATAGCCGAACCTCACGTGCTCCCTAATCTTGGAAAGCGGTGCGCCCGTCCTTGAGAGCGTGTCTGCGTGACTCGGGAGGAAGGAGATGATCACGGTGGTGTGATGGTAGAGGATGCAGGATACAGGGGGGTAAATAGGTGTAAACATAGTAATTAGCACGGGCTTCGGAGGGGCGGTGGGGGCACAGGATGGGCTCTGTCTGGGGACTGCTGATTGGCTTCCTCGAGACGGGACATGCGTAACTGTTGCCATGGCGGCAGCCAACCGGTCGACTGATTTACGACTTGTCAGCAGCACGCCTGTTTATGGCGTTTCGCGCGTGTAAGCAGTTTCACATCTGTCAGGTGTCGAACGCCGTACGGGCGGAGCGGCTCTCCGGCTCTTGAGCTGTATGAGCGACCGCAACTGAACCGCAACTGAACCGCGCCGCAGCGCACAATGGAACCGCATTGAGCAGGGGCTGCCGGCCACTCTGCAGGACCGATGCCCTTGTTGGCGTTAAGCACCCCTGTCTTTTTGAATGCATAAAAAACATAATATAAAATACAACAGATCTACAACAGGTTTTTGCAGAACGGTCCATTTAATATGATAGCTCATCAGTAGCTGATCAGGTTTCTGCAAGAGCAACACTGTGGCAGAATGGTGCTGTATCACACCTAATGAATTGGTCTGATTGAGTTATTTGGAGTGATTGATCATCTGGTGTGTCTGCCTGTGTGTGTGTGTGTTTGTGTGTGTGTGTGTGTGTGCGTGTGTGTTGCAGAGCCGTGTTTGGACTTGGATCTCCCGGCTGTCCTTGGCATCGCGTTTGGAGGGTTCCTGATTGGGATTCTTCTCACCGGAGCTCTGTGGCTCATCCAGGTGCGCACAGGTGAGTCTGAGCCAAACCAGGTGCCAGGTGACCGGGAAGTGTTTTTTTATTTTTGGACTGGAGGTTTCCATGCTAATGGGGAAGCAGAGGCCCTGATTGGTGTGTTTTCTTCTCCCTTCCTGTCCCACAGGACGCCTACACTCCTTAGGAAAGCGCCTGCCCCTGTCCGCGAACCCTGCCCCCTGTGAGGCCAGCAGCGCTAGCCCCAGCATGGGCAGCACCAAGAGCACACCCACCAGCAGCATGGCCTAGAGGGAGCAGCCACATAGGCCACGCCCACCAGCAGTGTGGCCTAGAGGGAGGAGCCAGAGTGACCACGCCCATCAGCAACCCTAGAGGGAAGGGCCAGATCAGCAACCCCCCCACAACTAACACCACACCTGTCTTAACTTTGTTTTGATGTTGTGTTTTTATCCGTTGGTGGTGCTTTTGGGTGTCTTACAACAAAAACGTACTGCTTCCCATACACACACACACACACACACACATAACAAACACACGCACGCACGCATGCACACACACACGTACACATACTGCACACAAACATATGCACGCTCGCTCCCAGTAGCCGGAAAAACACAGTGTACCTCCCCCCCCCCCCAAGCACTAACAGGAAATTCACCACATTCTTCAGACATAAAACATGTCGCGCTGGTGGCCACACAATGAGATGTCGGCTGATGAAAAAAGAAGAGAGGGACTTTATTTAACATCATCAGAGGCACTGTTTTTCCTCGCTGCTGCCAACGAACCCGGACGTGGAAAATACAAGACCCCAAAACCCAGCAGGGTGTGAGTTCTCACCCAGACAACAGAGGATATCCGCAGCCCAACGTCTGCAGCTGATTGCAGGGCGGACGGTAGCCCTGTACAAGATGCTGGTGCTTAAAACTTTCCTTGTGATGAATTGACATTTTCCCATTCATAAAAAAAACCCACATTTATTTAGGAGGAATATTCTACCTCTCAACTTATGCACAATACTGTGAAGTATTTGCCCAACTAGAAAGAGAACAGCTAGGTTTAAGCTCTAATGGTAGTGAACAAAAAATGTGCCACGTGTGGCCAGTATGGCCTCTATGCACCGTAGCACAGTCTACCAGGACTGGAATACAACACCACTTTTCCATGAGAAAGTCAATAAACTCACGCTTAGCTGAAAGAAGTGAAAATTCCAGAATATTGCATAATTGTTCCTTTGAATTCAAGTCTGGTGACTAAGAAGTCCATGATATAGGGATCAGGTCAGTGTCATGCTCCTGAAAGCATTGGGAGACTACTCATGCTCTGTGGACTGACGCATTGTCATCTTGAAACATACCCACAACCATGCTTGAACATGGGGTGAAGATACCATTAAGTAACCCATTAGTACTATTAAGTAACATTGGACCGCCCTTGCCTTTTAAAGGTATTAGTGCACCCAAACCATTCCAAAAAATGTGCCCCACAGCATTATGGAACTACCCAAACCTTTCACTGTTGGAACACCATTTTGTTTCAATTTTTTGTTCACTACCTGTTAAGTGTAGACCTGGGTCCATTTGTATAAATCCCAGATTAGGAGCTGATCTAGGATCAGTTGCCCTCTGTCCATATCCCAACCTTATCCATTATGAGCTAAAAGGTAAAACTGATTCCAGGTCAGCACTCCTACTCTGAGATGCTTTATACATACAGGCCCTGGTGGGATGTTTAAAGTGAGTGATTTGTAGTCCAGTGAGCTAAGTTGCGTTGTGCGGCTCTGTGCATTGTAGCGTTTAGCTGCTCCTGTGCCATTAAGGCCTGTGTGTTTTTACTGTTACTTACATTAGCACTGTGTTACCTTACAGAGACAACGGCCTCCCTTCCACTTCAGCTAAGACGTAAAAGGCCAGAGGGCCCAGTTTCACTCACACACACACACACACACACACACACACACACACACACACACACACACACACACACACACACACACACACACACACACACACACACACACACACACACACACACACACACACCTTTACAGGTATTTCTCTCACACACAGACACACACACACACCTGTACAGGTATTTGGCAGGCAGGCAGTGTGGTATAATGGTTAGGGAACTGGGCTTGTAACGTTAAGGTTGCAGGTTCAATCCCCAGGTGGGACACTGCCGTTGTACCCTTGAGCAAGGTACTTAACCTGAATTGCTTCAGTAAAATATCCAGCTGTATAAATGGATTGTAAAGAAATGTAAAACTGTAAGTCGCTCTGGATAAGAGCGTCTGCTAAATGCCTGTAATGTAATGTAATGTAATATTTCACAAACACACATGTGTAAGGTATTTGACACGCATCCACACCTTTACAGGTATTTCACAAATACACACACACACACACACACATGTGTAAGGTATTTGACATGCATCCACACCTTTACAGGTATTTGCATGCACCACAGTCAGGCTCTGAAGAGCTCCCTACCTTCACTTCTCTTTCTACACTTACAAACACACTGCAGAAGGTCTACACATTAAAATCCCTGTGTGCTGTGTGTACAGTGAATGGGAGGCCGACGGTTTAACCGTACTAGAAGAAGACATTTATAACGTTGTCCTCCAAAAAAACATTACAGACATTAGTCTTCTCTAAAACAAGAAAGTGCTTTAAAACATGTCTCTGTAAACGGATTTCCAATCAGGCAGGAGTTTTTTTGTTCGTTTTCTTTCTTTTTGCTGTTTCATTGTTTGCTGTCATGGTGGAACATACACATGCCATTTTGCCCTAAACCAAGTACTGTACAGCTCTAAAATTCCATACTGTTTGTATTTAGTAAAGTAAATATAGTGTAGCTTAATATACATTATACCTGTCCTTTGTCTTTGGATGAAGTGTAAGTGAATGTCTCTGAATGTGTGAACGCGTGCGTGTGTGCGAGGGTGTGCATGTGTGCATGAAAGTGAATGAAAGAATTGTTAAGTGTGAATGAAAGAATTGTGTTTGAAATCATGGTTAAAAACAGGAAAAATGCCACTTGAGTATTTGTGCAATATTGTGAAGCATACAGGTTTATATGTCCATTAACTTTTTGTAAAGGTCAAAAATCTTTAATATTGCATTTTTTTAAAAACGTTCTTATATATCTACTCTTATATATTCCAGTATAATTTGCCAGAGAACAGTGAAAAGTCTATTAAGCTCTTAAAAGTGTTTAAATCCATATCTGAACCCTGTGGGTTTCAGTTGGTTCAATCGTTGATTATATTGTTTAATATACATAACTGTGGACATAATAAAGAAATAACCAGAATAAAGTCTAAATGCCTTCCACACTTGCGTGTGTAATGTGTTGTGTGTCTCACCTGATCTGTGAACTTTGGCTTCCTTTGCCACCATCAATGGCTGTGTGTCCCATGGTCAAGCTTCCCTGTGAGAGGGGCAAGTTTGAGTTTGTTTGTGTGTGTGTGTATTTGTGCAAGTGTGTGTGAGTGAGAGAGTGAGCGTGTACATATGTGATCCTTGATCAGATGTGATCGTTGGTGCGTGTGGTCGTTGGTGCGTGTGCGTATATGTTTGCGTGTGTGGGCGAGTGTGTGTGTTTGTGAGAGAAAGTGTGTGTGCTACCTAAAGAGAGAGACAATGAGGGGGATATTCTTGAGTCGGTGTTCTCTCTCCCTCTCTTTCAGGGGAGGTGAACGCACGGTACCCCTACATTTTGGGGAAGTTCTTATGGTTATGGGGGCTGAGCGTAAAGGGGAGGCGGATAAAAACAAATTGCCGTTCACTTAATCCTGTCCTTATCCCACAAATCCTTTCCTGAGTTCCGACCAGCATTTATACAGAGAGAGATAGAGCATGGCCAGCACTGACATCCCCACTCCAACTCTGGAACTCTCCGCCATCTCTATTGTCAGGCAATGGGGATTCGGCAATGCAAAACACCCACACACATAAGGACATGGATATTGGACCATTCTATTATGTATGAGACAAAATGGAGTTGTTGTTTTTTTGTTCATGGCTATTGTAATCATGTGGGGAGAGTCTCTCAAAATAACACTGTTAATGGAGCCGACTACATAGCAGGGTCTGTTTACCGGAGTATGGTGTCATTGCCAGACGTGCACAAGGCCAGTGGAAACAAAAAGGCCACTGCTGATTTTGTGATCTAGCTTTTTCAGTCTTTTCAGAATCAAAGAACAATGAAGAATCAATTCTGTATTTTCTTCTCTTCACAAGTTCCTTAAAATGGATACATTGCATATTATCATAATGTTGAATACAAGTATGTTGTTATATTTAATAAAGTACTTATTGTAATTATTACTGTATTAATTATTCAATACCTACACCTCTTCATGCCCTCAAACACGTTAAAGAGATGTGACACACAGAATATGTAGATATGTAGATCCAGAGAATGTAATTCATTGAATTTAGCAATGATGTGGTTTAAAACATGTTTCTTGAAACATTTCCCAATTGTCTTCTCCCCTATACATTTAACTTAATTTTACATTTTCACTTAAATTTATAGACCATTACACCATTGAATGAAGTATTTTATGCTGTAATCTCATGTTACAGGGCAGATCAAGCTCCTCTCATATACACAGACACGCACACAAAATGACAAAAGCTCATAAATTCCTCTGGTCTTTGCTGCCACCATGTGGCCATTTGAATCAATTTATGGTATCTACAGTCACCAGATTTGACCACAATCACGGCCAATAATCCCAAACGGTAATGTAAATTACTTCTAACAAGTTTTCTTTTTTTTTTTCTGTTTTATCCATAAAACGAATTACTTCTGAAAGTATAAGCAATTTTTTGGTGAGGCCTTTCAGTGGTGTAACTTACATCACCGTTTGGGATTATGATTTTTAACAGACAAAAATGGTGCTCTCACCTATTTCAATTGCAGTTTTGACACAAACTCCCAGAACGACTCATTGACAAATGGGTAGGAATCACCATTGAAAGGCCTCAGAACCCTCTGTGTGCTGCGTTGGATGAACCACATAGGACCATATGAATGGGGTGATCAACACAACAAAATGCTCCATTTAATGGAGTGATTGTGGTCAAATGTTGGGTATAAAAAGTAGTCCCCTCCTTTGGCATTTTTTACATTTTATTTTCTTACTTAATTGAATCAAAATGGATTTAATTGGGATTCCTTCCCACTGATCGACACAAAATACTCAATGTCAAAACAACTCTAAAGCTTTTTGTTCATTAATTACAAATAAAACATAGACAATAATTGTCTATAATAAGTATTCACCCCCCTTGTCTTAATACTTGGTAGAAACACCTTTAGCTGCAATGATAGCTGTGAATCTATTGAGTAAGTCTCTACCAGCTTTGCACATCTGAACATTGCAATTTTCGCCCATCATTTCTTTACAAAATTACTCGAGTTCCATCAGGTTGGATGGGGACCAGCAATTTTCAAATATTTCCCCAGATTCTCAATGGGATTGGGATCTGGGCTTTGGGCCACTCCAGAAGATCAAATGTTTTTGTTTTTAAACTACTCCAATGCAGTTTTTGCTATATACATTCGGTCAGTGTCCTGCTGGAATATAAATCTTCTCTCAAGTCCCAGGTCTCTTCCAGACTGCAGCAGGTTTTCCTCCTGCAGCATGTTTATATCTTGCTCCATCTATTTATATCTATTTTCCAGTCCCTCAAGCAGAGAAGCATCCCCATAGCATTAGGCTCCCACCACCATGTTTCACGGTAGGGATAGTGTTCTTTGGATGTTCTTTGTGCAGTGTTAGGCTTGCTACAAACATAGTGCCTAACATTGATGCCAAAAAGTTAAATCTTGTTCTCATCAGACCATAGAATCTTCCTCCACTTGGTTTGAGAGTCTCCCGCATGCCTTCTGGTAAACTCTAGGCAAGATTTCATGTGAGTTTTCTTCAACAATGGCATTGTTTTTGCCATCCTTCCATAAAGTGCAAATATGTGAAGTGCCCAGGCTATTGTTGTCCCATGGACAGTCTCCCATCTCTGCGATGGAACACTGTAACTCCATCAGAGTTTCCATAGACCTCTTGGTGGACTCCCTAACAAGTGCCCTTTTCGCATAGATGATCAGTTTTGGAGGATGGCCTGTTCTAGGCAAATTCACAGTTGTGCCATATTCTCTCCATTTCTTTATGATGGATGTAATGGTACTCCGGGAGATATTCCATTTTTTTGAAATCTTCTTATATCTTTCCCCTGATTGGTGCTTTTGAAAAACCTTTTCTTGGATTTGTTTAGAAAGTTCTTTGGTATTCATGGTGAAGCTCTTGTTTGGAAATACACTAACCAACTGGGACCTCTCACAGACAGGTGCATTTAATTTGAAATTATTTGAACCGTAATTGTACACAGGTGGACTCCAATCAAATAAATATGTGAACTCTGAATACAATGGATTGGACCAGAGTTTATTTAGGTGTGTCATAGCAAAAGGGGTGAATACTTATGCAGTCAATTATCGTCTGTTTTGTATTTGTAACTAATTAACAAAAAGTTGTAATTTGTTTTGACATTATAGAGTTCAATCAACCAAAGTTCACCCAAGTCACCCCTCTATTCTTCTCTCTGCACTGGCTCCCCATTGCAGCATGCATCAGATTCAAATCACTGGTGCTTACTATTCAAGCGGCCAGAGGAACTGCTACCTTATCTCCAGACACTCATCACACCCTACACCCCAGCCAGACCCCTCCGCTCAGCCTCCTCTGGCAAACTGACTGTCCCATCCCTCCGGGCGCCCGGCAGCCGCTCCTCGCGGTCTCGCCTCTTCTCTGTCCTGACCACTCGGTGGTGGAACGACCTTCCGCAATCAGTCAGGACCGTGGAATCAGTTGCGATCTTCTGCAAGAGACTCAAAACCCACCTTTTCAGACTCCACTACCACTGAATTCTGTACATCTACCCAATTGTCATCACCACTGCCTACTTGATCAACACTTCTTGTATATGTATCCCTGCCTACTCATTTAATTAAAAAAATACATATAAAAAATAAATAAATAAATGTACTAACCTTTTCCTTCCCGGTACAGGCATGGTATGCAGCTGCCTACAACGATGTCTATTGCTGTATTACTGCACTGATCTCTTGCGCGAACTTTGATTGTTCCTACCATGTATTAATGCACATCTTGCAAGTCGCTCTGGATAAGATGCTGCTAAATGCTTAAAATGTAAATGTAAAATGTAAAATGTAGAGTATTTTGACATTATAGAATATTAGTATATAGTAAATCCATTCTGATTCCATGAAGTAAGAAAATACAATATGAAAAATGCCAAAGGGGGATAATATGTTTTATACCCACTGTAAGTGCCCTATAGTTTAAATAAACCCTGGCAAGGTAAAGCTAGAGGTGCCACCTCTGGAAATGGAAATAGCCAGAGGCCTGACATTATGCTGACGAGTACTTTAAACACATGAGTTATTTTCAGGAGGGAAAATGACTGCATTAAATTATGATCTATAGCAGTCCATTCATTACAGTTCATAAATAATTACTACTACAACTGTTATTACTAACAATGATCACTGCAAAATTCAATTATATTCAAAGTCATTCAGAAATTTCTGCGGTAGTCGCTTAGGTGAGGAGGTGCGGTGCACGCCTCTCCAATTAACCCACAGGTGTATCCTGTGCCATGCTCTGACAAAGGTCTGCCGCCCGAAATGTTGGCACTCTTCAATGTGGCAATGAATAAGGGAAATTTGATAGAAACACTGTGTGTTTTTTGGATTACTATAAAGGGGTACTGCCCTTGAGCAAGGAGCTTAACATAAATTGCTTCAGTAAATATCCCGCTGTATAAATGGATTGTGTTTAAAAGAAATGTAAACTGCGTAAGTCACTTTGGATAAGAGCGACTGCTAAATGGCTGTGATGTAATGTAATGTGCATGAGCTACCGTGAAGGAACTGGATTAATTTAGTCGAAATCTACAGTAGCCTTGAACTGCTAACCTCTTTCTTTGTAAAAAAAAAAAAAAGTATTAAGTTGTTATACAGATATATGCAAACTCTTTTAACCCTTCAACTGTCGCTCTCTATTTTTGAATTCCCTCCTATTTAGACATACCCAAACATAACGGTTCATAGCTCAAGAACTGTGATGGCCACATGCCTAAATTTGGTATCATTTGAAAGGAAACATCTCACGGTTGATGAGGATCATTAAGCACGTAGACACAACACAGCCTAAGGTACCAAAGATAAAACATACAACAAATAGGCTTGGAAGTTTTGTTATGTAGAAAGTCATGTTTTAACGGCAATAAAGGGGTTAACATTTCATGATATACATTTGTAATGTTGTACATGCCAAAAGCTTTCCAAGGTGGCCAAATAGGCCCAACGATTTCTACTCACTCACTGTGACACTGGATAACATCCAAAAATGTTTTGATGACTATAAAACCTGCTTTTATCACCCAAACCAATGTGGATCATTATTTTGCTTCCAAAACAGATATTAATGTGATGGCCCAAAGTGTTTCATAATGTCTCTGAGTGGCCCAATTCACTTCTGTGACACTGAGAATCAAACTACAACATGGTGTTGCCTATGAGACACACACACCAAAGTAAAACTAAATAATTGGATAGCAAGAAGAGTTTTATTTTTTTACAATGGTAAAATAAGTAGCCAAGAGGCATTTACAGCACGGCGTTGACAGCACTTAAGTTGTGGGTTCGATTCCCACTGGGAGACCACATATACTGAAAAAAAAGTATGCATTCACTACTGTAAATTGCTTTGGATAAAAGCGTCTGCTAAATGGCATATAATATAACAAATATTTTTAGCCAAGGCAAAATTGCACCTCTGGAAAATGTCTGCCCTCATTGCACAAAACTAGTTACAATGTCTGTTAGTGTTCTTTGGTCAGGCAACACAAGAAAAGCTATAGGTTATTTTGGTTGTGCCAGTCATTGAAACAGGCCCTGTACAAGAAAAGCATCAAGAGTTTTCCAAAACTGTGCAGTGCGTGCACTCTCTTCAATCACGTGCACCACTGTGTGCATCTTCAATAGCAGCATGGCGCGCAGGAACCTGTTCATGATAGTAAACGCAAACCAAAGGAAACCTTATATTGTTGTAAAGGGCATCCCATTGGCTAGAACCCTAGACAGCATATAAGGAGGGAAGTAGTATTATCGATTATGCCACTAGATCATGCCACATGATCATATTACTGGTGGCGCTGGTTGGTTTGGCCAATACTTATTGGAGAATGATGGGTGTGGGCTTATTTTGTAGTAATGATTTACCATCATGAGGATACAAATCTTTCCTATGTGAAATATACTCACATATCTTATAGACCCAGGAGAATGACATCTTTGTTATTATTGGCAAAGAAAACATTGCAACTCTCTCAATGTGGCTTGCTCTTGTGACAAAACAGGTTCACTACTTTTGTTTGTTGACAAAACAGGTTCACTACTTTTGTAGTTCACTATGCAAGTTTGGTGTCAAATAATTTGTTTGCGTTAACGTCCAACTAGACCACCTCTATAGGTTGGGCAGCACAAACACTGAAAACAGCGCTATGCAAGTTTGGTGTCAAATAATTTGGTGACTTTATTGATGCTCTGTGCACATATTGAACATATGAACAAGGTTATCTGAAATCACATGAGAATGTTTTGTGAATATTGTGAATTTCCCCCCACGTTGAGGCAAATCATCCAATCCAAGCATAATCAATTAAGCAAAAAAATATTTCACCACAGCTTATGGTTATTCAATGCACGGACATGAAAGACTGAAGCCAGCAGGCCATCTATCGCTATCGTTCAGTAAGATACACCTGCTAAATAAATATATTTTTTTTCTTATGTGAAAGGGTTTTATTCTTTCCATTTGCACTACAGAAAATGGAATACATAACTGGACGCCGAAGGCGATACTGTGAACGATACCCTGGGTTTGGTAACCGGTGCTGGCCAGACGGCTATCAGCTCGCCTGTACATGCAGTTTCTTCCAGTCTTGTCCAACATGCAAATTAGTTTATTACTTTTCCTACACCCAACAGCCAGCAGAGAACTAAACAGGATTTTTATACTCAATGTAGATTCCCTGGGGTCTTGGGTGCCATTGACTGCACACATGTGCAGTTGCGAACATGACAAACATAAATGAAACAGGCCTAGTTGCAGTTGTGAGTTTGTTATTTATTGCTTTCCATTTAACAATTACATTAAGTTAGAAGAAAATAAACTTTGTTTTTTAAGTTGGAAAGCCTACAAATAAGGAAAAAAAGATGGTAAAATAAAACACTTTCTTTTAACAATGTAGGTCTCAAAATATAAACTCAAATCATGAAAATAACAAATTAATGTGCGCCTTGATTTCTCCTCTGATTCACATGCCAACTTTTCCACACCTCCTCGCTCTCCTCTTTTGAGAAGCGCTCCTGGCACAGCCGCGCAAAACTGTCATCCATGTCAGGAAATTGCCAATTTGCTATAGTGTTAGCGCACTAGTATTTAAAGGGATAGAAAATAGATGTTCTGATTGGCCATTATGCAACCAAACCCCCACCACACCCACATGTATTTTTTTAAAGTTAATCCAACCTCTTTTACGATGGTGCCTGAGGTGCACTATCGTCCTTCAAGTCACAAAATTATCTAAATTGCGTTAGACACGCCCTAAAGCGCCACCGTCTTTGCTTTGCGTCTGTGTTACCAACACCGTCCTAATTCACCACAATAGGTCCCCTAGACTTCACTGAGAGTAAGGAGCAGCTATTCTCCTTGAGTACCCTGCCTTGATTTTTTTTGCGACAACGTGGTTGATGTGAAATGCCCTCCGCTACTGAAAAGACGCGATTCTACCCAATCTATGCACATAATACTTTCATATTTTCGGTACATTTAACCATAATATTTAAAGAATAGCACACCATATGATGTAGACAGCCCACTGGTGGGCTGGTGACAGTTAAGAGGTTAAAATGACAACAGTAATAGGTTTTTAAATGTTATGCTATTTGGTGCGGTTTAAAACATTCCTCTAGATACTGTCTACCCTCCAGGATCAGTTTAGTGGTTCTGTGTGGCTCAGTAGGTAGAGCATGGTGCTGACAATGCCTCGGTTGTGGGTTTGATTCCCATTGGGACACAAAATGTATACATTCACTACTGTAATTCGCTTTGGATAAAGGCATCTGCATGTTCATATGTTATGTTAAACATTATCTATAAATATGATGTGAAAGAAAGCCAAAAACAGAGTCAGTGCATACAGGCACAATGTACTTTGATGTGTGGCTATTGTCATGATATTCTGTGATGTGGCCGAGTACAGCAAGTTTAATTGTTTTGTGCTATGATTTTTTGTCTAGTTTGAATTGCTTTTTTCTACTTGTAGCTATTGTTTTCTTTGGCCACCACAGTAATTTGTTTTCATGTTCCTGGTCAATGTCTCTTGCAGAGAAAACGCGATTGATGGAAGCTCTCTTTTGGCGCCCGACGGCAAAGCCAAACGTCCACCCATCACCCAGATTGTCTCTCTTTTGTCTGCGGCAAAGAAAACCAGCGGCATCCGTCCTTGCATCAGGCGGTCAGAAATCAAGAATGATTTTCGATCTTACCAGTGGGAACACACAGCACACTGAATAACATTTCACTGCTTCATCGGTCTGTCCTGATGATAGACATTGATTGAAAAACTTAGTTATTGACTTTTTCACCACAGGTAGTGTAGAACTGTGTGTCCACTGGTCGTCCTCATTTTCTGTGACAGTGTGTCTCTTCAGTAAAGTGGTTCGAGGTGGGGGGTTGGGGGTAGTAGTGACAGTTAGTTAAGCTTTGTAGTTGGGGAGGAGCTTGTATCCAGTGGCTTTGTCTCTCAAAAGGTCATGTGAGTGTGTCAGGCTGTACTCTCAGTCCTGACACATTACAAATGGAATAGAATCTTTTTCCTGCCAAACGTGATGGAGATGATTTGTACTGTGAGACTTTGTGTTCTTTCTAGAAAACATCTCCCACATTAGTGCATTTTAGTACAGCACTCGATCTCTATAGCGATGTCAGTAATGATGCCTCAGAGGTTGTTTCTCCTGGTTGTCTCCGCAGGTAAAGTATGTGGTATGATGTGATATGTGGTATGAAGCCATCATTAGCTGGAATATATTACGCTGTTTGTGAGATCATTGTGACATTACCAAAGTGAGCTCAAAGTGGGATTACAGGAAGCAAGTGTGACAGAGGTGTGTTTGTTTGTGTGTGTATGTGTTTGTGATGGAGGTGAGTGTGTGTGTGTTTGTGTGGTGTGTGTGTGTGTGTGTGTGTGTGCGTTTTAGTGCCCCTTTGGGTGGGGTCACACTCAAGGACCTTTGCAGAGGGCATAGGCAGTTGAATAGCCCAGAGGAGGCAGTATTCAAAACAAAACAATGATTTTATTAAATTATTCTTGATAAAACACATAAAAGATGTGTAATCCAAAAAAGAAACACATATAGTCCACAATCTGTTTCTCGTTGTCTTAGTCTATAATCCAGGGTCGAAATCCAATATAGTTCCTCAAACAAGCCAAGTCGATACCCAAAATGGGGTCCTCAAAACAATCCAAGTTCAATCAAATAGCAATCTCTCTCTCGCTCACTGCTCACCGCTCCCAAACACCACCCCCAAACACCCAAACACTCCCTCCCCATGTGACACAAACAGTCCTTTAAATACATTTCCAAATTGCCATCAGCTGCCAGCAGTCCTCATGGCTTTAATGTGGTTCAGCAGGTCATCAGATGGGGGACTGCAGGCTGCTGGGAACTGTAGTCCTTTTGACTGTAGTGGCTCCCACTACAGTTAAAGAGGCAGGCAGCCATTTCTTCATACTGCCCCTTGGGATGCCACAGTGTGTATGTGGGTGACAGAGGTGAGCAGGTATAGAGTGCTCTGTGGGCCTCACATGATGCTGACACTGAGGTGGATCACGCTCCCTGATCACACTTCACCACTCTGTCATCCACTAGACAGACCAACGCTCAATGTGCACAAAGTTTGCATTAAAACACAAGATTGACCTAGTGATGTAACCCTGTAACACACATCATTATAACAAAGTTATAACAACACAAACTCTAGCTCTCTGCAAGGCGAATAAGTACTTTCTTCCACCGTCAACAAAAGAAGCTTCACACGTCAGATGCACAGAGGAAATGTGGAAGAAAAAAGAGAGTAAGGATGAAAAACTATGAAAGATCTGAGGATGGTTATCTGTGGGATATATTGCTAAAAATGAACAGATGAATGGAAAAGTGGCGATATGATTTGAAATCTCCTGCCGTTCAGATTTAAAGACGGCGTGAGGCAGGGCTCATGGCACACAGTGAGTCCACCAGCGTCTGTCTGGCGAAGAGGGCCGATGGGCTTCACAGAGAGCCACCTCACAGGGCTCATTATATCACACTGAATAGCATGCTTGAGTGGGGGGACCACAGGATCAAGGATCAGTGTGAGAGCGTTTCATTATCTCCGCCCATCCAAAGACTGGTGTTCACTGCTGTGCCAAAAATCACAAAGGACCGAAAAACTGCCACGCTTTCTGAAAACAACCAAGGTTTCTGAAAGCAGCCAAAGATTCTGAAAATGACCACAGTTTTTGAAAATGACCGTTGTTTCTGAAAGAGAGAAGAGACTTGTGAATGGAAGCAGTTGACATACCAGAGACAGCAGCCTCTCCATGCCCATTCAATTAATCAGTCATCTTTTAAATATATTTTGTTAGCGATTCATCCACTGAGTCAGAGACAGCTTCTCCCTGTTTCCAGAGAAGCAGGAAGCAAGAGTGAGACAGTCACAGAGCAAAGGTGGGTGCCTGAGACTGCAGCAATGAACAACACGGAGACGGCCTACACTAACTTATTTGTGGATCAAGAGAGTGGGGGAGTGAGGGAGTGTGTGTGTGTGGGGGAGGCAGAGTGCATTAATACATCTGTCTATTACATTGAGTACGAGTTGTTGACAGATTATGGACTGAGTGTAGATGAATGAGTCATTAGTCATATATGCTGTAATAACTCAGTCATACAACTGTAACCCCAGCCACCTAATAGCATTTACCAGATTTTCCTCAAATCCCAATGTGTTTGACCCCAGAACGTGTGACTTCTAAGAAAAAGCAATGACCTGGGCTTCCAAGTAGCAATGTGAGTAAAAGAGGTCCTCATAAGGGCAGTCTGAGCCTTGCATTGTGCTGGCTGTGTCATTGGTCAAATTTGACCAGCAACTGGACACAAATAGCCTTGTCCCAACAGGGGTAGGGTGGGTTTAAAGGGCACCTGACACAATTTTATATTAAATCTATCAATATACATCCTCGATAGTAGTATGGTGCCTGTTTTTTCATTTGGTGATAAGCTAACATATGAATATGCCCATCTATTGATTTTCATACTTTTATAGAACGTTCGGAATGTGACATTCAATAAATATAACTGGTGGGAACATGACTCCAATGTTGAGCTTGTGAGCACGAGACACCAACACCAGGGCAGGGTATACCTTACATGTTTGCGCCATGTCTCTCATCATCAGAGTCTGACCTCCATCAGATTCAGATCCCAATCGCCTCAACAATGCAGACTGGTATACAAGCTAGCTGTCGTAGCTAGATAGCTAATGTCAAGTTCCAATTTGCAAGCTTATCGGGTACTTAGAGTGTTTTGATTTAGCAAATTCCTGTGACAATTTAGCTGAAGAGAAGTTGACCATACTGTTGTTAGTCAGCTCAGTTGTAAGTCCGTCAGTGAGTAAGTGTAGCAAGCAAGCTAGCAAGCTACATCACGGCATGAGAATAATTAGCTATCTAACTCCTAAAGGAACAAACTCAAAATAAAATGCAGGATGTTCTTTACAGGAATGTATTGATTTAAGACAAGCTAGTCCATACCTCACTATGGCATTTCTATAGCCAATCACTTAACGTTAGACTTTCCCACTTTCACCCCTCGAGCTCATCGACAGTCAGTGCTAGCTAACTGCAGTCATGTTTATATTATGATCCATATTTGTGGGAAATGTCAAATGCAAATGGGATATTGTAAACAGGATTATATATCTTTGATGATAAAACTAGCTCAACAATGGATTGATTGAACTTTTTTGGAGCAGCTTTAGCAAGCTAATTGAGCTGAATTTAATTAAATTTGTTTGGGATAACAACAGTAAAACATACATGATAAAAGCATCTCATTTTTGACTGCAGAGGATGGCACAAGAAAGTATTAATTAAAACACTTACTTCCATTTTGGTCCTTGACGGAGACAGACTTTTTCTTGTGGCTATCTAGCTGCACTACTCCTCTCTTTATCTTGTATTGGCTCCGTTAGCGAATGCACGACACTACATCATGGAATGTTGGCAAAAACACAGCGCAATTTTAACGGTTTAAAACGTTTATTTCAGAAGTGTTATGGGCACTTGTTTTATTTCTGCAAAGTTGTTACTAGCATGTCAGTTGCCCTTTAAGTCAGTGGCTTTTATTACCCCACACTATTATAACATTAACCCATGCTATTATCACTCTACCCCACACTACCCCACATTACTACCCCACTACCCCACACTATAATCACACTACCCCACATTACCCCACACCACCCCACTACCCCACACTATCATCACACTACCCCACATTACTACCACACCACCCCACTACCCCACACTATCATCACACTACCCCACATTACCCCACACCACCCCACTACCTCACACTATCATCACACTACCCCACATTACTACCACACTACCCCACACTGTTATCATATTGCCCCACACCACTACCCCGCACTACCCTCACCATTACCACACTAGCCCACACAGCTACCTTACGCCACCCCACACCCTCGCTGGGCCTCGTAGTCTGAGTGTAATGGCGGCAAGGGAGATGCTACGCTTTACTGACTCCTCGCAGCAGGAGTGGGGATTGGCGGACTGATTGATGTACAGGTACAGACTGCCCCCACTCAATACGTCTCCCCCGAGAGAAATAAGAACTGCATCGGCGGGTCATAGATCCACAGTTTCTGTTTGCCTGGGAGAGTTTTTCAATTTTGTTTCTTTCTCTATTTTTTTTGCAGAGAGGCAGAAACACTAAAACCCTCTCTTCAATCAATGAGTCACTAAACACAGCTTCCGTCTGCCAGCTCTAAACTTTCACACAACAGAGAAAGCAGCCCAAATGAAACTTAAATCAATCAAATGACAACTGCATCATATTTAGAAAAACAAATGGCTACATTTCAAATGGATATTTCTTTACTTGTTATTTTTATACGACTTTTCCAGAAGTGCAGTATTCAGAAACAATAATACGCTGTGAGTTGTGAAACAAAACATAACTACAGTATTCAAACCAGTCCCCTTTCTCTCATTACGCTCATATTCTTATATACTGTATGTTTATTATTGTTATTATTATTAGTTTATTAAAATACACAATCCTGCATTGCTCAACAAAATAATTGAGCCTATCTGCAGAATTGGAGTTTCCGCATAGTAATTATTGGAACACAATTAAACATTTCATTTGATAAATTGTGATGATGTTGTGATTTTTTAAAGAACTAATCAGATAGATAGCAAATAACCATTATTGGGAAGAAATTGGCAAAAATCCAAAACTTTAAACAATTACCAATAATTACAAGTGCATTTGAATCATTTTTAAATAGTTACAGATTGTTCATTAATCATCAGTTTATTACCTACGTATATTAAGTCTGGAATTGGCCAAAACTTTATTCCCCTGTAGAATACCTGTATTATAAAGAAAAAAACATGAAGATATTATTACCTGTTTATAATCTGCCTGTTAGGTAATCTCCTATTTATTTCCTAAAAATGAATTAATGCACAGTTCTGTATTTTTAAAGTGACTTCATACATTTCATACATACATTTTCAGGTGACACAGCGACTCTGTTACAGCAACCTCACAGCCTATAATTGATTTTAACCATAATCAGTGCCACCTTGTGGTCAGTTTCAGTTACACAATTTAAAGAGGGACCAGTGTCAAAGTGGGAGCTCTGTCAAAAATGTTTAGTGGATTTTCCTTTATTTCTTCATATATTCAGTTCAACCAACCATGGTGAGGTGAGCACAGGAACGGATGTGCATACAAACACATGCTTCTGGTAAAGAAGGCATTGTAAAAAAGTACAGATACATAAATACAAAACGGAGCTGATGAAAGCAACTTGCCTACTACTCTCCAGGCTGGAGATTATTTCAGATTCACCTTCTTTGTCCATTATTTCTGGCTCCTGCCTTGAGCAGACTTTGATAAGTGTTGATAGCCTCATTAGTTCAGACCGTTAATGTCCCGAGGTTGTGCTCGAAAATAGCACCCTGATATAATTACGCCGGTGGGAAAGAAAGAGCTAGCTGTGGGATCACTGTGCGTTCTGAGCTCCTCTTACTGATTAACTGGAGTGGAGAGGACTCTCTGGGTCCCACCTGATTGGGCTGTCGGGGTTACCAAGCAATAGCAGGTGTCTGTCACCCAGGGCGGGGTGTGGGGAGGCAGAGCCTTAACTGAAACAAACAGAGAGGTCAGCGAGCACAGTGTGTTCAAACACCAGCGCTCCTTTTCATGGCGTTTGCGTCAGCCGGCCGTTTGCCCTTTACTTCCAGGGGAAAAGGCGGCATCGACGCAGTGCCAGTGGGGCAAGGAGCTTTCTCTGCGAAGGAGCGGAGGAGAGAAAGGTCAGAGTGAATAAAAAGCCTTTTAATCTGATCGGCTCCAACGACGCCCCTCGATTTCAAAGTCACCCCAAATGCTGAAAGGTTAGGGCAGTTTTTCTCCCACAGTAGCCCTTTTATTTCTGTCCCTGTTTTGGCTTTGTGGTGCTTCTAAAGGTCCGGGAACTTTGCGGAAAGGTTCCCCGTGTTTGTGTGGCACCATGTTTGATGATTCTCTCCCTCCCGGCCAGGCCTTCGGGTTTGGATGCCAGTTAAAGGCTTTTTAAAATACAGACATCCACAGGCTGTGGCTCTCAGAATGGCATTTCTTGGACAATTTAACAATGGCAGTCATTCCTGGAAAAACGTCTTGAAAGATTCACTTGCTGTATGAGCTCAAAAAATAGGCCCTACATTTAGTCAGCCTCTGCTCTACACAGGCACACATTATGTTGACGCAAAGAAGTTTGAGGTGATGAGATGCAAATAAATAAGGGCAGTGATAAGTTATTTTCTTTCTGAACATGATACCGTTTAAAAAAATATATATATATTCTGATTTTTCTCTCATTTTCTCCCAATTTGGTATCCGATTACACCCACTATTTGTTTCATGTCAATACCCCCCTTCATACTATGAGTTTGCTGCCGTAGCCTTGTGACCGGCGGTGTCGAAGGCGAAGCATCGTCTCTTTCAAGATGGCACTCGCCAAGCCGTCAACTCCGGCACCCCAGAGCCACTCCTATGCGCAGCGAACATGACAGTTGGCTGTCATGCCGCCCCCCGGTGGCACTCCCGGCCAGAGCCGACTCTGACGCGACGGGGAATCAAACCCCCGGTCGCCGTGGCCAGCGTCAAACATTGTAAACACTGGACCACGCGGGAGGCCAATATTCAACTTCCTACTCTATGTGGAAAATATTGCTTCAGAAAAGAAGATAGAAAGCAGGAAAATTAATAAAGTTTCAGGACATAACTGATTTGGACCTTTCCCACGCGTTGGCCTGGCCACAGAGACAATAACTGTAAGATTAAAACATTTGTGTTTAAATAAGATTCACTTTGATTTCCCCTCCCAACTTTTCGTTGGAAGTTCTCTTGTGGTATTTATTGTGGTCTGTTATATATTTAATCTGGAGCTTTTAGAAACTCCTTTGAGATGTTTGAACATGAGTTCGCATATATAAAATAAAGCTTATTAATATTATTGAGAACTTTATGGGACTAAGCATGGTGGTTCAGTGTCACCAATTCGGCATATATCACAGTCCTCAGTATCTGCGCAGCTCAGCGGGTGGGCTGCACGGTGAGAAGAAGCAGGGGGTCTGTTGCATGTCTCTTGGATGGGCCTACAGTTATGGCATTCCAAAAATAGAGACGTTTTTAAAATTTATTTCAAATTCTTCCAGTTTTTCTCACAATTTGGTTGCCAATTATACCCTCTATTTATCTCAATTCACCCTCCCCCATGAGTCCGTCGCCCGTCTTCTGAGACGGAACTCGTGCCGCCTTTTTCCTGCTCCTCGACGGACTCATGCCGGCTCACCCTCACCCCTCCCCCGGAGGCGGACAGCCAAATGCCACCTCCAATCAGGGCTGATGACCAGGGTTGGTCTGGTAGAGACAGAGAAGATGGAAGATGAGACCAAGATGGCGGACCAAGAAGAAAACAAATAATTCATGACCTCTATGTAATGACTTCATGCATTCAACTATGAAGTGACGCGCATTACGTACGTGGTGTGTGTCTTTATGTAAATCTTCTGCCTCGTTAGGGGGATGGGTGACCTTGTGGCCCACGTCGTCAGGGGGTGGGAGGACTACACCCAGTATGAGGCTCAGTGTTGTCTTCAACATCCTCATCCTCATGCAGTCCTAGCTCCGTAGATGACAAGAACAACTTAGCGCTACTTTATCACGTCACAGCAAAGCACTGAAGATCTAAAATAGTGTTTGTCCGGCGAGCATATCATCTCGAGAGCCCGCTGTGGATGTGTGCTGTCATTGAAGCGCAAGCCAGACCACATGCGTCTGCCATTATAAAACTTGATGAGGTCATTGCATGACTGACGGATTTCTCTTTCGGGACTGGTCCAATGCCCTTGCCAAAGGCAGATAGGGAATTGTAAACTCTAAGGATTCTCCGGTTAAAGTGAGGTTTTAATTGAATTCGGTCCTCCACTATATCCATCCTTCCCTCTCTCTGTCTCTTGTATTCCATTTGTTTTGATATTCACACCTGTATAATTATAAGCCTTAGTTTGGCCATTTTTATTATTTTATTTTTCAAATCAGTGACACTATTGAAATATGAAATATACTTACAGTGATGCTGAGTTCAAGTTAAGGTCAAGCTCAAGGCACCATGGAGGTTAGATTGTTCTTTCTTCCCTTTCTCATAACACGCCCTGTCAGAGCTGGAGGAGGCGACGGGTTGTCACAGTGAGCTCGACCTGTTCGGTCAGCAGTCCCCAGCTGAGACAAAACAAAGACCTTAAAAACGGTGACCCACTGCTACAGTCTCTTTTTGACGCCCAACATTAAAAGAGGATTGTGGGTAATGGCCCTGCCTGACACACAGGCAACCTGGCCGGGGGGTTCACTTGTACATCTTGCTGCTTCATATCACGCTGCATCATGCCACAGAAATCGATATAAGCTCCATCCTATAATAACCCCCCCATCCTCTGCCACCAGCTCAACCCTAGCCAACTCGATTGTTGCCACGGTGAACCCGCCGACATCACATCCCCCGCAGCTTGGAGCTGGTTCTCAAATCCACCAGCGCCCCATTGGAGCACTCGACCATGAGCTTTATGCTGTCTGGCCTCCTCCTGGGGAGAAACAAAATCGGATGAACCTCACAGACCAAAAAAAATAACAAAACAACAACACCGGGGCCCCTGGGGGCCCTCTGTCCCGTCATGGGCAGGATCAGCGCGCGGGTGAGCGCAGGGGCTCGTTAGTGCCTCGTCCCGCCACAGCGGCCCACACCGAGACGCTCTTATCAGACCCAGGAACTGCCAAAACCCCCCCTTCCCCCTCTCCTAGAGCGGCACTAATGGGCACTAATGGATTTTGGGGAGCTCTGATTCCCGACATCAGTGCCTGGGAGAATGTGCTTTTTTCTTTTTTTTTCTCCGAGCCGAACAGCAATTTACGCAAACAATGTAAACCCATAGGAACCCTCTCAGAGTCGTCATAGGCGACCGGAGTCTGCCTGCATTAGACTGGAGAGATAACACTGCGCACACACTGCTTCACGCTCGTACTGGAGAGCCTTCGGGCGCTTGCAGGGTTTGCTTTGTCTTTTATTCAAAGTGATTTCTTCCATGTCATTTACATGTGCGAATGTCACTGGGGAGGTTGTGCCTGTATTTAGAAACTACGACATTTATTACCTCACAACGTGCTGCATTATTCACCATCTGGATTTGTTTTGAATGCTGAGAGAGGGAAGAAGCTGCATTGTGAGGGCAGCAGTGGGAAAGTGGAGTCACTGTAATGGAATGTGACACAATCCCATCAAACCCAGGTGAAATGTCTCCCGGGTGGCATATCCAGCTAAAATGAAGTGCCCCACAGCCTGAAAGCCAGGTCCTGACCATGCCTGTGCTGCTTGTGGCTGGGAGGCTGGGAGACCCATGGTGGGTGCGTACATGGATATAGTGTCACCCAGGGAGGTACAGTTCCAGTCTGCAGGGCATCAACCAACTCATACCTCATACAATAGCGCCTCCTCTGGTTGCCTTGCCTGCACTGACTTGCGTCAGCTGCACAGTCCTCTGGCTCAACTGCGCAGCTCGGCTGGTGGACTGTATTGTGAAAAGAAGTGATTAGCAGCCACACGCTTCTCGGAGAAGGTGGAGCCAGCATGCAGCCCTGCTGAATTGACGGAGGACATTGCAGTGATGGAACAGGCTTACAGTTGTGATGGGGAGTTCCGCATTGTCTGCCCGATACAAATTTTGGGAAAATAAAGTCACGGCCACAGTTTTCAGCCATAGTCGTCTATACTTGAGGAGGAAGGTCTGCATGTAAGGGGGGTGAGCTGTGTTGGGGGAGGTGGGGGCAGGTTGGGGTAGTGGGGTGATACAAGCTCTCATGCTGCAGCTGAGTCATCCGCCCCTGGGACCTGTGGCTACACAGAACAAGTCCAGAACCCGCAAGAAAAAGAACATGCTGCCCACACGCCTCTAAATATCTCTCTCTGTCTTTCTGTCGCTCTTGCTCTTTCTGTCTCTCTCACACACTGAATTCCAAATATGTTTTATTGGCATGACCACACATCAGCATAGTATTGCCAAAGCAAACATAAAATGTAAATCATATATGTCATAAAATGTAATCAATATATAAGGCATACTTATACTTACATATATTTGTAATTAATTGATTAAAATTATAATAATAACAATAGCAATAACATCATTATTAGTATTATCATTATAATAATAATAATAATAATAATAATAATAATAATAATAATAAAACATTTAGATCTTTCAATGGTCTGCTAGTCACTGTCACGCTTTCTTTCTCTCTCCCTCTCTGTTTCTCTCTCTCTTGCTCTTAGCTGTCCCATGCTTGGCTGGTGTGATCCCATGAGCAATAGAGGGGAAATGGGAGGTGGTGGTGTTGGGGAGGGGGTTGAATGGTGGGGGGGAGAGAGGGCTCTGATATCTGCAGGCTTGCTGCATGGGAAGATTGCTGTAAAGGTTTACATGAATGTCCATGTGCCCAAACATGAGAGTGTGCTTTCCCTGTGGAATCAGGGTCCATGGAGGGAAGGAAATGGGATCTGTGAGTAGAAGGTGCCTCTTGATTTCTCTCCCAGTAGGAATGTTTCTGAGATCAATGACAACATTGAGCAGCAAGATGTGATGTTTGACTTCAACCAAGCGTGTCTGAGGTGCCGCTGGAAGAGCAACGCAAACAATGTAGACAGAAGCTGTGCCAATTCCGCACCTGACAAAAAATATCTTCATCATCAGCTCTGCGCAAACACAACTTCCTTTTTTTATTTTATTGTATTGTATCTGTTGGAATAACAATTTCAAACTATACCATGCAAAGAAACAATAAACCACCCATTGTTATTATTAAGACATAATAGGACCACAATTTTTTGCCTTATAATTACAGAATGATGTATTTTTATTCTGTAATAAATGTGATGCTGTATAGAGCTACTTAAAGTGCTATTATTATTTGTAACAGCTTTACTATGTAGAAACATAAAAATTGGTGTGAATTTATTCCAATTGAAGCCATCCAAATTTAAGTCTACTAGATGTAGCAACGCATGTCATGAGCTAGCAAAGCTCAGGCATTGGTGGGAAGGGAATACAATGAGCTCTAGGATAGGCTGAATCTAATATATTTCAGTCTTTCGTCACATCTTTTTATACTGTAGTGTACGTGAGGATATTAATTTTTGCAAGTGAGTCATGACAGTATTTATTTTATATATTTATTTGAACTATTCAGGGTTCAGGCATGGCTTTCACCTAATTAACAAAGCAATTACTGAATTTGTTCAAAAGGTCAGCAGTATTGTGTTTAGTAACTTGTGATTTAACTTATTTAATGATTTTTTAAGAAGCAATCTATATGCAACAGTGGGCTTTTCAACAGTTTTGATTTGATTGGTGAATTGTAATTTAAAACTGGGCAGACAGTAGAACTGACAAAGAAATATTGTTCTTTATGATTATTTAACCTCTTCCTGTCAGTCCCCTAGTGGAATGGTATTGACAGCATGAGAATTAGCATTATTTAATTGATACATATTGTTAATTGTAGTTGTTATTAAATGTTTTTTCTAAATGTCATTGCCTTAAAAACATGTTTAATTAGTCTGGGAAAGTCATTGGTATGCTAAACCATAATTTTCATGACGGATCATGGTCATAAAACTGTGGGCATTTAATCTCCGCCCCCTACTTCCACCTAAATGCACACTCTAAACTTTACTCTCGTGTAAACTCTCGCATCACTGAAAGTTGTCAATCTTTGCTTTAAAATATCATGTTCCATTTCAGGTAAAAGTCAATTCAAATGTCTCAGGGTTGCATACTATATTTGATATAATTTGTTTTTGTCATACCTTCTCACTGTGTTCAACTCACTTCTGCTCTGGGGTTTATCATCTGAATAGCTATTGGTTAGTTATATTGTTATAGTAGATTGGTCAGGTTCTAAGCTTTGTTACAAGCTCTCATTGGCTTCTCACTATTAGGCTGAGATAGGTCAATGCGTATCTGACCAGTTCAGTCCCGCTGAAAATCATGCGCTGCGTACGCATGTAGAAACTGGGGGCACATGACACTTCTTGGCAATTTGAACAAAAAATACAATTAGTAATCATTTATACTTCAGGATAGCAGCAATTCGCAGTTGTTTTAGTGTCTTGGAGGTCTTTGAAAAAACAGATGATGATGCTGGCTTGTTTTCGGAGGGTGATTAGTTTGCCTTGATTGTCGATTTGTGTGACAATGCTACCCATTTTGTTGCTGTTACCATGACAATCTGTTTGAACCATTCTGACTAACGGGGCTCTGGTTGAATAGATTTGTACCACAGAACTGATTTATAGTATGTTTTGCTTTTGGATACTTGGATACACAATTATCTGATGCAGGAACCACAAGACAACATTTTGAGTCATCTTAGAATTTATTTTCCTCTCATATCTGTACAAGAGGTGCCATTTTATAGCGGAAAAAAACCCCATACAATAGCCAGCATGTGACTGGATAAAACATATAACTACTATGGAGATATTCTGGGACAACAAAGGATGCCTGGGTCCTGTTTTAGAAAAACAACACTGTAGAAGTTGGATTTGGATTTTGGATTTTGGATTATGGATTTTGGATTATGGATTACGACGTTGTGGACTTTGTGTTTTGGATTCCCCCAAACACCCCACCCTTTGTTTTTGTGTTTGTCAAGATTTGTTTGTTAAATTATCATTTTGTTTGTATTACTGCCTCCTCTGGGTTATTTAACTGCCTAAACCCTCTGTTGCCCAACCACAAAAGGACACCACAGTAGTAATAACTCCATTCAGTATATACCATTTCACAAATAAGGGTTTGGTTTGGTTCAGACAGATCTTAAGAAACATTAGCACACCTAAACTTCTTATTTCCACAAGCAGAATAATATAGCTTATTGATGACTTTACAGCATACCACCACATGTACTATTCATTTAATTTATGTAAGAATAAGAAACAATCTATTTTCATGTCAATTTTAGTTGGAGATATCTTAGACTAAAAATATAAAACAGAAAGTACATGTAATTCAACATGTAAAAGCTTATAATGGGGCGCGTTCCATATTTATAACAAGAAACGATTGGCCCCACACGTGACGTTCGCTGCGTAGAGTGGCCCTGGAAGCACGACGTGAGGCGATGACCGGTCCAGGATCAGAACTCACATTACAGGGGGAGTTAAAAAGCCAATTACCAAATTGGGAGAAAATGGGATAAAATCAGAAACAAATAAAAAAAAAAAAAAAAATAATAAAAAATAACAAGAAACACACAGAAAGCATGGTGATAATTTAAACATGGGAAAAAATGCTAATTTAAACATAGCCACAAACGGCAATTAACGGGGTCCAATCAAAATGTGTCAATCATTGCTTATTGGATGAATGGTGCAAACATTTAGCCAACAAGCTCAGGAAGGCACCAGCAAGAAGGTAAGTCATTGCATCGTTCATTGCTTATTGTAAATCAAGTCCCATGATCATAGGTCATACGTCCCTGATAGGCAGCTCACACTCATACAGGACCAGCCAAATACAGGTGCATTAGACCGCTACGCTATTCGCCATCCCAGGAAAAATTTAGTTTCTAGGCTTCACAGTTCAGGAGTTATGGGCTAAAATGTAAAATCGCTTGTCATAGCAGAACCATTGGTGCATTTTTGCACCCAATTTGACCACAATCACTCCATTAAATGGAGCACTTTGTTGTGTTAATCACCCCATTCATATGGTCCTATGTGGCACCAAACGCAGCACACAAAGGGTTCTGAGGCCCTTCAATTGCATTTCCGACTCCGCCAATGAATCATTATGGGAGTTAGTGTTAAAGTTACACTAGAAATAGGTGAGTGCGCTATTTCTGTCTGTTACAAATCATAATACCGCCTCCTGGGTGGCGTAACTGTAAAGGCATCCGACCGGAATACATGTTGCCCACTGCGGCCGGAGGTTCGATTCCTGGCT
The DNA here is from genome assembly GCA_029706075.1 of Aldrovandia affinis. Taxonomy (NCBI): domain Eukaryota; kingdom Metazoa; phylum Chordata; class Actinopteri; order Notacanthiformes; family Halosauridae; genus Aldrovandia; species Aldrovandia affinis. The sequence continues at coordinate 1,405,819 of JAINUG010000100.1, forward strand.
GCACCTGTCTGACCGGGAGTGCCGCTAGGGGGCGGCAACTGGCTGCAATTTGTTTGTTGTGCCCATGGGAATATGTGTCTTTGTGCATACATTTATATAATTATTTAAAAATTGCTGCTCTCCTCCATTCCCTACTCACAGTCAGCACACGCAAAAATCTTTGTGATACTTTTGGTTCCATTTCCAAAGTTACATCTGTTTATAAATTGTAATTACATTACCCCCAACAATATTGGCCTGCAGAGTTTTATTCACATCGATAATGGCTAATTATCATATTGCCTTTCTTGCCTTCTTCTCTGTCTTCTCCCCTGCCCTCACCCATTCTCACCCATTAGCCTAATGATTCTGTGATACATAGCACAACAAGTGGGACACGTGCATTTCAATGATCCATTATTACATGTTTAGGGGAGAGACTGTTCTATTTGCAAGAGGCACCAATGCCCAAAAGACATAATGAATTACAACAGCTTTTGTTATATTTAAATAAATGAAAATACATATTTAGGAAGTCAGGGACTGGGTGTGATGAGACTTTGAATTACAACAGTCATTCCTTTTGTTATATTTAAATGTAAGCAATGCAGGTGTGTTGAAAATACATATTTAGGAAGTCAGGGACTGGGTGTGATGAGACTTTCCGAATGGCAGAGTTATTTTAATTTTAAAATCACCAAACACTTGAAAAACGTCATGGCACTCCTTGTATTAATTTAACACCTGGAGTATTGTTAGTTAGATATTGTTAGTTAGATAGCTAGTTAACAAGTCAGCAAAATATACATTAAGGTTAAAGATGGAATATGTCACTGGCAAGGTAACGTTTGATATACTTCAGTTAGTTATTTAGTAGTGACCTGCCAAAAGTTAGCTAGCTGGTTTTTATTTTCATGTTTTTACCTAGTCACCCTGGCTATCAGAGGAACAATACTAAATCATTTTAGAAATGTATTTTTGTTGGATGCATAAATTATAGTTAAAGTTACATCTCTATGACAAATCGTTTTTTAAATATTCTATTAGCTGAAATAGCATCACGTGCACATCCTTTTCAGTGTTGCATGAAATTTTATTCCCCTTCAAAATATTACTCAAAAGATCTCAAATCTTTAATTGACTCCCATACATTTTTGCTTTGAAACTTCCCCCATGAATTTTTCAAAACACCTACATTTGGAAGAAATATCCCCTTGTTTGGCAACACTAATCCTTTTAGGTAAAACATGTTTTTTGCATGGGTGTCCTGCAATTGGCAACTATGAACAGATGGTGTTATTGGTAGAAGTAGATATGAATATATGATGTTATTGTTTGAAGTAGAAGTAGGGTGTTGTGTGGTCGGGTGTTGTGTGGCCGGGTGATGTTGTATCTGAATTCTGCGTGTTTACATGAAGTCAGAGGGCACAGAAGTTACTGTTTGTAAGGACTGAGAGTCTGTGGCCATTGTAGTTATTTCTGTGGGAGATCCTGAAAACTCAACCAAATGGACACCTGATGTTTTACCAAATTCTGTAAGATTATATTATAAGATTCCAGTTTAATTAAAATGGTGTTACATGAGAACAAAGCCTAGCAGTATGAAGACTATGCTGAAAGGATGATGCCAAGTGTAAATGAGTCCAGATAAAAAACAAAGCTAGCTTCAGAAGAAAGCGTGTTTGTTAATACAGTTTGGAAGCCTTGTATCACCGACTTTTCCCCCCCAGAGAGATTGCTCAGTTAATTACACAACATTACAACAGTTTATCTGCAAATTTCAAATGAAACGCTCATTTAGATTCAGTGTCTAATTAAGCTAGAAGCACTGTATACAGTGGGTATAAAACATATTCACCCCCATTTTACTTTCTTGCTTCAGGGAATCAAAATGGATTTAATTGGATTTATTGCTACTGATCAGCACAAAATACTCTATAATGTCAAATAAAAAACAACTTTACAACTTTTTATTAATTAATTGCAAATAACAGACAATAATTGATTTCATTGACTTAATACTTGGTGGAAGAACCTTTAGCTCAAATTACAGCTGTGAGTCTATTTGGGCAAGTCTCTACCAGCTTTGCACATCAGGACACTGCACATTTTGGCAATTCTTCTTTACAAAATTGCTCAAGCTCCATCAGGTTGGATGGGGACTGGTGGTGAATAGCATTTTTAATCTTTCTACAGATTTTCAATGGGATTGAGGGCTGGGCTTTGACTGGGCAAGACATTGATTGTTTTGGGGTTTTTAAACCACTCCAATGTGGCTTTTGTATATGTATATAAATATAGAGATCACGCCTGACTTCCCTTCTCGTATCCCTTGTCTTACATTTTATCAGTTTAAACAACTGGATATACAGTATATACTGTAACCATTCAGGCTGAGTACCTTGCTCAAGGTTATAATGTCATTGGCCCTATCAAGGGATTGAACCCACAGCCAGTTGGATAAAGACCTAGCGCACTGCTTGCTACACAACACTGTCACCAAGGGACCAGAGGTCGTGTCAACCACCTGAGCTCCGGTTGGCTGAAGTATATACGTTTGTTCAAATTGTGTGGAATGTTTTTCTTGCACTGGAGTCATATCTGTATGTGTCTCACGTGAATCTGCATGTGCAAGAAAAATATTTGACCAAGACACATTTTACCCAATCGGATGTGTTATTACAATGTTATTGTGTAACAATTAGTAATCTATTAAAGCTTACTACTGCTTACAGCAACACATAGCAGGCATACAGGAAATAGCTTAAATGTGTTGTAAATTTATGGCAGAAGCAAGAGTTTAGCATGTACGTCTGAACCACTTATTATTATTTATGCGCTCAGTAAGCACTTGTCCACTGCAGAATGTTTACTGAGACCGTTCTTTCCACAAGTAGCTCCCTCACCTGGGAACCACACCTGCTACATCGCTAATCCCCCATCCCCTACGTACTGCGTCACTGGTTCCTCATACGGTCCCCATAGCAGTGTTTCAGCCCGTTAATTGTGCTCTGAGAGATAATTAGTTGAATGTGGAAGCGCAGTGCATAGCTGGGACAGGTCCTGTTAACTGCTTGCAGATGATTAATACTTCGGTAATGAAGCTGAGAGCCACGGAGGGCCTTGTATGAATAACAGCATTTCAGAGCTGGACTCCTTCCAGTGCAGAGCGTATATTTGCGCCACTACTCTGAAGTGATAGCTTCATTGTCTCAAAGAGCTCATTAGATGCACATAGGACATTAATAAAGAAATTTGCAGCTCCAATTTAAATTTTTGAAGGCTCATTTTTGCAGCACTTAACTTATTACATGCACACATGCTCAGTAATTATGAGTCTTTTGCAGTGCCGTTTTCAAGTTAACGTTGTTGTGACAATCCAGACAAATTGCACACAGGACGCAAAAAGGATCGACTCAGGGGACCCAATTTTGCAATGGATTTTAAATGCTCCACTTTTATGTCTCGATACCCTTTTTTTTTTTTTTACCTTCATTGTAATGTCAGGCACACTGGCGTGTCCTCATTAAAGAGTACATAGGTGATTAAACACAGCAGAGTGTTAATTGACTGTGTGTGCATTGTTTTTTTCCCGATTGAACCTTAGGTGACCCGCACGCTATTAATAATCTCTTAATTAGTGCACCCTCAACCTCCAGAGCAGAATTAGAGCAGTGCATTTCTGCAGTGTGACCCATGATCTTGTACACTAAATGTCATTCATGGGAATGGTGGCAGGGACTATTTTTATTGCTGACCAGCATTAACATGCCACCAAACACTTAAAAAAGCTATCTCCGCCTGTTTTGCACTACTTTTAAATAAAGCCTTATAACTTTGCAATAAAACACTGCAGAGACATGGTTGATGGCAAGATTTAAAGGGCACAGGTGTACCATCAATACCAAAGTTTCAAAACCTATGAAATATGTGAGAATATATTCATGGTATACACTTAAAGAGCATGAAAATGTAAGTGTATTGAAGAAAATGTAAATTGTTTCATTTATTATGACAAATTATACATGAACCAATGGTAATTCATTACATACCTTTGTTATTTATTATTATTACATTTATTTCATCCCCAACATGTGTAACACATGTGCAGCAAATTTGGTGCAGATATATTAAAGCGTTCAAATACTTTCTGTGTGTTTTCCATGAGTTCTCGTCTGTTTCTTTAGGAGCGTTTGTATTACTATTGTTTATCCTGTTCCCAGTTCAGCCATGCTGCTTCAATTGTTCCCTCATTCCATATAAGGAAAACGCCACCTGAGAATGCAAACACGCACACCCACATGCACACACACAGGCACATGCAGACACACATACATGCAGACACACATACATTCATCACACACACACACGCACACATACACATCCCTCATGAACACAAACACACACACACTCACAACTCTTGTACACACACACACACACACCCCCTCGTACACACAAACATGCGCACACCCTTTGTACACACAGACACACATAGGCACACACATGTACACGCACACACACACAAACACTCACACATGCACACACACACACACACACACACACCACACACACACACACACACACACACACACAGAAGCATACACATGCACACTCAATCTCACACACACACTGACACACACATGCTGGAGAAGTGTTGCTCCACAGCCATGCCCTCACCCTGCAGGTCAGTTAGGGTTCTGTTCATGCCTATGATCTTTGTAAAATGGGAGAAACTTTACCATGTTCACCTTCTGTCTATTCAGGTAACAGGAAGTTACTTTCTAAATTTATGGCTGTTTTGGGATTCAGTAGTAAAAAATTCTCGAACAGCATACATGAGTCTAAAACTAAAGGTTTTATTAAGACATGTCAAACGTTGCATTTTAGGAAGGTTAAAATGTATTTAAATGTATCTCATTTTTGGGCTTGGAGTCCGGAGGTGGGTTCGCACCTGGCCTTAAGAACAAGGTTGTTGACCCCCTTATTGTACTACGTATTATGTTATAATGTAATAATATGTGGTGGTTTTATAGCCTTTGGGAAAAGTGACACGGGCTGTCTGAAAATGTCCCTCCTGAATCTTTGTTCAAATCTTCAAAAGTATAAATGCATCATCACTTCCAATAAAGCTTCCTATTATTACCTCTTTCCTTATTAAAAAAAACATCATTTTCTCTCTCTCTCTCCAATAGACAGGATCCTTTCTCAGCTTAATATTGACTCAGTGATTATGTTAAATGACTGTGTTTTATCTCCCAAAAGTTAAATACCCTGCTGCATTTTGTATTCTTTCAAAAGCAGAAGCTGACATTTATGCAGTTAGGAAATATAAAATCACAATAGCTTCAAATATGGCTGCCCTCACTTTCAGAGATGTCTTTTGTACCTGGTGTCAGTTGAAGTGGATATGGCCTCCTTTGAAGTCTTTTTACATTCAGGTCACATGAGTGCACAAGGTCACTCCATTGCAGGAGGAAATTGGACTGCATTCTATGACCACAGACTAGTAAAACCCTTTTGTTATTAGCTCCGTTAAACGTTATGTGTGTTGGTGTAAATGAGAGTCAAATTTGAATTCACAGTTGTCAGTGTGTCTTTTGTTCCTGCACTTGTTTCTTTGTAGACCGCGTTCTTTTTGCTTGCTGTTACCTGGCTTCCTCTTTAAACTACAGACTCTTTGGCTGAAGTGGAAGATCCTAATGGCACACCACATTTACTCCATGTTATAATATTATTACATGTATTATTATTATTACTATTATTATTAGGCTCTTGAGGCTTCTTTGAGGCTCTTGGATTGCTGATTGCTCTTTGCTGATTGCTCTTGGATTGTTCTGAGATTGATTGCTCTTGCCTGACAAGGTCGTTAATGCAGAGAAACTGCTGAGATGCTGCAGCAGTTTGTTTGCAAGTGTTTCCGGTGATAAAGATAAAGACCTTTTAGAGCATTATGTGAATAGAGGTGATTCGGCACAGTTAGGTATGGAGGGGAAGGACACTATAACTGAGTGTTTATGTGGAAGAATCTTATGCAATCTTCAATGGGCAGGGAATTCAAGGAATTAACTCATTCATTCCATGTAAAATCACCTGGATTAGACTACTGGGAGATCATGAGAAGGGCCTTAATATAGGATGTCACAGTCGTTGGGGAGGGGCATGTGATGTTTAACCATCTCTGAGACAAACCAGCCGAGAAAAGACCAATTAAAAAAATGTATGCTTTATTTTAACAGAACTTGATATATATATATTGTGCGTCTTCTGGCACTCCTTTGATTGAACAATAAATAATTTCTTACATAAACAAATGTGGCAGTTCAGTCCTTCCTTGGCTTTTCAGAATTCCATAAGGTCCCATCTGTTTCCTGGGTACTTTGTTGGCTTCAGCGGTTCAGGAGCGGGCCGTTGAAGTCGGAATCTGCAAGGAGAGAAGACAGAGAGTAAGGTGGGAGAAGCCGTGGTGTTCTCCCTTCATCTCGTCCTGGTCTTTTCCTCCTCTGGCTCGTTCGCTCTCCTCTTTCGTGCAGCCACTTCTGATTACGAAATGAGAGACGGCTGTGTGATTGAAAAATCGGATGCAGACGTCTCTCGGATCCAATACCTGACAGCTGCCCTGATTCCTCGTGAAACATCTCCTTCCTGTGACGCCCCTTCTTCTGGGGAGCTGTTCTTCATCCTGGAGGGCCACCCGCTCCCGCGCCACATAGGAGTATGCTACAGACCACCAGTTTCAGATGGCAACATAAATACTATACTCTGTGGTAACATAAAACAAGCCTGTGCAGGAGGAGAGACATTAATAATGGACGGCCTCCTCTAACTCTGGAATTTTTTACTTCAGATGAACTGAGTTTAACAAAATGAGAGAGAATTTAAGCAATATAGATCGGGTAAAAAGTCTAGATTGCAGAACTGTGAATGTTTGTGAATGTAAAAAAGTTACTAAATTTAAATGGGTTACTGTAGATGTATGGTGTAAATTTATCCCAAAAGTAAGGAAGAATTGTATGTATTGCGTCACCTGAATATCCGGCACATTTCTTTTAACGCAAATGACGTTCAGTGTAGTGTCCGAAAACAGTTTAATCGTTCACTACATGGAACACTACATAGTGAACACTATATAGGGAATAAGGAATGAGTGAACGAGTGAACGGTTTCGAACACAGCCACGGACTGGAAAGCACATAGACACAATAATAACAAAGGTAGACACGTGCACAGCTCGGAGGGGAGGAGCGCGTAGGTGTAAATGCGTGCAGAGAATGCGAGAAGGGAGAAATGCATAGGGATAGGAGAACGAGAGGGAGAATGACAGCTGCAGATAGAAACACAAGATAATTAGTAATTAGTCAATGTTAGTAACGTACCCCAAATCCCAAACGTTAGTAGATTAGTTGGTTAGTATTATACACGTAACTAATATAACTAATACACGTATACAGATAAAAAGAAAGTAAACGAGATACGAAATAAGGCAGAAACCCGTATAGCCGAAATCACCTGAATAGTGCAACGACAAAGACAAGGAGTGGATTCTCGAATAACAGGGAACACAGACAGACAACGGGGAACAAACGTGAATAATAAACGAACACAGAGAAAATGATAAAATACAAAAACAAGCAGAACACAAAAATACATAACATAACAGGAATAAGCGGGTTTGATAATGAATGAATGAATGAATGAATGAATAATTAAAATAATTAAAATATTAATGAGGGAAATAAAGGTCCCAAAGGTAGAACCTTTAGAGCAGATATATCAATATATATTGTGGCAGCCCAAAGGGTTGCCCCAGAAAATGGCTGCCTGGCCTCCAACACATGGCAGCCATTTTCACTACATTTCCCAGCAGACCACAGAAACACCTGAACGAAGTCAGGCAATGGGAGCTAACGACCAGCTGAAGGCCATTGCAAGGCCTATTTAAAGGGCTGAATCCCCTTGTTCTGAGAGAGGAGTAGGAACGTCAGTGGGAAGGAGTGCTGTGTGTTTTGTAGAGAGAGAGAGAAACCTGTGGAAGTCGTTGACCAGCCAGGATTTGTAAAGAGAGTGTTGGAGTGTGTTTTTGTGTGTCTTTGTGTGTCTTTGGAAATTGGATTGTTTTGGACTACGGACTGGATTGCGGACTACGAACTGGATTTTGGACTTGGAACGGACTTTGACAAACGAGATAAGGATTGTGGACTTTGTTTGTATTCCCCTGAAGACCCCACCCTTTGTTTTGTGTTTGTTAGTTTAATAAATTATCATTTTTGTGCTTATTACTGCCTCCTCCGTATTCTTGCACTTGCCTACGCCCTCTGCAAGGTCCGTGAGTGTCGCCCAACCCCTGGGGACACCACATATGGTGGAGAATGCGGGCAGAGGTCATCACATATAGGCAAGAGGAGGTAGTACAACGGAAGGAAAAATTCAATATGGAGTGTTTGAAAATGGGATGGATGTCAGATCCGAGAATCTTCTCTTGGCTAGAGAAAGAGGGAAAGAAGCACTTGTCTTGGGGGCAGGGAGAGGTGATATCCGCCTTCCTGAGGTTGCCTGAGCAAACAAAAAGACGGACACTGGAACGGTGCCCGCCTTTCTTGATGACGAGCCTGGATGCCATGTCCAAAGTCGTGAGGGTGATGCACCAGGAGACTTGGGACAAGGAGCAGGCCCAGCTGGCACAAAGTGAAACCCACCAATGCCTATGCTGCCTGGGATATGGGCATCAACCCAGTGAGTGCTTCTGGAAGGGAGAAGTTGGCTGGGAAGACCCAAAGAAGGAAGCTCAGGACTACGCCTGCTCGGTGGCGCCCCCTAGAGAAAATGTCCCAGGTAGGTCACAAAAGCCACATAAAAGTGAGGCCGAGATGGCAGAGAGCTGTACGGTTTTGGAGTCGGCTTTAGGAGAGGCGCAAGCTTTAAGGAAGATCCAGGAGGAAGAGATGGCAACCCTAAAGCAGCATTGGGATGACCAAAAGGAGGACCTGGTGAAGAACCAGAGACGGGCGGCCATGGTGGAGGACCAATGGCGAGTCACCCTCCAGGAGGTCCAATGGCTGAAGAATGCCCAGACTGAGCTGGACATGGCAAAGGTGGAGTTGGGGACCTCAGAGGAGCGCCACCTGCTGGCAGTGGGGCAACTGCTGCAGGAGCACAGCAACTCCCTGAGAGTGCTGGGAATCAGGGCTGGGGAGCTGCAAAGGACAAAGCATCCCTGGGCGATGAAATGAGGCAGGTAAAGGCCCACAACCTGGCGCTTGAAGAACAGGGAGAAACCTAACCCAGATGTTACAGAATGAGCAGCGACAGTGTCTGGACATCCAGGAGTCCCAGGACCAGGCCACAGATGAATATGCCAGGGCGTTGTTGGATGTGCAGACCAGGCTCGAGCAGAAGGAGGCAGAGCTAAGGCGAGCAGCAGAAACCCATGCGTCCGAGGCAGAGCAACTCCGGGGCCAAGTGGAGCAAGAGCGTGAGGGAAAGCGGGAGCTAGAGGTACAGTTGGAGCAGGTGAAGACCCTGGCTTTACAAAGAGAAGAAAATAATTTTGCATTGCAGGAAATTCACCAAACTACCTCTGCAGCACTCCTGATGGAACAGAGGAAAAATGAAGAGCTCCCGGTTCTGAAAGAGCAACTGCGTGCCTTAACCAGGAAGCTGGACCAAAAAGAAGCCCAGCAGCTGGCCACAGAGAAATCTTGTTGCGAGGTTTTAAAAATTCAAACCACAACTCTACTGGATCTGCAAAGGCGACTGGAAGAGGTGAGTGAGGAACTTCAATATGTAAAATGTGTTCCGGTCATGAAATATTCTAGTACCCAGGTGGAGATCTCGCAGCCAGTGGAGCTGACAGGAGATGACCAGATGGGGGAATCGAAGTGGGAGCGATGGTCCTCAGTCCCCCTCAGCCTGCCGGACCCTGGAGGGGACCTGGAGGAGCAGTTTGCGGAAGAGGAGCTATGGTGGGACCATAGCGTGGAGGAAAGCCTCTTCGCAATAGCAGAGGCCTGGTGGACCACCCAACCCCCTCCTGAAGTGGTGAGTACATCTCCTTCCCTGAAGTTGAGGAGCGAGAGAAGAAAAGCAGATCTAGGAAATTCTCATATGAAGAAAAAAGGGAAACAAAACAGGCTGCCATATAAAGGAAATGAACATGGGAAACATTTATGGAGAGGAAATGTAAATGTGGAGAAGAGCTTCAAGGATACAGCTAACCACCTGTCGAAGAGTATGTTTTCCCCAGTTACCCCACCTGACCCCCTGAAAGATAAAGGGACGCGGAAGAAAAGGCCAAAGAATGGACTACGGAGTGAAATGCTGCACAGGGTTCGCTGGAGCAGCCATGGAAGGCTGGTGAGGACCAGAGCAAGAGTGGTAACCGTTCTGTCCATGGACCCCAGAGCCAGTACCCACCTATGGCCAGTTGGTGGCAAACGAGGTGAGAGACTTTCATCCTTTCCTAACGGCTTGCAGATGCTTTTTCAGACTGTGAATGGAGAGGGAATCTGGACGTTTGACCCGGGTGGAAAACTGCCTGAGTGGACCTGGAGAGGGGACCCTCCTGGTGGCCGCGGGACATAGCCGCTCAGCCTCCCGAGGTCAGAGCTGAGGAGGAGGGTGTGTGGCAGCCCAAAGGGTTGCCCCAGAAAATGGCTGCCTGGCCTCCAACACATGGCAGCCATTTTCACTACATTTCCCAGCAGACCACAGAAACACCTGAACGAAGTCAGGCAATGGGAGCTAACGACCAGCTGAAGGCCATTGCAAGGCCTATTTAAAGGGCTGAATCCCCTTGTTCTGAGAGAGGAGTAGGAACGTCAGTGGGAAGGAGTGCTGTGTGTTTTGTAGAGAGAGAGAGAGAGAAACCTGTGGAAGTCGTTGACCAGCCAGGATTTGTAAAGAGAGTGTTGAAGTGTGTTTTTGTGTGTCTTTGTGTGTCTTTGGAAATTGGATTGTTTTGGACTACGGACTGGATTGCGGACTACGAACTGGATTTTGGACTTGGAACGGACTTTGACAAACGAGATAAGGATTGTGGACTTTGTTTGTATTCCCCTGAAGACCCCACCCTTTGTTTTGTGTTTGTTAGTTTAATAAATTATCATTTTTGTGCTTATTACTGCCTCCTCCGTATTCTTGCACTTGCCTACGCCCTCTGCAAGGTCCGTGAGTGTCGCCCAACCCCTGGGGACACCACAATATGAATCCCTGACAAGGCTGTATGCTTACATGAATCACTAACACACCCGTATGTTTATATGAATCACTCACACACCCGTATGTTTATATGAATCACTCACACACCTGTATGTTTATATGAATCACTCACACACCCGTATGTTTATATGAATCACTCACACACCCGTATGTTTATATGAATCACTCACACACCCGTATGTTTATACGAATCACTCACACACCCGTATGTTTATATGAATCACTCACACACCCGTATGTTTATATGAATCACTCACACACCCGTATGTTTATACGAATCACTCACACATCTGTAGGTTTATATGAATCACTCACACACCCGTATGTTTATATGAATCACTCACACACCCGTATGTTTATACGAATCACTCACACATCTGTAGGTTTATATGAATTACTCACACACCCGTATGTTTATATGAATCACTCACACACCCGCATGTTTATACGAATCACTCACACATCTGTAGGTTTATATGAATTACTCACACACCCGTATGTTTATATGAATCACTCACACACCCGCATGTTTATATGAATCACTCACACATCTGTAGGTTTATGTGAATCTCTGCCACGGCTGTAAATTCATAGCATATCCATGGGGAAAATAGGCTGGCACACAAAACAAGCTCATCTCACTGTACCCTTATTAGGGAAGACAGTGTAATGCTCTCCCAGGGGACTCTGGAGGTTGAGTCTATCTTGTCATATAGTTTTATATCCACATGTTGTCCTCCAGGCCCTGATAAAATGCAAAGCTCATCTTCAGTTAATATTCTCATTTATGTGCTGCCTTGGGTAACATTAATGCATTTATTTTAATTTTTTTAACTCCTTTGTATGTAATTGTAATTTTTTCAAAGGAACTGACATTATACTGTATTTTTTTCATACCAAAGTATATAGATATGGGGTACATAACTTCTCAGGTGGCAACGTTAAAGTTTGTGAATGTTATTAAAACATCACTATATTTCAATAATTGGCTCTAAAATAACCAGTGGAACTACACCGAACTGAAAAGGAACTGAATGAGTGGCCTCTGTTGAATTACCCTGTTATTCAACGAGTATAGATTACCATTTATAACAGGGAAGTTACAGATTTGATCAGGTGGAGCGTTGTTGTTCTTACCATTGAGAATGCGCAATATGTAAGCCTGTGCAGGGCTGGATCTTGACGTTCATGTGCCCTAGGCCCCCCCTCCATTTTGGGCCTTGTAGGCCTATGCGGAAATCCGGTAGTAAGAGATCTGATATCTACCTGAACAAATCCTTCTTTTCAGCACATATATTCCTCAGCACCAAGATTCTCTAAAAACGAAGGGACTTGCCATCTTTCATAATTATACTGTCACCACACAGAGGGAAGTGAAATGAAAATGAGCAGTTCCCTGCTATTCTATATTGAACTGTTTTTTTTGTCTTTTTATAAATTTGAATAAAACCAATCATTAAAATTCCTTTTTCCCCCATTTGTTTTTGTTTTTTGACTTTTTTTGGCAGTTCTTCTACATTGATCTGATAATCTACATTGATATTGGCCTAAAGCTCCAGACAGATCAATGCTTCATAGTGAAAGCAAGTGGCTACTTATGAAGCACTTAAACTCAGGGCCTGATTAAAGTTGAAGTTTGGAGAACAGCAAGAGCACTGTGTTCAGAGTGTGCAGGTTAGTGCAGAGGAGTAGACCTACACCCTGACCAAGGGCTATGGTGGGAAGAGTAAACAGGTCACAGAGATGACCCCATGCATCCATGCCAGACCAGATCAGATCAGCTCAGCCGGAACCACCCATGCAGTTCAGGGACCAGTTGTCAGGAATGTTGTAGGTTTTGGAACCTAATGCAGGTATGAGAGAGAGAGAGAGACCCAGGAAGCAAAGAGGCATTTAAGGAATTTAATAACTTAGATGGAATTGAATGGTAATACAGTGTCTGAACTGACACTGAACAAACAATAACAAATAAACCAAAACAACAAACAAACAGGAGAAACAAAACAAGTGAAACTGTAAATACAAAATGTATTCCAGGACACGGAATAACTAAACACTGAGATACTAGAAACAAACGAGAAGAAGATTTTCAGGACAGCGAGAACACAAACACAACAGGTAACTCTAAGCTAATGGCAGTGAATGTTCAAGCGCAGTGCAAGGGAAGCTAGCAGGTTAAATACCCTTAAGGCCTAACAGCTGCCAGTCATTGTCTTGATTGGGATTGTACATTCCTGGCATGCCTTTCACTTCTACAGCTAATTGGTGCGTGGAGGAAATGTCCGTTTGCCGGTCGAGTCGTTTCACCAGTGCCCCGCGAATGACGCAGAACGAGAACCTGACCTTCACCTTTCCTAAGCAGGTTGTCTCCAGCCAGATGGTTCTGTTTCCATAGTGATACAAGGTGGCTCTGTTTCTGCACTAGAGTGAGGTGGCCGTGTTTCCATACTGCAGTTTTATACAGCACCACAGTGCCCTCCTCTCTGCCCAATGTATGCCTGAGACTAAAACAAAGTCAAAGGCATTTGCTGGCACTTACAAACCAATTAAATCCATATGCAGACAAATACAAGATGGGAGTGGGAGGTGAGGAGTTTGGCTGGGACTCGGTGGTGGGTGAGAGTGTCATACACAGGGGTTTTGGTCCTTTAAAATAGTCATTTTGTTTAATGTAAAAGTGAATTATGCTGAAATAGGGTTATACTGAAATGAACCACTGGCCACAACATTAACAGCCAGCACTTTTGCAAATGAGAATCCAGAATTTAAGCTGTGATACTGTTTGTGATGACTGTATACTCTTTTCATGCATTAATCCAGAGACAGAGAGAGAACAAGCGAAATAGGTTTTTTGTTTGGTATATTGAGGACATTATAGCTTGGCTGATGATGATAATATGATAAGCAATAAAACTGAATTGGCCATTTAAACAATCAAAGAGATCCATAAACTACCTAGCCAGCCTCATCATACCTGATATAATCGTATTAAACTATAGACAAATGTCCAGATATTCCTTGCTATAAACCTACATTTAAATGCATTAAAACGTTTCAAAAATGTTTTTCCTATCTAATTATAGCCGTTGTTTTTATCTGGCTCGATTTTATGGTTCGATTGGCAAACAGCGGCAAATTTAAAGCAAGCTTGCATTTTAGAGAGCCAATTAAACACTCGTGCCCCAGGTGTGGAGTGGGAAGTGGAGAGTGGCATGCTGGGAGCAACCAATAGCATGCAATAGCACCAATCAACATCCCCACCATGAGGGAAGGGTGTATTTTATTGAGGGACTTTTGAACGTAATCATGTATTTACATGAAATCAAATACTCTGTTATAAGTTGGGACATTCAAGAATTCAGACTAATATTATCATATGAATGTGTTATTTGGAAAATTGGTCAGAATAGGTAAATATTCTGAATGAATATATGAGTCTGTTGATATCCTGTTAAAAAAATATTGGTCACTATAATTAATGTAAACACACTATAATTCAATGCTTAACCTTTTCAGTATACTTGCTTTAATTGTACATGTGCTTGGCTGATTTGCATGAATGGCAGGATTTCAGTTTGATTCGATTTCCTGTTTTCTGTTGTTCAAAACATTTTTTGTAGTTGCCAAGCTATTACAAGAATGATTGAAAAAATATTGCACAAAGAACAAAAAATCCTGATTTCAAATGAATATTCTCTTAATGTACTGTTTCCATGTCACCTTGAATGTGTCATAATCAAGTTTAGCCTGAGAGGGACACAAACACTAAGGCCTGGATTCAATCGACATTTGTCCTTAACTTGGTCTGGATTCAAATTTGAGTCCTGTATATGTCTTGGTACCAAATTACCATGTTTCATGCAGTACAATCTGCAGTAATGGCAATGAAATTGCACCAATGCACTGCACATACCAATCATCCAGGACCAGCATGACTTGGGGTTTTAAATTAAAGGCATTTTAGGTGGTTTCATGAGTCATTATGTTGATGGCTTTTTCTGTCTCTTATTTAACTCAACCATGTGAATTGACACCGACAATTGTTTTATATGTTATGTGTTTTCCTTATTTAAAGCCACACACTGTGAAATCTCCTTAGACATAGTAATAATAATGCCAGACAGCCATAAAACTGACTGCAGTACAGTGGCTCTGTGTTTGGTCTCAAGAAGGTCTTGGCACCCATTACACAATCACACAGGAAGACACACACACACAATTACACGCACACGCACAAATACACACACATGAGCATGCACACATACTGTGAATCAGTTCCAAAGGAGAGTAGACATTGCACCGGGCAATCGATTGGGGGATTGGTGTGTGGTCTTTGTTGCCGTCTACCATTCTATACAAAATGCAAAATGCCAATTACTGACTAATTAAGGTGATGGTAAAAACGAAACTCGCACTGAACTTGCCTGTACACCTGCCACTGCAGACCAGATACTCCATCTTCCTCGAATGCCTGCGAGATGATAAAATCAAGTCCCTCTATGCATTTGTTACACTTCAACAACAGCAGGGGAATGCTTTAACATCACATCACATCATGATCATCATAACATGATGTAAAATCATGCATAATCCTTACAGTAACATTGTGCAGTGTCATGATCAGAATGTAAGTGTGTGTGTGTGTGTGTGTGTGTGCATGTGTGTGTTTGCGCACAGATACTGGCATTTTTGGCATCTTGATCAATTAGAGGACGTGATCAACTAAAGGACAGAGAGAGCCCCTCTTAAGGGGGGATCTGAGATCATCAAAGCCCTGGTCCACCGAGGAGCAGCATAGCCTTACAAGACACACACCACAACACACAATGTGTTACACACCACTTTACACTCCACACACTGCGTCACACACATACATCTGCCATCATGCCACCACAGGAATATTATATCCTAAATATAATCTTGCCAGTTTGAAGTGGACTGCTAGTACTAGTAGCCTTTCCTCAGTTGGTGAGCTGAGGTGCTGGTCAGATGGTATATTCATATGAAGGTATGAGGTGGTCTGCAACTCCTCCCCAAAAAAGGATCTAGTACTCATATGATTATAAAGATTATTTCTTGTGCGGAGTAATACTATACTGGCACGTTTCAGCAGCGTCTTCCTCATGCTCTGGGAGTTGCAGACCACCTATAATATAATATAATATAATATATGCCATTTAGCAGTAGTGAATGCATACATTTTAGAGTCTATGTGGTCCCAGTGGGAATTGAACCTACAACTCAGGCATTGCCAACGCCATTCTCTACTGAGCCACACAGAACCTCACCTCACACCTTTGTATGAATAACCTTGCCAGTATTCCCCCTTTGAGGCACATTAGTGCATGTTTGTAAAAACCCCGCTACAGTGTTACACCAGGCATAGTTACTCCTCTCCTTCCTAACATCGTAGAGTATTATTCCTCCCCCTGATCATTTCATCCTTTTTGAATCAAAATAGTAATTTGGCCAATTGAAAACCAAAAACCTCATGAAGCAAACACATAATTTATTTTGGTCCATCCAAAAACACACCTTGGGTTTCTTTTAAGTAGCATCTTGCATCCATCGGTTTTCTGCAATCACATTTTTCTGTAGGGGAACGGTGAGTCAGACACAAAATGTGCAGAGGAGTTTAACTGCAAAAACTGTAAATTGTATTTCCGTTTGAGGTCTATGCAGTGCAGAGGAGGTGCTGGAATATTCTGCAGGTACTGGAGATTCTTTCTCCAGCCATCTCTGAACAATCCTCCCCAGGAAACAGATGGATGCGTAGGGTGGTTTTATTTTTATACATAGAAAAGTAAAATAAATGGGCATTACTGGCTTGGTATAAATCCACCTGCAGGATGGCTCACAGGGTTTTCTGTTTAAACAGCTTTAAGTTTTCTGAAGGTATTCAGGTTACGTCAAGGGCAAAGCAGACCACTTGGGATTTGAGCCCGTAACCTCCTCGTTGCCCATCCAACTCCTTAGCTTTCAGCTTATTCCCCCACACTGTGTGGGTCTTGCACCATTATATGTGTTTGGTATCACAATTAGGCCTAATGACCTGGGGAAGACCAAGGAATGGAAGGGTACTGAATTTCTGCATACCTCTTCCACTTCTAAACAGTTGCAAGCCATGTTTCCATGAGGATAGTGAAGCAAATGTACCTAGGACTGTTGAAAATCATCAATTCTGTGGAAAGCCACAAAGACAGGTGTTTCCCATCTGAAAAGTGGTGTCACCGCATTTGGGCAAGACTTATACATGTATGTTGCAGCAGAAATTAATGAATTAATCGCACATGAGAATGTTTTTTTAAATAACGTTTTGAATTGCGTCTGTTTCCCTCAGGCTTAAAGCCCAATTAGACCAATTATTTAGCATTTTCTTGAATTTTCATAGCAAGACTAACTTAACCTCTTTTACATATACTGTACATGTACATATATACTGTATATATATATATTGTATATATGTAAGTATGTATGCATGGGGGGCCAAACAGGAAACATATAATGAAAGCTGATTGTTTCTTGATAAATATACATTGAAACCTGATATATATGTTTTTCTTGATATACATAGATTGAACCTGATATACAGTGCATTTGGAAAGTATTCAGACCCCTTCACTTTTTCCACATTTTTTTATGTTACAGCCTTATTCTAAAATGGATTCAATTCATTTTTTGCTCATCAATCTCATAATGACCTTGCAAAAACAGGTTTTGAAAGATTTTAAAAATAAAAACTGAAATATCGCATTTACATAAGTATTTAGACCATTTGCTATGACATTCGAAATTGAGCTCAGATGCATCCTGTTCCATTTGATCATCCTTGAGATGTCTCTATAACTTGATTGTAGTCCACCTGTGTCCACAAATTCAATTGATTGTACATGCTTTAGACAGGCACACACCTGTCTATATAAGGTCCCACAGTTCAAAGTGCATATCAGAGTAAAAACCAAGCCATGAAGTCCTAGGAACTCTCTATAGACATCTGAGATATAATTGTGTTGAGGCATAGATCTGGGGAAGGGTATAAAAACATAGCTAAAGCATTGAAAGTCCCCAGGAGCACAGTGAAATGGAAGAAGTTTGGAACCACCACAACTTTTCTTAGAGCTGGCCGTCCACACAACACAAATTGAACTTTTTGGCCTGAATGCCAAGTGGTACCATAAAGGCCTGATTGATGGAGTGCTGCAGAGCTCAACCATTAGTAAAACCATTAGCAAAATATTGAGCAAAACCATTACTAAAACAATTGCTAAAACTATAGGAAAGTAATTTGCAAGTAGCTCTGCAATATGTAAAGCCCAAGTGGGTGGTATGTAACAAACCCGTCACATTGTCAAATGCATATGCAGTAGTTTTGGCACTAACCACCACCCATACATAGTTTCAAAGACTTGGCAACATGCAACGATTGTTTGCTGGAAAATTGTACTGCACAACATAACACATCACATGAAGACCCCAAACGTGTCTGTATTAAAATCGGATAGTTAACTACATTTGACTATGTTACTGGTTATATTCACATCCAAAAAGCCACTCTCCCCAAAACCACCAATCTACTCCTCTCTCAGTGTAACACAAACAAGTCCTTTAAATACAGTAGACCTCAAAATTGCCTTCAGCTGTCCGTAGTCCTCCGGTTTTACAGGCTTCAGCTGTGGGACTGCAGGCTGCTGGGAAATGCAGTCTTTCCCTCTCCAGTGGCTCCCAAGAATTAAAGAGGCAGGCCACCATTTCCTCATCCTGCCCCTCCTTGGGATGCCATATATATATATATATACTGTATGTCAAGAAACTACGTATACATATTAAGAACTAACTTATATATGTAACAGGTAGTACCTAGAACCCAGAGGCAACACTAACGAGTAGGGTGTATCTCCCAGTATGCATATAATGGCACCTCCCCTTTGTGTGCCTTGTGTTTGTATAATACCGACACCAATCTAGTGCATGGAATCAGCCCATGGTATGTTTGAAATGTATTTTGCACTTTTAAGGTTAGCGTTAAACTTGGTAACATGTAGACTCTTTTGATGTTCAACCAGTTTTTTATGTGTTTGGCAACAGTCATTTGCTCCATGGGGGAAGCTCCTTATATTGGTCATGTGAAGCAGTCCTCAATTAGCCCAGGTAAATCTGAAAGCATCTAACTGTGACATTGATATATAAACATTGTTTCTGGTGTTTAAACATTACATTTGTGTGTTTTTAACAGTGATAATTTGCTCAATGTGCAACGCTCATCATATCATGTATGAAGACACCGTTCTTAACTGACCCAATTTAACCGAATGTATGTAAACTGCTACATTGCTAACTTTAGATTTTAAATTGGTTACTATGTAGATTAAATTTTCTAAATAGCATATTTCTGTGTTTAGCAGCATTGCTTGCTCCGTGTGCGAAGCTCCTTATATTGTGCATGAAGACATACTTAATTGGCCCAGTGAATCCGAACATATGTATCGCCACCGTGTTTTTATATGTGTTGTCTATATAATTGACCTAGCTTGTTAAACAAATTCCTGGTTTCATTTCCAAAACGCATGGTTTGGGTGCTTCGGGGACGAGTGTTTCCATTCAACATGTCCCAGCCAATAGCGTTTCAAAAGTAGGTCTATTCCGTATGGTTAAATCTAATAGCAGTGCATTGCTTCTAAGATGGAACATTCATTCATTTTCTTATACATACCGTGCTGCTAGACGGGCCCTGGCTATGGTGGGGTAGCATAGCCTTTTAGCTAGGTAAGGTTTCAGCATAGTTGCCTATTATCCATGTTTGTTATAGGAAGGAAAATATGAACGCTGCTCCAACTACATCAGGACCAACCTTCATCTGCATCAACTGTGGAAAAATCTGCCTCTCACAGAAGGTTGCACCAAGATGAAATGACCAAGGGATAATCTATGGTTTTACGAGACTGCGATGCCAATGACAACGGAGCAGCCCTTTCTATAAACAATATGATCTGCCTGTATTTCCACCTGTATTTAACCAGTAATGTTAACTCATTTCACTGCTGACATGAAATTGGTTATTGTCTTGTCCCATTGCATGAGCCTTCTATTGCGACTCAGTCACTGTTTTTCCTAAATATATTTATAGTCCATTCAAGCAACATTTACAATTGTGCCTTACTATCGTTTACGTTGCTGGTGTGTGTTAAGAGCTGTGTTTTAAGTAGGTAATAAATTGGGGAAAGTGCAATATGTCGTTAAATTGGGGTAAGTGCTATGCCGATAAGAGTGTGATTAGTTCCCAGAGTTAGAGACTTGAGTTTTTAGCTCAGCGAGCTAAATCGCTCTCCTGTCGTGTTGAGATCCTCGGTTCGAAACTCGCTGCAGGCAGAACCAACACCGTTACATATACATACACAGCAGTGGTAGCTGGTGAGCTGGGGATAGAGGACTATACACTAAGGGTTGTTGTGCTGCTGATTGTATTTGACTTAATATAATAATTACTACACAGGATACCAATTACTGAATTTGGCAGAGAATTCTGGTGGATCAACCTTCATCACAACATACAACTCGCAATTTGCTCACAATTCAACTCACAATTCAATTAAAATTAAGAGCTGGTTTCTTACGTTAAAACACTAAGAGAAAATATACAACGTAGGCTTGCTTAACAAACATGAAATTATAGACATAAAAATGACATGTAGCAATCACAAAATGAAGAAATGGACAAAAATAATACAAAACCAGGTTTGTCTCCCTCCAAAAAGCACACACATGCAGCCCAGGAACAAAGCAGACAAGTGCTGAGGTGCGAACCGGGACCAGATCTCTGCAGGGAGTGTCGAATCAAACCCTAGAATTGCTTGACTGAACTCAAGTCATCAAAAGGTCACACTTTAAGTGCTTAAAGGAGAGAGACAGGGCCCTTACTTCTCTAGCCCATGCATGATTCATTTACAATTTGGAGGGGGACCAGCACAAGATTGGTTCGGACCCTATTTTATATTTTTCATTTGAGTCACACTACCACAAGACATCTTTTCAGGATCATCATTGAAATGATCCTCTCACGATGAGCATCATTTAAGGGAAGACAGTTTGATTTATACAGAGATGTGGGTTGAGGTATTATTTGAGAAATGGGCTCAGGCAACATTTGTACCATGCAAGAAGGCCAATCGTGACATGCAGACCTCCGCTTTTCTCTTGTGCGCCTGATGCATAATTTCCAGCTCATAGGTACAATCCTCAAAATTGTTGTGTGTGTGAAACAGTAGGCACATGGTGTGCTGATCCACTGTGGACCAGGCTGGTGTCAAAACCACATACCACATATTGCCCTGGTTTCAATGAAGGATAATTAAAACCTGTCAGTGATGACACCAGGGAAGCACACATTTGCATTAGGTCAATGGAGATGGAGATTTAAATTAGGCCAGGCCATATGCTGTTTGCCTGCACAGGATCATAAAATGGACAGACATCCCTGACAATAGCGTACTGGTGTGCACATTAATAAACTCCTATTCAGACCAAATATCTCAATCACATAAAAGAGAGACCTTGAGAGCTATATTAGTCTAGGAACATTTTCTACTTTCATAACCACTTCATAAAAACATGAAAGAAAGCACATTATCTCTGGATTCTATTATGTTCTCACAGAACATAACATTTGCAGTTATTTTCATTTTAAGATAAACCTCCATTATTAATAAAATATCTAATGTAACATATAGAGAGCTTAGAATCACAGAATTCTATCTGCCATTTTTCTAAAAAATGTGTTTTTTCACATCGGTGTTTGTCTTTTCATTGTGCATTAAGCACCTGGAATTCCTTTTTTAAAACATAACGCTAACACAGATGCAATACGAAACAATACAATGCTATGAGACTTGAGCATTCTAAAGCTTGACATCGCAAAATGACACTATCTGCATATAGAACTGATTTGCATATACAGTAGACACTGGGCTGTTAATTTTAATAGCACCAACTTAATTTGATATAAGATGGTTTCTTGTGCTGGTAGATGGCTAGACCTGGATGAGGACACAGCTGGTCTGTGGTTAAGGACCTCTCTTTGATTATAGTGGAAATTAGTGACTAGGATTCCATTGATTCGTTTTATAATTGCTGAATAAAACCCCATGCTTCTTGCCCAGGGGATCCATGTCCTTAAAACCACCCCATAGATATGAAGGTTTATTTAACTTATCAGGTGGAAAGCGCATGAGAACATTCTGAATTGCAGAAGTTTACACTGTTGCATCATATAAAAAGCAGGCAGTTTACACTGTTGCATCATATAAAAAGCAGGCCAACTCCAACACATGGTTGTATATGTTGGTTATGCTGTAGTGAACCAGGTATGCACAAATCTATCTGCAGCCTGTGTTAGCCCAGTAATGGCACACTACAGTTACCCAACTTTATATTATCAGTAAGCAGCCAGTGTTTGCATCCTGAAGGTCCCAGTCAATTTCCCAGAACAGGTATGTCAGGGGTGGCTCTGCATTTTATGGTTCTGGCCTGTTCTGGCTCAGATGTCTAGGTGACTTCCAAACCCAGCTATTAGGTAAACACAGAGTGACAGACTTCAGAATAACTGGAGGGCAAGTACCAGAGCAGATAGCTTAAACCATACTCTAGCACATGTTACACATGCTTCTCCACCTCACAGTTACAACATTTTATTCAAATAGATGTTAGAATTTACGTCTCAGGCTGCACCAGAAAAAAGAGGTCTGCGTGTTGCGATTAGCCTTGTCACATAGTAGCTCAACCAACATCCCTGTATTTAACCAAACTGTCTTTCCCCAAACCCCAACATAGCAATTATCATGAGAGGGTAATTTAAATGGTAACCTTGAAAAGATGTCTTGGGTTAAGTGACCCAAAATACAAATATAAAAAGCGGTGTAGGACAGGCTCCTCCCCTAATCATTAATGAATTATGTGGGTTGGTAGGCCAGGCTCCTCCCCTAATCATAAATTAATTATGTGGGCTGGTAGTTTTTGCATTTTACGGATCTCACACTTTGGCCATAATTTTTGCTTTGTTTTCTGGCTGTGTGTTGGGTGCATCTTGGAGAGGCACACTTGATTTGATTTTTTTTTCTCCTATTTCATCATTGTTACATGTCATTTTTATCTATAGGATTTTTAAGGTAGAGTGCAGCTACCTGTGGATCTTCGCTTTATCTTCCCTAGGACATTCTGCTACAGGCACATGCTAATAAAATCTTAGTTTTTTAAAATCCATTCTGCCACAAACTGCTCTCCCACCCACCCACCCTCAGGAATGCCCAGCCCCTGAAACCCATTTAGGGTGACCAGATGTACCACATCGGTCTGCATTTAGATTTTCCTGCGCCCGCATTGACGGACATTGTCCTGCATTTTAATAGAATAATGAGCAATAAAGGCATATGAGCCCCCATCAACAATATCATCACCCCTGTGCCTATAAACATTTCAGATTCCTCTCTCTTTATTATTTTGATTATTACCACATTTTAAATACAGTGCAAACCTTTAAGAATATAAAATATGGATATGACCCCCGCCACAGCTCTATATCATCATTTGTCCTGCATTTGGACTGTTTGAAACTGGCCACCCTAGCCAAGTCCTTGAATGTCTGTAGCACTGGCTCCGTCCCTGAGGCCAGGTCCTGGACCTGTCCCGTGGCGTCTTTGTTTGTGTAAGGAGCCCCTGTTTCACAGATGAGGCAAACTCTCCTCAAAGCCTGATGCTCGTTACATTAAGCCAGAGGTGATTTAACCCTTCGGGAGCCATGATGATTTATTGGCACGCGGCACGTGTTCCCTATCCTGGTTCAGGAAGAGGGCGTACATATACACATACGTTCATTACAGTTAATGGTCTCCTTTGATCTGTACAATCTATCGGCATTAATATTCCATCCAAATGTCTGAAATAATCTATCCAAGATGAGCATTAGATAACGTCAAAGTTTGAGATCTATAACGAGTGAGGGGCACGGTAAATATATCACAGCAGTTACATTTGAGTTGTTTTTCTCTCTTCCTCTTTTCTCACTCACATCAAAAGTGTTATAAATTTCATGTCCCAGATCATATGCATCTGGCTGCTCTTATAGGAATAATTAATGGTTAGCAGAATCGATTTCTAACACTCAAGATGAAAGAGGAAAGGCGAGGAGGAGATCATATTGCCTGTAATTAGCCGTAATGCATCCAGGAGCACCCTAGTGTAATTTGCTTGCATTCCATGGATTCATGTGAAATGCAGCACTGTTGTCAACAGGACAATTGTGCTGTACACTGTAATTAGGCTCTTAAGAGAGAGGGAGAGATGTATCCAGGGCGGTATCCAGGTGTCTTGGTGCTGTTCCCAATCTGTCTGTCTTGATCCGGCCATCTCACACTCAAACTCTGATTCCCTAAATAAGTCATGACCTCTTCTCCTCAACACATGAGTGGACGATCTGGTGCAAAATGGTCGTCGTGCTTCACCCGGTTATGAGGGTCGTGGCTTTGGTGAGTTAACCAGCACATATCCCTTCCCCACCCCCCTCTCCCTGTGATGCCCTTTGGGGAACCCTTGCCAAAGGTTTTCAAGCCACTACCTAACCCGCTGTGTGGTTAGGAATAAATCAGCTGGTAGTCTGAGACCCCAGGGGGTCAGAGCTCAAAACATCTCCCGACCTTCCATCTTGTTGAATTCAACCACTTCCTTTTACAGCTTATATCCCAAGCAACATTATTCCCTGATGAACATGACAACAGAAAGCAAGCACCTATTTGTCATTCACCAACTGCTGTGCCTTCTCTTAAAGGTTCATCATCATATCGTCTGCCTCGCCTTGACTTTGCACTAGTGGACACTGTAGTGATTTGAAAAATGCTGGTGGGCCAATAGCTGTGCCGAAGACGTTCTACTGGGGACATATTCACACGTATGGATATTATTTACTGACAAGCTGAGACAGACATGTCATGATGTCAGATGATAGATACCATTGGATATCCTTCAATGTTATACTTTTTACAAGCCTCTTCTTAACAGACCTGATAAGGTTCTGAAAATACACTATTTGGGTACTGCCAACACATAGAACCCTGCAAAAGAATGGAAGATTTATTAATATTCTACAATATCACACAAATGTAATATAATGAAATATTCAATTTGAACCATTTGTTGATTTTTTTATTATGTTTAAAATGTTTTTTATTTTATTATACATGTGACCCAGTGACCCTTTTCTATAATGAACTCTTCTGGTACAATCTTATATGATAAATTGTGATTGTATGAGTGAAGTGACATCACAATCGATGATACAGATCTGATGTAACAGGAAGTTGCATCAGATCTTTAAAAATAAGCTTGGTGAAATCTGCTGTCATTGAGGGAATTGCACTGACTACATGTATCTCAGCACTGCTGAACTAGCAGGCTCATTAACACAAACGGAAAACAATATCTTGGTAGTTATTTCAGTTCATGTCAGTTTCCTCCCACATTTATAGAATATGAAAGGAGTCCACACACAGAGGAGAACCATAATTCAGACAGCTGTTTAAATGTGAGGAGGGAGGAGGTTGTAATTTTCTTGGCCTCTTAATGCAGATTGGCCATTTATATTATGAATTTATGAATGCATAGATGGCTGGATAATTAGCTCATGCATTGCAGTGCCATTTTGTTCTCATAATGTACTGTACAACCTTTTAAACCTCGTTGAAAAATGAAAGAGTTTATCATAGTTCTGGTGTTTGACTTGGCACGCTCTAAAAGAAGTAACTGTAAATGGAACATATTTCCATACAATAGATGAGGGCTATTCTATTGGCGGCCCGTGGGCCAAATTCAGCCGAGTAGTGCTGGGCCATGAACTAGCAATGAAATGGACTGGATTTTATCAACATTTGTCCTTAATTTTGACTTGCAATTAAACGCAAGTCCATTTTTTCCAATGACAACAGTATATCTCTCTCCTCTCCCTCTCTCTGAAACGTAAACAACAAAATTATCAAGGGCAAGAACTGGACTTGGTGCATTCAGGGTGCGATATGTTGCCTAGGGAAAAACGTCTTGATTCAGTTTACATTTTATATTACAGGTATTTAGCATATGCTCTTATCTAGAGTGACTAACACAGTTTTACATTTCTTACATGCAATCCATTTGTGCAGCTGGATATTACTGAAGCAATTCTGGTTAAGTACCTTGCTCAAAGGTACAATGGCAGTGCCCCACCTCGGAATCTAACCTGCAGCCTTTTGGTTACAAGCTAAGTTCCCTAACATAGCAACCTCTGAGTTTCAGCCCTCTGGGCTCATCTGGAGCCTGTGGCTGTTCAAGGATCTTACTTCCTCTACCAACCATATGTAATTTGTTGTCAGAGACATGCCTGAGTGGTCTGCGTGGATCAATATGCCTGGCTACAGCAGGGGGTTCATGGGCCTGTGCAGGGAGCTGGGCCCTTGTTGTGGCACACCTTCTGTGTGCGTGTGTGTGTGTTGTAGGTTTGAATCGTAGGTGAGGGCACTGTGGAACAGCACACTTAACCTGAACTGATGAAACACCCCTCCCTCTGTGTTCATGGATAGAATGTAGCATTTAAGTCAAGTGCAGTGTACTGTTGCCGAGCACAAGTATAATGGCTTCATGAATTGAAATTAAATTGATTTCATGTTGAATTGATATTACGTAAAGGGAAAAAAAACATATAAACCACCTTCACTGGAAAAAAAGAGCTCAAAATGGAGAGAAGGCTAAATTAAGAATATCTCTTGTTTGGTTCCCCTTTCAAAATTGCATATTTTTTTGTTATTTGCATTTATAAAAGCTGAGGCCTTTGTCTAACAAACACTGTGGAAGCAATGCAAGGGGCGTTGACTATTCTCAATATCCAGTGGTGTGGTTGTAATGGTCGTTGATTCGTTTGAAACAAAGACATTCAGGCAAATCAGCAACCATTGAAACCACACCCCTGGATACCAAGAACCGCTAATAGTCACAGGCATGGGCCTTCCTCCCCAACTCATTCCAAACTAAAGGGGATGGACAGAAAAACAGCAGTGCTTTTACATTCAGCCTTGGATAGAAATGAATGGATTCCACCAGAGGAATTCAAGGTATTACTTTCTGTTCCACTAAATGGACTGTGTGCAATCTGCCTTTTGTATTTTTATTTCATTATTTATTTATGTGCTGTTTTATAAACTGGGGTAGCGAGAATCTTTCGTCTGGTCAAGCAGCGCTGGCATGTTGGAGCTTATAAAAAAGCAGGCCGTAGCACAGAAACCAGTGTGGAAAATGCGTTTTTGAGAATAATGAACTGGCCATTTCGTCATAAATTTGACATTTTTTGCCATTTAGCAGATGCTCTTATCCAGAGCAACTTACAATGAGCGCATTTAAACATGGCAAGAACAATCACAGCTAGTGCAAGAGCTCAGTATAGTAACAATACAACAGACATCACCGTAGGCAACTGCACACCGTACAGCACATATTTTCTTAACTATATGTACATACAGTGGTCATGGCATGAGTCGAATCAGTGGTAGTGCAGTCTAAAGACTTTCTGTTCAACATGTCTGATGAAGAGAAAGTTAAGAGACTTGCTTTTACTACAATAAGTAATTGGAGTACATAATTGGACGGTGTATCACTAAACCGAACTAATGTATATTTGTATCTTGCATATTTGTATTTCCTACTGAGAAGAGCACTTTGTCCAGGATATAGTTATCTGGTATTTCAGTGTGATATGCCATATGTACTCCATTTTATTGTATTTAAAGTTTATTTTTTAACATCACAAAAAACTGTGCACCTACTGTACATACACAGATGTATTTAAAAAAACATGTATCTTACATACTTTGATGGATGTAGACATGGTTTCTTGCTCATTCAAGTGTATCAAACTACTCCATACAAGTGAAAAACATACTTTGAACTTCTTACTTATACTCTTTTATTTAACAATGTCACAGAGTAAGGTAAAATACAAAACATTGTCAGAACAGTGAAGAAATTAATTTTTTTAAAAAAAAGGGTATTCCCGGAACCAGGGAGCCTTAACAGTCAAATATCCTTGTTTAAAGTTCAGCACTTTGAATACAGAACACAAGTGGTATTACGTGTTAAATCCTCTCACTTATCTGACATGTGAAACCGATTTTTTAATTTAATGTAATATTTACTACACGGGATACCAATTATCAATGATATCATCAGAAAGCTGGTGGATCAGCCTTCATCAAAATATACAACTCACAATTCAATTAAAGTTAAGAGCTGTTTTATTAAGTTACAATACTTAGACACAGATCAAATATTCAATATCAAATCTACAGACGTAAGTTCAACTACCTTAACAAATACTAAATCATATACATAAAAATGACATGTAACAATCACAAAAGAGGTGAAATGGAAGAAAATGATACCAAACCAAGTATGTCTCTCTGCAAATGCAAACACACGGAGCTGAAGTGTGAGCTGGGACCAGATCTGCAAAGAGTGCAGGAAAGTGTAGGATCATCCTTGAATTGTTACTCTAAAACTGCCCAAAAGAAACTGAGCTCAAGCCATCAACAAGTCACACTTTATGTGTTTGGAGGAGGGGGGGTTGGCTCCCTCCTTCTTTAGCCAATGCATGATTAATTTACGATTTGGGCGAAAGCCCGAAACAAGGCAGGTTCAGACCCCTTTTTATATTTTTGTTTTGGGTCACTTACTACCACAAGATATATTTTCAAGGTAACTGTTGAAATAAATCCTCTCATGATTAGAATTGTGGTGACACCAAACAGCAATAGGGCCTGGGGAGAACAGCTTGGTTTATGCTGAGATGTGGTTAAGCTGATATTTGGAGAGACGTAATATGCTCAGCCAAGGAATATTGCTACCATGTGAAAAGACCGTAACACCTTGGACTTACGCTTTTAATCTGGTGGGGCAAAAATGTTACCTCATAGGTAGAAACCCAAAATTGTGGTGTGTGACATAGGCATGTAAGTTTGATGTGCTGATAGAATATGGACTAGGCTGGTGCCATGTTTTTATTGACTATTGCCACACCCAGCCCATGTTGAGGCAAACACCTTTACTGCAGAGCAGATCACAAAACTACTGCGCAGAGGAAAGAAATAAGGAGGAAAATAGAAATTCTATGCCCAGCTGTGTTTTCTCTACTGTTCTCACCTAACTAGACCCCTCAATATTTGGCCATGCTTTTTTGAAAATCTGAACTTAGACCTGATAGTGCAATTCCCTGCTTGTGACATGAGCCCCCCTTTGCCAAAGCTGGTCACAAATAGATAATATGTATACTGAGGTGTACTGACAGATAATTAGTATAAGAATACCTCCAAACTTTCAGCCAATTTATATTATCACAATAAAAATGCTGAAGGCGCTTCAGAGCGGTTGAGTTTTCTGATCTGATCTCTGTGTTTGATGTTACGGAGCTGAGCACCATTTGAGCCACCTGTAAGCATTTCCTCTGCTTTGAGGTTTGGCCATCAGATTAATCTGATCAGCAGATTTAAGCCTCAGAGCCATGGATCAATCAAGGTTTACTGTCCTCTAAACCCTGATTAAAACACTGCAATAAAGCCATTCATCTGCAATAAATCTGAATTGCTCTTCGTCATGATTAATATATGTGTGACCACAGTTTGGTCTCATGCCCTTTGTGTCACTATGGTCAGATGTCATCCTATCAACGGGAAGGACATGAGACCAGGTTGCTTTCAGTTTCAGTTTCAAAGACTTTCCAACTGGAATATGTATTCACAGACCCAAAAATGTTTTCAAATGTTTAGGATTTGCAGATTTAAATTCTGGATATGAATGAATTATGCCTGTATGACAAGCAAAACTTGCCCTGTGATGTCACTGAGGAAGACCACAGGGAAATACATTTTTTGTGTTTTTACCCTCAATCATTTTAAGGCATGACCATTTATATTATCTTTCATACCACCATTCATGTGAGGGTGTGAATGCATGGAGTTAAAATTAAGCAAAACCACAAGATTTCTATGCAAACAACCAAGTGGTGAAAAATTGAAACCAAAAAGAAAATAATTTGAATGTAAACTGGGTTAAAACTTTTATTCCAAAAAGAAAATAGTTTGAAGTTAAACAGCTGAAAAACTTTATTCCAGTCCTGTTTTGTAATTTTTAAAAATGTTTGCTTCGGAAAAAAAATCTGTCTGGTTGATTCAACATTGATTTTTATGAAGCCGTCATCCCCTTTAACTGTGAGTAAAATTTAAGAACAAATGTTTATTGAATCCAGATCATGGTTTCCACATCACCTGAAGCGAGTTTCAGCCCAAACTCCCTTCAGGTCTGTATAAGGCAAACTAAGCTTTGTTGGCGCAATTTCAAGGTGCAAAGGTATTTCTAATTCTGAGCATCGACCACTAAGAAATCGTTGAACACATAAATCGGCGTAAAGATTGCTGGGCTCAAATTCCCAGCTTTTAGAGCTGGAAAACAAATGGACCCTCAAAGCTGAGTAAAAGTGCAGAGTGTGTGTGTGTGTGTGCTTGTGTATATGTGTGTGTCCAGGGGGATCTTTTTCAGATAACTAAACTAAACTGATAACTAAAGCCTGACATTCCTCAGGGGGGTATTGTGTAACTGATTGAATAACTGAAGTCCACAAGCCTGGACTCTCCTGTGGTGTGTGCCATGTTTTGGCCTCGACCTGCGGATTAAAGACTTGTTTTTGTTTCAGATAACTGCCAAAATAAAGGAAACACTTATGCATACTTCAAATAAAGGAAAGTAAGTAAGTAAATAAATGAAAAAACATATATTGAAAGCAGGTGTGGTTCCTGACTTAATTCAGCAATGAAGCAATTAACATCCCATCATGCTTAGGGTCATGTATGAAAATGCCGGGCAGGCCCAGTTGGCCATTATTTTTGGCTACCATGGCTAGAAGAAGAGATCTCAGTGACTTTGAAAAAAAAGATTTTTGTGGCAAGTTTCAGTGACAAAGACTGTTCAACTTGCTGATGTTTCACAAGGAATAGTGGCTAAGGTGATGTTGGCCATCAACTAGGATCAACTGTAGTTGAAAGCTCTTACTCCTCGACCGCATTAGTTGGAGATGCAAGGCAAAACAAACAAGTAACTCAGTTGACATCTAACACATGAACAGGGAGTCAAGATACTATGGTCGGGTTGCAATGCAACCTCTAATTACAGATAAAATGCACATTTGAAAATAAAGTGGTTCAAAGAACACAGACAGTGATCTATTGAGCAGTGGAAAAAAGTCCTACGGTCAGATGAATTATAGTTATGGGAGATTCTGGAGTGGTGCCTGAAACAGCATTTTCCTCACGATCAACAAAACACCAAATTATAGAATTTCTTGTGGAAGTATGGTGTTGTATCCCTCCAATACAGCTCCAGACACTTATAGAATCTATGCCAAGTCATATTGAAGCTGTTCTGGTGGCCCGTGGTGGCCCAATACTGTATTAAGACACTGTATTAAGTGTTTTTATTTATTTTGCCAGTTACCTTTACTTCAGCAGAAATACGTTTTGATTCAGTAAAAATTGTGAAGAGGTATTGATCCTTACATGCTGTGGATATGCTCCTCATTTTGCTGGCTCCAGCTGTGCAACTGTGTGCCTTCTCCTCTCGTTAGAACGGCAGGAGCCATATATGTACATTTCCTCTGCTGCCTTATGGATGTGGTACCTGCACCATAAAGTACTTCACTATATTTAATTCTATGTTATTATTATTATTATTATTATTATTATTATTATTATTATTATTATTATTTGTAGTAGTAGTAGTAGTAGTAGTAGTAGTAGTAGTAATATCAGCAAGATAATTATTTGCAGTGTCGTGGAAATTAAAACTCAGTAGGATCAGAGAGAATTTCTTTAAACAGTATTAAAGCTTAAATTAAGAACAGCTGCATGGAGACCCGTGTCACGCAGGACAGCGAATCTCCCGCCTTCAAATTCAAATTGATATTTATATCCAACACAACGGAAAGGGAGGGAACAGAGACCTGAGGGAGGTAACGGGGCGTTAACATACGGGTAATAGAAGCTATGGGGTCACATGGAGGTAAAACAGGGGGAAGTATAGACGATTTAGGGGAGTTATAAACCAATGGGAATGACGTTTCCTGCAGTGAGAGAAAATGTCCCAAAAGAACAGATGTTCTTTTGAAGTTGTGATGCGAAAACCTTTTGTCAGCCTGGCCACTCCGAACTGCAGTGTCCCACTGATTTTATTAGTGTCTGCGTGTCCCCTCTGGATGTTCCTCTAGCATTCCAACTTAATACAAAATGTTTACTTCCACAGCAGTAATCATAGTAGCAGCAGCAGCTGCAGTTATACCAGTTTTAATAGTAGCATACATCTACTCTAAATTGTACATGATTGACAAGAAAGGCTGTCATCATGAACTACAGTTGAATGTCTACAGAATGTCTTTATAGCTGCATAACTCAGAATGAAGAACATATGAGTATTAGGATACTGGGAGCATCTCTGTCTCTGAAAATGGCTGTGAATGTGGTTTTACCTGTGTTTTGATTTTACGAAACACCTTTACCTTTGTGTTTTGATTTTATCAATCACCTTAATGACATGTAAATGCAAACATGCAGTGGTCCTGATGAAGATACGAGTAGTTACGGTATCGCTAACAGGCCCCAGCAACCAATGTTTATGAATCCAAAAAGTCTCAAATAGGATGGTAACAGCCCTCATAACCTCAGAAACACTAAGGCCTTTATGAATAATACCTTCAATGTTTTGAAGTGCAGATCACCTGCCTCACCATTCACACCTGTCACAAACATCACCTGTCCCCTTACTCTGCCCCCCCCTCCCCCGCCAGGATCCACGTTCACACCTGTCACAGGCAGAGACCTGCGCTTTCCTCCGGGGATATGAAATGAATCACGGCCAAGTCCTGCAGCTCGTCTCTCACATTAGCCTACCTCTCTGACAGGGCATGTGCGTGAATCATCAATGAAGCTAGATTTA
This sequence comes from Aldrovandia affinis, assembly GCA_029706075.1. Classification (NCBI taxonomy): domain Eukaryota; kingdom Metazoa; phylum Chordata; class Actinopteri; order Notacanthiformes; family Halosauridae; genus Aldrovandia; species Aldrovandia affinis. The sequence goes on from JAINUG010000100.1 coordinate 1,439,050, forward strand.
GCTTTCTTGTGTGTGTGTGTGTGTTATGTGTGTTGTGTGTGTGTGTGTGTGTGTGTGTGTGTGTGTGTGTGTGTATGTGTGTTTGTAGGTGCATGTGAGTGTATCTTTATGTTCCTGAAGAGGTGGCACAAGATAACTCAGCTCCCTGTCACTGCCAATATACTTCTCTGCTCTGTGTGCACATGTGTGTATGTGCTTCTGTACCTGCCCTGACATGTAAGAGTGCTCACATGAACAGGTGTAGTCCCTTAACTGGGACTACAGGCAGGGGATAGACACATGGGCGGCATGGGGTGGCAGCTGCCACCCTTGAAATGAATTCTGCCACCCCGCTTGCCACCCCAACTCCAAGCTTAAAAAAAAAAAAAAACAATCTGTGTTGTACCTCACAATGTTGTTGATTAAAATATTAGTAAAATTGTATTTAAAGTATTTTCAGTTATACATCTTAGATTTATCATAGTAGGACACAGAATTTGACAAAACCTCTTTGAGCAAAATGCTGTTCACTCAGACACTCGGTTCCCCAGTCAGCTCTGAATGCTCACCTTCCTTGGTTTCTGCTTGCACACAGGTGGGTTAGTTAATTAAGTGCTCTGAAATTGTGTGCCTTCATTTGCCACCATATAAGTTTATTTGTGAAAGAGTACAATAATTTTGTTCACAATGGAACCTTTTGCATGATATGTAATGTTTGCAAACACTACTAGACAGACATGTCCTTTATTCTACTGATGCTAACATGAAGCTAGCTAGCTGTATCGAGACCATTACAACTGCTGTTTGCACAGTCTGTTCATTGTTCTTGTCGCACATTTAAACAAATTCAAGGCTATCGGTATACTGCAAAAATTAAATTCTGAACATGCCATGAAAGTGGCTACAAATAAGTTATCTGCCTTCCTAGCTAACTCTGCTTCTGCATGTGAGTAATTTAGCAATACTTAGCATTTAATCCCAGAATGCAAAAGTGATGAATTAGTAAAATGCTTTGCTGGACAGCATATGACAACTAGGGTGGCCATACACCTGGCATTATGCTGGACAGTCCGGTTTTCAAGCGCTCTGTCCTCCGTCCAGCATGATCCTCAGCACATATGTCCTCCTTTTGAAGTCTAGACTAGAAAAATACTAAATTCTTCATTAAATCATGTTTTAAGATTCGAACGTGCTTCTTATTGGTTTATGTATTTGTCAAATAACGAATCGCCTGTGTCATTGGTCAAATAAAAGTCAACAAATGCCACGCTTTAAATTGATGTTCTTACGTACACTTTTTCTTTAAGTGCTATCATAGCCAGCCCTGCAAAATGCTGAAATGGAAGACTTCATACAACCCAGAGTGGTCAGAAGAGCACAGATCTATTTCTAAAAGCAGAAAAGATGCCTTAATGTACAATGTGTCAGGGTGAGGTGGCCAACAGAAGGCTTCTGGAAAATACCAGGAAGGGACAGAAATACCAAAAATAGACCTTCCAGCTATTGTGAGTACACATTTTCAATCTCAGTCTATGGTTTTAAATTGGTCATATAATTACATATTAAATTGCCGCTGCCTGAAATGTCCTCTATTCTGGGGTTTAGGAAATGGCCACCCAAATGGCAACCGCCATATTCAGCTCTTCTGAACTGGAACAAATTTTTTTATTTGTAAAAGGATAAAAATGATTTTTAGTTCAGTGCATTTTTTAAATGTGCAAATGGATGATATATTTTCAATAAAGTTTGTAACTTGGATCAATTCTATATGGGTCATGCAGATTTTAAATCTCAACTGAGAGGCCTGTAACACACCTATGCTATTTCATATAGGCTAACTGAATCATATCAAGCTCTTCATGTTTATTCATCATTATTCCAGAGTAATTTGTGTTTATTCGGTGACCACACTGTACAGACCTAGTTGGCCAGTACAATACTATGTCATTATCAGACATTTTGTTGTTTTCTGAGTTGTAAATCACATAGTTGTGTCCAATCAATACAATGTTATTTCATTATCTTATTGTGCCATTCATTTTGTTGTTTTGTGAGTTGTAAATCACATATCCTGTCTGTGTCCAATCACATATCTAATGTTATTTCATCCTTTGTTTATTTATCTTTCCCAGTCATGTTTATTGTGCTCATGCCTCTGCAGGCCCTGACGGCCCACCACCCCATGTGGACACGCCACTGACTACAGGACATCCTTAACTGAACCTGTGAGAGACCACACACCTCCTCAGGACACCCTCAACCGTGAACCTGTCAGAGACTGCACTCTTAACTGTGAACCTTAGGGAGACTCTAGGCCAACCGCATTCAACTTTTTCACTACCCTCTCTTTGTAAGGCATGCTTTATTGCAATGAGAGCCATCTGGAGATCCTGACAGTTTCCCCTGCATAACACACCACTTCAGTCACTCCAACAGAACTATGCTGCCACCTCTGAAGGGCGTGAAGGTAACTTGTTAATTAAAACGCCCCTCTTATTGGGGACACGCTTCCCCACTGACGTCTTCAGCACACACTCAAATGTGCAATGTCACACACAGCGTGACATGGCACTTATAGCAGAGGGGAAAAGCAGAAATAATTGTGTGGAAAATGTCCCTCATATCGTTGGAGTGGAGAATTTCATTGTGTCAAAGTGTTAGATCCCTTTGTAACAAATTGTGCTTTGACTGGGATGCAGTGAATAAGCCAAGACCCATTCAGCCGCAGCCAAAAGATATTGATGCTTGAACTCACCAGAACTCAAAATGTGTAGTGATAAATAACTGCATTGTGCTCTCTCTGCTCAGTAAATCTACGCAGGGACTTGGTTATGGCATATTGCTTTATATATGAGCCTCTTAATAATATAAAAAAATAAAAATGAGATAAAGTCTTTGCAGTGGCCTTTGTGATAGTATTTAGTTAGGGCATATTGCTTTTCAAACCACCTGCTCAAAATGCTTTTCAAAATAAAATGTAATAATTATAAAAGTAATAATAAAAATATATATAACACAGGATTACAAAGGAAGTGAAGTATTTGCAGTGGACCTGCTGGAGTGGCAATGACATGTAGTGATAACGCAGTTATTTATGCCCCCACTGCTTTTCAATTTCAATTTGATTTGATTTTAATCACCATCTCAATTCTATAGCGTCACTGCTTTATGAGTCTCCTTCAGTCTGCCTGTATGCTCTGGCCAGGGTCAATGGAAATGCCATTTAGATTCTCTTGGCTTAACAGAATATTACAATTGTTGGGTTGTGTGTGTGGGTGGAACATATAAGTAGAGATTTCACAGATGATTTTAAAGCAAGGAAATTGTCATCATATTAGATTCATTCTAATATAAGATTAGATTAATTTAGGTTAAGATTACATTGAAACAAAAATGATCAGAATATCCAAGAGAGCGCTGACACAATGTTGTTACCCATGTTACGAGTTTTGCTTACCCACCTATGAGTGCTGTTTTCCCAGCATGCCTTGCACGTGGTGAGCAAGTGAGCAAGTTAGTGCTTTTTATTAATAATTTACTGTTTTATTCATTTTTATTGTCATGTACACTACCGGTCAAAAGTTTGAGTACACCTGCTGGAAACTAGGTTTCTCTCATAATTGACAATGCTTTACACCGTATACATTTCTGTAAATACTTTAAAATGACAAAAACACATGTAACAATGAACAAAATGAACATCAAAGAAATGTTCAAGAAAATTTATTATTGAATCTTGGATTCCTCAAAATAGCCACCCTTTGCCGTGATAACAGCCTCACAAACATGGGCCATTTGGTTAATAAATTTCAGCAGGAAATCACCCGATATGTCTTCCCAGCTCTCCTGCAGCAATTCCCAGAGAAACTTGTGGGTTGCTTTGCTTTGACTCTTCTGTCCAGTTTTTCGCATACAATTTCTATGGGATTGAGGTCTGGACACTGGGCAGGCCAGGTCATCAGTTTGAGTTGTCCTTCACGTTCCTCCTTCACCAGGTAGTTCTTGCACAACTTCATGGTGTGTTTTGGGTCGTTATCTTGCTGAAGAATGAAGGAGTGCCCGATTAGCCATAGTCCAGATGGAAGGTGTACTCAAACTTTTGACCGGTAGTGTACATGTTTGTAAAACACAGCCTATGCCAAAGTTTTGCAGTTTGTGGTTACTGTCAGTGTGAATTATTGCAAAAAAAATACGTTTCAAGACATTTGCTGATTTCAGTGGCATTAAACTTTATTTAACTTTAAGCTCTGTTAGATCTGAAGCCTTCAATGTGGAGGTTTTTCAGTCTTGTTTTTTGTCTTGGAAACCCACATGTATCTCCGTCCTGTGATTATATATAATATTTGATTTAAATGTGTTGTTCTGTGCCCCTGTTGTTGTAAAAAAGAGCCCCTGTCCTTTTGGAATGTAGTGTTGAACCTATTGCAGATTTGAATGTCTGTTTTGTTTTCCGTCATTTGGAATGTCAACTTAAATAAAAAAAATAAAAAAAATAAAAAAATAAAGATTAAATAAATGAAATAAAAACTAAATAAAGTGTTCTGTGTGACTGATATCTGGCTCCCCAGAGAAACATCAGAGCTCTAGGGTCTGTTTCCTCCTAAGGTTTCTTCCTATTTGTTCCACCAAGGTAGTTTTTCCTTGCCATTGTTACCTCATTTTTGGGGATTCAAGTTTTTTTAAACAATTGTTTTGTAAAATGCACTATACAAATTCATTTTGACTAATTGATTGATAGTAGTTGCAGGCCTCTAACTTCCTTTCCTCTCCGTCCTGGAATAATCCCAAATTGCTAGTTCAACTGGTCTGAACTGAAGATGTTCTGTCCTGGAGATAAACAAGTCTTTATTATTTAAATTAAGTAATCATGATGTGCTTTGTAGATTCAATTTTAGTTTTTTGGGGGTTTCTCAAGCAGATTACAGTTGCTTAATGAATGAACGTAATAATGAATAATAATAAAAAGAACACCATATCAACAGGAACTATGGATTTTAAAAATCATATTTTATTCTTTTTTAGGTCAACAAAGGTTAATGTCCCACATCATCTTTCAGTAAATGTTTAATCTAAGGATGGCTTTCACAGGTGTTTCCTATTTATCTGATTTCCTTGCATACAACCACTGCCAGCCAGCTACATGCAGTGGACTACAGTGGAAATGTAAAGACAACTGGTGATTATTTGCTGTACTGGGTCATTCTTGCCCTCTGCCCACCACTTGGAGAGGGTCATCTCAGTATTTTATTCTTCCCCTGGGGGACAATGTATTGAGATTTGAGATTTGTTAATATTGAAAGTTCATTCCAAACTGGCAGGCAGTTTTGTTTTTTACACTTTTTACAAAAAATATTTTTTTAGAGAGCTATGTGGAACAGCTTGCCAGTTCATATAGTGGAGGCACAGACAATTGGGGTATTCATGTCCAGGCTTGATGCAGTACTGGGTATTCTCTAGACTAGAAAATGAAGAGCCATGGGCCATACTTCTCATACTTCCCAGAAGTCAGACTATGTTCTTGGTTAACAAGCACTGTTGTTTGATTCTTACAAAGAATCTTACCATGTTATGGAAACTTGAGGGTCACAGGCACAGGGGTATTGAGCAGGTATTCAGTAAAGCAGGTAGGTCAGGGAGGCTTGTTGGTCAGCCCTAGGCTATGCAGCACTTTATAGGCCAATGCGAGCCAACGAGCAACTGCAGCTGGGTGGACCTAAATTAAACATCAACCACCTAAACCCCAAGCACAGCTTCCTCCCCAAACTCACTCAACAGAGGGAGATGGATAGATTTCACACAAACTGGTGACTATAGATTTCTGGGCATTTAAGAAGGCTTCATAAATTGTTAGTAACTCTGTTATACGTCTTTAAAATAATACAAATATATTTATATTTCAGCAATAAAAGTTTACAGACTGAATCCCCAGGCAAGGTTATAATGCACAGTGTTGAAATGGGAGTACATATAACATAGCAACCATGAATATTGCAACCCTGGCCTTCTATCACAGATGCTATAATTTATTAATGTTGGACTAAAAATCCACAAAAAAATTTAATGGAATAACTGGGAATACCTAGAATAAAGTTATTAATTCTTTATTAACATTTTGGAGTGTAAGTTCTGAAAAAGAATGGTACTTGGTGAATGAGTTACTTTAGCATACGATTAAAAATAATGCTCAATTCAGCAGTTGATCAGACTTTCTATTAGTCATGTTCAGGGCTAGTTTTATAGGAGCCCCCTACCTCAACCCCCACCCCGCATAATTACAGCAGAACCTCAGAGATACAAACTTTAGAGTTACTCTCACAACAGCAATAAGAGTAAATAACATTACTCAATATTATGGTATTATGAAAATATTGCTTACAATAGGAAACATTGCTTTTATTGAGTTGCTTTCTGAGACCTGACAGTATACAAATGTGTAGGAAACTGCTGAATACATGAAAAATCCAATTGAACATTACATGTAACTTCACAGATAATAAACTGAACAGCTGCAAATACAGCATTGCTTGCATTGGCCATTTTAGCCAGCTTGTTAGATACTGTAGCCTATTAATAAAACTCTATACTCATTATTCAGGAGGATCTGATTCAGAATTGCACCAGAGACTTATGAGCTAGTTTCATGTTTTGAAGATGTGTAGCGAAGTGATTCATTCAGTATAAATCAGCAACACATCACACTGTTGTCAAAATAAAGGTATAGAAACAACTGTACACTGAGCACAGTCCTTTAAGTAGGCTGTTGTTCTTTGAGAATCAAAAGGAATGGCTAACAGGGCAGAATGACAGATAAACTGTCTAATCTTTTATTTTAGAGCTCCTTTTCTATGAAATAGCCTCCCCATTTCTATTAGGGAGGCTGATTCCACTAATGTTTTTAAATCCAGACTCAAAACATACTTATTCACTCAATTTTATGGCTGAGTTTGGAATACATATGCGCACACACACACATACATACACATACACAGTTTTAAAAATTATATTAATTTGAATAAATTTTAGTTTTGCTTTGTTTTCAGTTTTTCTTTTCTTTTGCATTTCTGTTAAGCAATGAAAAGTGCTATATAAATTAGGGTTATTATTATTATTATTATTATTAATCAAATGTTCTTTTTAATTGTGTTTGAAAAAACCTAATTTAAGTATGTTATTATTTTTGAGAACCTAGCCTACACCACACAAGGTGAAATTGGTATATTTTGACGTCACTTTCAAACTTTGAACATTTCAGAATTTTAAATGACTCCCCTTCCCAAAGTTCGTATCTCTGGGATTCTACTGTATAAAGCCCTACTGTATTACTGCATTTTAAGTGAGAGATAATTGTTGGCAAAACCCTAAAAAGAGGAGAAATTCACACGAGCACAGAAACCAAAGTCACCAAACACACAATACTTTGATACCTGCTACGATACGGTACTAGGGGTTTGGTGTCCAATTTGTACGTATCTTTGCTTATAAAAGCTGCTTTTTAAACCAATGGCCATCAATTGCCTCATGGCATAAAAATCTGTCCCACTCTGATGCTGGGTCAATTGTGAAACTGTTTTGTGTAATATATTTTTCATCCAGAAATCCAAATAACCAAATGATCCAAAACAATTACATGCACAGATTTCACTCCATCCCTTGTAAGCTATTCATGATGAAATTAAATCATAAAATTAAACTGCTCCCTCGTATAATAATTCCTAATGAGATTTTTCCACCTGTGTGCTCCTGGAGTCTTTATTCATACATTGAGAGAGGTTCTCTTTCATTTTGGAAGCTTTTTTTCCACAAATTTGTCTCCCATTTTATCAAAAAATGTCCACCCAATGTGTTGGCATGGGAAGAGGGGTTTTGTTCATTTTTAATAGATTGAACACACCACTACAACTTTCCTCCTTTGCTCCCCACACTATGATGTGCTCTGTTGTGAGTACCAGAGAATCAGTGATCTTACTGCATGTGTTACCCAAATAATGCAAAGGAGCCACAAAGGAAGTGGATACTGCTGTCTGCATAGAAAAAACACACTGCCGTAAAAGAGAACTGCAGCTGTATGATGACAGCTTGCCGTCTTCTCTCATTTCCAGAACCTGTGTTATTTTATGCTAATGACAAGATAAACTCATGCCAAAGCTTAGTGTGCTTGCAGCTCGAAGTGTCAAAATGTCAGAATCAGGAAAGTGGAGCTTTGTGAGCAATGTGAAATACCTGAAACTGCCTTTATGGGTTATTTATACCACCTTTATTTATATAACATTAGCATGTGTTCAGTAAAATAGTAATAATAAAGTGTCTTGTGTACACAAAGGGGCTAAGTTATATATCGTATATGTATATATATAGCTCACATTCCCAATTAGTGGAGGAACAATCCAATGCTTGCTTGAATTCTGCTTCACATTGTTAGGAAGGGCCGACATTAAAGGATTGAAAAGAACCATCACTATGAGTACTTGGCCGCCACATGTCAATTAACCTGTGGTAACTTTTCTGACACCACCTGCTTAAAACAGGGAAAGTCCAAAGGATTGAGGCCAAACTTTCATGACCTGTATTCATATTGAAAATAAAGATCAAGCAAGCTTTTGTCCTCTGCTCCATGTGAGGTTTCTGTCCTCCCTGAGCTTAAGAATAAGCAGGGACAGTAGGAATCTTGTTCATCCATTCACATGTACCACTAATTGAATAAAGAGGCATTTGGAACATTTAAACCTGAGTCACTCCAACGTCAGGTACCAGGTATGGGTGTAACTGGTAACCTCTCACCTGTGCCGTTGCCCTTTCTGTGTTGGCTGGAGCATCCAGAAAGGTTCAGACAGCAGCGCGTGACCATTGGGGGAACACAGGATACACACGACCATGCAATGTGGCCCCTCCAGAAGGTAATCATGTTGAGAAAGCCCACTCCCCCTCAGACCCACCATGGTGAGGCCTGAAGGAGACAACAAGGCATAAACTACAAAAACCACAGCCAAAGGGAATGTGCATTGGACGAACAAACTGACAGGCTCTCGTGGTCAAGACTCCCACTGAACGGATGGGGGGAGATTGTGGGGGAAGACTAGTTAATAATTGTATAACAATAAAATAAAATAAATAATTATAACAACGGATACCACTAGACTCTCCAAAGTAAATAATAGAAGAGGTGCAGTTGTTTCTCTAGTGCCCTAAGCTGGAGAGCTTTTGTTGTATTTCAGTCTACAGCAGCTTCCCTGGATAAGTGCTTAGCAACAGACTCAGCCATTCTTGGTGGTGAGCCTGACACAAGTGTTTTCGCTGTGCCACTCCCTCTGGCACCTTTCATATCTGACCTTCACCTTTATGACCAAAGCACAAGAGTCTTTGATAATAGAGGTCAGATATAAAGACTAATATCAGGTCTGGCTTTCTCAGGTGGCACTCCTTCATCCTGAGATGCAGTTCCTAATAAATTTCCCTGTCCAGGTTCTTAGCCTCCTTAACAAGCATGGCTCAGATTGTATTGTGCCTTGTAATTCTCACCTCCTGGACAGCTGGAAACTGTCTAACATTTTGAGAACAGGACTTGACCCTACCAGAGCATTTTCTATACTTTATTTTGGCATCCTTATGCCCTCAGTTGAGGGATTCTCGGCTCGGGTATACAGAAGCTCTCAGTTAGAAGGACGGCATAATATAGCACTTACAAAATCCTGCATGGTGCTACTGATTTTATCACCCTGAAAGCATCCAATACCCTTGGTCTGCACTGGCAGATTTATCCACTGACCAATCTCCTCCCTTCTGCAATCTTCTAAAGAAGTATGAGCACCGGACATTTGGCTATCAACAGAGCTGAGTTTTAACACTTGTTACAATTGTTCAATTCAAGCCTTACAAATTCAATACGAAGTAATTCAAATTAAATTTGTGGTGGCACTAATGTTGCTCCATACCAAAGGTTCTCAACGTCTGGTCTTACATCAGATAAGAGCAGCAATTTGATCAAGGTTGCTAAGTCACTTAATTTGTCAAAGCTGTGTGTTTGAGAAATGCTTAGCAAAGTGCTTAGCCAACTTCAAGATACCCAAACCCCCGCTTGAATTCCTGGAGTACAGCAAGCCCGGTAACCGCAACTATGCCTTAAACAGCAATGTTGACAAAGCCATCAATTTTGGTCAAGTTTGTGATATTGACCTCTGCATGATGAAACTGATAAATGAGCCTGTGGATGGCATGGTCAATAAGGTTCATCACTTTCTGAGAGAGCTGCAGCTGATGTTCCATTGTCAATGAACATAAGATAAAATACATAAAACATTAAAGAACTCAAACATTTTCCACATAATTATCTCCAATTAACATCATTGAAAATAAAGAACAAAAGATTCTGGAATATATAGTAGGCCCAAAACCTACAATATGTGTGGCAGTCTAAATAAACACACTGGAAGTCGCAGCCACACATTTTTGTTAAACAGACAAAAATTGGCAAAAATTGGTTGTTGCTGGAAATATTCGTTTTTTTCCAATGAATTAGACTGTTTAAACCCTGTACAGTATACGTAAAAATAATTTAGGAAAACTGAGCAAATGTTAGCACATCCCTTTTTAGCTAGCCAGCTAACACACATGCAGTCAATCAGACCAGTTCAGAAACAAACTAGCTAGCTACCGCTACAGTGAAAATGGTACCTCATTACCATAGATGTAGTTTCACATCCAAGGTCGAATTTACAATTGGTCAAATAACCACTTTAGAATCATTTCACTATCACAGCTGCATTTCTCCTACCACCGCTGATGAGCGTTCTGTGTTTATCGGAAATGTATCTATCAAAGTTTCTGAATGATTTATCAAAATGTATGAAACGTATCTATCAAAGTTTCTGAATGATGTATGATCAAAAAGACAAGGGCAACATTGCAGGTAGAAGTTCTGATTTTGCATTTTATTTTTTCCATGCTTCTGACACTATGTTTGAAACCAATGTCTGGGCAGATAAGCCTGTCTCTGCTGTAAACCGGTCAGTTGTCATCCAAAACCACTCGTGCTTCACACTCCCCCCTTTCCGTTGTTAGCACAGTAACTTCAGAGATGGCTGCCTTTTGTGATAGTGCTGCTATTGCCAGTTGTTTAAATTGTCCCAGCTCAATATGAGCAATGTTGCAAGCAGATCCAATTTAAGGGAAGTAATAATTGACTATTTCACAACCAACTAAGCTGACAATGACAGCGATCAAATGTTTCCATTGGTGTCCAGTCAGCATCTGCTGTGCTTCGGTTTATAAATCATGTAGTTTCAAATATAATTTTTAATTTTAATTTGATTGAGTGTATGAAGAGTGTTGAGCACAGACATGTCCATACTATTTTGTTTGATTGATTGTGTGTAAAAAATTAAATAATAAAAAGCCCAAATCACACGCCCCTTCGGTTTATAAATCATGTAGTTTCAAATATAATTTTTAATTTTAATTTGATTGATAGTGCATCACTAGAATGAAGGTTGTTTAGAACCTGTTTAAAAATAGGAATCCCTTATTGATTGGAATTGTATATGTACAAAAATATGAATTGCTATATATTGCACTGAATGTAAATGTAAAAATGTACTAAATATCTGGTCCTTCATTAATGACTGGAAGAGTCCATTGGAATAAGGTTTAATTTACAGTTATCCTGTGCAGACCACATCTGAAGTCACTGCTGCCAATTTGACACCCCCCCCAAAAAAAGAGAAGAACAGAAAATCCATGTTCTGCACAGCAAAGTCATGGCCGCCTGTATCGATTGAAGTGTCGGTTGTGAATTATTGATTTTCACCTCGGACTGTTCCTCGGCAACCCCAGCTGTGTGCATTATTCAAGCGCATGCATGTATTCTGTAATGTGTACTGATGCGTGATCCACACATCCTACCCGACTGTGAGGATTCACTCCTGCATTCATCATTTGGATAGCTAAGGGTCTGAGGTTTTATTAAAAGTTAACAATCTTACCACATTTCCTGTGCTGGTTGTTTTGACAGATTTTGATATTGGCACTGCATTCCTCAAGATATTCTAAATGTGTTTAATGTGACCTTATCTGTTTATGTGCCTGTTACATTACTGAAAGCAATGTCTAACATGGTTCCACTGACTAATATTAAGTGCACAGATTCACCAACATACCTTGCAGTTGCTATGATTAACAAAAATATAATTGTTAGTGAATATATAGGCAAAGCAATAGGCTGAAAGCAGTTTCATAACCTTGTAGAGACTGTTTTCTGTATATGGGGACAATATCAAATCATAAACAAATCAAGTAAACAAATCATTTGATTAAACACTTTTGTAACACAACGAGTTGTGGGTAGTGACCGAAAGAACGAGATTTTACAAGCGGCTGAAATGAGTTTCCTCCGCAGGGTGTCTGGGCTCATTTTAGAGATAGGGTGAGGAGCTCGGTCATCCGGGAGGGGCTCAGAGTAGAGCCGCTGCTCCTCCGCGTCGAGAGGAGCCAGATGAGGTGGCTCGGGCATCTGGTTAGGATGCCTCCTGGACGCCTCCCGGGTGAGGTGTTCCGGCACGTTTGGGAAGACCCAGGACACGCTGGAGAGACTATGTCTCGGCTGGCCTGGGAACGCCTCGGGATTCCCCCGGAAGAGCTGGACGAAGTGGCCGGGAGAGGGAAGTCTGGGTCTCCCTGCTTAGGACGCTGCCCCCACGACCCGACCCGGAGAAGCGGTAGAAGATGGATGGATGGATGGACTTTTGTAACATTTCTATGAAACCGGTCTTAATAATCCAAATGTATAAACTCCTTGATAGTTATTGTCCAAACACTGGAAATGAAGGATGTGACACAACCGTGCAATTAAAGAAATGACCAGTGCACACTCCTGGAGCTTCCACTCACGTATACATTCATAAATAGCGAGCTCATTACACATTTATACAGCTAGATATTCACTGGAGGTAGGAGCTGAAGTTAGGAATAACAGCCCTGCCCAACGATCAGCGTTGTATTCTGTTCAAGAGTTAAGTCAAAATTTAGAAATGAATATTATAACATGTAATAATTCTCTCCAAGTTTTTAATTTGTCACCAACAGAGGAAAGGGTGTATAATATATTGAGCTCTTTGAAAAATTCTAAAGTTAAAGATGTGTTTGGCTTTGATACTCCATTTTTAAAGGTCCTGCACAATGCTATTTGACATGTAAAATACCTCAGAGTATGCCAAAAAAATCATCCTTAATACCCTTCTCCTGATTAAAATGCTCAGAATTTGGAGATATACTGTATATCTCTCATCTCTGACTATGTGCAAGGCTGTAAGGCAAGCTGAGTCGGCAGGGAGCCAGTATGCACAAGATCGCTTTTGACATGTCTAATGACCTACATCAGCAATGAGTCCTGCGTTTTTGAAATTGAAGACGTGAGAGTGTGCTGAACCTTAATAAATTGCAGCCATTTCTCTTGCTACTCTTCTTTTTTGGTAAAATGTGTTAGGACACATTTGTTTTTTGACATGCAGGCACAACACAGTAATGTTTTACCAAGTCAGCTAACACCTATTGCTGTCCATCCTGTTTGAATTTTTGTAGCTAGCTACATTCGTTGGCTTCAATAAGAAAGGGGGTGGGGGGGGAATTAATCCCTTTAAAAACCCCAATGATGTCCCGGGTCAATTTGACCCGAACAGTACCAAAGGGTCCAAAAAGTGAACATAATACAAGGGTTATTAATAATTCCTTTAATTAAAAAATATATCTGGAATATCTTACTAGTTGAAAACTATGAATGGGCATTTACATCTATAGGATAAATACAGTCGTGGACAAAAATATAAAAAAACCTCATAATTTTCTTTAAAATAAGTTGAAATTGACGAAAGTATTTGGTCTCCACAATTCTTTATTTCACTGTTAATAGTACAGAAACTTTGTTTTTGATTCAGAACTTAATATATCCTTTTAAATCATAAAATAAACAGAAATGGCAATGACAAAATTATTGACACCCTAGATTTAATATTTGGTAGCACAGCCTTATTCCTATAGCCATTAATGAGATTCCTACACCTCTCTACTGGCAGATTGGCCCACACTTATTTTGCAAACTGGTCCAGTTCTCTCAGATTTGAAGGGTGCCTTCTCTTTTGACAGCACAAAATGGTCATATGATTCGTTTTGACAGCGCGAAACGGTATATAAAAATGTTTATAAAAATGTGTGTAAATGTGTAAAATGCGTATAAAAATTAATATAAATACGTTATATAAAACAATGATCCCATCGGTAGCAGTTTAATAATGCTATAAATTATATTGAGAGTAATTTATACTATAATTTGGTAACACTTTACTTTAAATTGCCCATATTACATTGTAATTCCTAGTGTAATTACAATGTAAGTACCACTGCAATTACACAATATTACATTGTAGTTACAAGGCTTGTTACAAGGAGTGTTACAAAGGCACAGTTCACGCACAGATGTTGATTCCTGTGTGTTGTTTTGTATTATTAATTACTATTTTAAAGTATAAAATGAATGTACTTTTCTAATGTGTTTGTGCATGTGTTTTCTTTGTTTATACTGTATTTTTATACATACTTTTCATTCTCTGTAGTTTATTGGAGACTTGGAGGGTATAAACACAATTCAATGCAATGCATCTGATTCTTGCTTTTTAACATTGTAGCAGGGTCTTTTGCTATGTCCCTAACAGATAAATAAACCAAAGCAATACCTGTATAGTAACAATAATGAGTAGCACAGTGTCCAGTTTGATTTGTGACAATGGGCATTTTATAATGTACTGTGTTGTGGAATGATGTTTAGGAACCATAGCCCTATAAAAACAAAACACCCCACCTCCCCACCAAATAAATAAATAAATAAAACAATTTATAGACTCACCAGTTTATTTATAACATATATTTTCTGTAGGTGTGGTAACTACCCAGCTATTGGCTTCAGAGCGTTTGTGGAAATGAGTCAACAATATTTATTGGAACATGAGTGATGGTTGAGATTGCTTCAGTCAATAAAAACAAGCAAATAAATACACAGACTGGCATAATAAGATGTTTCAGCACAGAGCAAGCAAACGCAAACACCCTGACATACCAAGGCACTGTAAAAAGGACTTGATGCCATGGTAACGGAATCAGTTCTGAATGTTGATTTATGTCCTGCATTAAATAAGAAATGACATTACTGAATTACTTCACCGTTTGGTACTGATACCAATAGTGCTTCTTCTACCCTGAAAACAAAATCAAAAAATAAAATGAAGACACAGCAATTTGTGACACGCAGCCACATAAATTAATCAAATTGCTTTTATTGATCAGTTAATTGATTGAAATATTACTTGTCTGAGGTAGGCTTTTAATTAAGGTTGGGGCACAGAGTGAGATGTCTAGTTAGGACATGTTGAGTGATGTAATTGCTATTGAACTACTGAATTGCCTTGTTAATGTAAAAAAGAAACCTAAAAACACAGCAGACACTCAGGACAGCATGAAGCGTGGAGCTCTGGAAGAACAGTCACAGATTCTTCATTCATGTTTGTTATTTATGACCTTTCAGGAAAATGTCTTCTTTACTGTATGTGTCTAACAACTCTACACAGAATAATGAAAAGAGTGGAAAACTACTGCATGGGAAAGCAGGCTTAGGTGTATAGTAAACTTGTATTTGAATTTTTTTACATTTTATTAGTGCTTTTCATTGAGTATATAGCACTCCCCATTCACTTTACTTACCCTGACTATTGGCCAGATATTGTAGTAATTGGTCATAATATAGCACATATATGCTATATATATATATATATATATATATATATACATTATAATATGTTTTGAGTGAGAGATAATGATTGGCAAAAGCTGAAAAAGGCAGGAAATTCACACAAGCACCTTGCCCATTACCTTGACCTATGTATTGGCAAGTCTTCCAAAACACCATGCTGTAGTAGTGTAACCATCTTGGTTTACTTCAAACAATGTATTTACCACTGGGCAGGCTGTTGAGGATTCAATCAAACGTTGTCTTTGAATCAACAACCAAGTAGATTATTTTCAGAGGAAAGCAGGACTTAAAGAGTTGATTATGGTTTTTCTCAATTGTTTGCACATTTCCTGGAACTATGACTCGTTTTCTTAAAACTCAATCACTAAACCATTTTGGCAAAATTCCTCAAATCTCTTGCAAAATGAAACACTGTTCAAAGTTCAAAACTATGTAAACTCTTCTCAAAATGACACTTTTAAACCAAAATGACACACACGTGCATCAAATGAACAGACTCTACTGAGGACTAATTACCCACTACTGTGATAAATGAACACACTGCTATGAAAATCCTAACTTATCACTAATGCATTATATATAAATTTAGTTATGAGGAGAAGCCTGTTGTAATTGATTATTACTGTATGAACTCAAATATAAATAAAAGCAATACACAAATACAGTACCAAAAATATATATTTTTCCAAATTACAGTTTTGTGTTTTGTACTGTTCATTTCAGCAAATAATGTTGGGAAAAACAGAACATGAGTATATAGTAGGTCTGTATAGGAAAACCATTTATGTGAAATTAAAAAAAGTTGTCTCTCAACTCTGTCAGGCCAGGCTAATCATTGGTGACAATATCATATTGAAATACTAAGATGTTGTCATCAATGATTCGACTAAGGATATTGACAATAGCTGTCTCTTACTCTGCTGTGAAGAGACATTGTCTTCCACCACCAGCTGCTCATCTTTCAATCCTGAAAAAAAGTTATGTTATAGTATATTGTATTGACAAAATAGGAATAGCCTACAGCTCCCAGTTTCATACATGATACATATTGATACTGTGGTGCAGTAGTTTACCATTTCTACTGTAATCACTGGGTACTGTATTGTAATGTAGTACTAAAGAAGGGAACAGTAAAGAAAAAAGTTGAGATTTCATTTGTTTGATTATGTTTCCAGGCTCATCCTCTTCATGTCTAGAAAACAATAAGGGACATATTTGGTTGCCGTATGTACATAAAACATAGTACGTGTATGTGTCTTGTTTAATTTCTAGTAAACAATGTTCTGTAAAAAAACCAGGTAATCACTGTCACATTCCATGCACGGCAATGGAAATAATAGACAATTAGACTATTTGTTTCAAGCAGTAGATATTTCCAGATGTGTAACTATAAATATACACATACATTTTGCCTTTATGAGAGATGCACTCTAAATGGATATGCCAACATTAAAATGTCTCTCAATTGACCATGCATCACGTCTCAGCCCTGCAATCTTTTACATTTAAATGAACAGGTTATTCCTGCCGAAGTAGAGAAAAATAGGAGGCCTGGTGTATAATGGATTAGACAAAGAGCACAAGCATGTTTCTTTATGTGCAGTTACACCAAGCCTCATGTGAAGGGATCCTGCAGTAATGCACCTGATTCACCTAACCTGGCAGCATCCCCCTCATAAGGCAGTATTTCTCTTAACTGGAATAATACACCACAGCTGGTAACATATACTTTGCCATTACAATATGCACCTTGTGTGTGTCTCAGTGTATCAGATATCCATTTCACTTCATTTCTGGAGATGAGACATGGAAGTGAGGAATTGACTCTCTTTCATTCAAGAACCCCTGGCCAAACTCTCTATCTGGCCACCTGATCATCCCCTAGTTTAAATGGCCAAATAGAGCCCTCTGTCACCACCTCAGCTGCTGTGGGGGTGAGAATTCTGCCACAAAATGGCTGTCGTGGGGGCTACGAATTGGTGGTGGTTGAGGTGAGTCACCCCCTCCTTCACTGTTCAGCCCTTTGAGATGCTTGAAAGCCATTATATAAATGGAAGTAATCGATTCAAGTGTTCATCACTTCGAACTTCCCAAATCCATGCTAAGTACTGAAACAAAACACAGCGAGATGGATGTGTCTGACAGGGTGAGAGTTGCGCCTCTTTTACCCTGAAATGACCCCCCCAGGCAGGTCCTCTGTGCTGTGACTTTTTTACTTCAAAAGATTCATAGCCTTATTAATAATAAAAAATGGGATAATACGTGCCTTGAGAGAAGCTGAAGATTTATGAAAGGAGTACCTATTGGGCTGAAGTGGAACTGACTCTCAGATTCTTCCGAAAATTCATTCTTAAATAACGATTAGTAACTTAACAACAGGCATACGTTCTTTGAGGTGGTAGGCTCAAGTATTTATCCAAACAATAATTACAGATGACCAGGTTTAATCAAATATAGTTTATTATACATTAAGCAAACAAACTGGAGACTAAATCCTACAGTGATCAAGGGGGAAGGAATAAAAGTGGAAACTATGTGCGTCATGTGATGAGGTAGGATTGGATCAATGGGAGCATTGTGTGTTCTCGTGTGTGTGTGTGCGTCAGCGCATACACGGGTATGCACACCTGTTTCTATATATGCACGCATGATGCTGAAACAACAGGTTAATTAATTAGCTACTGGCTAGCTAATTAGCAGGCAACTATTATTATTTACCTTTATCTAACCAGGGTAGTCACATTGAGATTTTTAAATCTATTTTCCAAGTGAGCCCTGGCCAAGAAAGCAGCAGCTAAAAACACTGAGACATGGAAACGATAACAACAGGAATGCACAATCAAACATACAATGTAGAATATAAAGATGTTGTCCTTGTAAAAATGCATGGATTCATTCATTCACCAAGTGCATTCATGTTTGAAGAGTTCACCAATCTGTGTTTTACAATTACTGATGGATATGAATTTTTTCAATTTTGAATGCTTCTGTAACATATTCCATGAATAATGGACATAGTATAAAAAAGCAGCCGTTTCATACTTTTAGGGACAAATAAAATTTGATTATTTGAGCACAGATTATACCTACCATTATGCAACTGATCAAAGAAAATATGCAAATGTGAAGGGAGATGTCCCAGGATGGCCTTGCACACAAAAATATACCAATGCATCTGTCTTGTCATTGCTAACAAGGACCATCCTGTCATTTGATACAGTGTACAATGATGCGTGAAAACTCCAGGATTTTTAACAAATCTCAAAGCGGAGTGGTAAATAGAATCTAAAGTCAGAAGATATGATGCAGATGTACTTAAACGTCACTATAATATAACAAGGATATAAATGTGGCTGCAACCAGTTCCTTTCATGATACGAGAAACAGGCCCTATTTCTAAAAAAAAACTTTAAGCTTTCTAGCAAGTTGTTCTATGTGAAATTTAAAAGAGAGACTACCATCCACTTCCATAAAATGGAACAAACCCAAATCAAATATTTTCAGATCTGTTTTGGGCCACATTCATATGTGGAAATAAATCCGATATGAATCTGATATCTGCCAATGCGATTGTCATCTAAATGCACATATCGGAATTTCCCTGTGATTCCGATTCGCACGTCATTCAAAATGCAACACTCTTACACTTTCTCACATTTGAATGATGTGTAACATTTCACGTGCACAACCAGAAGTGAAAGAAGTGAAATAATGTAAGTGAAATAATGCCTTCCCCAGGCATGCCGACACCTTCCTTTGACCCTGAAATCTCTTATAGGGAGCATGTTTATTTACTGAAACAAGCGTGTTTAAAACCACAATGGTGTGGACGTAGGCCCAGGCCATTTCAACATCAGGAATTTGATCAATTTTATGCTAATCACAGTGATAAATATAATGTAAAATATAAATACCCTCGATCAACAAAATTCTTAAAATTCTTAAATTACTAAGGAATTAACTTAGTAGGTAGCCAAGCTTGGTACCTTTGCATTACGGACTCCAGCAACTACACAGTGATCACTGACATCATTTGAAAAAAGTATGTATAAGGCTCATTAGTAAAAAAAAAACATACAGTGTAATATATTGTTGTAAAGCCTTTTCTCCGTAGTGTAATGTTAGCCGATCAATATATGGTCATCTTATTTGTAGTCGATTGGTGAATGAACGCTGAATGCTGCTTTCCAAAATATAATTGGCTAATGAACCTTAAACGTCATTTCCGATGTGATTCACCAAAACGCATCACGTGATGTATTCAGCACTTCCACATTAGTGTTCCCAAGCAAATTGTGAGACCAAGAAACAAAATGGGAAAGACACCTAAAATTTGTGTAAAAGCTACTCAAAAGAGACGTGATCAGTTAGCCACTGCCAGAAGAAGAACATCTAACGGGGAAAGTATCTGTCATTCTAAACCTGACGATGAGTCTGCCAGAAAGTCACCAGCTGTCAGTGCCTTAAGGCGCAAATTGACGAAGTGGGGAAAGCTCCGAACGATCGGGATGACAGACCAGCCACACAACAGTGGCTTATAATTCATGTGTCGCATTTGAATGAGCTGCTGGATGGATTGCTATGTCCAAATTGCATGCGATGCGGTCTACCTATAAATATAGACCTCCAAAATCACGTTTTTTTTTATAGCAGTCTGGTTGCTAGAGTGTAGAGAATGCAAACAGCAAGAGAATGGATACGGTAAAAGCGTGTTCTTATCCTCACGTCTTCAGGAGTCAAGCAGGGGGAATGTAACATTTGCTGTTCATGTCAGAATGGTCCTGTTAGCACATGAGTTAGGACTGGGATATGCTGCCCTCAGGAAGATTGGTAAAGTGTTAGCTATTCCATCACTCCACCTGAAGACATATCAGAGACATGACAGGAGAGTAATAGGTATAGTAGTAAACAGATTAGAGGCAGAAAGTGTCCGAAAATGTAAAATAATCTGTTGGGAAGCTACTCAAAATAATTGTATATTAAATTATTTTATCAAAAATAAAATGTATTATTATTGTGTTAATTATTGTGTTATTATAATAAATACCAACTGAGCTACACTAAATGATAAGCTACTCCCCAACACTGTTATTTAGTGTATGCATATTTGTAAATAACTCAAAGTCCCATAAAACAGAATAATAAAGTGTACAATTTCATGAATTCATCATATTGTGCTTCATTAATGTTGATACTTGTTGTATTGACACAATATACTTTTCATTTTAGTGGCAGAGATAGAGCGAGAATTGAAGTCATTGGACAGAACCAGGGAGCAGGTCAAAAAGGCTTACGCTGATATCGATCCCGATGTAGCAGAAATGCTGAGGGAAGATGTAGATGACGTCATTAACATCAGTGTGTCGTTTGATGGCACCTGGCAGAAAAGAGGCTTCACCTCAAATCATGGCACCGGTGTGTGCATTGACATCATTGCAGGGCTAGCGACAGACTTTGAAGTTTTATCTTCACATTTTCATGCATGTGTGTTGAAAGACAAGGAGAGACAATAAGATTACTGTGGAGGAGTACGACACCTGGAAAGAATCACATGATGATTGTGCAAAGAACTTCCTTGGTTCCAGTAAAGCAATGGAACAGGAGTCGACAAAGCGAATGTGGGCTAGATCTGTCAATCGCCACCAACTATGTTACACTGAAATTCTTTCAGATGGTGACAGTGCAGCATATAAGGGGGTTGTTGCATTGAACCCATATGCAGGTTATGAAATCACCAAACTAGAGTGTATCAACCATGTATGCACAAGCGCATGGGAACGGCACTGCGTAAACTTAGTGCAGGGGAAAAATTGGACGGCAAAAGGGTGGGAAAACTCACTGCCATAAAATGGCAAAAGGTTTGTAAAACTTAATATAATATATATGCCATTTAGCGGATGCTTTTATCCAAAGCAACTTTCAGTACATGTGGTCCCAGTGGGAATTGAACCCACAACCTAGGCACTGCCAAAGCCGTGCTCTACCTACTGAGCCACACAGAACCACTATGACAGAGGGGCAATACTTCATAATCACGGGTCGCTTGAGAAGATCGAAATCTCCTCCACTCCTCCATGTCAACTGACGAGAATCCACTGCACACAAGGTGCAAACCCTCCTGGTGCTGGTACAGGAGAGCAGCAGATGATGGTGAAATTCCAGGGAGTCACAAAGAGCATGCAGGGACCTTTTTGACGCATGAGGTTGGCACAAAACTGATACAAATCTACCACAGAATGTCCAGTGATAGCCTGCTGCAGAGAATGCAACACCCAAAAAGCAAACGAGTGCCTCAATTCAGTTATATAGTCTAGATGTCCCAAATCTGTCTTTTTAGGCAAAAGCAGGGTTGAGGCTATACCACTTTCAATGAGGGTGCCTCTGCCATCTCAGCAGTGATGGAGGGGTTGCGGTTTGAGCATGGTCATCATAGTTAATGCAATTAGAGATGAGGATGATCAAAGAATTGCAAAAGCCGATGTTGTCATTACCGCTGGTGCCGAGCATAAGAGAAAGTCCTCCGATACAGCCAAAAAGATCAAAAGACACCAGCAACAAGTAAAAGAAGTACGTACATATGCGGCAGGCATGGCAGATTAAGTTGGGGATTAGTACCAAGATAAAACAGTTATTCACGAGAACAGTTGTTCATGTGACAAACTGGTACAGCACAAAAGGGTTGCGCAGTCATTTTAAGGTCGTGTGACTGTCTGCCTGTGCTTTTTAATTGTACTTAATACAGTATAATCCAACAAGTATTTATACAGTTTAGATATGCTCAGTAATGTAATACAAAATTGGGGGATGTGATATAATGGGTTGTTGTTGCTATAAACAGTGATTACTTGTCAGTTAATACATGAATTCACAATATCTATTTTTAATAGCCATTTTCTCAAAATTGAGCCACAAATCTCAATTTCTAGAGCAGTTACATAAACATAATTTTCATTTTTACCACTATTCTGAAGGTTATTACAGAAGGATTTGTTCATATGTTACTAATTGCCTGATCTTTAATGCATGTTGTTCTTAAAAACATGCTGAAAACGCATTTTTAATACCTGTACATAGTATTTTATGATTTATGAAATTAAAAAAGGATGTATCCAAAAACTTTAGTCTCTAATATACTATCAAAATGGAATTAAGATTTTATTTTTTAAATAATTTTTTTTCTGATTTTACCCCGTTTTTGGCAACCAATTATTCCCGCTGTGCTTAGTTCAATCCCTCCCTCGTAGTTTACTGCCGTAGTCCTGTGACCAGCAATGACAAAGGCGAAGCGCTGCCTCCTCCGAGACAGCACTCACCGAGCTGTCGACTGTAATTCCGGTACCCCAGAACCACTCCTGTGCGCAGCGAACTGTGTCGGCTTCCCTCCCCCCTCCCTGGGGCAGACAGCCAATTGCCGCCCCGATGGCACTCCCGGCCAGAGCCGACTCTGGCGCGACAGGGAATTGACGTTGAAACCACTAGACCACTAGAGGCCTGGAATAAAGATTTTAAGTCTGGCTTTATCCAATACCTAATTTTTTTGTTTTTAAATATATGCAAATGTATGCATATTTAATGTGATGTTACCTAATTAGTATATTTAAATATACATTTATAGAAAACTTGTAATACAAAAAAAGGTTATTATGTAAGTAATAAACTGGCAAAGTTTCATAGTGATATCTTTTAATTATTTGTTTTCCCTAATTACCTGCAGTCTCTCACCTTAAGAACAAATAATCAAGAAAATGCCAAGCCTATGGGTAAATCTGGACATAAAACAGTCACAGTTTTTTGCTCAAATTGAGACAAGTGTGTAGGATGAGTGTTTTTTTTACAGGAAGTGCAATGAATGTTGTGTGGATGTGTGAGAGTCTTTAAATCCATTTTCTGATGGCCCGCTTAGATCAACGCAACAGAATACAAAATAAATTGCATTATTGCTGTTTAAGTGCAGAGTTCCCAAGTTAAGTGTTGTAATGGATGCAAAGTATTGGTATGGTTGGGTTTGGGAAGAGGGATTGGGGAAAAACAGCACACTGGTAGGGCAGACTGAGGAGGAGGCTTGCGAGTGGAGCAGAGAAGGAGGTTTCAGAGAGCAGTTGAAGCAGAGGCAAATGCTCAGGTGGTTGTAAAGATGATCGTAGTAGCAAATTGTTTTGTTTTGATTGTTTATTGCTTGAGAGTTTCTGTGATGAACTAGAGAACACCCTCATAGCTTGAACATGAAAACAGTGTGTTTGGTGTTCAACAAAGAACAATTGTTGTGTCAACCAAAAACACACTGCGACCTCAACCAAACACACACTGTGCTAAGCAAATACACACTGTGACCCCAGCCAAACACACAGTGCCAAAGTTGGTTTAGATTGCAGCTCAACACTGGGGTGGTTTAGACTGTAGCTCAACACTGGGGTGGTTTAGACTGCAGCTCAACACTGGGGTGGTTTAGACTGCAGCTCAACACTGGGGTGGTTCAGACTGCAGCTCAACACTGGGGTGGTTTAGACTGCAGCTCAACACTGGGGTGGTTTAGACTGCAGCTCAACACTGGGGTGGTTTAGACTGCAGCTCAACACTGGGGTGGTTTAGACTGCAGGTCAACACTGGGGTGGTTTAGACTGCAGGTCAACACTGGGGTGGTTTAGGCTGCAGCTCAGCACTGGGGTGGTTTGTACTGCAGAGAGCAGCTCAGTGCTGGGGTGGTTTAGACTGCAGCTCAATACTGGGGTGGTTCAGACTCCAGCTGAACACTGGGGTGGTTTAGACTGCAGAGAGCAGCTCAACACTGGGGTGGTTTAGACTGCAGCTCAATACTGGGGTGGTTTAGACTGCAGGTCAACACTGGGGTGGTTTAGACTGCAGCTCAACACTGGGGTGGTTCAGACTCCAGCTGAACACTGGGGTGGTTTAGACTGCAGCTCAGGGCTGGGGTGGTTTAGACTGCAGAGAGCAGCTCAACACTGGGGTGGTTTAGACTGCAGCTCAACATTGGGGTGGTTTAGACTGCAGGTCAGCACTGGGGTGGTTTAAGCTGCAGCTGAACACTGGGGTGGTTTGCACTGCAGAGAGCAGCTCAGTGCTGGGGTGGTTTAGACTGCAGAGCACAGCTCTGGCACAGGGACCCTTTGCCTCTCAATAAGGAACTTTATTTATTTACTTTGTGTTGTAGCGCCACCGGGGCTGGGGTGACACACAAGGACCTTTTTAGAGGGTGTAGGAGGCAGGATTCAAAAACAAAACGATGGTTTTATTAACTTATTTACAAAAACAAAAAATTCAGTCATCATCAATACTTGATGACTTAAAGAATCTTTCCAAAAACCAACAGCAAAATCCAACCATCAAGCATTAACCACCCAAACCATTCTCTACACTCCCTACTCCGCCACCCAATGTGACACAAAACAGTCCTCTTTATACAGTCCAAAATTGATAGCAGCTGCCAGCAGGCACAATTGCTTCACTGGATTCAGCTGGTGGCCAGGTGTGGGACTGCAGGCTGCTGGGAGCTGTAGTCCTCAGGGCTCTCATGGCTCCCGAGAGTTAAAGGGGAAGGCAGCCATTTCCCTGTGCTGCCCCTTGGGATGCCACAGTGTGTATGCATGTGTGTGTGTGTGTGTGTGTGTGTGTGTGTGTGTGTGTGTCTATGGCAGGATGTGTGTGTGTGTGTGTATGACTGGATGGAGTTGTCTTTGTGCACTTGTAATTGTGTGTATATGTTTGTTTTACCTGTTTTTGGTCCACCTCCCCAAATTTCATTAACATGTTGAATACTCTGAATGCAGTTCCCTCTTTCAGGCAATTGGTGGCAGCACATTTCTGTGCTTTTCTAATTGGGGGATGATGAGCTCTGGCTCTAAGACAAAAAAGACACAAGGTTTAATTTCTTCATGGTGTGTCATTAATCATGATAAATGTTATTCATGCACATATTTAAATCAATGCTGAACAGCTAGCTAATTTGCCTTCAATTGATTTTGTATTTATTCAGACATTTGCTAAGGTATAAAAAGCAATTGACAGAAATTGCTTTGGAAACTCAGTATGGTGGCCCTTAAGCCCTACTTAATCGGCTCAGTTCTATGAATTGACATATATATTTACTTTATATTAATCAGGCTTTTCCAAGCTGATTTCCTTGAGGGAGTGTTTTTCATATTACATATTTGTACACTGGGTATTTACCAAAGCAATTGGGGTAATGGTACCTTGCCCAAGGGTACCACAGTTTAACTATTGAATATGCCGATTTTAAAAATTCATCTTCACATTCTGAATGTGACCACACAGATATGATTTGTATCCCCTTGTATTTATTTGTTTCTCCCAATTTGGAATGCCCAATTGTAATTGTAGGCCTGACTCAGCTTTTCAATGTCCTCCATGAATTTGGGAGTGCACTGAAAAAAATGCACTCATCTCTGAAGCGCATGCTGCCACCCACTGTTCCTTTCATTATGCAGCCCACCAGCCATTGCCTCAGAGGAGTGCACTTAATGCGGAGCTGTTACAGGCAGACTGCAGGCGCCCAGTTGACCAGTTGCACTTGGATTATAAGGCGGGGGAGTACCCTTCCTCCCTGGGTGGCACTATTTGGCTACTTAAGCGCAAACCGAAGGGGCTACTGTCCATGGTTGACTCTAGCACTGGTTCAATTCCAGACCATGGCGTGTGTTACCACACTGAAAACCACTGTTTTAACAAGATGGGCCACCCAGCTGCCCCAGCATCCAGATTCCTGACCACAAGTTCATTTTCTTTCGTTCAGCACTTTTATACAATTCCACCCAGCGTGTATCCACCCTCTGTGTTCACTCTACTCTAAACATCCATAAACGTGGACAGTCTCCAAATACAACACAGGAATCAGATCAATGATTTAGTTTCATGAATGGTGCACTAGAAATAATAACAGACTCTTGCTTCTCTGTTTGTCTGACCTGGTCACTGGTTTGGTAAATAAACAATCTAAAACACATTTGATGAATAATGAACCACATTCTCAATATCTAATCAATGTTAGTTTGGTTTTTCATTATACCAGCATTTATATGATCAGTGTTGCACTGAAAATCAAATTAAAGTCAGCAGCAGTTGGTTAGATTGTGAGCATAAAATTGTCAGAAAGAATTATTGATTCATTTGTACTGTAAAACAACATTTTACATATTTATTAGTCCAAAAGATTACAAATAAAACCAATGAATAAATAATTCATAGGAACAGTAGCATCCTTAAATATACAAATATTATACTGCATTATTTTTGTTATCATAAACAACTCTGTGGCTCAGTTGGTAGAGCACAGCGTTGGCAACGCTTAGGTTGTGGGTTCAATTCCCATTGGGACCATATATACTGAAAAATGTATGCATTCACTACTGTAAGTCGCTTTGGATAAAAGCGTCTGCTAAATGGCATATATTATAAAATATGACCGTACAAAATTACTCTCAGGTTTATTTGACCAATTGAAGTGGCAAAAAAACAGTGGCCCAGCCCAGCTTCTCCACATCGGCAGCAACGGAAGCAAACAGAGGAGGATGTTCGGTTGAAGTCCGCTGCTCATGAAGTGCCCGCACTCCCACAGTCCTGGGGGTTTTGCAGGGAAAAAAACATGCATTTATTTAACCCGAGTGTCAGAACTGGCTTTGAGGAAAGACGGCAGCTTTCTCTGCTCCCTGCTCCTCTCCTAGGGCTGCTGGTCCAGCCTGCATTCTTAGCACAGAATTTGCTTTGACAGTCAAGTTACTTAACCAAATGTCCTGATCCTTCTCCGAGCGCTTCCAGTGTACTGATCAGCGTAGCTTTTTTGTACTGTGTCTTCCAGGATGAAAATGGATAACATTTCCTTCTGGATAACAGCATATGGGCGACTGGGGTTAACTATAATAAGGTGGCAATATGGAGATCGTGAATATGCTATATGTCATGGCGTGCTCCCCTGTGAAAGACTAAAGGATGAAGTTCTGTTTTCTCTCTCAGTGTGAGATATTGTTGTCACAGAGGAGATATTCAAAGACAATATCTAAGAGGAAGACCACGAGCAAGAAAAATCTTCTTTTCCTTTATTTAGAATGCTACGTAAAGGTGACTCTCTTTTCTTGTTACTTTTTAGACACAAACCATCTTTGGTTAAGATTCCATCCAATTTGAGGCCAGCAGGGATTAATTTACATTTAGGCTTTTAACAGATGCTCCTACCTGGGGAAACTTACACAGCTTACATTATTTATCTGCATGAAAGCTGGATATTTACTGAAGAAATGACATTAAGTTAGGGACCTTGCTCAAGGGTACAATGGCAGCACCCCACCTGGGAATCAAACCTGAATTTCTAGTCTTTCTTATTTACAGGTATGGGCATCATGGACAAAAGAGCACATTTATCCAAATAATTCATGCATGATGATGAATGGGCTTTAAAATGAGAACTAAAATATCAAACAAAAATAATTGCTATGCATTACTTAAAATGCTATCCTTTTATGTTACAATTGTATTTTTTGTCCTTAATTAAGGATAGATTAGCAACATCAAGTAATTATATTTCTCATTTAGGGACACATTTAGGGACATTTATTTTCATTAAATTTTTACAAATAATTTGCACTTTCTAGGGTTAAGAAACCAAAGAAAATGTAATCTCACCCCTCTAGATCTCAGCTTCCAATAATTCCTTTCCTTGTCATTAGAGATCACCTAACCCTTGGAGTTGCAGACCAGATGCACAAAACACTAAAAATCTCTCACACACTGAAATAGAAAGATAAAATGTCACATATCCATATCAAAAGTACCAATGTGGAGTATAATATTTTATACAATATTTTGGGGGGTTTCTCCCCTGGCCAGTTGTTAAACAAGATGATAACTTCAGCATTATCACTGCGGCCCGTGAACACATTATAATTTACTTTTTTCTTCTGTGAAAACGCTGTCCTTCGGTCCCCAGGATTTGTTGATTAGAGCTAGACGCTGACCTTTTCAAGCACAGAGGATTTGTTTTTCGTTGCTGGAATTCAGTCTCTTGCCTGGAGCCGCTCCTTATTTTACCCAGGTCTCACAAAATACAACATTTGACAAAAAAACAAAACCTGTTTGCTTGCAAAAAATAAATAACTGTGAAAAAAGACTCAAGGCCAAATTCGCAAAAGCCTTGCCTATGTGTTGAGTTTCATTTCCCCTTGTCAAAAGTAATGTGCACAGGCAAGCAAGCAGGGGACCGCAGAGCTGACATCGTTGTCAGTTTGAGGTGAATTATAAGGACAGTATAATTACTCTCCTGTATGCTACACACCTGCACTGACGAAACTGGGTAATTGGTGTAGCGGATCAATTATATTCCGCAGACCCCCCACCCCTCCTCCTCGATGTTTGCACGTTTCAGAATTTTCCTCCGTGCGCTAAGCACAAAGGACACACTGTCACATGGCACAGGGACGTGCTGTACCTCTGCTGCCTCCAATCCAGGAGCGGCGTAAGCCGGTCGAATCTGATTACCCACAGAAATCAAACCGAAACCCCGGAGCTGGCCCTCATCGGAGCGACAGAGATCCATACTAATCAGGCTACGCTCTCGGGAGCAGGCCGGTCTTGCACCGCGCTCAGGCGGAAACGGACCAAACCCGTGGTCCTGAGTGAGCTGTGGACCACGGGATGTCTCTCGGGAGCCGTGCTGGGAGAGGATGAAGCCTGATCGTGGACCCTCCGGCGGAGGGAGAACGAGAGTGTGGCATGCGTTAAAATATCCATGCTGACGTGTGGTTTGTATTGCTCACAGAACTGTGCAGGATGTTTGAGAGCAGAATGTTGGTGAGCGGGTTGTCAGTGAGCAGGGTGTTTGGGAGCAGGATGTCAGTGAGGAGGGTTGTTTGAGAGCAGGATGTTGGTGAGCAGGTTGTCAGTGAGCAGGATGTCAATAAGCAGGGTGTTTGAGAGCATGGTGTCAGTGAGGATGTCAGTGAACAGTGTGTTTGAGAGCAGTATGTCAGTGAGCAGTGTGTTTGAGGATGTCAGTGAACAGTGTGTTTGAGAGTAGGATGTCAGTGAGCAGTGTGTTTGAGAGTAGGATGTCAGTGAGCAGTGTGTTTGAGAGTATGATGTCAGTGAGCAGGGTGTTTGAGAGTAGGATGTCAGTGAGCAGTGTGTTTGAGAGTATGATGTCAGTGAGCAGTGTGTTTGGAGGAGTCAGGTTGTCAGCGAGCAGTGTGTTTGAGAGTATGATGTCAGTGAGCAGTGTGTTTGAGAGTAGGATGTCAGTGAGCAGTGTGTTTGAGAGTAGGATGTCAGTGAGCAGTGTGTTTGAGAGTAGGATGTCAGTGAGCAGTGTGTTTGAGAGTAGGATGTCAGTGAGCAGTGTGTTTGAGAGCAGGATGTCAGTGAGCAGTGTGTTTGAGAGCAGGATGTCAGTGAGCAGTGTGTTTGAGAGTAGGATGTCAGTGAGCAGTGTGTTTGAGAGTAGGATGTCAGTGAGCAGTGTGTTTGAGAGTAGGATGTCAGTGAGCAGTGTGTTTGAGAGTAGGATGTCAGTGAGCAGTGTGTTTGAGAGTAGGATGTCAGTGAGCAGTGTGTTTGAGAGTATGTCAGTGAGCAGTGTGTTTGAGAGTAGGATGTCAGTGAGCAGTGTGTTTGAGAGCAGGATATCAGTGAGGAGGGTGTTTGTGAGCAGGGTGTTTGAGCAGACGGATGTCCCTCCTCACAACCTGGCCTCGGAAATTCATTTTTTTGCCCATTTATTAATTTAGCAGACACTCACTTATGCAGCAACACAGAGTTGACCTGACAGGCACTTGTAATCCCATACAGGGTGGTAGAGAGACGCTCTCGTATTATACGCCCACAGTTTTGTGCTTCTATGAGACTATATACTGTATACCCCTGAGAATTTACTCGCTTAGACACACAGACCCTTTTTTATTAAATAAATTATTATTACGTCATTAATAATGATAATAATTATGTCGTAAAATCTGTTTTTGATTAAATATGCATGCTCATAAATTATAATGTACGGTGATTTTTATAATATAAGAGCAGCTGTAACTGTTCTTTGAGTGAATATGAAATGCATGGAATGAATGAGAATGAGGATGAGAATGTCTCCAATGAGTGCTAATGCGGGCCCAATGTCTAGTTGCATTTGGGATATGCATTCAAATCTTGATACTGCCTTATCCATAGGGTATTCCAGGCATATGAGACAGGATGCTCGTTGTTTGTAGACTGTGATTATTATAATATAGATATTCTCTGACTGGGCGAGCCGTGAGCAGACTCTGTATAGAGGACTTCCTGTTGTCTGCGGCGCACAGATCCACTGTGTGTCTTTTCTGATGCAGCGGAGGGAGAGACGTTTGCACTTGTTCACTCTGAGCAGTTTTCAGACAGGAATCTACATCTCCTGTTCACACAGAGCGCCTTTGTGCTTCGGGCTGCGAGAGAGAGAGAGAAATAAAAGATTGGAGGAGAAATCCTGTTAGAACGAGGCTGCTGTTCTAGTCAGCTGACTGGTTCCGTGGTGCATTGAGGTAAAGCAGGTAGGTGAAGAATCAACTCGTGTTCTGATGGTAATCTTCACAGATTAGAGTAATGTGGCATTTCCTCAGGCTATAAACTATGTGATTCTAATTCAAATGAAGTCTCCCAGTGATAGAGAGGCCAAATAAGACTTGAAAGAAAGGGGGAAAACACCTGTGCACCTCATTAAAATACTGCTGCCATGGGGGCCTCGGCCAGCACTACCAAGGCGATGGACTCTGGGGGGGAAGGGGTGTCCCCAATAACCTCAATAGTCCTCAAGTGTAAAAAGCTCCTTCAAATCTTACTCTCGGATTACATTCCTGCATTCAATATTTCAATCTTTCTGGGTTCTTAAAAAAAACTGGATACATGGGAGCGCTACTGGCTCTGCACGACATAAGTGGTGCTTTTTGCCCCATCGCAGTTATGGCTACTGGAGCAGCTATGAGACTATTTTTTGAGGTATGGTAAAACATATCAAATTAAAATCTAGGAGCGTTCCCCTTTAATTCAGTTTGTAAAATGACACCATTAACAATACAAAGTTCATGTTAGCCATCACACGTATACCATGCTAGCTATCTAGAAGAATAACTAGCCAACATTTGTTCTGATCCCTCTGAACCCAGCCAGAAACCTGATTTCAGGTAATGTTGTATTTGTTTGTATATTTTCTAAAAGTTAGGTGAATTAGCTTGCTATTCATTTCATATCACTGATATGGAATCAGTTAGCTAGATAACAGTAGTTATTTAGCTAGTAGCTGGCTAGTTATGTTACAGTTCTAGTCTAGTTCTTTAAGCTTGCTTATATCCAGACTCAAAAATATTATACATTTATACAGTTAAGAAAACAATAGCTAATACAAATATTTTTAACACCTGATTTGTGTTCCTCTCCTCTTCACAGGTGCTGTTGTGCTGACATTTCACATCCCCATGACGAAGCAGGAACTGTTGTGGAATGCTTGTTGATTCCTTGGGGAAGCCATTGTGTGAAATGCATGTATCTAGACGATTAACTAAATGCAACTAGAGAGGTAGTAAACTGCCTATAGATAATCAAATAATCCCTTTGAATTGATCTATAGATGCAATAAAATGTCTGTAGATATTCAACTACACAAAATTGATTTTCACTATATTTGAATATAGTAGACTTGTTCAAATGCTTTTCATTATGTTGTTGAATTCATGAACTCAAAAGACTTGTTCGATTTTGAATGTTTGTTAATAGACATAAATTCACAAGACACTATAATGTTTTGTACTTTCAATAGCTTATATTTAGTGGTTGTTGATAAATGCCACGGACAAATAAATGGTGTTACATATGCACTTAACTACTTAACTGATATTATTGCCTTTTGCTATTTCTTGACATTGTATAGACTGTCAACAGATAGATAAGTTGGAGAAACATTTCTGGTCTTGATAGGTTAAACAGTCGACTAAAGAGGAAGTGGAGGAAGGAGTGGAGGGCTGCACCTTCCCTTTGGCTGCTGTCAGGAGTTCCGGTTCCCTCCCAAAACCTAGAGAGTACTACAGGCCCCTGGACAGCAGCGACCTCACCTACAGGCAGGCTCACCTGAGGCTGATCAGCAATCAACTCAGGTGTTAGCCATTGTCTTTGTTAGGCCTTTATAAAAGCACAGCCTGCCATGCCTGAGGGGAGGGCATTTTTGGGGACATGGAGGAAGAGTTGCTGGTTTTGTTTTTCACCCTCGATAATATAGCCTTTATTTTAAAACATTTTTTTTTTAAAGAATAATAATAGACTTGCCGATGGCCTACTGGAACACTGCCTTTTTTACTTTTCCTTTCTAGTCAGCACCTGGCCAAGTTAATAGATATTTGTTGAACATCAACAGACTTATAGGTGACATAATTGTTGAAAGTCTATAGGGGACTATCCAAATAAAGTATTACCAAAATATTAAAATAAAACAAAAACCCCACGACCAGCAAAAAGGTGTTAAAACATTTCAATATAATATTTCTGAAATGTATATCACCATTAAACATAATGTCCTTTTGTAAAATCCTCAGTTTTTCTGTTTTTAAAATGATTTTCTGATCAAAAGGGATTTGCCTCCTTCTCTTTAGTATATTCTATTTGAACATTATTGTTCGCAGAATGTTAGGCCAGTTAAGAGCTGCGGGAGGGCTGGGCAGGGGCAGGCCGACCGCAGAATTAATTGTACAGAAAGTCTGACAGGCAGAGAGAAGGAGAAACACATTGATCACATTAACTGCTCAACCACTTTGACATCACGGTAATTGCAAGAGAGCTCTATTCAGCAGAAGGCCTCTTTGTGTTCTTGCTCTCGGGATGTCATTGAAAGACACTGCAAAGATGGTGTTTCAGAGAGGAACATACTCATGCGCAGTTTTACGTCTAATAAACATAACTTCATATTTAGAAGGTAAAAGTTCATCAAATTGTTGGCTATGTGCCTCGTTTTAAACCCACCGTTGCCCATTAACTCGAGAAACAGTCGAGTAAAGAAATGGATGATGTGGTACTGAACCAAACCGGAAACACGACAGGTAAGAAGTGTATGGGGGAGACTAAAGGTTCAGTGGTTTAAATGAAGATAATAAATGTGATATAGAATACATTGTGCTTTCATTTTCACAGTGGCATATTTCTATTTAATAATCTTGATTTTTCTCATTCTTTTGCAATGATAACACACTTACATCCCCACACACCTACAGTACATACAGCCTCATCGGCGTGTGTACATATTTGTGAATGTCTGTGTGAGTGCATTAGTTTGTATCTCATGTGTTCTCATGTGTCTATTCTTCCTAGTTTGGACTTAGCTGATTCAGATGTATTTATATTATTTATTTTTTTTTCATTTAATTTATTGTTTTATTGACTTATTTAATTATTTTTTCAATTGTTTTTTTCTCTTTGTACAGAGCCCTGGGTTGTTCGCAATAAGAGCACTATATAAGAGCTTTTTGTATTGTATCTGTGTGTACATATTTATAAATGTCTGTGTTAGTGTGTTAGTGTGTATCTGTGTGTATGTATTTATGAATGTCTCCATGTTTCCAGAGTCATTTTGTGGTGACATGGATGGGAAGAAGCAAATTGTTTTTCAAAATAAATTGTGACAGTAAACAATACTGTCTAAGAACAGAGGAGAAGAGAAAGATGAGATATTTCCACAGGTTATTGGGTGTATTGTTTGTACCAAAGAACATAATTATTTGTTCCACTGCAAGAACATGCACTACTACATTAAAACTACTGGCCTGAACCCCAGCAAAAGCAAGCCTAGGGCAACAGTGTCAAGGAAAAACTCAATTGATGGAACAAATAGGAAGAAACCTTAGGAGGAACCAGACATAAGAGGGGGGGCCCATCCTCCTCTGGGCAGCTCAGTTTGTAATGACCACCAACTGTCCATCAGTCACTATGTGAAACAATTTCAATATGCAAAACAATTTCAATTAGCAAAGCAGTGGTGAGCAATGAAGAGGCGCAGAACTGATTAGGTGCAAGGCGGCTGAAAGTGGTGGTCCTGGGGCTGGAGTGGTGGGATGGAAGAGATGGGTGGATGGTGGGTTGAGAACATTCAGCATGCTCTGGACTCAGGGCAGGTGCCCCACCGGTGGGAGAGGGAGGCAGAAACAAATACAGACAATTAGGGAAGAGTAATGAGTACCGGCAGGGACATATTAAAGATGAGATAGTCAAATAAAAAGAGTAAGATAAGGACTAAAGAAATAATTAATGAATGAAGAGAAAGCGTAAAATATAGAGCAGGTGCATTGAACACCTTGCAGCGAGGCCTTGACCATTGCCACCCACTGCTTCTTTCTTACACACATGCCCTGCTGACTGGGGTTTGCTGTTGCCAAAGACATTTATCTCCACAATAAAGCTGCCTCCAATACTGACATCAATCACCGTGGCATAATATCATCCAATGACAATATGAGCAGCCTTGCACCGTGTTAAAGTCACCCTGGGCAATCTATCCAATTTCCCTTACCCCCGGCAGAGCACAGTTAGTTATTTATTTTTTGCCCCCCTCCCCAGCCCCTCAACCTGCTGTTTTATGGTTTCCCCTATAAATGTAGCACTTAATGCTGATGGAATTATTGCGCTGTGGTTGACTGGGGCTTGGACTTAAACGTCTCACTTTAGGTTGGAGGGTTTGGGTCTCAATTAGATGGGGGAAAGGTTTTGAGAGAGAGAGAGAGAGAGAGAGAGAGAGAGAGAGAGAGAGAGAGAGAGAGAGAGAGAGAGAGAGAGAGAGAGAGAGAGAGAGAGAGAGAGAGAGAGAGAGAGAGAGAGAGAGAGAGAGAGAGAGAGAGAGAGAGAGAGAGAGAGAGAGAGAGAGAGAGAGAGAGAGAGAGAGAGAGAGAGAGAGAGAGAGAGAGAGAGTATGAATATGAGAGTCATCTTATCATGGCAATAAAGCAATTTGAATTGAATTGGATCAAATTAAGTGAGTGTGAGAGAGTGTGTCAGTGTGTAAGAGTATGATTATAGAAAATTTTGTAGTTATCTGAACATGCAAATGTGTCGATGTGTTATATATCTGAAATTGTAAATCCATGAATACACATCTTCCAATGGCAATAAAGCAATTTGACTGAATGCCCATTTAAATCATTCAGAATGAAGTAGCTTACTGTGTGTACATCCAAACTCCAATCATAGTTGACTGAATGCCCATTTAAATCATTCCATGCATTTCTGTCATAAACATTTGCATAGTTCCCACCTAATAGCCGCACTGTTGAACGATCGCCTCTGATGAGCTGGCCTCATATGGACAGTCCGCAGGCTGAAGGCTTTAAAATGGACCAGGCTGCAATTATTCAATGTGATATGGTGCTGTGCACACGCACTTTGTTCCAGAATTATTAAACCTGTTTGTTGATCACACAATTTCACACGAGCAACAACCACATCAACAGGTTTTAGACTCATATGACATCATGTTTACATTTCCATTGTTTAATAAGACACTATACAAATTGTGTCAAATCATTTTTGAGGGAATATTACTTGGTTAATTACATTTGTGTGACCTCTGTCCCCCCGGATCTCTTGTGGCAG
Source organism: Aldrovandia affinis (assembly GCA_029706075.1). Taxonomy (NCBI): domain Eukaryota; kingdom Metazoa; phylum Chordata; class Actinopteri; order Notacanthiformes; family Halosauridae; genus Aldrovandia; species Aldrovandia affinis. Next base: position 1,475,426 of record JAINUG010000100.1, read on the forward strand.
GGGTAACACGGAGGCCTGTTTGGGGCACTGTGGAGGTTACTTATGCATGCAGGAGGAGCTGCTTTTAATGGCTCCAAATCGCAATCTTTTTTCACACTGTAGTAATGCTGAAATGATTGTACCGATAGACGGTAAGCACGGCAGGTTATTAATCTTTAAAACCCAAAAATAATTAGCATTCTCTTTGCTCATTTATCATAAGAATATAAATAACTGTTTTACATGAAAGTATCCATTCCCAACACATGCACAAAGCATGCACTCTATAACATCTTTATTACCACTCCATAACATCTTTATTACTGACAGAAAACTGTCTTAAGTGACCATAAGACTTGAAGAGGCCAAAAAATATGAGGAATTATCATCACTCTTACTTGACCTGTGGCATAAAAAAATGTCTGAAAAATCTATTTTCTGTATAGTTATAACTTTAAAACTAGCCAATGGACCATCATCAAACTTCCAAATGGATCATCAAATCAATCATCTGTGGCACCTAAGCACTTCAAAAATATTTCAGTCCACGTCTCCCGAGGACTGCTGAGAGACCATACCCCTCAAAATCACCCGTAATGTAGAAAACATCTGCGACTCTTACAATAAGTGTGCTTAAAATAGATCATTCGTTGCCTTGCAGACTTGCGTAGTTATTTTAAACTTGAATGTAAGAAAAATCTAGCTCAGCCTCTAGCTCAATATTTCACTATTTTATCTTTGAGCACGTATGCTTAAATGCATTATAGCACTTGAATATGGCTGTTTAATATTACACTATGTGTCCATTATTATGATTGATAGCATATGCATTGAAGGTAATTAAATGGGACGTTAGGTGGTTTCATTTTGCTAATGTTGCCAGGTTTCACAGCGCGGTGATATTGCCTCGCGGCGCTGCTGCAGACGTGCTCTCGCGGCTTCACGGTTCACCCACAGCATTTATACACTCACTGTTTGCCAATGCTTTCTGATTACAAACAACAGATGGGGCACTGAAGTGATCTTCCCCTCTATAAAGCATCCTCTGGTGGCTTTAAAAGTGCAAAAACCTAAAAACAAAACTACACAAAAGAGTGCACGTGTACTGAGGCATATGGTCAGTGCCATGGACAGCACTCTACTCATCAGTGCCCTGGGTGCTCTGGGGGTGTGTGTGTGTGTATTCGACACCGTGGCCAGCACTCTACTCATGTTCTGAGTGTGTGTGTGTGTGTGTGTGTGTGTGTGTGTGTGTGCGTGTGTGTATATTCAGAGCCATGGACAGCACTCTACTCATCAGCGTTCTGAGTGTGTGTGTGTGTGGTGTGTGTGTGTGTGTGTGTGTGTGTGTGTGTGTGTGCGTGTGTGTGTGTATTCAGAGCCATGGACAGCACTCTACTCATCAGCGTTCTGAGTGTGTGGGTGTGTGTGTGTGTGTGTGTGTGTGCACGCGTGTGTGTGTATTCAGAGCCATGGACAGCACTCTACTCATCAGCGTTCTGAGTGTGTGGGTGTGTGTGTGTGTATGTGTGCGCGTGCGTGCGTGTGTGTATTCAGAGCCATGGACAGCACTCTACTCATCAGCGTTCTGAGTGTGTGTGTGTGTGTGTGTGTGTGTGTGTGTGCGTGTGTGTGTGTGTGTGTGTGTGTGTGTGTGTGCGTGTGTGTATTCAGAGCCATGGACAGCACTCTACTCATCAGCGTTCTGAGTGTGCGGGTGTGTGTGCATGCGCGCGCGTGTGTATTCAGAACCATGGATAGCGCTCTGCTCAGTGCTCTGTATGTGTATTCAGAACCATGGACAGCGCTCTACTGAAGAGAGGATCATGATGGGCAAAAAAAGACAGTGTTTAACGTTATTACCCCTATGTATATCTAGGTGGCAGTCAGAAGACCCTGAAACTGTTGAGCATCAAACAAGTAATTCATAGTGTTAACAATCAATTAATACTACCACTACTACTACTACTACTACTACTACTCTACTACTACTACTACTACTACTACTACTACTACTACTACTACTACTACTATAACCATTAGATTAAATTAATTTAGCTCAACAGCGTGTCTTTTTCATTCAATACTCATTCAGTATTTTTGCATTATATTGAGTAGGAGTCAGCCATCAAGCAGTAGAAGTGACCATGCTTTGACAACAGTCCATCAGTCTTTCTGGTCAAATGTAACTTGGCAATGATGATACCTGATTGATTAACTATCATACAAAATCTGTTTATGAATTCGAAAACAACACCAACCGAGAAGAAAAAAAATGGAGTGACATCACGAAATAAATTAACTCATTAAGCATAACAAAACGAACAGTAGATGATTTAAAGAAAACAAACAACCGAGAAAATATGACATGACGTTAGCCGGCGTCCCAAAATGACCTTCCCTAGATAATAATCGGTCAATTTATGATGGGAGAAGGTCGCAGAGTGTGTTAAAGTAAAATTGTACTCACCATTCGTTCTATACCCTCCTGACCGCATAGCCCACGTACAATAAGATAATTGTTCAAATTCAGAACTGCGTTTTTATACTGACTACTAGCTGATGAAAAATTGGTCAATAGAACTCCTGCGTCCTTTCATATACTTTTTATTTCAAGTTCTAGTATATAATATGTATGCTATGTATAAATATATATTTAAAATTGTGAAATTGTAAAAGCTGTCTGTAGATACAGGTACGCCTGAAAATAAAGCTGTTGTGACATGAACCGGAGTACTTTGAAAGAAAATGTGTGATTATTTGTTTTGCATTGCTGGGACAGCGGCTAGTACATCGGAAAGTTCGATACAAAACCAGAATTGTGAAATACCTAGGCGATACCAGTGCTCATAAAATACTGCCTGGTTTCAAGAGTTCTTAAAATTCTCACGCAAATTACATCCTAATAGGGATTTGACTCATTGCGACCGTTTAGTAAAAAAAATGTTTGAGAACAGTCGCAGTCCTTTAGTAAATTTGGCCCACAGACTTTCATTGTATTTGGCCTTAACTAACATGAACACACTAATATTTCCTGGCGATTAGTGACGAAACAAAGGTTAGTTAGTCTTGTTTTTTTTAATGGATCAGAAATATTTTATTGTATCGCTTTAAAGCACGAGAAGCCCACAGGGGCTGCTCGCTTTCTTATTAGAGATCAGCATCAGGCTTGTTTCGGGGTAATATCGTTTATCTTAACTTGGCTTTAATTTTATGCAGCATTCTTTCTCGCGCTAACGTTATTTGTTAGCCGATGATTTGCGTAGCGTCACGCATTTTTGTTCACTGTACCCTTGGGGATGCGGATGCAAAATCGTTCCTTATCCAGACAACACTCGCGACAAAACACTCCCCCTCCCGCACTCAACGCACACACACACACCAACATACCCGCTTTCTGTCCCATTCACTTTCGTGTTCCAGTACCACCCCCTCGTTGACTAGCACAACCATCCACTTATAACAAAAAACTGTGATCTCAGCACCTCCCCCTAGTCTCTCTCCCATTTGCGCGCTCTCTTCGGCGACTGCCTCAGCGCTACCTTCCCCGGGAACCGTCCTATACTTTTCCACCTGAGCCGTTTCGCTGCCGTGGCGCAGCGCTCTCACTGTCCCACCGCCCGCCAGCTCCCGATTGCGTTAAAACACATCGGATATTCATTCTTCCTTTCCACAAATCCCCTCGCGCTCTCACGGTGCCTCTACTATTTCAGTGTACACTGATGGTTATAACCTGACCCAACGGGAAAAAACAGGATTTCTTTCTCTCGAGCATGAGAAGGACTGCCGAATCATCCGCAATCCCTCATCAAAGATTGGGCTACCAGCATGACCACCGGGTACAGACACACCAGCCCAAGTTTTTCGCCAACAGATTAAATCGTCGGGGACTTCGGATCCCAACCATATAGGAGAATACATTTTAGGTAAGCTTGTGTTTTCATTCGACAGCTACTGTGTGTTTTGTATGTGTGCGAAGTTAGAGAAGAAATCAGCGAATACGGAGGGTTCTCAGTCTGTTCTTAAACAGGCTCAGTGTTGGGAGGCAATGCACTAATGACATTTATGGTGATTTTTAAAGAATAGTGTTTTAGTTTTTGGGTTACGGATTGTCCCTTTGTGTTTTAGATACATATTAGGCGCGTATCCGTCGGTTAGTTTTGTGATTGCGTTAATTTATCTGCAACAATATTTCCCCTTCACCTGTGTCAGTGTTCTGCTCGGTTGTCTCCATGTCAGAGCAAACGCATGTTGCATTAGTAAATTGAATGAACCATTTCCTCGAACGTATTTTCATATTAAGTTTGCATATAAGACGTCGGACACTGTCCATAGTTTAAATAGACGTTTGTTCTGGCAGAGTCGAGTAGCACAGAGAAACGCTTACAGATGCAGTAGAGAGGTTGGGCAAGAGGGGAGGTGAGGGGAGAAGAGAAGTCGGAATCTGTGTTCAGTCCACGCACCGCTTCGTTCTGTTGACCACGAAAGGTCCGAATAGTCAATGGATGCTCGCGCAACTACAGGACCCTAGTTTTACGATTACATGCGATTCAACTGGGATTCAACAATAATAATTATTACAGTTTGAGGTTAATACACGTAATAATTAATTTATGGACGGAGTAAAATGATTTTAATAAATAAAAAAAATGTCAACTGAGCTGACACTACAGCGCACGTTATCTCCTCAAGTTGTTTCCACGGTTATTAGTCTGTAAACACGATAGAAGCACACAAGGCACGCGACGCGATGCTGCAACACTCCTTATGAGCGGCAGAAGTCGGGCTGTGTGCTTGATTCGCTGACAGCATGAATTCTGTTGCTTGTGATTGTTCAAGTGAGAATACTTGGAGCACCGAATTAAAAGCATTGACTGAGTAGAAATAAACCCTCAGTTTCGAGAAAATAAAACGGTCCGTTGTGTCCCGTACGTGCGATCGGCAGAAAGTCAGCAGAAACCACTGCACGTAGGCTATACCAGAACGATTGCACGTTTATTTTGACACCGTTGGTATACTCAGCATTTTGATTCCAAATAGAACTGTTGTATACTACTGTATCGACAAATCTCATATATTGCCTGTCACACATGAAATAGGTTTCCATATTTATGTTGTTTTATACGACGAATCACTCCTGTAAATCCATACAGTAGAACACGTAAATATGAAGCCCAGACAATTAATGCATACACATGTCATGGTCCTTGTGTGAAAAGCAGTAGATTTAACCAAAAATGTTTCCATACAGCAGTTAAGGCAATAATTCAACTTCAATATGGCTAATATAATTCTGCAACTGTTATTATATTTCATTAAAAGTTATTTGATTACACTTTATTTGTTTAATTATTAGTATTCTAAAAAGTTATTTGTAATCTCGGAGGTAACACTGGATGTGAGGACATTCTTCCATCCATATTTGTCAAATTTACCTGCAGGGGGAGCCCGTGCACTTTTACTCCCGTGGCGAACTTCGCAAAGGAGAGTTCATTGAAAGTGTTACTGTTGGTTAGAAAACCAGAGTTGCAACATCGATCGTCACAGGAACAGGTCAATATTACTACTTGCACGTGTAAAAAAATTGAATTAAGGTTGTAGACACACATACACACACACACACACACACACACACACACACACACACACACACATATATATATATTTAATATTTGTCAAGCCCATATATACGTATATATATGGGCATGACAAATATGTCATTCTTTTCTTAAAAACATATTCTAAACCAATGTTGTGTCTGGATTTATCCAAACTTTCATAAGACAATATACTGTGGATTGTAGATGCTGTATATTACTGACAGTTACATATTTGGTTTCTATGACATGACAGATGGCATTTCACTGTCCGTCCTTATCCGCTTGTGCATAAAATAAATTCTGTTCATTCAGGATTATTTTTGCTGCTAATGAGGGACATGCAAGAAACACAATGGCTGATCCATCTGAAATCACATCTTCACCTCTTTTAAAACAGCTTGGTGTGACTGCAAAATGTTGTTATAGTGCAGTACACTCTGGGTGTCCCTGTTTCGTTTTCTATCAGTGTGTGTTCACTTAACAGTAATGTTCTCGGTTCAGTTGGAAACCTAAAGGAAAGCAGATGGATATTTTGTCTCATACTGAATTAGCTAGAGGGCTAACAAACTCACAGGCATTTTTTTTTTGCAGCCTTTGTGGTCAACCTTAATTAGTCGGGACATTTAAGGATAATTGTACCCCATTAAAGAAAAAGTCAGATCGATTGTCTTATTTTTAACTTATAAGTGGTTGACAAAAGTGCGCGTTTTGTATAAAACCCACCACAAATGCCCCCGCGAGCTTGTGGTAAAGAGCATTGAGCATTTGTTTAGAGTCTGTCAGAAGTAGACTGCGTGATTTGATTGCTTAATTAGCAGTGGATGCACATTCAGTACTGTCTGCTGGTGATGAATCAGACTTGAGTGTACGTTCAACAGCCTCTCTCTGTGGAGACTCAGGCTCTGTTGTTTAGATGCTAAAACCCTCCAATAACAGCACAACATTTGGGCCTAGCAGAAGAATTTCAGCTGCAGTCTGTTTGCCGTACACTAATGGCCATTTGGTTTTAGAAGTGGCCTCTCCAGCATGCAGAGCAGGTGAAGAAGTCTTACAGATATAAGCCTCTATCAGAGCATGTATAATACTATACACACTCTGTTTATCGTATCAATTATACTTATACACAAGGAATCTGAATGAGAATATCCTGGTGGATGTTTGTGTTTGGATTACACATGCGTATGATGACTATATTTACTATAGGCATAGCAATAGTCCAGGAGTGTGGAAAGAGATGGTCATATGTTCTCTGCATCAAGATTGATTAAGTAAATGATTAAATAGACAATAATAAATAAATCCACCCAAAGTAAAACTGCTGCAGGTTTGTATGACATGACCAGCTAGTTACTACGCTTCCAGTCCAGTTCAACCTAGATCAAAGCCTGAAGAGATCATGACATTTTATTACACAACCGTTTTAGTGTTTTTCAAATCCAAAAAGATTGGTTGTGTAACTGAAAAAAGTACTGCTGCCTTCAAATTAATTATATATTTCCCCCTCTTTATATGTGTCCCTTTGATTAAACACTTTGCCAGGGATTGAATCACCTCTCAGTGATAAATCCTGTATGAGTCCCAGATATAGGTTTGCTCACGCCAGTGCATAATGGCGCTCCAACTCGCTGTGACTGAATAAAAATACTCACACAAGTGTATGACAGTGCTGTTACTCTCTGTGACGAAATTAAAATATTCACACACGTCTATAAAGGCACTGTGAGTCCTGTGATTTAAATAAAATGTTCATGCCAGTGCATAATGGTGCTCTGACTTGCTGTGATTGAATTAAAATATTCACACAAGTGTATGACAGTGCTGTAACTATCTGTGATGAAATTCAAATATTCACACATGTGTATAAAGGCACTGTGAGTCCTGTGATTGGAATAAAATGTTCACACCAATGTATGACATTGTGGCGACGCTCTGTGAATATCTATGGTTGTGTACAGCGGGGCTCTGGCGCTCAGTGATTGAATAAGAATAAATATGGTTGTGTACAGCATGGCTGTCTCTCTCTGTGATTAAATAAGAATATCTATGGTTGTGTACAGCATGGCTGTGTCTCTCTGTGATTAAATAGGAATATCTATGGTTGTGTACAGCGGGGCTCTGACGCTCAGTGATTAAATAAGAATATCTATGGTTGTGTACAGCATGGCTGTGTCTCTGTGATTAAATAGGAATATCTATGGTTGTGTACAGCGGGGCTCTGACGCTCAGTGATTAAATAAGAATATCTACGGTATGGTTGTGTACAGCATGGCTGTGTCTCTCTGTGATTAAATAGGGATATCTATGGTTGTGTACAGCTCAGTGATTAAATAAGAATATCTACAGTGGGGTTGTGATTAAATAAGAATATCTACGGTATGGTTGTGTACAGCATGGCTGTGTCTCTCTGTGATTAAATAGGAATATCTATGGTTGTGTACAGCATGGCTGTGTCTCTCTGTGATTAAATAGGAATGTCTATGGTTGGGCACAGCAGGGCTGTGGCACTGTGATGATTGGCTGGTCTGTGGAGTCCTGACTCTCAGAGCTAAATAAAGGCCAGGCAGAGTGGGGCAGGGGGAGGCACACTGGCTCCTTGTTATGCCTGCAGACCTGCAGGAGGACAGAGAGGGCTGTCAGTGCCTGGGAAGGAATAATAAGTACTGTCCACCACAACAGCCACTGTTTCCTCTTCCTCTTCTCTTCCCCTCGGAAGACCTGTGTGTGTGAACAGCCGTGCGCGTGTCCGTGTGTATGTGAGAATGTTCACGCAGTCTGTGCATGTCTATGTGGTCTATGTGTGAGTGTGTGCGGTTTGTGTGTGTGTGTGTGTATTTCTGCACTGATCTCTTGCGCGAACAATGGTTGTTCTTACCATGTATTAATGCACATCTTGTAAGTCGCTCTGGATAAGAGCGTCTGCTAAATGTTTAAAATGTAAATGTCAATGTAAAAATGTGTGTGAGCATATGCATGCAGTGTGTGTTTGTGTGGACATGTGTATAAATGTGTGTGGCTGTGTGTGTATATGTATGTATATGGATGGATGTGTATGCATGTATGTGCAGATCTGTATGTATGCATGTGAATGAGTGAAGTGCAGGGGGGTGCAGTCACAGCTGTGGGTTTTGGATAGTAAAGGCATGTAATCCTTCGACCAGGAGAAAAATTGCAATGAAAATAATCACACAAGTTTTTATCGATTGTGAACCCTGGGATGACAGAGAAGGAAAGCACATTGGCATGTGGGATCGTTCATCATGGCCATGATGGAAAATTATTCTTCTGTATCCTTGGCCCTGAAGACTCAGGACACATTGGGCCACTCAGATCCACAGATAAGAGGGTGGCCCTAATGACATTGCTGGCACCTGGAACCTGTGTGACACCAGTGCGAAGGAAGGCGGAGTCACAGAGATGGATCCAGGAATTGTTTTTGTTTCAGGGTCAGATTGTGTCCTGCACAAACTTGTCACATTGGGAAGTGATTCTAACTAGACAGTGGTGTGGACACATGCTCCCGATTTAAGGGGGTTGTCATGGCAATGCGGATGCTAACACGGAAGACAGACAGGGACTCTATTCACCTGGTGTCCATGAATTTGAGAGACCATTTCATATTTAAACTAAAATAATTGACAGAGCTAAAACTACAATCAAGCCCAAAAAAGCACACTGCAAACCAATCCACAAAGAACATTTGTGTAACACTTTCTAAGAGGAATCCTAGATAAGCATTGCATACAATCTTCCTTCCTCTCCTTCTCCTTTTCCTCCTCCAATGCACTCACCTTTGCATCAGTGACTATTTTACACTACTATAGTCCACACGGCAGTACAGTAGTTCTCCAATTGGAGGCGAGGTGTATCTCACACGGACTACAACACGTAGCATTTGGGCACCTGTTGTGTCGTTTGGAGCAACTAATGTAGCAGTGAGCCAAGGATGTCATACTGGATGACCTAACCCCACCATACTCCTGGCAGAAGAAAAACAGTTATGTCCTGCTGTTGTGGATTCCTGGTCAAAGTCAGCTACAGCCTGCATTTGTGATGTGTGCCCACATACATTTTCCTAATCATTACATGGAGATTCAGAATTTAGAATGTCATGGTAATATCGCTTAGGATGTGGCTAGACATACAGCTTGGACAGTCTATGACCTCGATTCAGTCAACATTTACTCTTAACTTTGACTTGACTCACAATTAAATAACACAGTTTGGTGAGTTCAGTAAAGTTTGCTTTTGAATAATATAATCATCACGTTTGTATTTTAAAAATTAACTGTCTACGAATGTTAATTGAATCCAGTCCTATGTCAGTTAGCATGCACTATTAGGAATGTTTATATAGTACTTATGAAGGTTTTAGACACTGCTTATGATGGCCTTGTGTTACCACATGTTACCACATTTTAGCTGCTATCTTTTCTTTGAATAGCCTTATAGTCTTATGTTTTAGCTTATAATTTAAATGCCGCATTAGTTAGCTCATAAACCTTGGCTGCCTGCTTATGAGTTTTGAATCCCTCCAGGGCAAACAGCAGTGAATAAGGGGATCTGGGATCTATCTTTGAGATGCTGCAACTGATATGTATATTTTCCAAGCTATACCTGAACTTTGTGTTCAAATATCCCACAATGCTCTGCAGCACATGAATAGACTTGCGAACTGAGAACAGGTGAATGTGACTTGAGGCAACATTCAAAGTGCTTTTGTTTACAGACTAGGATTGCGAATCACCCCCAGACATTGGGAGCCATTTCCTGTTTGGCCTCCAGTTAGAGAGCCCTAAAGCCATTAGCTTGTCAACTGAGCCCTTCCCCCCCCACACACACACTCTCTCTCTCTCTCTCTCTCTCTCTCTCTCTCACACACACACACACACACACACACACACACATTCGTCTCTGTCCCAGAGTTATGGAGGCATGATGCATGGCACGGCGATCCAGGCAGCCAGACGGCTGAGAGGAAGTTATGGAGGGCCCTGTGGGATCAGGCTTTCCATAAACAAGGATCTCGTGTCTGCGTGAAAAATGAAAAAAGGCACAAAGATCAATAATTGATTATTCAAACACCTGAGTAAGCGCAAAGACGAGGAGATAGGGGAGCAACCCGAGAAGCTGGCGATGCAGAGCCGCTGCTTCTCCCATTGTTAAAAAGGGAAAACAACGCTGGTGCAAAATGGCTGCTTCCATTCTTTCTCTTTTCATGTATTCTTTTGTTCCTGTTGTTTAATCAGTCTCTCTCATCTACTAACAGTAGAATTAATGTAATAAGACATGGCATGACAGACTTTCACAAAGACACCATCTCTGTAACAAATGGAAAATTAAACAACAAAATCGAAACAATATTATTCCAATAACTATGTGTCTTCCATTAGTAGTTAATGATCTTAAGTAAGTTGAATATTTGCCGTCCCCTGGGTACAAGCTTTGCAAGGAATTCTGGGAAGTGGCTTAGGCAGACACCTCTCATGTCTGGGCAGCTGCTTCTGGTCGGGCCATAACCCAGTCAGGAAGCGAAAGTCAAACTCATATTTCCATGCACATTTTCATGCTGCAAATAGCTTGTTTCTTTTTCTACTTAGAATATTTTTAACAGGTGACTCTCTTTATATCAATATTCTCCCCCACTTCTTAAATAAACCATTTTAAATGTTTGTTGTTCACTTTAATTTAATGCAGCATTAGCTAATACACTATACGTCTTACACGTGATAAGGGTCAATGGAAATAAACATTCTCATGCCCCTGATAAAGAGGTAATTGATTAACTGAGATGATTGTCCAATTCATGGAATTATTTTTTGACATCTTGAAATAGTGGCTCTTGGTGATGGAGGACTGAAATGCATGTGATACTTTCAACTCAAGATTTTCTGTGGACCCTGGTCATATCCAAAAAACTGTTGCTTTAAACCAGTTGCTTTAAGCCGGTCTGAATATTTATTCATGCTTTTTTACCATTTTTATTTTGTTTCAGATTTTTCCCCATTTTCCTCCCAATTTAGTAGCCAATTATACTCTCTTTTCATGTCAACTATCCCCCCCTTGTATTATAAGCTCGCTGCCGTAGCTCTGGGACCGGCAGTGACCTAAGGCGATGTACCACCTCCTCCGAGCAGGAACTCGCCAAGCCATCGAATGTAACTCCAGTACACATAGAGCTACTCATGTACCCAGCGAGTTCATGCCAGCTTCCCTCCCCCCTCCCACAGGGCAGACAGCCAATCGCCGTGCCGAACAGGACTCCTTGCTAGAGCTGGGCTGGCGCAGCCCAGGCTCGAACCCCGACCGCAGTGATCAACTTGCACTCCGGGCGAGTGCCTTTACCATTTCTCCACCCAGGGGCCCTTATTCATGCTACACAAGACCCACTTCAAGTAAAGTGTTACTTTGAATGAATTTGTTTATATACATGCCAATCAATAACTACCCCTTAATGTATTGGTTAAAAAAAGCTGTTTAATAGCTCACGGCATGCCTGTTGCTGTGCATTACATTTTGTGGCCATGCACCCATTCTGATACCATTTTAAATGTGGGATTGTGTCTTGAAACACTCCAAAACATTCAACCTTTTCTAAAGGTCGACCCGTCATCGATTCTGCCACTGCAGCAATCTTGGGACTCTAGCGTGGTAAGTGTCAATGTTCAGTGCAACTATCAATATGCAATAGCCAGGGTTACTTGGAGATGGAAGTCAAAAGTGTCAGGCATTCTCAGCGGCTTTCTCTGCCTTCCGCCTTGGAATAGCTCCTCGGTTGGTATGCAGGAGGTGACGCTGATGTGCTTACGTGAATAAATGCCATGTCTATTCTAGTGTTGTTTGACACAGACACTGTTTGCTCAAGCTTTTGGGAAGAAATGACAGGACCTGAAAAAGTAGAGAGACAACCTTCGGCTCATCTGTCTGTTTGGCTGCGATGCTGTCAGCCGCATCAAACAGAGACTAGCAGCAGAGCAGTGGTGTGGTGGCTAGAGCGCTGGACTCTTACCTGAAGGATACAGGCTGGGGTTACGGGCTGGATTCAGGGACAAAGGTACTTTACTGTTTACAAGTGAAATACCGTAACACACAGTACAGACAGCCTAGCATAACCACAGCCTTGGTCAGTGAATATGATTTTATGGTATATTTAGTTTGACTACTTTTTGCCTAAATTACGCCATTTTACCTGTTTGTATTTAATATGCAGACATGTGCCACTGTTAACCTGTGCATCTCCGACGCAAGTCTTAATTAAAACCAGACTTCTTTTCCCAGGCCCATACCTGATTTAGCCAATTTAACATCACTTTATCATGACTTGTGCTCCGCTTCCTTAATGTATTTGTGGCTGGAACAACCCTAACCTGTAGAAGAGTCTGTAATTTAAAGGGCACAGTAAACTTTTACAAGCATGCCTGTGAAGAGATGGAATTTCAGGTTGTAAAAATCTACAGAGTTGATGCTATTGAGGTGCAGCCGGAATGGCCTCTGTCATAAAAAATAAAAATAAAATACAATATAAAAATATTGGGGGTTGTGCGAGCTTGTTGTACTTGAACAGGGGAAAGAGAGGTTTAAGCTGTAATGTTTTATTACTTCACATATTAACCACACACAAGCTGTGTTGCTGGGGTGCAAGGCAACACATTCCTCATAAAGTCAAGTGCATTGTTCTGGATATATAAAAAAAACGGTGTATTATCTTACTAAAGATAATTATCTTATTATGAATCAATGTTTTGGGAGGGCAACCATGCCCTGTATCCTTCAGGGTTTATGAATATTCCTGTAGGTGGGACGGTATTCATGGAACCACATATGGCATTCGGTTTTATGGTCCATACACAAAGGGTGGAAAGTCTATTTAATCCTAAACTGTCAGGTCTTTGATTCCTTGTCTGTGTGTCTGATTGATAATGTAATTAGTATACACAGTGCGGTCGATAACAATGCACTGGTAGATAATGGTTGCATGGCGTTTACACTCAAAATCACAAAATCTTATGCTGGCGAAGTTCCAGTACCAATGTAAATCTGTTTTTTTTGTTGCCAGAGGACAAATACTTCAAACTAATGCTCACAATTCCATACAAATCTGTTTTCTAGTTTTTATTAAAAAGACATCAACTTTTCATATGACTTTTTTCTCTTTTTTTCCCACATTTTTACAACGTAATAAAGTTTCTTACAACTTAGAACACAACAATCCAAAACATAAATAGAACATTGCATTTCAAGACATTCGAAAAAACATTCTCAGTGCCATAGATCTTATGCTTTAAAACCTTTGTAACTTTGGTCTACAATGGTTTCTGGTTTCCCTAGGGTATAAAAAGGAGGGAACACACATTTAAAATGTGGTCAGCCATCATCATGGTGAAAGGCAAATAACTCCCTGAAAGCATCAGACAAAAAGTTATTGACCTCTACAGATCAGGAGATGGCTACAAAAAAATCACTAAAAAGTTAAATACGGCTTTCCACTGTTGTGTCAATTATTAGAAAGTTTAAGGCCACTGGAGCAGTGGCTAACCTGCCAGGTAGAGGACACAAGTCTAGCATGCCCTCTCATGTAGTCAGATGAATGGTTTGAGAGGCAAATAGAAGTCCAAGGGGCACAGTTTAAGATCTCCAAAACAACATGGCATCTTGGGGCTACAAGGTGTCTAAAGCTACCATTCGATGACGCCTACATGACAATGGTCTTTATGGCAGAGTTGCAAGAAGAAAGCCTCTTTTGAAGACACCAAAAAAGTTATTTTGAATTCACCAACTACATCTGAACTACAATTGGAACCATGTCTTGGAATCAAGCTTTTTGGACATTTACATTAGCATTATGTTTGGTGTCCAAACAATGCAAGTAATGTTGAAAAGCACCTCATGCCTACGGTGAATTGCCTTGGAGTTGTTTTGCATCCACAGGCCCAGGGGCCTATAGATGGATGCAAAACTAAAATAGATGGAACCATGAACTCCAGCATGTACCAAGACATTTTGTCAAAAAACCTTGTTCCATCTGCCAGGAAGCTACACCTTGGCCGCAGATGGACCTTTCAACAAGACAATGATCCCAAACATACGTCCAAAGCAGCTACGAAATAGTTGACAAAGCACAAGATCAATGTCCTGATGTGGCCATCTTAGTCTCCAGACCTGAATCAATTGAACATTTATGGTTTGAACTCAAAAAAGCAGTCCACAAACATCAACCCAGAATCTGAAGGAATTAGAACAATTCTGCATGGAAGAATGGTTGAGGATCCCCCCAAGAAGTTCCATAACCTTGTACAACACTACAGAAGGCGACTACTTGCTGTTATAATGGCCAAAGGAGGAACCACAAACTACTGATAACAAGGGTGTGAATATTTGTAATTCTAGATTTTTCTGGGAAAAAAATAATAATTTGTGAACCATTTGATTGTGGTTCATGCCAATGCATTATTATTAAAGAATATACATTTCATTACAATTTTGTGAGCATAAAATAACAGTAGACATATACAGTCTATTGTATATGGGGACAGGTGTTGGAAATTAGCCTTTGGCTATAAACACTTAAGGCAATGCATCTGATGCTTGTTCTTAACATTATAAAAATACTTGCTATGTCCCTGACAAATAAACAAACAAATAAAATATATATCTACTGCAAGTGCACTATGTGTGTAGCACATTTGGTTTACAACATGTTTCCATGAATGAAGTGTAGCACATTATTTATTGGTTACATAAACAGTCTGTTATATTCTGAGTATCTGTTCTGTTTAGTTAGGTGTGTACAGTACTAACTAACTAATCTACTAACGTTAGGGATTTAGATTAGGTTACTAACACTACTAATCACTAATTATCTCACGCTTCCTACTACCGGCATTTCTCTCTCTCATTATCCTATCCTGCTTAGTTTTCCGTTCTCTCCTCATACGCACGCAACGTTTCTCCTTGCGTACCTCCCCTTTACTATGCACGTGTCTGCCTGTTCTCCCAGGTCGTTTATTGTCTATATGTTTGTATGGTTCAGTGTCCGTGTCTTACGTTTCCCTCTTGTTATGTAATTATCTCTTCCCTGCGTTCCAGCCTCTCTCTCCTCGTTGTCTCACCTGATTTCTATTATGTCTCCCTGTATATATGTTCAGTGTTTTCATTTCCCCTTGTCAGTACGTTGATTCTATTTCCCTGAGCCTACCTTTCCGAAGCCAGAGTTATTAGCATTTCCCGAGACTACCCTTTGATTACCCCGAGCCTGCCCAGCGATTTTGTCCTTTTGCCCTTCTGATTCCTGAGTATCGACCTTTTGACTGCCCTATTACTACTTCTCTCTGCCTCGCGATTTTGTACCTCTTATTCCCTGATTCTTGGTTTTGACCCCTGCCTGTGAATAAACAACTCTTTTGCCTAATCCCTGATCTGCGTCTGGGTCCTTACCGCAGTCGTCACAGGGCGTACTGACCAAGATGGACCCAGCAGATCCAGACCAGCTCCGCTCCGCCCCGAGCAGCAAGGTGCCATGCTCGGGCGGCACCAGGACCATCTGGAGCGTGTGACTGAACACCTGCAGTCTCTCACCTCCGGTTTGGCTGAGCTTACCTTCACGCTGCGAGCTCCGGTCATTAACCCCGCACCCCAGCATGCCGCGGCGCCCACTTCAACCCGAGCCTTCTTCCGCGCCGGTGCGCGAATCCACGTCTGCCTCCTCTCCTGAGAGATACGCAGGTGAACCGGGAGGTTGCCGTGCGTTCCTGACGCAGTGCCAGTTGATCTTCCAACTGCAGCCATCCACGTTCCCAGCGAACTATCCCGGTCGCCTCGTCATCACCCAACTGACCGGGTCGTGCCTAAGTCCTGGGCTACCACGGCGTGGGAGGGCTCTCTTCCCTGCTGTCAGAGCCTTGACCGGTTTTCCGAGGAGATGAGGAGGGTCTTCGACCGGGGTCCTAAGCAGGGTCACGACGCGCGGCTCGGGAGATGCTCTACCTACGCCAGGAGGAGGGTCGGTGTCGGATTCGCCATTCGTTTCCAGACCTTGGCTAACGCCTGTGGCTGGGGAAGGAAGGCGCTGTACGACGCCTTCATCTGTGGACTCTCCGAACATATTAAGGCGAGATCCTGACTCGTGACCTGCCAGAGTCCTTCGATGACCTGATCAGCCTTGCCATCCGCGTGGACTCCCGGCTTCAGGAGCGTCGCCGCTGGCGTAGTTCCGGAGGTTTTCCCGGGTCTGGGAGGACCGTCAGGTCAGGTCACCCGATCGGTGCCTACAACCACCCAGAGCAGCTCCATCTACTACCCCGGAGCCTGAACCCATGCAGCTGGATCGGGACCCGCCTTTCGTCAGGAGCGTGACCGCAGGATGGCCAACCGATCCTGTCTCTACTGCGGTGAGTCTGGGCACTTCATTTCCAACTGCCTACTAAGGAGCCAACGCCCACTAGTTAGCGAGGAGCACTAGTGGGTGTCATCCTGTTGAGCGATCCTCTGCTAACGGACCTGCCTGCGGTGACGACGAGTGGGAGGTCAGAGGCGAGAGACCACCGCTCATTGACTCGGTGCTGAGGAGAGTTTCCTGGATGCTGGTGTGGTCGCGAAGGGGGATTCCAGTTTCAGTCTGTCACACCCCCTTATTGCCAACACACTCAACGGTCAGAGACTGGGCCTAAGTTACCCAGATCAGTTCCTCTTTACGTTGCGTGCCTCCGCAACCACCAGGAGAAGATAAGGTTGCACATTATTGACTCCCCCTCACTCACCTATTGTCCTTGGCCACCCGTGGCTGGTGAAGCATAATCCGTCCGTGGAATGGAGCAGTCACAGGATTGTGGGTTGGAGCCCACAATGCCTTTCGGTCGCCTGCAGCAAGCCCATTCATCTGTTCCGGGTCCCCTGTCTTCTGTCCCGAGTCCCCTTTCTTCGAGATGAGTCTTGACCTATCGGTCTTTCCTTCCGAGTACCTGGACCTCAAGGGGTCTTCTCCAAGAATCCCGAGCCACCTCTGCCCCCACCGTCCCTATGATTGCGCCATTGAGCTCCTGTCTGGCGCTTCTACCCCTCCCTGGCGTCTTTTCCTCCTTGTCCCGTCCGGGGAGGCAGGCCAAAGACACTTCAACTAGGGAGTCCTTGACCGCTGGCCTCATTAAGCCATCCTCATCACCCGCTGGAGCGGGTTCCTCAGCACAGCCTTCGTCGGGAAGAAGGCCGGTTCTCTTCGTCCTGGCCGGTTACCGTTCGCTCAGCAACATCACCGTCAGAATCGCTGCCCTCTCCCCTCATGACGTCCGCATTTGAACAGCTTCAAGGGCTACCGCTCTTCACGGTTGACCTGCGCAACGCCCTACCACCTGGTGCGCATTCTCCGTGAGGGGGATGAGGAAGACGGCGTTCAATACTCCGACAGGTCACTGGGAGTACCTGGTAATGCCCTTTGGGTTAACCAATGCCCCTGTCAGTTTTTCAGGCGTTGATCAACGATGTCCTCAGGGATTTCATTAATCAGTTTTGTTTTGTCTACCTGACGATATCCTTATTTTTCCAAAACTATGGAGGGAACATGTCACCCAGGTCCGCAGAGCTCCCATAGCGTCTCCTGAGAACAGGCTTTTATGTAGCCAGAAATGTGACTTCCATTGTCACACCACCACCTTCCTGGGCTTCGCTATCTCGGGCAAGGGAGCATCCAAATGGATCCACGCAAAGATCAAGGCTGTCTTGACTGGCCCCAGCCAGAGTCCCGGAAGGAGTTACAGCGCTTTTTGGGCTTCGCCAACTTCTACAGAAGGTTCATCAGAACTACAGCACCATTGCTGCTCCACTCACCGCCCTCACCTCCATCAAGATCCGGTTTCACTGAATCCCTGCTGAACTAGCTTTCCGGTCACTTAAACAACTCACTTCTGACCCCATTCTCATTCACCCTGATCCCACCGCCCAGTTTACGAGGCCGACGCTTCCAACATTGGGGCAGGTGCCATCCTTCCTAACGCTCCGCCAAGGACAGGAAGGTTCATCCCTGCGCCTATTCCCATCGCTCAGCCTCACGGAGCAGAACTACGACATTGGTAACAGGAACTCCTCGCAGTCAAGCTCGCCTTGGAGGAGTGGAGGCACTGGCTGAGGCTGAAGTTCCTTTTCTGGTCTGGACAGACCACAAGAACTCCGAGTACCTGCAGACTGCCAAGAGACTCAATTCCCGCCAGGCCTGCGGGTCGCTTCTTCTTTCGAGATTTAATTTTGTTCTCTATCGACCTGGATCCAAAACACTAAGCCTGATGCCCTTTTCTCGCCGCTTTCAACCCGTATCCAGGGCTTCCTGCCCGACACATCCTGCCTCACGCGCTATCAACACCGCTCAACTGCATTGAGGCACAGTGCGCTCCGCCTTGAGGTGAGGCCGGCCCCAGTCGCTGTCCTCGAACCGCCTTCTTCGTGCCCAGTTCTGTCCGATCCCAGGTGCTTCAGTGGTCACTCCTCTCGCCTGTCATGTCACCCTGGCATAAACAGGACTATGTCTTTTATCCAGAGACGTTTTTGTGCCTGCCATGGTCCAGGACGTTAGGAGTTTTATTTCTGCCTGCTCTGTCTGTGCCCAGAATAAGGTTTCCCATCAGCATCCCCTGGTTTGTTACAGCCCCTACCCATCCTCACCGCCCTTGGTCCCACATAGCCTGGATTTTGTTACGGGTTTACCCTCCTCCAACAGCAGCACCCACCATTATGACGGGTTACTTGACGTTTTTCTAAGGCTGTTCATTTTGTCCCCTTTACCCAAGCTTCCTCTCCGCCAAGGAGACAGCCACTCCCCATTATCCAACACGCTTTTTCGTTTACATGGCATCCCCAGTAATATTGTTTCTGACAGAGGTCCCCAGCTTCATCGCCAGGTTTTGGAAGGCTTTTGTTTACCCTTGGTTCTTCCGCTGTCTTTCCTCAGGTTTCCATCCCCACCTTAATGGCCAGACAGAGCGTTAATCAGGTTATTGAAACCGGGTTTCAAGTGTGCTTGTGCTCGAACCCATCCTCTGGAGCCAACATCTTCCCTGCGGGCAGAGTATGCCATCAACTCCCAAACCTCTTCCTCATCCCGTATGTCCCCTTTTGAATGCTGCCTTGGTTACCAACCACCCTTATTCTAGCCAGGAGAGGGAGGTGGGGTGTCCCTCTGCCGCAGGTATGCTCATCCGTAGATGCCGACGTACCTGGAACCTCACACGTCACAACCTCCTCCGAGCCAGCGCCCGCAGATGAAGGAGACGGCGGACAAGGGACGCTCCAAGGCTCCCCTGCTATCGGGTTGGGCAGCGGGTCTGGTTGACCACCAGGACATTCCCCAGAATGGACCACCGCAACTCGCATCTCGCTTTATTGGCCCTTCCCCATTTTGAATTGTCAGTCCCACTGCCGTTGTTTGAAGTTACCCCACACCATGCCGTATTCACCCCACCTCTTCCATGTTTCCCCGCCAAGCCCTTGTAACCCACTCCTTTGTGTCCCGCCCCTGAGCCACCCCCACCCCGCCTTATTGATGGTGGAGATGCCTACACGGTCCGTGAAGATTTTGGACGCTCGCCGAGGGGCCGGGTCGCCAATACCTGGTGGACTGGGGAGGGCTACGGTCCCGAGGAACGTATCTGGGTCCCATCCCGGTTCATATTGACAAATCTTATCAGAGACTTTGATTGTCTTTAAGCTGTCTAATATTTTGCCAT
Organism: Aldrovandia affinis; assembly: GCA_029706075.1. NCBI lineage: Eukaryota > Metazoa > Chordata > Actinopteri > Notacanthiformes > Halosauridae > Aldrovandia > Aldrovandia affinis. The sequence goes on from JAINUG010000100.1 coordinate 1,495,710, forward strand.
GTGTTTTGACCCTGCCTGTCTGAGATTCTGCCCCGTGCCTTTACTCCTGCCTGTCTGAGATTCTGCCATGTGTTGGACCTCTGCCTGTTCTGGAGACTGTTATATTCTGAGTATCTGTTCTGTTGTTTTTGTACTTTGTTTATCTTTCTTCGAGTCATGTTTCGTCACGTCTGTTATCCCCGTCTGTTATTGTTCCTGATCCACTCCTTGTCTTGTCATTCACTTCGGAGTTTACTTTTCGGGATTTCAATCTTCGCTTATTTTCTCGTTTCTTCCTTCCTACTTTCTTGATCGCACTTTGTATATATTAGTTAGTGTACAGTACTAACTAACTAATCTACTAACGTTAGGGATTTAGATTAGGTTACTAACACTACTAATCACTAATTATCTCACGCTTCCTACTACCGGCATTTCTCTCTCTCATTATCCTATCCCTGCTTAGTTTTCCGTTCTCTCCTCATACGCACGCAACGTTTCTCCTTGCGTACCTCCCCTTTACTATGCACGTGTCTGCCTGTTCTCCCAGGTCGTTTATTGTCTATATGTTTGTATGGTTCAGTGTCCGTGTCTTACGTTTCCCTCTTGTTATGTAATTATCTCTTCCCTGCGTTCCAGCCTCTCTCTCCTCGTTGTCTCACCTGATTTCTATTATGTCTCCCTGTATATATGTTCAGTGTTTTCATTTCCCTTGTCAGTACGTTGATTCTATTTCCCTGAGCCTACCTTTCGAAGCCAGAGTTATTAGCATTTCCGAGACTACCCTTTGATTACCACCCGAGCCTGCCCAGCGATTTTGTCCTTTTGCCCTTCTGATTCCTGAGTATCGACCTTTTGACTGCCCTATTACTACTTTCTCTGCCTCGCGATTTTGTACCTCTTATTCCCTGATTCTTGGTTTTGACCCCTGCCTGTGAATAAACAACTCTTTTGCCTAATCCCTGATCTGCGTCTGGGTCCTTACATGGTCGTCACAGGACGTACTGACCAAGATGGACCCAGCAGATCCAGACCAGCTCCGCTCCGCCTCGAGCAGCAAGGTGCCATGCTCGGACGGCACCAGGACCATCTGGAGCGTGTGACTGAACACCTGCAGTCTCTCACCTCCGGTTTGGCTGAGCTTACCTTCACGCTAGCGAGCTCCGGTCATTAACCCCGCACACCCCAGCATGCCGCCGCGCCACTTCAACCCGAGCCTTCTTCGCGCCGGTGCGCGAACCACGTCTGCCTCCTCCCTGAGAGATACGCAGGTGAACCGGGAGGTTGCCGCGGCGTTCCTGACGCAGTGCCAGTTGATCTTCCAACTGCAGCCATCCACGTTTCCCAGCGAACTATCCCGGGTCGCCACGTCATCACCCAACTGACCGGTCGTGCCAAGTCCTGGGCTACCACCGCGTGGGAGGCTCTCTTCCCTGCTGTCAGAGCCTTGACCGGTTTTCCGAGGAGATGAGGAGGGTCTTCGACCGGTCTAAGCAGGGTCACGACGCGGCTCGGGAGATGCTCTACCTACGCCAGGAGGGAGGGTCGGTGTCGGATTACGCCATTCGTTTTCAGACCTTGGCTAACGCCTGTGGCTGGGGAAGGAAGGCGCTGTACGACGCCTTCATCTGTGGACTCTCCGAACATATTAAGGACGAGATCCTGACTCGTGACCTGCCAGAGTCCTTCGATGACCTGATCAGCCTTGCCATCCGCGTGGACTCCCGGCTTCAGGAGCGTCGTCGCTGGCGTAGTTCCGGAGGTTTTCCGGGTCTGGGAGGACCGGGGTCAGGTCACCGATCGGTGCCTACAACCACCCTAGAGCAGCTCCATCTACTACCCCGGAGCCTGAACCCATGCAGCTGGATCGGACCCGCCTTTCTCGTCAGGAGCGTGACCGCAGGATGGCCAACCGATCCTGTCTCTACTGCGGTGAGTCTGGGCACTTCATTTCCAACTGCCTACTAAGGAGCCAACGCCCACTAGTTAGCGAGGAGCACTAGTGGGTGTCATCCCTGTTGAGCGATCCTCTAAGCAACGGACCTGCCTGCCGGTGACGATCGAGTGGGAGGGTCAGAGGCGAGAGACCACCGCGCTCATTGACTCGGGTGCTGAGGAGAGTTTCCTGGATGCTGGTGTGGTCGCGAAGTGGGGGATTCCAGTTTCCAGTCTGTCACACCCCCTTATTGCCAACACACTCAACGGTCAGAGACTGGCCCAAGTTACCCAGATCAGTTCCCCTCTTACGTTGCGCACCTCCGCAACCACCAGGAGAAGATAAGGTTGCACATTATTGACTCCCTCACTCACCTATTGTCCTTGGCCACCCGTGGCTGGTGAAGCATAATCCGTCCGTGGAATGGAGCAGTCACAGGATTGTGGGTTGGAGCCCACAATGCCTTTCCGAATGCCTGCAGCAAGCCCATTCATCTGTTCCGAGTCCCTGTCTTCTGTCCCGAGTCCCCTTTCTTCCGAGATGAGTCTTGACCTATCGGTCTTTCCTTCCGAGTACCTGACCTCAAGGAGGTCTTCTCCAAGTCCCGAGCCACCTGCCTGCCCCCACCGTCCCTATGATTGCGCCATTGAGCTCCTGTCTGGCGCTACCCCTCCTAGGGGGCGTCTTTCTCCTTGTCCCGTCCCGAGACGGAGGCCATGAACACTTACCTTCAGGAGTCCTTGACCGCTGGCCTCATTCGGCCATCCTCATCACCCGCTGAGCGGGGTTCTTCTTCGTGGGGAAGAAGGACGGTTCTCTTCGTCCCTGTATTGATTACCGTTCGCCAACGACATCACCGTCAAGAATCGCTACCCTCTCCCCCTCATGACGTCCGCATTTGAACAACTTCAGGAGCTACCGTCTTCACGGTTGGACCTGCGCAACGCCTACCACCTGGTGCGCATTCGTGAGGGGGATGAGTGGGAAGACGGCGTTCAATACTCCGACAGGTCACTGGGAGTACCTGGTAATGCCCTTTGGGTTAACCAATGCCCCTGCCGTTTTCAGGCGTTGATCAACGATGTCCTCAGGGATTTCATTAATCAGTTTTGTTTTGTCTACCTGGACGATATCCTTATTTTTTCCAAAACTATGGAGGAACATGTCACCCAGGTCCGCAGAGTTCTACAGCGTCTCTGGAGAACAGGCTTTATGTGAAGCCAGAGAAATGTGACTTCCATTGTCACACCACCACCTTCCTGGGCTTCGTCATCTCGGGGGAGCATCCAAATGGATCCACGCAAGATCAAGGCTGTCTTGGACTGGCCCCAGCCAGAGTCCCGGAAGGAGTTACAGCGCTTTTTGGGCTTCGCCAACTTCTACAGAAGGTTCATCAGGAACTACAGCACCATTGCTGCTCCACTCACCGCCCTCACCTCCATCAAGATCCGGTTTCACTGGAATCCTCAAGCTGAACTAGCTTTCCGGTCACTTAAACAACGCTTCACTTCTGACCCCATTCTCATTCACCCTGATCCCACCGCCCAGTTTATCGCCGAGGTCGACGCTTCCAACATTGGGGCAGGTGCCATCCTTTCCCAACGCCCGCCAAGGACAGGAAGGTTCATCCCTGCGCCTTCTATTCCCATCGCCTCAGCCCTACGGAGCAGAACTACGACATTGGCAACAGGGAACTCCTCGCAGTCAAGCTCGCCTTGGAGGAGTGGAGGCACTGGCTGGAGGGGCTGAAGTTCCTTTTCTGGTCTGGACAGACCACAAGAACCTGGAGTACCTGCAGACTGCCAAGAGACTCAATTCCCGCCAGGCTCGTTGGTCGCTTCTTCTTTCGAGATTTAATTTTGTTCTCTCTTATCGACCTGGATCCAAAACACTAAGCCTGATGCCCTTTCTCGCCGTTTGAACCCGTATCCAGGGTTTCCGCCGGACACCATCCTGCCTCAATGCGCTATCAACACCGTTCAACTTCGCATTGAGGCAACAGTGCGCTCCGCCTTGAGGGTGAGGCCGGCCCCAGTCGCTGTCCCTCGAACCGCCTCTTCGTGCCCAGTTCTGTCCGATCCCAGGTGCTTCAGTGGGGTCACTCCTCTCGCCTGTCATGTCACCCTGGCATAAACAGGACTATGTCTTTTATCCAGAGACGTTTTTGGTGGCCTGCCATGGTCCAGGACGTTAGGAGTTTTATTTCTGCCTGCTCTGTCTGTGCCCAGAATAAGGTTTCCCATCAGCATCCCCTGGTTTGTTACAGCCCCTACCCATCCCTCACCGCCCTTGGTCCCACATAGCTCTGGATTTTGTTACGGGTTTTACCCTCCTCCAACAGCAACACCACCATTATGACGGTTATTGATCGTTTTTCTAAGGCTGTTCATTTTGTCCCCTTACCCAAGCTTCCCTCCGCCAAGGAGACAGCCACCCTCATTATCCAACACGTTTTTCGTTTACATGGCATCCCCAGTAATATTGTTTCTGACAGAGGTCCCCAGTTTATCGCCAGGTTTTGGAAGGCTTTTGTTTACTCCTTGGTTCTTCCGCCAGTCTTTCCTCAGGTTTCCATCCCCAATCTAATGGCCAGACAGAGCGGGCTAATCAGGTTATTGAAACCGTTCTGCGGTGCTTGTGCTCGGAACCCATCCTCTTGGAGCCAACATCTTCCCTGGGCAGAGTATGCCATCAACTCCCAAACCTCTTCCTCATCCCGTATGTCCCCTTTGAATGCTGCCTTGGTTACCAACCACCCTTATTCCCTAGCCAGGAGAGGGAGGTGGGTGTCCCTCTGCCGAGGCGTTCATCCGTAGATGCCGACGTACCTGGAACCTCACACGTCACAACCTCCTCCGAGCCAGCGCCCGCATGAAGGAGACGGCGGACAAGGGACGCTCCAAGGCTCCCGTTACCGGGTTGGGCAGCGGGTCTGGTTGACCACCAGGGACATTCCCCTCAGAATGGACCACCGCAAACTCGCACCCCGTTTTATTGGCCCCTTCCCCATTTCCAGAATTATCAGTCCCACTGCCGTTGTTTTGAAGTTACCCCACACCATGCGTCGTATTCACCCCACCTTCCATGTTTCCCGCCTCAAGCCCCTTGTAACCCACCCTTTGTGTCCCGCCCCTGAGCCACCCCCACCCCCCGCCTTATTGATGGTGGAGATGCCTACACGGTCCGTAAGATTTTGGACGTTCGCCGCAGGGGCCGTGGTCGCCAATACCTGGTGGACTGGGAGGGCTACGGTCCCGAGGAACGTATCTGGGTCCCATCCCGGTTCATATTGGACAAATCCCTTATCAGAGACTTTGATTGTTCCCGAGCTGTCTAATATTTTGCCATGTGTTTTGACCCTGCCTGTCTGAGATTCTGCCCCGTGCCTTTACCCTGCCTGTCTGAGATTCTGCCATGTGTTTTGACCCTGCCTGTTCTGAGATCCCGCCACGTGCTTTGCCCCCGTTCTGCCTGGCTTTCCCTGCGTCTTGTTTGTTCATGTGTTTTTGTGTCCCTCCTGTTTGAAACGCCAAGAGGCGTTTCTTAGGGGGGGGGTCCTGTTATATTCTGAGTATCTGTTCTGTTGTTTTTGTACTTTGTTTATCTTTCTTCGAGTCATGTTTCGTTCACGTCTGTTATCCCCGTCTGTTATTGTTCCTGATCCACTCCTTGTCTTGTCATTCACTTCGGGAGTTTACTTTTCGGGATTTCAATCTTCGCTTATTTTCTCGTTTCTTCCTTCCTACTTTCTTGATCGCACTTTGTATATATTAGTTAGGTGTGTACAGTACTAACTAACTAATCTACTAACGTTAGGGATTTAGATTAGGTTACTAACACTACTAATCACTAATTATCTCATGCTTCCTACTACCGGCATTTTCTCTCTCATTATCCTATCCCTGCTTAGTTTTCCGTTCTCTCCTCATACGCACGCAACGTTTCTCCTCCTTGCGTACCTCCCCTTTACTATGCACGTGTCTGCCTGTTCTCCCAGGTCGTTTATTGTCTATATGTTTGTATGGTTCAGTGTCCGTGTCTTACGTTTCCCTCTTGTTATGTAATTATCTCTTCCCTGCGTTTCCAGCCTCTCTCCTCGTTGTCTCACCTGATTTCTATTATGTCTCCTGTATATATGTTCAGTGTTTTCATTTCCCCTTGTCAGTACGTTGATTCTATTTCCCTGAGCCTACCTTTCCGAAGCCAGAGTTATTAGCATTTCCCGAGACTACCCTTTGATTACCACCCCGAGCCTGCCCAGCGATTTTGTCCTTTTGCCCTTCTGATTCCTGAGTATCGACCTTTTGACTGCCCTATTACTACTTCTCTCTGCCTCGCGATTTTGTACCTCTTATTCCCTGATTCTTGGTTTTGACCCCTGCCTGTGAATAAACAACTCTTTTGCCTAATCCCTGATCTGCGTCTGGGTCCTTACCGCGGTCGTCACACAGTCATCACACAAAAAGGGAAAAGGCTGGGAATTAAACCCATTAAGCTTTGTTTGTTTTAAGTGAGAGATAATGGGTGGAAAACCGAAGAAAAGGGAAATTCACATGAGCACCTCAACCATTATCTTTACCTATATACTGACAAGTCATCCAATACACAATGCTTTGATACCTAGTATAGTACTGTAACTATGTTGACCTACTTCAATTATGTACTCACCATTGGGCAGGCTTGTGGAGGATTCAATCAAACTTTCTCTTTGAATCAACAACCAAATAGATTATGTTCAGAGGAGTGACTCTTTTTTTTAACCAATTATGTGTCTTGTTACATTATAGTAATTAATGCTCTAAAAGAAACGAAAAGAGGTAATCGCTGCCAAATTAGCCTATATACACGTACATAGTGTATATCTGAACTTACGGTGGCAGCCATGAAAACCGATAAGATGTTCAGACAGCTGTATACCAGAGTAATAAAAAAGGGGCGACTGTGAACCACTCGCACTACCCTCCAAACTGAAATGCCATAATCCGAAGTGTATTGTTATCTCCCCCCTCTAAACACGCACACACACACACACACACACACACACTTACACTTGTTTAAGATCTAGGGCTGTACACAATACATGAGTTAGAGTTTCCCCTTAGCTGGATAAATGTATTTCAGACACAGACAGACACAGTATAGTCTCGGTGCTAGACTGGCACAGTTGTCTCTCTTCTAGATGGACACAGTCATCGCTGTGCTAAACTGACACAGTCAGCGCTGTGCTAGACTGACACAGGTGTCTCTGTACTAGACTGACAGAGACAGTTATGCGGTGAAAACAGGCTCCTCTGTAGTAGATTGAGGCAGTTGTCTCTGTAGTACAGGCGTGCACAACGAGGGCCGATCTGATTACTCTGCCCTTAAGGATTTAAGTAGCCCAAGCATTTATTTGACCTGACATTTTTGATCAGTCATGAGCTACCCTTGGTGAAAACGTTTCACTGTGGCCTGATATAGGACCGGACCTGGACTGGTGAATATAGATGTCTAGAAAATTGAGCCAGAATAATAGGTTCAAACACATCAGCCCCGGGACTGGAGTTGAGCACCGCTGCTGTAGTGAGCGGAGGCCCACTGGCTTCATCGCGCTGTTCTCCCTCCAGAGCATGTACATCATGGGATTATTAATAGACAATGGCAACCTGGTGAGGTAGGCAGTCATGCCAGCTGGCTCTAGGCCCCACTGGGCCCAGCCTGTCCAGCTGAGGGTACGGGTGCCAGCGTTTGAAATAAATAAATATGTAAAAGCTCAGTAATAAGAAATAATGCAGGCTCTTCATGTTTATACATAGTTTCTCCAGAATTAGAGCCCCCCTCGCCCCTCCCCACTGTGACGTGGCTGTGCAGTTAAATCTGTCCTGGAATACTGCCATCCCGCATGCCTGATTTATGTTTGGCGTGCTCTTTTAAGAAATGCCTGCCACCTGCCCTTTGACCTTGACTCACCAAAGTACAAGAAATGCCGTAGTCTCATATTGAATATGCAGAGCTGTCCAAAAATACTCCCTCCTTATCTCACAATTACCCCATCCCCCGCCTCAAACAGGACTCTAAAGTTAAAGGGCTGTTAGTTTGGCAATCGTTTTTTCGTGTTTCGGAACGCTCCATTTCCTCCCGTGACTTGCCATCACATGACAAGCATGGACGTGTAGCAGACATGGAAACTGAATGATTTATACATGCTGGGGGCATGCAGTGTAAACAGCAGTCTTATCAATTATCTCTGTCTTAAAACCTCTACCAGTTACACACACATCACCTTCTGATATACTCCTCCGCCAGTTACATACGTACATAGGATAATCTGACATTAGCGCACCCAAACAAGAGTTCCCACACACTCTCTGTGGCCACCTAGAGAATGCTCTTAGCAGCCATAGCCATTAAGCTTAATTCCGAGCTAACTGTCATGTCATCCCGTGCTCCTGTGTGCAGGTACACATCTGCTCTGTCCTACTCCACAGCGGACATACAGCAGTTAACACGAACGACTACTCTTAGAGGCTGCTTGCCGCACACAGCTTTTTCAACATGGTGCAGTAAGTCCCGCATGCTAATGTGACGGCAGCTGATTTACCCTCGTGACGGAGTGTTCAGCTGCTTGTTATTGTGCAATGCACAAAACCACACAATTACTTTTTAAATAGCTCACAGTTCCCCAAAACCACGGTGTGAATCTTACTACATCTCCTGCTCACATAGCCTTCGATATATAAATAATTCAATATAAAGAAAGATTTTATCATCACTAATGTTCAGCTCACTTCACATTTTGTGTTCGCTTGTATTTCTTTGTTTTATGGTAAGAAACGATATCAATATTTAATGTGGCTTGGCGCAAATAATTGAGGATTGCAGCCGGGTGATGTCACTCATTATCTCTGATGTGGAAGTGCAGAGACCTGCTCTTTTTTCCTTATGTTCAGCTCTTTGATAAAAAATAGGTTAGAATAAAATGGTTAAAAAAAGACTGGTTTGTTAGCTACTAGACTAAATGCTAGACTATTTTTCTTTGATGCTTGTAGATTAATAAACCTTATAAATATCATTTTATCTGATTATATGTCAATACTCATTTGATATGGAAATGATCAAAATACTTTAAAGTTTTAACTGGAGTTCTTTCACTTTCATATTTTTTAAGTTCTTTCACTTTTACATTAGTTAAATATACACCGATCAGCCACAACATTAAAACCACCTGCCTAATATTATGTAGGTCCCCCTCGTGCCACCAAAACAGTTCTTACCCGTCAAGGAATGGACTCCACAAGACCTCTGAAGGTGTCCTGTGGTATGAGATCTGGGGAATTTAGAGGCCAAGTCAACACCATGAACTCTTTGTCATGTTCCTCAAACCATTCCTGAACAATTTTTGCAGTGTGGCAGGGTGCGTTATCCTGCTGAAAGAGGCCACTGCCATCAGGGAATACTGTTGCCATGAAGGGGTGTACTTGGTCTGCAACAATGTTTAGGTAGGTGGTATGTGTCAAAGTAACATCCACATGAATGCCAGGACCCAAGGTTTCCCAGCAGAACATTGCCCAGAGCATCACACTGCCTCCGCCGCCTTGCTTTCTTCCCATAGTGCATCCTGGTGCCATCTCTTCCCCAGGTAAACGACGCACACGCACCTGGCCATCCACTTGATGTAAAAGAAAACGTGATTCATCAGACCAGCCCACCTTCTTCCATTGCTCCCTGGTCCAGTTCTGACGCTCACGTGCCCATTGTAGGTGCTTTTCGCAGTGGACAGGGGTCAGCATGGGCACTCTGACGGTCTGCGGCTACGCAGCCCCATACGCAGCAAGCTGCGATGCACCGTGTGTTCTGACACCTTTCTATCATAGCCAGCATTAACTTTTTCAGCAATTTGTGCTACAGTAGCTCTTCTGTGGGATCGGACCAGACGGGCTAGCCTTCGCTCCACACGCGCATGAGCCTTGGGCGCCCATTACCCTGTCGCCGGTTCACCGGTTGTCCTTCCTTGGACCACTTTTGGTAGGTACTAACCACTGCATACCGGGAACACCCCACCAGACCTGCTGTTTTGGAGATGCTCTGACCCAGTCATCTAGCCATCACAATTTGGCCCTTGTCAAAGTGCTTACGCTTGCCCATTTTTCCTGCTTCCAACACATCAACTTCAAGAACTGACTGTTCACTTGCTGCCTAATATATCCCACCCCTTGACAGGTGCCATTGTAACGAGATGATAAATGTTATTCACTTCACCTGTCAGTGGTTTTAATGTTGTGGCTGATCGGTGTACATGTGTATATATATATATATATATATATATATATAACAAAAAATCTAAATATATATATCAAATTCCACACATCTGGCAACACTGAAAAGGATATGCACATGCGATGCTATTTCAGCCAATAGAACATGTTAAAAAAACCTAACAGACACTATTTTTCTTTTCTTTGGCTCCCTTGGTAAACTCATAAAATACGATTTATCATACAGACGTAACCTTATTAAGTTGAATTTAACTGTTCCACAAAAAAACATATATAAAAAGATTTTGTATCATTGCATGTGTCATATTCAATCATATTCCTTGTGCCTCTGATAGCCAGGGTGGCAAGGTAAGCCCTAATTTAATTCATACACCCGGTTAGCAACCTAGCTAGCCGAGACAGAACTCGTCACACTTTTCTGGAGACACCCTTTGCGCTTCCCAGCAAGTTCGTGCCAGCTCACCCTCCCCACTCCCTCTGGGGCAGACAGGCAAATGCCACCCGCGATTGGCGCTCCTGGCCAGTGCCGGTCTGGCACAGTCGGGTTTCGAACCACAACCGCAATAGACTATATTCTTCCTAAGTAAAGATTACCTTCTGTAACATTATCATAATCGATTCCTTCATTTTGGAAGATCTGACTGTGGAAATATATTACTGTGTGTATACCAGCTCTCACATAACTTCAGGATTCACGGCACACAACAAAAGCTCTGTGTCCTCACTCAACACAGCGAATACACTTTCTATTACAATATGAAATCAATATACACTATTATACACATTTGGTAATTCGCCAGTGATGTGATGTCACCCTTATCTGCTGTAAATGTATCTGTCTGTTCAACGCAACAATTTGGCACCAGACACACTATTAAAAAACTCATTTTTGCAGACGGGCTGCTTTTAAATAACCATATGGAATCAGCATTTCTTTGTCTGTGCTGCCGTCTGCCCAGTTTTCAAATGACATAAAAACCTATGTTGAGAACCCTGTTGTAGCAGATGGATTGCTTTAAAAGTATACAGTCAAATCACAACTTATGATACATATGCTGTGGATTCTCAATGTCTTCAGTACTACTGATCTTTGTAAGGTATTCAGCAATGACATTATTAATTCAGTTGACAGCCATATGTGATAGTTCAAATAAATATACTGTAGCAGAACCCGGGGTGTTGAGTTGCAACTCCACCAATGATCAATAATAAAAGTGACAAACACTGTATAATTCCAACCAGTTCTGTTTATTTTCCCAGGGGGGAAGGGAAGGGGGAAATTGAAACAGGTAAAGTCCACAATCCTTGCTCGTCGTCATAATCCGCCATCCAAAATCCAAGTCCAATCCAATTCCTCAAGCAGTCTGAAGGTCGGTACACAAGCGGGGTCCTCAAACAATCCAATTCAAAACACAGGTAGCAATCCAGAAAACAGTCTCCAAAAACACTCTACGACACTCTCTCCACAACACTAAAAAACCAGCAACCTACTACTTCTCCGTGTGACAGGAATCAGCCCTTTAAATAGGCCTCCCAACGTCCTTTAGCTGTCCGTAGATTGGATGGGCTATAGGTGTGTTCCCACACTTCCAGGTCGGCCATATAGGGAAAAGGGGTGGAGCCAGCGTCCCACCACGTACCTCCCGTCAATCACTCGCCCTTGGGTTGCCTCTGGGGCGGCTGCCACAATATAGAAAAACAATATTTCATGACTCAATTTCCTTTATACTTATAAGTACAAACACATGATATTAATAACCTCACCTCTAATGTCAGCTACCATTCATAGAGATGTGATATGTCAACAAAAACATATATTTCACCGAAACTAAACATGAACTCTTCCAAAGCAATGCTTCCCATATTTTCTTCCATTCATTCAAGTAACTTGACCCTATGTACATTGTGTATACCATTAATGTTTCACGTTTTTCATAGAATTGAAACATGAGTCTTGGTGATGCACATGTGCCCTTCAAATCCAGCCCTCAACCATGCCTCTGCAATGCTTTAATACAAAGTTATAAGGCTTTATTTAAGTGTAATGAAACTGCAAATAAGTAATAAAAAGTGAGTGATATTATTACAAATAAGGTCGATGACAAAGTTCAATAACATTATTTCTTATAAAATATATATTCTTGCATATGTACATTTATATATTTGGAGGGATGGGGGGAGGGGCTTGCAATTATAGACGAAAAAAAATCTGAAACTTAAAAGTCGTAAAAAAATTGCATTGCTTCTTATAATATATATATACTTTTTAGATGTATTTATATATTCTTATAAAAGGATGGGCTCCATGTACAATCTGGTGTCAAAGGTACACTGTGAATCACTGTGAATCTCCAGGTACATCTCTGGGGGGTTGGGTATGAAATGGAGCGTTCCACTCATGGGTTCTTTGGGCCTTTAAATTGCTGGTTTGAGCCACATGCTAGTAGGCTGCATGGCATGAGTAAAGGTCCCCCTGGTGGGGAGTTGCAGCAAGGTTCCGCCTGCAGAGGTGTGCACAGTGTGGCTTATTTAACAGTAATAGTAAACCGTAAACAGGAGTACAGAGTTACCCTCTCCCAGACTCCCAGTCTCTATGACTGAGCCTCGGCATTGCATGGTTTAGTAAGAGCTGGGGGTGAAGCCAGGTAGGACACAAGGCCCAGTGGCATTCCCTCTACTGGGCGTGATAGAGGTGATGGAGAGAAATCGCTGTGGTCTTATGCTCTTGAGAATTTCAGCGGTAAATCCTCAAGTTAGAACTCACTGGATAAAATGCAGTTCCATTTTGGAAGAGTCAGTGCTGACTGAGGAAATTTCCATTACGTCTCTCTCCCTGATATCATACTTTTCCTCTAAAAAATGTTCCCCAGGATTTTCTGTCTCAGGAAGGCAGAGTGTTCAAATCTTGGACAGTTAGCCCAATTACTCCAGACTGGCTTCAATCATTTGTCCCTAACTTTGACGTATAAATGCAAGTGTTCTTTTTTCAACACCAGTCGGTGAGTTTTTGAGCAACCCGCCAAACTGTGCTTGAGAAGAAAAAAACCAGGACCGGTTTATTTGTAAATCAAAGTTAAGAAAAAATGTTGTTTCAATCCAAGTCTCCCATTGCCAATTAGAAATATTCTGCTGTGGGGGTATCTGTATTATTTCTGTATGGATATAGAAGCTGAATATGCTCACCCATCACATTGACTTGTACTCAGTACACGACTGATGCATCAGTTCCCCTCACAAGCCTAATTTAGGAGTTTCCTTTTGAAGTCCAGAGATGCAGGCCCTGCTCTTGAGAGCCATTTGCCCATTGACTTGTTATTTTTCAGGACTTTTTGTTGATTTTCTTTTCACCCTCTTGTACTTCAAAGTCCATTCCTCGTTATTTGGAGGCCCGGGTGTCTCAATTTTTACCCCTGGTAATTTGTTGATATTCATTTAGTCTATCATTTCCATGGCTGGCAGCCTGCATGCATCTCTCATGGGCATTTTCAAGTTGAATTTAATAGCAGACTCCTGTCTGAACCAGACAGCTGCTGAGGATTACATTAACTCTGTTTAACTGTCAGATCGCTGGTAAGCACTTTGAGTAGGGCAGTGTGGTTCAAGTGAGGTTTCTCTCATTGAAAATTGCCCAGTGCTACGTAAACATGATGACTTAAAGATTATTTTGCTCATATAGATTGTCATGCCCTACTTTCAATTTACTGTAATGTAAGTATGCTGCTCTTAAGGATAATGCTTGGTCACTTGATCACTTCAATGATATAGAAAACAGTTTTCCATCATAGATCAAATAAACGAGACAATTGTGTTATTTTTTCTTCTTCTAAATGCTTAAGGTTTTTCTAATATTAAATCACGTGAAGCCATAGCTACCAATTCTCCCTGTTTTGAGGGGAGTCTCCCATATTTCTGACCAATGTCCCCGCCTGCTTCTCTATTGTGATTTCGCCCCGATTTCCCCTGTATTTCAGCAATTGCTGAATTAGAATTTTGCCACAACATGACCAAATGTGTTACTTGCAATGGTTTAGAATATTCCAGTTTCATTTGAAAAAAAGCCTTATTGTAATCTACTATTGAACAATTTGTTCGCAGCCCCCTGGTCAACAATTTGTTTGCGCAATGAAACAAATCTCCCATATTTTCAAGTATCACTGTTGGCAGGTATGTGAAGCATGCATGAGAAATGTGATTGCCAGCTCCACTTAAAACATTGAGGACATCAAAGTGGAACATTTAAAGCAATAGTGCATTCAAAATCAGATTTTCCAGAGTTTTATAATACATTTGTACAATAGTGGCTGAAACCAACACTCTAAAAGTGAGGTCAATGGCATTTTGCAATAGTTGTTTATTGAAATTTCAGTTCCTTCTGTTCAGTCGGTTTTTAAAATTTGACTTTTTGCTCTCCCTGCTTGATGTTAAGAAGGGCGTTTGAATAGACCAATGGAAATGTGTGTCTACATTTTTAAGATCCTCTGCCATTTTAAAAACATGTGCACGCTTTGCTACAGCCAGGATTGAGCTGTTACCAGCTAGTGATCAAAGATCTGTTCCATCATAGCTAAGATGAGTATCAAAAAACACAAAATGTGTGCAATTTTCAGTTGTAAAGCAATAAATGTGTCTCTGCATAATACAACAGGAGTGGGTGAACTTTATTTTTCGGAGGCAGGGCTGTCCCAGTAAATGTAGAATTTATACAAATTTATACCACACATTTTTCCAAGAATTGCATGGAAAATCAAACCAAGTAATCCATGGGGTTTACAAAGTTCATCAAATTGAAGTCAGGTGCTGTACCATTTATCCTTGACCCAGCCGTTGTCAATAAATGTATTAGTACAGGTAACTGCCAAAATAAAGGAAACACTTGAGCAAATGAGGGATACTGGTGACTCTGTTGTGATGTGGGGTGGAGAGCAAGAGAGTTTTGACAGGTAAAGGTAAATGCCAATAAATACAAAGCCATTCTGAGTTATCACTGTCATCCTATGTTGAAGCATTTCTATCCTCATGGGAGTGGTCTTTTCCAGGATGACAACACTCCCATCCACAGGGCATGAGTGGTCACTCAATGGTTTGATGAGCATGAAAACGATGTGAACCATATGCCATGGCTGTCACCAGATGTCAACCCAATTGAATACTTATGGAAGAAGTTCTGAGACAGCGTTTTCCAGCACCATCAACAAAACACCAAATTATCATGGAATAATGATGTTGCATCCCTCCGATAGAAGAAAAAGTTGGATAAGACACAAAGACAACTATATATTAACGAGTCGTAATGCACATTTTATGTGTATGGCTATTGTGCCAAAAATTCCATTCTTTTAATATCAACCCAATGTACACTTGCGTTATAATATGATATATTGTAAAAACAAGCTCATATGGCTGTATGCCACCTTGCACCTTTGTTGGCTAGCTGTACCGGTAGAGCTGCATGTGGGTCTGTTTGGGTTGGGGGCCTGGCTGTCAGTCAGGGCTAGACATCAATATTCATGAATATAATTACTGTGCTGAGCCAATGTGTCACTGTGTATCCCAGGGAAATTTGGGCTTAAACCAAGATATTTTTTTACATATTTGTTGACAAATTTTTATAAAGAAAGTACTGTGTGTTTTATACACACAGTACTGGTACTGTGTTGTATTGATACCAAACAATCATTTTCAAGGAAAATTAACTGATTTTAAAGGGAAGGCACTATTTATTTAACCTTAAGCTATGATGACCCTCCAATAGCAATAATTTGTCATTGTAAGGACTGTATGTTTTTAATTTAGCATACAATTTTGCGCTTTGATGCTTACTCTCCAATCTTTATGCACAGTATGTTAATGTTCCACTTGTTGCTCCTGCAATATGTTGTATTTATTATGTCATATTTATTAGCCTTGTGAGTCACTCTGGATCAGAGCCAAATAGCAGAATAATGCTAAATAATATATAACACTGTCTCATGGTAAGAGGATCATTGCAAACCAGACAGCATTGAACACCCAACCAGTCTCTTCTGTATTCATCAGGTAGCCTCACTTGTTAGGCTCATAACATATGAGTGGCTTCATGACTTTACCATGACCCTGACCAGGTTGATACTCTGATGGGAGGAGTCATCTGACTTTCAGGAGATGCTTTACTAATAAACCGATTTAGTTCAGTTGTTCAGTTACTTCTTCGGGCAAATCATGGTCTTGTGTACATGGTGCTCCAATTTGAAGTGGCAATTCAAGCCAAGTAAACCATCAATCTATTCTATAATGCTAGCTAAATCTTGTTTGTGAACCAATCAGATGTTTTTGAAGTAACCGATCTCACAAACTAACTTTACTTCCCAGGTGCTAGAGATAGACATCTGGGATTGAGACTAGTCATCATGATACATACAGAATGAGACAGGCAGCCCAGGTTTCATGTGTTGACCAATCAGCTCTTTGTTCCACTGCTTCCTATGTCTGCTCAATATAAGTGAAAAATCTAGTCCATGCCACCCACCAATCCCCCTCTTTCCCGCCCCCACTATTTACATAACAAATGTTGTCCTCTTAAATGACTCTTTCTGGGAAACCAGAACATGCTCTATTCTGTTGGAGTCGATACTGTTTCTCAGTGCAAAGGTGAATAGTTTCACCAGGGGTGCATGTGTTTCCTTCTCTAAACCCCATTAATGTTTCATGTAAATATTCCCCAGACTCACCACACACAGTACCCATTCACAGTGTCAGTTGGCTAAGGACAGTCTTGTCCCTGTGGTGGTGTTTTCCTTCTTCACCAGACACAATTCATGAAAAGAAGACATTTATTTATAATTGATTTGAAGGTGCTCTATAGAAGCTTGCTACACCGGATGTCGGGAAGATGAATCTCTTGAGTGGCAGTCACTTGTACCGCAGCTAGCACAGGCATGTGTACAACTGATCTAGCTGGCCAGTTCAGTCAAAGCAAAAATAAACTCTCAAGGATCACAAGCCAAGCAAGTAAAATAACCGGTACCACCCAGCTACAACTATCAGAACCCTACACTCAGTCAGTCATGAAAAAGGCCACTCTTATCACACAGGACCCCTCACACCCCCTCCAAAACTCCTTCCAATTACTCCCATCAGACTGTCGCTACAGAGTCCCATTGGCCAATAAACTCATTCACAATCATTCATTCCCACGACAATAACCCTGTTAAAAAATATATATATCATTTGCACGTTGCTACTTTTGCCCATCTGTCCTTTTTCAGTTTTTTTTAGCTATGTGTGTGCTGTTCTCTTAACTGTTTCTGTTTTTTAATGTTTTGTGTTTTTATTAACCTGAGTCAAAGACCATTTTCTGTCATGAATGTGAGGAACAATAAAGTTTTCTAATCTAATCTAATCTTTTAAATTGGATTTAGGTAGTTGGTAGCTACCTTCTACCTTTTTGGGCTGGGTTACATAATTAGCATTTGTCCTGAGCACTCAACTAAATGTATGTTTTCATTCTTTCTTCACAAACACAGTTTGGTGAGGAGCTATAACCAGTTAGAGTGAACCAAGTTAAAGTTAAAATACATTAAAGTTAAGGACAAATGCTGATTGAATCCAGGCTTGTGTCTAGCCGGATTATTCCATTGAGTTACTAGCTACCAACTAGTCTCAGCTGGCAAATGTATGTTTCTTAACATGACTACTGCTTGTTGTATTTTGGGGGATGAGGTGAAACCCTCCCTTGTCCTCTGATTGGATGCCCATTCCGAGAGAGCGAGGCCTCTGATTCGATGCATGTTTTGAGAGAGTGGTAACTGCAGCAGTCGGAAAGCTGAGCGCACTCAGTCTAAAACAGATTAACGCCTTCCACCCACCAGGGTATGTGGAGATGGTTTGAACCTCTAGCTGTGGTGCAGGGGTTCTGGGTGGCCTTCTACTAACATGTGTGGTGAGCCATCGCAATTGTAAACTTTCAAGCAAATTTGACCTATTTTACAGTTCTAGCAGTGCAAATTTGAAGTAGCTAATCAGATGATACAACACAAAACATTCAAATGTAAGAGCAAATTGATTGTGTTTCCTGAACATATATATTTTGCTTGACATTTTTAGTGCCAGATTAAGGGGATATTTAACACCTTTCATTTTAACCTGATTGCTTGTGCTTGCTCGCCGGTGCCAGATTCAGCTTTTTGCGGTAGATGAGCAGCCACCTAGCCCTTCCACGCCACTGCTGCCAGCTCTCCATTGAAAATAATGAGTTTTCAGACCTGGAAGACAATAGGAGGACATATTCCTGGAAGAAATATATATATTGGGAAGCTGGGAAGACATTTTATAAATGTGAATCTAATCATGTGGCCACAATCAGTTAATATACATATCAGTGGATCTGTGCAGCACGTGCTCTGAACTAATTCTCTCAAGCAAGCAGTGAAATTGTGTTATATATGATTTATGTGTGTGTGGGTGTGTGTACATATGGGTAACTGTCAAAATAAAGGAAACACCATCATAAAGTGTCTTAATAGGACATTGGGACACCACAAGCCACTAGAACAGCTTCAGTGGACATTGGCATAGATTCCACAAGTGTTTGTTACTCTATTAGAGGGAGGCAACACCATTCTTACATGAGAAATTACAATTATTTGATGTTTTGCTGATGGTAGAGGAAAACGCTGTCTCAGGTGCCACTCCAGAATCTCCCATAAGTGTCCAATTGGATTGAGATCTGGTGACTGACACAGCCATGGCATACGGTTTACGTAATTTTCATGCTCATCAAACCATTCAGTAACCACTTGTGCCCTGTAAATGGGGGCATTGCCATCCTGGAACAGAACACTCCCATCAGGATATAAATGCTTCACCATAGGATGAAGGTGATCACTCTGTTTTGTATTTATTGGTGTTCACCTTTTGAACCTTGTCCAAGTGCTTAAGTGGACCTAAACCAGGAACATGTACCCCATTACATTGACATTTTAAGCATTTAGCAGATGCTCTGATCCAGAGCGACTTACAAGATGTGCATTAATACATGGTAGGAACAATCATAGTTGGCGCAAGAGATACCCCACACCATAATAGAGCCAGCATTATCCCTTTACTCAAGTTTTTCCTTCATTTTGACAGTTACCTGTACATTGTGTGAATGGTGTTTATATCATAAAGAATCCGGTCATTTCAACTTTATTTAGTCAAAAACCAATAATGGTTTGTGTATTACTGATTGATGAAACAATTTACAAGTCCATTGCTGCCTAGTGTGACAGGAAATGGGAAAAGGCATTAGCTGGATTGCTTATGTCTTGAATGATTTCAATCTGCTCTATTTTCATTTCCAGCTGACAACATTCTTTAAAGAACATATCTAAATTCAAAGCCATCACTGAGTAGAACTAGGACCAGCAAACGTCAGTGTCTAACAAGCAACCTAGCTTGATTAATTATGCATAATTTCTCAGTATATCATATTCAACAAAGTAAAATAAAACCAAAAACTTTACTTTTCTTGCTATCTGAACACAAATATTTGACATGTAAACAGTCATTAAAAAAATCTGATTAGAATATAAAATATTCTAGTTACATTTGCGCAGTGGTCTATGATTCTAAATTTAAGGTTTAAACCCAAACTAAATTAGTTGTAAAAAAAAGTTTGTTATGTCTTTTTCTCTTTGTTGATATTATGTTTCAGCCAATTAAAATCCAGAGTAAATGGGTACCCCTCTGCAGTCTGACAGTCTGTCATAGGGGTTAGGGAACTAGGATTTAAACCAGAAGGATCGTAGGTTATAATTTGAGGTTGGGCACCGCAGTTGTGCCTTTGAGTAAGTTCCTGAATCAGAAATGCCTCCGTTAATATTGAACTGTGTGGAAAAAATAATAAATAAATAAAAATGTGATCTACAGCATGGGATTTGCCCTGGATGAGGGCATCTGCTAAGCAGGCATTTACACAATTCAAAATAATAACAAAATCATATGGAGGAAAGGATTTAGGATTGGGATTTGTTATGGCTGTGGAATATGGAATTGATTAGATGGCAAGGTCATGTTTGTCAGATATGAGACTGATTCTCACCCCCACCCCAGCACCCATGTGCCCTTCTGTCTGAACCAAATCAGCTTATGTAAAAGCATGACTTCAGATCAGACCACAGCCCCACAGAGTTAGCCATTACTGTGTGTGCAACTGTAGAGGATGGGCTCACGTGAGCGAACGCTGCAGAGTGACGTGGATAAGAGTACGATTAGTTCCCGGAGTTAGGGACTTGAGTCTTTAGCTCGGCGAGCTTAATCGCTCTCTTGTCGCGTTGGAGATCCCCTCGGTTCGAAACTCGCTGCGGGCAGAACCAACACCGTCACACAACTACAAACAGACCAAAAGGGTCATCTTAATACTCTCTTACTCTCAAAGTAAACTCTACTGATTAAAGCCATGCTTATTAATAGAGTTGTGCTAAGATTTAATCTTAGTTTCATATTCTTTGGCAAAACAGCCTTTAACACAAATCACAAAGCCTGCAATATTGTTCTAATTATAAAGGATGTACCAGTGATCTGTATAGGCCTCAGTCTTTCAATGCTGTTATACTGACCAATCAGCTTCCAGTCTTTACATTTTATTGTATGGACCAATCAGTCCTCAATGTTTCGATTGTTGTACGGACCAGTGCAGTGAGAGAGGTGCTGTGAGTTTGCAGAGGGTTAAAAAAGGCAGGGCCGATTTCTCAAGTGGCAGGGAGAGACAGTCTGGTCTGTAAATAATTCAGAGCGGAAGACTTTAATTTTGCGGAAATTAATAAGGATTTGCTTTGTATTTGTAGCTGTAGACATATCTGCATATTCCTCCTGTTTTTAATGCATGTATAATATATGTGCACATGTTCACTTTGCTGCTGCTATGCATGACGTACGTTTCTCTTTTCTGACATGATGCTCAGTTGCATCAGTGAACGCACCCAACCATGCACTTGATCTGTGTAAGATTTAAATGACGTTCTGTGAATAACCCGAGACTTGAACAAAAATCTCAGTGGCGGGAGTTCACAATAGCTCTACTTCATGACTCCTAAAATAAGCACCATTAAGAGTCCATTTTAATAACGATTCTTCCGACAAATCTGGATTTTTTTCTTCCGCAAAAGTGACTCCCCTCAGAAGAAACCAGGGGCACTGACTTGACAGCATCTTATTCTTCCTCTTAATAATGTTTGAAAAGTTTGCACAAGAGGCCCCAAGATCTTTGCTCCACTTTTATTTTCTTTTTTTACTAACATATGCTCCGACAGAAGGGCTGGGAGGCTGTTGGTTGGAGATAACGCACCTTTCCTTTTACTGAAGGTGCGGTATTATGCCGGAGATTTTCCTGGCAGAAATAAAGTTTACTTTATAAAGTGCACTTCATAAATTCATTCTGAAACACATGCTGCATTGCACACCTATCTACATGCATGCTGCTTTAGCCACTTCTGACTGCAACATATTCTTGAACAGTTTATTGTTTCTCAAATTCACTGTAGCCAAGGACGAGCAGTTATTTTTCTAGAAGTAATTTGATTTTTTACAAGACTTAATGGAAGATGATTCTAAAAATGAGTCAGCAAGATAAATAAAATATAATGATCTCCCTGTGTCCTGAAATAACACCATTTCAATAATCATACTGGGCCCATCTGAAAATGTTAAATGCGTGTGTAGGGAGAGGAAAATAAAAGCAGAGTCAGATGTCTGTAATTGACTGTGTTCACGTATTCATGAACTGGCTTTGTGCATATCTTCTTTCGAGACGTTGTCTGCTGTTTCATCCAGCTCAAAGCCAGTGGGAGCTCAAAGAACCCAAAGGCAGTGATGAGATCTTCAACATCAGATCCGAACAAATCATCTCTAATGCAAGGCTCAGGCATTCAAAGTTCACCAGGGCAACAGAGACCAGGAATATCCCAAATTCCCAAAATTAGCCCAGCTGAAAATATCCAGTCCAAAATTCTAGTATCTCCTCATCACCACAAAAAAAAAAAACATCCATGAAGATAAAAAAGCATAATTTTTATACTTTTAAGTCCCCACTAGAAGGGTGGAGGTGGGCTTAAAAAATGCCTGCCCATGCATGTTCCAATGTAGAATGTAGGAATCAGGCATGGATAGATGGGTTTGGGCATGCTTGTCTCTGTAATATACAATACTTGATGTATCTTACATTACACAGCTCAAAATGTCCTGTTCATAAGACCCAAGGGGTTGGTGCAGATTTCATAATGAGAGAGTCAAGCAACTGTGAAGCAGGTGTGATTTAGCAGATTTAATTGATTGTGAGTCCATATATTATTATGCTTTTTGCTAGCATCACGATTTCAGCAGATAGCCATTTGAGTAGCTTTTTAAAATTCATTGTGCAGCCCTCGTACCAAACGAAATTGTTTATTCCTACACATTAATACTTTGTTTTGGAGCTTGGTGTTTAATTATCATTAAGGGTCAATTATTAAAATGAAGTGCCCACCAGCTAATCAGGTAAAGGCCAGAAATACTTTTGCTGTCAACTGCAAAATTACCTCCAGCCTAACTATTTTCTTGATATTTGGTTTTCAAAAACAATTTCCTGCAACATTGGAAAGGATACATTCTACCATGTTCTCAAATTCTGTGGAACTGGAGTATGCCCAAACTCCTCCCTCTTCCCTGTTTACCCTCACTGTTTTAATTTAAAAATCAATGTTAGGAATTATGGAGTTTGAAAACAAAACAGTAATTTAAACTGATACTGTAAAAAACTAAAAATACATTTGGATACCCAGGTGTATTTCTCTATGTAACAGAAGTAAATTAACTGAATTGACAGAATTTCTATAATGAGGGCAACACGAGACAGTAAACACTGAATCAAACAAATTCACGTAGCTTTTTTTCTGGAGGTTAATTTCCACGTTGTCACATTATCATTAACTGCTGTGAGGGAATATATGTCTGGCGTATTGAGGTCTCGTCGGAGGCTACTAGTACAGAGTGTTCCCCTTAGTTCCCTCGTCCATGCGATACACACGTTCACGTGATTCCAACCAAAGACGATGTAGCGTCTGATGGAAGAGATTCAATGAGGTAGCACAGTTTATCAGGCCACTTAGTTTTTTTGCTAGCTTAGCAATGTGAAGAGAGGACAGGACGCTGCTCTGCGTGTTTTATTCCCCTGAAAAAACGTTGGTTTTCAAACCATTTACTGAACTTCATGTATTTTTAGCTGCAGATTGTAGGATATTTTGGGTCATTTTGAGTTACTGTAGCTAAATCAACTGGAGAAAAGGCAAACCAAATAAATAAAATAAAAACCTGACTCTGGTGGAAGAGGGCACCTCGATTGTTTGAGGGGTCTTCATTAAAACAAAATGTTGGGAGAGATGAGGCTCAAAACAATACATTTGCCTGGATTAAATCAACATTTGTCTGTAACTTTGAGCCTCTGTCAGCTATTGCCCCCTTTCAAAGTCAGTTTTGTGTTTCATAATGAAGCAATCCAGGCAATGCACCCTTCAATCCACCCAAGCGCCCGTTCCACCAATCAGGTTTTTATAGTATTGATTTAAATATTTGTTCTTCAACTTTGACTTAGAAATGAATGTGCTTATTGGATTTTTGATGGATACATTTTTAGTGATTTCTCAGCTCACCAAACTATTTGTAACACTATTCTCTGAATAGTAAAGCACGAAAGCAGAATGCATCGATGTAAAACACTGGCATGTGCAGGCTAGTCTTCTGGCACAAGGCAAAAAAGAGTATTTGTTTCGAGGGTAACAGTATATGATGACAATATGCATGAAAGAGATGGTAAATCATTTGAATGTTAACCTGACTCAATGCACAGCTCACTTCTTCTGGCAACAAAAACAAACACATTTACAAAAAGCAAAAAATGAGGGACAAGAAATAATCTACAATTCATTACTTATGAATCTATGTATATATACATATGTTTGTTTATTTTAAACAGATGGCCTTATTCAAGGCAATTTATCAAGCTTTATTCCACTCTGGCTCTCACATGTCCTATCATTACTGCACACTTTTCATATGAACAATAAACTGCTGTTAAGCTGAGGGAATCATTTGAATTCAGCTGGGCTAATGAGCTTGTGTTGTGTCTGTACAACTGGTAGAAGGACCAACACAAAGTACACAGGGTGCTGCAGGAAACTAGGCCACCAAGTTCTGTCGAGCCCTGGAGGAGCGGAGGGAGGCGGTGTGAGGAAACTCCACAGCGCTCCTTGCTGGACATCTCATCTCAGCACAGAGTGAAAGAGAGTGCACAGCTCCAAAACTGTGTAAGGAAACATTGGAATACAGGAGCAGACTGCAAACACACACCCCTTCCCAAAGTACTACTAACTATCCCCTTCCCAAACTACTGGTAATTATACCCTTCCAAAACTACTGCTAGCTATTCCCTTCCCAAACTACTGCTAACCATTCCCATCCCAGACTACTGCTGAAGATCCCCTTCCCAAAATACGACTAGCTCTTCCCCTCCCAAACTACTGATGGCTATCCCCTTCCCAAACTGCTGCACTTGAATCAGAAAGAGACCATATCTATAACCATGCAATTGTGTAAGATACATATATTTATTTTTTTAAAACATGCATCTTACACAATTATGTAGAGATGGTAGAGAGGGCCTCATCCTCGTTCAAGTGCATTGAATGACCCCTTACAAGTGCAGAGCTCAAATACTTTGAACTGCTTAGCTGAAGACTGCTTCAAATAGTCGTTTATGGACAATTTGCCTCAGAGTGAGGTGAAATATTTGTGTGATAGGGCAGATATGCAATAAATACCCAATCTGTTTACGTCATATGTGGCCATTAATAACGTCACCAAACTAGCACATAATGCCCTACATTTGAGTTAAGAGGTGGCCTGGGTGGCCAAAAATGCAAACGAATGATCATACAATAAACTTCTGTGCTGCCTAACCCATGTTGGCGCAAACGTCTTTATTGCTGAACACAAAATTACCGAACTGGGCGGAGGTGAGAAATATCCCATTTGCGAGAGGCGAAACAAACAATTAAACTACCGTCTAGGTGTGTTTCCTCCCCAAACTAGAACCCTTTTCTGTGTGTTTCCTTTATTTTGGTAGTTACCTCTATGCTTTAATATTACGTTTATACACAAGTAGTGAAGGATACCCAGGCTCTACATATCAATCTTTCTCTCTCTGACTCTCTTCTAAATAAATACTTCTAAATACTCTCTTCTTAAATACATAACCATTCCCAGTCATATCTGAGTGTACAATATAATATATATAGTATACAGGTTTTTAACACCTCCATTTTTTAAATCAGTCAGCTGCGAGGCATGAAAAAGTTAAGGCGTTTCCGTGGAAATGGAAATAAATAAATTCATTAATGAATTAACGATTAAATAATTCAGAGCATTTGAGGGGGAGAGACAGGGAGACAGCGAACGCTCGCAAGGAGGGTGGCAGTGGAGCCGTTGTCAGCAGAACTGAGCTGAGGCAAGCGGACAGAACTCGCTCAATGATTTATGCTCCACTGTCTCAGGCTGTGAGGACCCCATGCTGTAAAGCAAATGTGCCATTTACTCTACCTGTGCGTTTAATCTGCCTGTGCGTTCACTCTACCTGTGCGTGTACTCTGCCTGTGTGTTTCTTTTCTGCCTGTGTGCTTAGTCTGCCTGTGCATTTACGCCGTGCCCCCCTCGCCTCTTCTGCAGTGTTTGCATTTGCGCCCCGTGGGTAATTCAGCGCGGGGCCTCGTGCTGTGAACATCTGTCCCAGATTGAGGGGCAGGAGCAGTTTGCACAGGGCATGAATCTGCTGACAAACAAACCAGGGTGCTGATCCACAGGCACAAGCAACCGCACGGCACCTGCACCATTTCACTGAATCAAGCCCAACCGCTCCTGTGTTTGGGAGCCGCTAGTTTCCAAATTAACGGCTCCCTGTTTGTCGATCATGTGCGGGGAAACGGTCATCGTTTACACATTATCCAGCAGCAGCAGTCTCATCCAGGACTCTAACATCTGGTGAGGAAATACGGTTCTTAACCACTGCCTCCTACACTGGAGATAATAAATTCACATATCACACCGCCTCGTCCAGAGAGGCATGTGCTCTCTCTTTCAGTCTCTCTCTTTCTCTGTCTCTCTCCCTGCACAGTCTGTTCACTCTCTGACTGAGCGGAAGATTTGATGTGACAGTCCCAGCAGGTTGCAGATGTTCGTCTCGTCTTCACACAACAGTGACTCCTCTCCTCGTGCCTCTGGCGAAAAGCAGCCAGGCCCAGCCAAATCTGCGCTCTCCTCGCCACAACTGCAACACAACCAACCTCCTCTTAATCCCAAAGTCATGCTCCAAAATTAAGCTGTATAATGCGCCTTTTCTCGTGCGCACGTGTGTGTGTGTGTGTGTTTGCATGAGTTTTTTTTATTGAATGAATGAATGAATTAATGATAATTCGTTTCTGGGGGTTTTTCTCACAATTTGGTGGCCAATTGTACCCTCTATTATTACAACTAACCAGCTACTACTTTGGTACCAGTAGGGGCAGGAACGGCAAACCGCCTCCGAGACGGAACTCGTTCGGCCTTGACCGTGATTCCTATACAGCCAGAGAAGCTGAGGAGCGAGGCTGAACTGACAGGGATGTGGAGTGCAGTGGAGCAAGTGTTCCCTCGTTCCCTGGCACGCTCTGCCTTGGCCTCATCGCTGAGGAGCTGACCTCATCGCTGGCCTCATCGCTGGCTATGTGTTTTGGGCGAACTGATGGGAAACAAAAGGAAAATTAATCTAAAACAGAGCAGGGCCATGCCTCTGCTTAATCCCACAAAGCCCTTTGTAAAACCTCTCCTTTGACTCCCCCACAATCCTCTGCAACTGCGTGATGTCTGTAATCATAACCGGGGCCCGAGTGTCTAAGACGTGCCGTCGTTTGGCCAGTGGTTGCAGCAGTGTCCTCACTGGCTGCGATGTCAATCTCCTTTATTTGTTCTCACCTCAGTGCCTTCAAAAAAAACACACTGCTCAAGACGAGGACTCTGTATTGCGTTAACCGAGCTGCGATTAGCTTCTGATCAGCCGCAGCTTAAAGACACACTGCCTGGTGTTTCCTATAACAGCTCAGGACGGATTTGCATTTGTTCTACATTGATCACCACATTGCTATCCCCCACCCCCACCCTCCGGAACAGATTGGAAGACAATAAATCTTCAGGCGCAGGTAAATTGGAACAATAACTCAGCCCATTAGTGCATCGGTTTGTATTTTAAATCTCCCATTGATCCCCGGCTTGGCTGATAGGCCGATGCAGGAGTTTAATTATTGTTCTGCTGGACTGCTGAGCCATGACTTCTGAAGGTCAGGCTGTCAGCCGCAGTCCCAAAAAAAGAAGAAAAAAAGGAGGGAATAAAATAAACTCTATATGAATGAAATAGCGGCCGTGCTATCCTGAGGGGGCCACTAAAAGAGTGCGCTGATCTTAACACCGTGCTCCGTGATAAGGAGGGACAGACGTGCCCCCCCAACCCTCCCTCTCCCTCCCCAGCCCCCACTGCAGATCTTGGCAAATATCTGTGACAGGAATAGTCTGTGAGGGCTCTGAGAAGAGAGGATCTCCCCCTCTCTCTGTCTCTCAATCTCCCTCCCTCTCTCTGTTTCTCTTTCTCTCTCTTCTCTACCTCTTTCTCTCCATTTCTGCTTCTCTCTCTCTCGCTCTCCCTCCCTCTCCCTGAGGCCTTCCGCGTGCCACTTTGACACAAATCTAAAGCTGCCATTACTGCTATAGACGAAATCCCTGCGGATTCAGTGAGGAGGAGATAGGCTGGGCCGGATGGTCTAATGCAAGGACAACACATATGATGTGAACATGAGTTTCAAACATGTGCACCAGACCAGCATACAGCGACATCTTCGGTAAAATGGTGAACACAGAAAGCTTGAAAAATGCAACTAAAAAATTGTTCACAAAAAAAGCACACCAAAAAAAAGAAAAGTGTCTAGCTGACAGCGAGGCTACATGATAGCAAACAGAGTGAGGCCGGCAATAGAGACCAAGATGAAGGTAGCTAGCCAATTGCTTGTGAGCGTTCTGGCTGTCATGGGTTTTGCTGTAGGTGATTTCACGGTATGTAATGCTTGATTTGTGGCCTCATTGCCACAGCTAGTGGATGGTGTTGTGGATGCCCGAAAGGCCCAGATTTGAGGTCTAAGACAAAATGGAGGAGGGCTGATCATTCGCTGCGCTTTGCAGAACGATGCAGGGCCACACAGCTGTGGGGCGGATATCGGTGCAGAGCCACAGAAAACAAGCGATCCTTTGATCTGTTTTCCTGAGTGATCTCTGTTCTCCAGTCATACAGACCTATCCATGGTCTCTGTAAAGCTTGCACACCTAATCCTGTGTTTCAACCAGGGGATTAAGAACTGCGCGTTGCCTTTGATTTTTGTTGTTGTTGTTACTAGGGTGACTTTGAAGCATGTACGGTACATAGCAATATTTCCAACCATGCAGATGAGAACATGCATTGATCAAATACAAGATAGTACATTATTGTTGTATTATTTGATTGGATCCAGGGAATGAATCACAGATTTTAATTTGCTGAATAAATAAACACAACAAAGTAAAATATGACAGTTTATCACAGTGTACACGCAGCATAAACCACTTTTATTTTCTTCAGGCCATTATCTGACCATCACATAAATAGCCAACCATCTAGCATGTTAGCAAGACAAATCAAATTTAAAGACCTCTGTTCCAGTAAGAGCAACCAACCCCCCTTTGTGGTAGTTGGATCGGTTTTAATGGAAGGACCCATAGCTGCCAAGACCAATTCATTGGCAGAAGGGCATTCTCTATCCTTATAAGGATCAAATTACACAATTCTCTGATCTGTTATCCAATCAGCATGCTTCAAGCTGGCAGCCTATCCACGGCCCACTTAATGCTCCAAAATCATTCCAGTTCACGTCCAGGCACATCTTAATTAACTGTTGGAGGGAGCATAAATCTCAACATAATATCTTCTGCCCACATCAAAAGGACGCGGTTCTCACGGACGTGCGTTTAGGCAGAAATATGATCTGTTACCGGAGCAACTACTGACAGCCATATTAATATGCCTTCAGTACATTAGATCCTCA
This sequence comes from Aldrovandia affinis, assembly GCA_029706075.1. Taxonomy (NCBI): domain Eukaryota; kingdom Metazoa; phylum Chordata; class Actinopteri; order Notacanthiformes; family Halosauridae; genus Aldrovandia; species Aldrovandia affinis. Next base: position 1,525,025 of record JAINUG010000100.1, read on the forward strand.
GCAAAGCTCTGTGTACAGAAGAAAATAAAGGATACCTCTGGACTTGCCGATAGCAGTGTATGTGCTACAGGCATGCCAGGAGGGCCGTGGCAGTGCAAAACTGTGAATAGACTGTAACACACAATAACACAACGAGAAGGGAGAAGACACTCTAACACAGAGACAATGGAGAGGACAATAACACAGAGAGAAGGGAGAGGACACTGACACAGAGACAATGGAGAGGACACTAATACAGAGAGAAGGGAGAGGACACTGTAACACAGAGAGAAGGGAGAGGACACTGTAACACAGAGAGAAGGGAGAGGACACTAACACAGAGAGAAGGGAGAGGACACTGACACAGAGACAATGGAGAGGACACTAATACAGAGAGAAGGGAGAGGACACTGTAACACAGAGAGAAGGGAGAGGACACTGTAATACAGAGAGATGGGAGAGGACACTGACACAGAGAGAAGGGAGAGGACACTGTAACACAGAGAGAAGGGAGAGGACACTAATACAGAGAGAAGGGAGAGGACACTGTAACACAGAGAGAAGGGAGAGGACACTGTAATACAGAGAGAAGGGAGAGGACACTGACACAGAGACAATGGAGAGGACACTGTAACACAGAGAGAAGGGAGAGGACACTGTAATACAGAGAGAAGGGAGAGGACACTGACACAGAGACAATGGAGAGGACACTGTAACACAGAGAGAAGGGAGAGGACACTGTAACACAGAGAGAAGGGAGAGGACACTGTAACACAGAGAGAAGGGAGAGGACACTGTAACACAGAGAGAAGGGAGAGGACACTGTAACACAGGGAGAAGGGAGAGGACACTGTAACACAGGGAGAAGGGAGAGGACACTGTAACACAGAGAGAAGGGAGAGGACATTAACACAGAGAGAAGGGAGAGGACACTGTAACACAGAGAGAAGGGGGAGGACACTGTAACACAGAGAGAAGGGAGAGGACACTGTAACACAGAGAGAAGGGAGAGGACACTGTAACACAGAGAAAACGGAGAGGATACGGACACAGGGAGAAGGGAGAGGATACTTTAACACAGGTGGCATCACCCCCTAGAGCTTGCATACGTGTGCCAAGAGTCCCCTGGTCTGGCACCTTGTTCTTTAGCCCAGCTAGCTAATTGTACCTCTTGTTGTGCAGTTTTGCGCAGGAGGAAAGACATAGTCTGTCATAACTTTTATTTTCTGCCTGTTGACCCCTCTCCCACCCCAACCTGCTGAATCCTGGGGATCACCTGTGTAGTGTGGGGGTATGAGGGTACAGCTGTTCACATTTCGGCATTTCTGTTTTAAATGCTTACGGTTAAATGCAGAAGACAGGGATAAAAAAAAAAAAGTGCTGTATATATCCCAGAGGGATTCTCATTTCCTCTTAGAAGGTTTGGGCGGGGTTAGGGATTGTAATTAGTCTTTTGTTTTAGGCTGACTCTGCACCAGTGTGTCGTTGCCTGTGGCACTTCTAGAATGCACAGGCCTTTTTTTCTTTTTTTACCCCACAGTCCTTTATTTAAAAAATCTCTGACATGAGCAGATATAGCTGACATTTTGGGGGAAAAAATGATTATGACACATTTTCAAAATAATTGCTTAAGGACTAATCTCACCCCAAACCCCCGCCTCCTGTGGGAATTCCCTCAAAATCTGTCAGGTACTGGGGGACCGCAGCAGGGCTGGCTCCTTAACTAACAAATATAAGTACATTTTTGATTCACACAGAATATGTTTTATTATTTAAAGCCTGACAAAATGTATGTAATGCAGACAAATACAAATGTAGCACGTGCTTAAATGAGATACTTAAATGAGTAACTAATTTAAGCAATTTAAGCTTCTCACTAATAATAAACCTATTTTATTTTAAGCTGTAGGAAATGATGTGATAAAATTGCCACTTGCTTGCTCACCCACTCACTCGCTCAATTATTTGCCCACTCACTCTTTCATGAATGCATGCATGCACTCACTCACTCTTTCTCTCTCTTACTCTTTGGCTTACTACTTACTAAGAGGCCCTTGAAATCATAATTACCCTCACTCACTCACCTCCTCTCTCATATACTCCCTCACCTCCTAGCATTCACTCACTCACCTCCTCTATGATACACTCACTCACTTGCTCTCTCATTCACTCACACACCTGCTCTCTCATTCACTCACACTAAAGAAAAAGTTATATAAAAAGTAACACCGGTGCTAGCTGACCCGGTTATGCTGCTCTTGGACATGTCTTGAATTGATCGAGGCTAATCAAATAGTTGGCTAGCTTCTAGCTACCTCTGTCAGGCATTAATGTGCATATCGTTACCTGCCGAATGCTAGCTAGCTGTTTGTTCTACTTACATTGCTGGCTTGCTACTGCACCAGTGGTTTCTAATAGCTAGCTAATGCTTCCGTGTAAATGTACGTACTTGGCTAGCTAGTAGGTAGCTATTGATTTCATGGCTCAAACAGTCCTATGTGCTCACTATAGCTACCCTGAAATTGTATTTTGTGCTCGCTATAGCTAAGTTACACTAGAGCAAAATGTAGCATCCACTAAACGCGGATCACATCTGGCTGATTGGAAGACTAGCTAGCCAGCTATCTAGCTATACAAGTCGGTTCAAGAATTGCATGCACCGTCAGATGGCTGTTGTCACAGGTCCATAGCTAGCCAATGTAACACCCGGCTACGGCCTGTCAGTAAACCATACACATCTCTCTCAGGTTAACATACCATGGTCACCAAACACAAAAAAGCATGTTCTACAATGCCATGACTTCGGAGAAACAGCTAATTAGCTATCCACGGCATGTGAGTTAGCTAACTAGGGTATTTTTTGGCTGGTGTGTAATAAATAAGGCTTCAGCTGTCACAGTACAGCTCAACATACTTTATTACTAACATGAGCAAACCTAGAACAATAAAACTAGCTACTAGTTTCAATAGTTAATAGTTAATAGTTATAATACTAATACTTTATTCAACACAACATGTCCTCTTTCCATTTTAATCCATATATCAATATTACAGAGTATTAGTATGTGAAAATGGTTGCACAATGCATCTTTAATATTGTAGCGACCCTGCTCCAGATGCACGCACACCAGAAATCCACATCTCACACACACATCATTGGTTATTGGGGGGAGGGGTACCTTAGTTCAGCTCACTAGTAAGAGGTGGAGGTGGGATGGAACAGTTGGAATCAGTTGGGATCAAAAAGACTAGAGAGAGAGCTAGCTGTTTTAATAGTTTTCAGCACTCCTTACAACCCATTCTAGTCTGTATTTCAGGGAAATACATTTGATCCTGTTCATTACCTCCTCATCCTTCTATCAAGATAGCCAAGTTACAGCGTAGGGGACTCTGTAGCAAATGCTATAATATCACCTTCTGGTGCAAAAATTTGGGCAATTAAATCCCACAAGCTTTTCCTCTACACTGCTTTGACACCTGCTACAGTATGGTAGCTATGTTGGTCCACTGTACTTCAAACACAGTAGGCTACTCACCACTGGGTACGGGAAATCATTTTGTGGTCAGTTGATTTTGAGGTATGCTTGGCATCATTGTCTTGCTGAAAGATCCACCCCACCCACGACCTTTAATCTTTAACCTTCCTAAACCACATTCCACACTGCTGCCCCCACAACCCCAATAACATTTAAACTTTAACTTTCCTAATCCACATTTCACACTGCTGGCCCCACCTCATGACCTTTCACCTTTAACCTTCCCAACCCTCACTGCACACTCCTGCCCCCACCCCACAACCTATTGACTTTTAACCTCCCTAATCCACAGTGCTGCTCTCACCCAACCCTGATGGACTGTGAGAGCTCCAGAAATGGTTTCACGGCTAGCATTGTCATCGCCTCCAACACTAGGACTTTTTAACTATGAATATAAAAATACCAATGCCACATACATAGCCAAAGATAACATGGTGAGTTTTGACATTTCTGTGGCACATACTGTATTCCATCTAGTAATTACTATGTGTGCTCTCACACGTCATATTATGACTGACATATTTAACATTTTCTTCATGTAGCATTTTTTAAGTGTTCAAGAGAGTTCTTTTCACAAACCCCCTCTTCCACCACTCCTCTCATACCCCAAGATGCATTATTATGCTCCAACAGCCAACTTCAAATTACTCTAATGAATTATTTTGAGCATAACGCAGCTTTGTCATTGCCACAGTGTTCTAGGTTAGCAGCTGCACAGCCTACCAATTTGCCCCGGTCTGTAATTTGCTCAAAGAGACGAGCTACGGCTCTGCTTCTGGGGGCGGCGTCTTCAGCTGCAGGATGACGAGTGCTCCGCGGTTGTGCCATTTGCTCAAATGAACACATTGATATTGAATAAATATGTAAATATGTGATTGGATTATTAAGAGCAGATGCCGTAAATCCATCTTTGACTGTTTAATATGTTATCTGTTGGGCTTCTTTACCTTGCTGAAGGTGCTACACAGCAGTGTCCCCTCCAGCATTGAAGCCTGAAGTCTCCTAGTGAAATGAACCACGGTGCCACACCAGTGCAGATGTAGGGGAGTATCGCAGTGGAGTTGCTGGCAATTCTATAACAAACACTACTGGTAAACTCACAGAGAAAGTGTTGTGCCCTTTAGGGAAGGTGCTGCTACAACAGTCAGAAGAATAGTTATAGACCCCCAGGGTCCCAGGGGAGCAAAACCATTCCGGCACCCCCCTTTTGACGGGGTGGGGGGAGGGTAACTCCTACAACTTTTTAACTGTATGTGTTATGTTTTGTTTATCTCCCAGAGTATTTTTAATTTAAAATGTGGGTGCTTTGTCTGCATTGATTGTGATAAGGAGGAGGGGGGGTAATAGGATTATTCTGTTTGATTCTCCAATAGATGATTTTCCTGCTTCCTCATTAGAACTCTTATTCCAATGAAATGTTTGGGGCAGTTTTTGTGTGTGTTTGTTTTGATTTGTGTTTGGTTGGGTCTTTTTCACAGATATCATTTTGGAAGGAACTACATTATTCTTGACAAAATAATTGTGTTTAAACAACAATGAAGTAATTTCTTGTCAGTGAGTCTGCTTACACTTGACAGTGCTAATTTAATAGCACAGCACTGATGCCATGAAGATGGATATTACCAACGCTGTAGCAGATGCAATACAGATACTCCTTTTGGCAGATTTCACTTTTCGCAACACTTTGTCCTGTGATATCTCCTCTGGGAGAGTTGTGTAGTTTTATTTACCAAACTTAATCCTGTGAAATATTAATTTTGTTATGAACAGGGATATGTTCACTTCAGACCAGTCAGTATTGTATGAATGATCCAATATATAGGTAACTGCCGAAATAAAGGAAACCCTTGAATAAATGAGGGTCAGATGAGTCATCATTCACCCTGTTGTCAATGCCGAAGTGTTTGTTTCTCACGGTGAAAGGTTCTGGTGGCTCTATTATGGTGTACGGCACATTTTCCTGGCATGGTTTATTTCCACTCAACCCCTTAGATGACGAGTTAAATGGCAATAAATACAAAGCCATGTATTGAGTGATGAGTGATCACCTTCATCCTATGGTGAATTGTTTCTATCCTAATGGGAGCGGTCTCTTCCAGGATGACAATGCCCCTATCCACAGGGCACGAGTGGTCATTGAATTGTTTGATGAGCATGAAAACAATGTAAACCATATGACATGGCCATGTTAGTCACCAGATTTCAACCCAATTGAACACTAAGCACACCAATTGAGACAGCATTTCCACCACCATCAATAAAACAGCAAATGATGGAATTTCTTGTGGAAGAATGGTGTTGCATTCCTAAAAAAAGATTTCCAGATTTATGTAGAATCTATTCCACAGTGCATTGAAGCTGTTCTGGTGGCTCACAGTGGACAGCACCCTGTTAAGGGCATTCTTGCCCATTACAAGAATGCCCCCTCTGCTGCCAAATCCTCCTACTACTCAAGCCTGATAACAAAAATAATGAACTCCTCTTCACCTCTGGAACTGTACCTCCCACTCTCAAAATGGCTGCAATCACACCCATCCTCACAACACGTGGTGCTGATCCAGATTACCTGAACAACTACAGGCCCATTTCCTATCTCCCTTTCATCTACAAAACACTGATGTGGGTGGCCGCCCAACTCCAGTCTCACCTTGACTCCAATAAACTCCACGAACCCTTCCAATACGGTTTCCAACCTAAACTCAGCACTGGTTGAAATCACCAATGACCTCCTCTGCACAGGGCTCAAGGCTGCTGACTATTATCATCCTCCTCGACCTTAGTGCTGCCTTTGACACCGTCTCCCACCCACTACTCCTGGAATGCCAGACTGGCATTAGGATCACTGGTACTGTACTCTCATGGTTCTCATCATATCTCGCCGACAGACAACAATTCGTTCAGTTAAAAAAAACACAGGTCAAAGGGTTCTGCTGTTTCACAGGGTGTTCCCCTGGGGCCAGTACTGGGTCCACTCCTGTTCATCACCTAGGTCCTACCCCTGGGCACGATCCTCCGTCACCATGGTGTTCACTTCCACTGTTATGCTGATGATACCCAGCTCTACCTCTCCACTAAACCCTCCACTGCCCTTCCTCCCATCGCCCTCACCAACTGCCTCCAGGACATCAGGAGCTGGATGAGCGGGAATTTTCTGATGCTTAATGGCAGTAAAACTGAGTCCCTGCTCATTGACTCCAAATCCACACTGTCCAAAGCCCATAACCCTAACATCACCATCAATGGCTTCCCTGTGCCCCTCTCCTCCCAAGTCAAGAGCCTCAGTGTCATCCTGGACAGCACCCTCTAGTTTGCACCTCATATCTAAAACATCACCCAGATCGCATTCTTCCACCTCTGTAACATTTTCAGACTACTGCAACACTGTTCTCGCTGGCATCCCAAACAAACTACTCAACAGGCTCCATATCACCCAAAATTCAGTTGCACGTATCATTACCCACACTATGTCCAGCGATCACATCACACTCATTCTCATCCAACTACACTGGCTCCCTGTGCAATACCGGATTGACTTCAAAACCCTCCTGCTCACCTTTAAAGCCCTTCACAACCTAGCCCTCACTTATCTCTCTGATATCCTCCAGGAGTATAACCCCTCCCGCTCCCTGCGGTCCTCCTCAGCTGGTCTTTTGACCACCCCCCTCGCCATGGGTGCCAGGGCATTCAGCTGCACTACACTCAGGCTCTGGAACTCCCTCCCCCCACACATCCGACAGTTGAACACCTTAACAACATTCAAATCATACCTCAAAACTCACCCGTTTAAGCTGGCATTGTAATGTTTTGTATATATTGTTGTCTCCCCCTGTCCTTCGTAATGTTCCTGTGTGGTTCCCTGCCCTTTACATGTGTCAGTCCTATCTGTATGCTGTTGTATGTAACCTGTTCTGTATGTGCTTTGAACTTATTTGATGGCTTTTATATATAATGTATGATGTCTTTTATGGGGTATGCCTATATGTACTAAGTCAATGATGGTTTATCAAACACCAGGTTCCAAATCTGTGGAAGCTGAGGAGATACCTGTTTGTCCGTAAAGGCAGTGTGATGGTTGTTCCGAACAGTGATTCCACCTATGACCCCATTTAGTCCACTGGTCAATTGTTTGGTCGATGGGCTGTTGGTCGACCGATATTTGTTTTGGTCGAGCAGTCGCACGAAAAAAAAAAAAAAAAATTCTAAATAAATAAAAATTCTCCACGCAGCATGAGAAAGTTATAAAACATGAGACAAGCGCAGTGTGCATATAGTTGTATTTATTAAAACAAATAGGGTGTGTCATATATATATTTAAAAAAAGGTTTCGACCAATCGACCAATCGGAAAAAACGGACGACTGTTGGTCGACCAAGATTTGTTTCAGTCGAGGACAGCCTTACTGCCCGCCCACTTCCGGTTACTTCAGCGTTAATATAGAATTTATTATGACATCAGCTATCCAGTTATTTTAGATTAGTGCTCTCAGTCTCTATGAAATGGGTGAGCATTCTCTCGCCATGGCCCATACCCCACTCTTAAAACTGTCTGAACGGATCACAGTCGCAATTAGTTTGGTGGACGAGAGCGCTGCCACTTCTCATCTGCGGTGGGCATTCACTTATGCAGACAGCTACACTCCAATATGAGCGCCAGGGTGTAGCAAAAACAAGGATTAAAAAAGTAGCATGAAAAAATATTATGAGCATAATATATTTATTATTATTACAGTATAGGACCACCGGTATATTTATGATATTTATTATGATTATTATTATTATTATAGTTATTATTTAAGTCAGCATAGGTTTGATGTTTGATAAGGACAACAAGCCATTCAGCTCATCCAGGCTCATAATTTTGCCTACGGTCCCCAAGGGTCTCTTTTTAGAAAGCTTTCTGTGCCAAATCGACTCTCTGAGTGAAGAAATGCTTCATTATATCAGTGTGAAATTGACCTTAAACTAATGTCCACATATTCCCCCTTGTTCTGCTGACAGACATGAACCTGTTATGTATATAATATTTCTATGTATGACATCACACATAAACCTTTTTGGCAGTATGTTTTGGTTCGTCGTCTTCAACACAATTTTTTCTGACTTCATGCGGTTTGCATTTTTTTCTCCCCCACACATCCTTTGATGCTGAGAGTCTGTTTTGTTTGCTCTCTGTCTCCCCCTGTAGGTCTCCACAGAATGGAGCAAGAATGAGCAGAGCGTGGCTGCAAGAGAAGCATGAACTGGAGGTGCATTGAAGTCTTCTGCTTCCTGTTTCTATGGGACCAGATCACAGTTCAGTCTTCCCACCAGGATCCAGCCGTTGCCGAGCAACATGTCTCCAAGCAGTTTGATTGGCTCATCTCCGACCGCGGCCCTTTCCACCACTCGCGGAGTTACCTCTCCTTTGTGGAAAGATTCCGCCAAGGATTTACAACCAGATATAAAATATATAGGTAATTATCAAAACATTTAGTTTATTAAACAGCTGTGGGTAAATAAATGTTTGAACGTACCCATTTTGATATGAATGTGGTTCGCAAGCTGCGTGTTAAAAAGAGGCACAAGTGTCAAACTGTCGATCATGTGGATGGCTCATCCTATTCACTGAGCCTATTATTACTGCCCATCAACATGCTATACATGTAACAAAAACAAACACCATCACACTGTTACTCCAAAATAAACAGGCACTGAATTAAAGAGGGAGGATGAACATACATTTGCTGTTACCTTTCGTTTTCGATGTACTCCCCCAGAACTGTGCAGAGACGAGATGGGTGCTGAAACCAGCCAACCAAATCCTCTTTCAGTTTGAGGCTTCTATTTATTGGCATTTAACCAGATTAAAAAGTCTTAAATATACAGTAGTTGCATCATTCATGTGCAATTTGTTTGTTTAGCTACCTCAGGAACTTGTATTTGTATTTACAGTCGGTCGTGTTTCGATAATGGTTGCAAGGCATTTACATGAAAAATCTGAAACTTACCATTCTCCTCCTAGAAGGCCCTTCTGTTACACTGATAGCTGTGGGACAAGGATAACTAGAGTTGACCTTAAAGTGGGTGGAAACAATGATAGAGAGAAAAAAAAACCCTAAATTCAACGTCTCTGAGGGTGGAGCTCCAAGGCACGTAACATCATGCAGGCATAAACATTGTGCGGCATAAGGCAGTGGATTCCTTTGCAATGGCACAATGATTGTCTAGAAAGACTCTTTCAGAGTTTGTGGATGTGGATTTTATATATCGATAAAGATCGATAATAGCCATGATTTTCACTTGATGGGATGAACTCAAACTCATCCGTATGGGCAACCATTCCATTCCAATTTGCAAAAAATATTATTGACTATATATCAGATGAGGACATAAAATTGTTTCCTGAGGACTTATACAATCATTATTGTTTAGAACTCAAGGATATGAATGTATAAACTAACCTTTTTTATTTTGTAGCCTGCTGATTTTTCTTTGCCTCCCAAATCATCTACCTCACTGTACATGGGGGCAAAATGCACTTGCGTCCTCTACCAGGCAGGTTTACCGCTGTTCCAGTGGCATTAAGCTTCTTAATTATTGACCAAATAATTCACATATAATTTGTGGAACGTGGTAGCTTTACTTTTTGATTTCTTTGTTTTAAACCACCACCTCATTTGTGAAGGTTAAAACCCTTTGTCTTGCTTCTTCAGAGAGATCTTTGCCATTCCACATAGTGATGGATTTTACATACATGTTGCCTCATTTTTATACCCCAATGAAAGAGGAAGCCATGGAAGGCCGCAATGCAGTTCTCTACGATTGAGATTAACTTAAAAAGTAGCATGTTAATGTTTAAAAGACACATCGTTTTTGGGGAAGAAAATAATTTTCTCTGAGCTGCATTTTTATATAAGCATGCTCAATTAAAGGGCACCACTTACATTTTAAAATGTACAAGGTATTTTATAGCATTTTAAAGTCATTTTTCTGTTAGCCGGTAGGTTGAATCAAGAATGCAATTCAGTAAAATAAAAGGAAATTGCACACAATATACTAATCAGGCACAGCCGAGCTACATTAGCACACACTGTCTCATTATGGTAATTGGTCCTGGTTTGTACTGCGCAGTTATTCTCTCTCCCATTCTCGCTCTATCTCTTCAATTTCTTATTTTCTGTTTTTACTAAAGGAAAAGGGCGCCCCTGTACTTTAAATGCAATGCTAACGAATCACAATCAAACTCATGAATATGATAAAATCATGAATGTGATAACAAACATTTTAGACAAAGGTTGCTAACAAACCACAGCAACCAAATGTAGTATTTTGGAGCATTTTATGTCCTTACAGAAAAAGGTGGAATTTGATGTTTGTAGTTTCACAAACACATATACATATATGTATAAAAACAATACCCTTGATTGAATCACACAAATACAGTTCAAGTGTGTAATTATAAAAATCTATCCATCTGTCCATACATCTGTCATATAATTGCATGGATTGCACATATCCATCGAGAGCAGTGAATGTTTAACATTTTCCATTTCTTGTTGGGTTTATGAAAGACAGAGCTCTGTTATAATATTGAAGATTCTCAGAAAGCTCCATGTAGCCATTCGTGGTTAAATGGCAAAATGCGGCAGAACATATCAAATATCCAACCCAGTGGCAGTCAGGAGAGGGTGCTTGAAATTGCATCGACAAGACATTCACAGACCACCATTACCACCAAGAAAGAAAGATTCCAATACCAGTATATGGTTGAATATGATTTATGATAGAAAGGCAGTGTGTGCCACAGCATAATACATGTTGTAACTTGTATCTTGTAGTGTAGTGTAAGCTGTAGTGTAAAATGGAGGGTGCACCCAGCTTTTTTGGTTTTAATAAGGCCAAACTGACAGACCCATCTGTTTGGCAGCAATAAATGAGATGAAAGGGGTATGAGTGTGAAAGACTTGCCACGTTGCTCTGGCTTCGTTTTGTTTTCAAGTGCACTTTAATGATCTTCTCCAAGAATAATTCTCTGGGCTGTAATTGCCTGCAATCTGAAACCGAGGAGTGGTGGCAATAAACGGTGCTAAGAAAGACCACAGGCGGACGGTCATGTGCCAGATGTTGTTGTCGTCAGTTCTTAACCTCGTGATTCACACAGTGGTGATTTGATTTGGGTGAAATGCATTGCTCAAAGCTATCGTCGTTTTAATTAAAAGCAAGGACTTTGATTTGATGCGGGGGCAGGGAGTACGGGGGAGGAAAGTATGGTACGATGACCGCCCCCGTTATAACCGGCAAACATCCTGAAATCACAGCGTTGTTAACACATGAAGGCAGGAATTCCAGGTGAATACCTTTTCGAAAATTGTTCTGTTCAGTTGTTTAGAATAAACCCTGTGTTCAATACGGAGGTTAGGAGGATCAAGGCTCAATGCTTGATAAAAAATAATTGAATCACATTCGTATAGTTAGTGCCTTTCATCCCTTTCAGAAATCTCAAGGTGATTTTACAGTAGGGAAAGGTTTTATTTAGGCATATAAACTGAGGGATGATTATGGGACCATATTGAAAGAATCAGTTCGGGAGTGTGGCCAGGACATTGGTGCTGCTTCGATAAGTGCCACAAGTCCACAGTGAGTGTGGGCCTTGGTTTAACGTCTCTTCCAAAAGATACTGCATCCAACAGCACAGCTTCTCTGCCACTGAACCAGGGCATTGGCTTGCCGCAAAGGCAAGACTGCCCCCTGCTGACCTACTAGCAGCCAGGAGGTCTGCCATTCGAATGGTGACCAAGCCTCGACCCCACATATCTGTAGCCATGGCTAAGGGCATGCATTTTTCACCATCTCTGTCAGGAACCTGCAGGTCCATCCTCCAACACAAAGAGGTTGATGGAGGACTTTCTGATGCTACTTGTTAAGCAATCAACCCATTACCAACTCAAGTAATCATTCAATTACCATAAATTAGTTGCGCATTGCAGTGTAGTAGACTAGTCAGCAGGTGGCGCTGCACAAACCCACACATAATCATATAAAATAGGTCTGTTGACATGGAGCAAAGAAACTGATATGTTGAAATGAGTGGGTGGATATCTTTAAACCACACAAACTTATAAAAACAATTGAAAGCAAAAGAAAAATGTTTTTGACAGCCTAAAGGCAAAATGAAAATATAAAGAACAAAATTGTTGATCGGATGCCTTGATTTTAAAAATTCAGTTAAGGGAGCACACTTACATTTTGGTGTTCAATTTAATCATTGTCAGACAATTTGTTGTTTCCTCTTTCATGACTTGTCGTAGAGGTGTAAATACTGGTCCATAAGAGGAAACTCCCCTCTCCGAAACAACGTCAATTTGTAGACTTGCACCCTTGCACAAGATCGGCACTCAGATCGGCACTTAATTATATAATTGGTCTTGTTAATTTGAGTAATTGCCACTATTTACTGAAAATAGAGTTTCTTGAGAGAGGTGGTGAAAAACGCATGCCATGGCTTCTGGCCAGAATCAAGGCATACGGCACCTTGATTGGTGGCCCAGTGCGTTAATCACTCCTTCTGCATCATGAAGTCACAGGTTTGAATCCAGCTGAGGGACGTGATGAATTATAAATGTTTGGGGCTCCCGGGTGACGTACCCAACCGGGACACTTGTCCTTAGTGCAGCGATGCTGTATTTTACGGAGCAAATCCCAGCCATGCCAGTTCAGACCGTGGCTCAGGAGGCCGCAGTAAGTGCTCTACGAGGGGTTTTTATTGGTGCAAATCAGATGGGCATACAGTAAATCATTTTGTTGGCTCTGCAGTACAAGCCTAAATCTATAAAAAGAAAAAAAGAAAAAGACTGAGAGCATCTGGCAAATTTCCCCAGCGGTTTAAGCGATGGGAGGAGTATTCTGTGAGCTCAGCCTCACTCTGGTGAGAGAGTCTCTAACTGCCCGCTCGAGCTGCCGCATCCCGCGGCCTAGACCCCAGCGCAGACCATTAACGTTATCTGAGTTAATGTATCAGCGTAAATCCTTGCGCTCCCACTGTGAGAACAGATAATTTATTAATGACTTGTTATAATTGTTTAATCAGGCCGTGTTTTCATTGGGCCTCATTAACTCAGTCGGTGGGACCGTTCTGTGTAAACTGTGTTAAGTCGTTTCTGTCTGAACTCAGCACAGCCCCCCCCCCCCACTTCTCTCTCTTTTTAAATTGTGTGTATGAAGTCGTTTCTCATTTCTGTCTGGTCTCTGCACGGCCCCCTCCATTTCGCTCTCTGTTCAAATACACGGGAATAAGATTTAATATCGCAAATCTGCATCGAGCAACAGCATGTTTTTACAAATCATTGCATTCGCTTTATTGCGAGTTATATTTGCTTTGTATTATGTCTTCATGTAATCCCCTCGTGTTGTTTATATCAATCCTTGTGAAGCAATTTTCACGCCATGTTTGATAAATACTATTCAAATATAGATAATTATTATTGTTATTATTATTATTATTATAATTTGTGGTCGCAGAAGTATTAATTGTGGTGGTCGTGGTAGTAGTAGCAGCCGTGGTATTGCAAGTGAAATGCCAGCCCGAGCCATTGAGCCACAGGCTGTTTCCTGCGCCCAGTCCAGAAATATGACCTGGTTTTTGGGCCGAAGCGGGAAACAGGAGCGCCCCCCCGCCCCCGGCTGTCTGTGCTCCTGTCTGATTCTGGCAACTCTGAAAGGCTGATTTTGATGGAGAGGGACTAATCCTTTCCCTCACTGGTCACAAACAGGAAGTGAGGGTGTCAACAACCAATCAGAAATAATTATTGACCACACATGATACATGCTTCTGCACATTTTGATGTCTTTATGCAGCTTATGCTATGATCACTATGAAGCGTGAATTAGAGGTCGTAACACTTTCGGCCTGTTCTGAATGTGAGGGGAATCTGTAACAGTCTCTTCTATGAGCTTTGAGGCTGTATTGCAAGGTCAGCCATGTCATTAATGATCTGTGGGTTTTGGTCATCGCTCTGAGTATCTCTCACGAACTTACTCATAGAGATGCAGGGGTGGGGGGGGGGGTAGTGGGCGTAAATCCAATATAAATGCAAATTCTTTCATTAATGCTTTTCTTTAAATGCATTGACTGAGCATTGTACTATAATCAAAGAGAGTGCGGCGACACGATTTGCAGGAAATGGAATGAAAATGTTTATGAAATGGATGATGGCGTGCTGCTCATCGGGGTTGTGAGTGTACGCATGCGGATTGGACGCAAGATTGACACATAAGATAACTGTTCCTGCAGGGTTACCCTTAGTGTTCGTGCATACTGTTCCCGCTATTACCTCTGTTCCTGCAGGGCTGGGGTCCCGCTGTTCCATCTGTTTCTGTAGGGCTGCTCCCTCTGTTCATGCAAGGATGGCTGTTCCCCCTGTTTTCTAGAGGGATGTTTGCTGTTCCTGCAGGGCTGGCTGTTCCCTCTGTTCATGCTGGGCTGTTCCCTCTGTTCCTGCAGGGCTGTTCCCTCTGTTCCTGCCCATTCTCTCTGTGCTCACTGCTCTCTGTGGAGAGAGGAGGGATACCCAGGAACTCTCGCTAGAGAGGGACTTACGAACCCTGCTATGAATAAAGTGCAGTGCCATTACTGGAGGGGGTGGGTGGGTAAAGTATTGCTTCTCTGCCCACCACTATGTTTACTGATCCATTCCTCTCTATCTTCAGTTCATAAGTTATTTATGTTTCTTATCATGATATTACTGCCTCATCACTCCAATATTTTGCCACTTCTAAATGCCGCCTGCTCTATTTTCTCCCTTCCAAAGGATGAAATGACCTTCCTGCCCTCATTACAGGTGCGCGGTGTTGTCTCATGGACAAAACCTCTTTAAACTTCACCCTCTTGCTGATTTATCTCCCTGCTTCATTTCACACCTTTAATTTGCCATACAATACTTCAGTCTCCTTTTTTATCATGACCCCTCTCCTCCTCTAACCACTCTGGGCCTTTTGTTTTTAAAGTATATAGTCTGAGTAAATGTGAAGCTGTATAAATGGTACATCCTGCATGTAATAATATATTCATATTTTATTTTTATTTTATAAAGTCACTTGTCTCGATTTTAGAGATACACTGACAGGATTCTGCACTTCAGTTCACTTTCACTTGAGTTAAACTCCTTTAATATTCGAGATCTGTAATTTTTTAACCTTTGTATATAATAAAAGAAGATCATAATAAAAATAAAACATGACTGCCAGGAAATGTAATCCATAATGATAATCTCTCTTTTTTAGCAGATTACTAAAGCTATTTCTGGCAGGTTCACAATCAAATATTTTTTGGCCTTGGAACAAATCCAGATCTCATAATTATGTTTTTTTCCCCTTCTGGCAAGCATGAAAACCTGCCGAGGATATAAGCACTCAAATTACAGACCTTTTATAATCTCACATTGCTTAATCATCCAGCTGTTAATCAATGAGTGAAAATGAGGCAGTGGTGTGCTAGCGCATACAAGCCACACAGTGTTCCTGTGTTCCAGCACGGCAACCTGTCCTCTCTGACAGAGCACTAGCGTCACCCAATGAGTGCACCCTACTCAATTAAAGGGAGGTGGTGTCATTCAGGATTAATTTGTTGGTATTACCCCCCACCTCCACCCCCCCCCATCTCAGTTGTCATGGAAGCCAACAAGTGAGGCTAATGTTCACGTTCACGTGTATTGTGGATATGATACAGTATATTTTATCATGTAGCATTGTGGAGATGACACAATGTATTTTATTATGTAGCATTGTGGATATGAAAAATACAAAAGCATGAGTCAAGAATAAATACAGATCCAGTGAGAAAACATGAGGAAACAGTATATTGTATGCTGAGTATATTGTACCTGGGTGTTGTTCTGTACCATGCTATGTATTTACAGCTCAGCCATTGCAGGTGACGGGTTCAGGTGGATAGGACTCTAAACTGAGTGGATCAGAGAGGCAGGTCGTTAAGGTGCAGATTGGTGCACGGGTGACGGGAATGTGTAATTGGGCAGCTGGTCGTGCTCGCGGTTTGCTCTCTCTCTCTCTGTCTAGGTAGAGAGGCCGCATTGACTGCAAAAGAAACGTCTCCAGTCTCACCCAGCGCCCCACATTTAGCGCTGCAACTAGCTGCCCATTCTGCTGCACGCGAGGGGGGGGTTTACACGTGTATCTGCTTCCTCTCGAGTCGTTACGGAGACCACCGCTCGCAGACTGGCGACTCATATCGCTCGGAATTGCGTGTTTCATCAACAGGCATTTTATAACCACTCAGACATGACCCACATATTTATAAAGCAGGGATGAAATGAGCAGAACCCCAGAGAAGAGAGGGAGGTGTGTCACATCAATCTCGAAACTCCCCACCCTCCCGTGCCCCTCACTGAGGGATTAGTTCATTACTGCCGGGAAGAGCTAGTAATTAGTCAGTGCTTAACCCTGATGCTCTCTCTCCCGTTTAGGTTCTAGACTCATTTCACATGAGGAGAGGATACCAATTCCAGTTCCTCTTCAACAGAGATGAACTGTGCTGATGTCATCCTGGAGATAAAAAACAACAAAGGCACGGGAGAGGCTTGGGACACACATACAACACGCGTGTGAACCTGTGGGCTAGTTAGAAAGAAAATAAGGAATTGTGTTGTAAACATATGCATTCAATATGGGCCTGTATAGAACAGCAGCCCCAGTTTCCTCCTCTCAAGCAGAGATATATGCATAACACACGCATGGATAAATGTACAGCGCACAAAGGAATATGTATTTGATTTGCATCATGATATGGCACAATTACTGCATTGAGTCGTCAAATGGGTGAATTTGAGAGGAAAAAAAACGTCCACCACTTTATTACAAACTATGCACTATTATGTGTAATCATGGCCAATTCAAAGCACAACCAGCCTCTTTAATGGTGTGCATAGCTGCTGTGTGCTTGGAAAGGAATAAGCGCGCTGTAGGTGGCTTTTTGTCTGTGGGTAATTCTCTGTGGGTGAGGGCGGGTGTGTATGTGCATGTGTGCGCACACATATGTGTGTCTGGGTTTTGTCTGTGCCATTTATTCAAATGCAAAATGGCTGATATGAATCCTATGAATCCCCCCGTTTGCTGACAAACAAACATCTTTTCACTCCACGCAGCGGATTCTGTTGGAAAGTGCAAAGTTTCTGCGAATTGAGGAGGGGGGAACAGCAACGAGAGAGGCTCTCCGTGGAAAGTCAAGCGCGGCTGCGTCTCTCTGGATACGAGCCAAGATGCTGCGCTGCCATGGATACACACTTACTGAACCTAGCCTGTGCCGTGTTGCTGGGAAAACTTTCTCTCCTGTCCCAATGCCGGCGGACTTATTTGCATCCTTTTTTTGTCAGGGCGGAGGGGGTGTGGGCATCCACAGGTGGGATTTCTAAAAACAGAAAAGCAGAGAGGAAATAAAACCTCTTACACAAGCTGTGCAATAATACAAAAGCAAGTCTTACAGAGCTTAATACTTCATTTCTCCTGTGGCCTGAATTCAGTGGGGCTTAGCCTCTCCCAAATCATCTCTCATTCATTTTGACCGGCATTAGAAAAGGCTGTCAGCGGCGTGTTTATAGCGTAGACTCCCCCATTCTCCGAGCAGAGAGCTCCTTAAGCGTCCGAGTGGCACAAGTGATGAGCGGCGGCTTACTCTCGTAACAAGCTCAGAAAAACAACACTGCCCCGTCCCCCCCACCCCACCACCCCACTGCCCTTTGTTAGAGAAACTGAGCAATTTTTTCTACTGCTTTCATTTTCTCCGTGCTGACATGATCTTCATCTCCTGGTCTGCCCGCTTGCAGTCTCCTCTTCTTAGGCCTGAATTCAATCAACATTCGTCCTGAACACTGACTTACAATTAAATTCCGGCATTTCAAGGTGAACACAATTTGGCATGTTCATTTTGGTGCTCGTCAAATTTACCAAATTGCGTTTGGCGGAGAAAAAAAGCAAACACTTTAATTTAACTGCGAGCCAGAATTCAAGGACAACTGTTGACAGAATGCGGGCCTTAGAGTTTTCCGGAGAATGAATGGAATGTGTGAATGTGTGTGAAAATGCATACTCCAGCAAAGGAAGCTGGACTCAGCAAAAAAATTAATGAATAAATAAATATCTCCTTGGGCTCCCGTGGGCCCCTGAGCTTCGCCTGCACCTGCTGTACCAGCTGTGCCAGCTGCACACTTCTCTGCTGCACTAAATGGATTGCAGAGTGGATGGCTCGCACGTGTTTCTGAGAAACGTGTGCTTGTGTATATAGTACAATGACTGGATATAACACTTGGAAAAAAAGGATGTCTACGAATGTTCCATGCGAACAAGCTATTTCCTTAAATGTCTTTTAGTTCCGATAATAATGAAGCGAGCACTAATTGTTCTCAGAATGGTTTTCCAATGACAATAACACTGAGCGCCAGGTCTGGTACTATTGTATTTACTATGGATGGACTATGCTGATGCACAGTGTGCTGCCAATGCCATTTCCTTAACTGCGTAGAGATGGACTCAGGTGAAATGGAGGCTGTAGCTCAGATGGAGCTCAGGTGAGGTGTATGCCGTTTGTGACGTTGCTCAGGTGTACATCCACTTTCCCTCTCTCCACTGCCCTACACTGCACCACAGAGGGGAAAGTTGTATATATATTCTTTGCATCCTGCAGATGATTCTGGATTTGCAATGTCCAAAGGACATTAAAATACCCTGTTTGAAGCCACAAGCAATCCTGTTGTGTTATATTTTCCTCAAAGATGAAGACAACTTTGGGACTCAGTTCTAAATCTCAGGTCTTCCTTTGGTTTCATACATTTTGCTGAACGTGCACTGTTTATTACATTTATTTAACCAGACTGACACAGCAAGAGCTTTCATTCTCGCTGCAGTTGCAATGCCTTCAGCCTTCATCCTGCAAATGGAGCAGTCACAGCTACACTGATTGTATTGTTTTGGCTTGCGCTCCAGTGTACAAATCAAATCAAAAATCAAATCCAAATAAAAAATATATATACCTGGAATGGAATTTAAGTCAAAAAGAAAAGAGTTGCAGAGCGAATGGACAAGAGGTTAGAAACTGCCTCTGCTGTGTCAGATTCCATTTCGTCCTGTGGAGGGGGATAAGTCTGGTTTAGAAATTGGCCCATATTTGGGCTCTTGGCCCTGTGGGTCCCACATCCTTGCTGGTGGGGAGCTCTGGCCTGAAAATGAGATGCATCGATTTGTGTGCAGGCCTCCTCAGGGTATTGGATTAAGATTTATTCTATCATTCGTATGAAAGGGCTTCGGCGGTTTTCAAAATCATCCCCGGAATTCAATTTTATCTGCGGTGCACTGATTTATGGCCCTGCTTTGGCCGTCTGGTGACTATGAAAGGCCAGATCGCGGCGTGGGTGGGAGCTGGAGAAAGCAATATCGGGCGGAGTCAGAGGCCGGAGCCAGAGCAATGTGATGGGCCGCAGAAGGAATCAGCTGCGGCCGGCATGACCAGGGATGACCCTCAAAATGAGCAATGGTAGCAAAGTGAGCGCATGTGAGTGTGTGTGTATGTGTGTGTGTGTGTGTGTGTGTGTCTGCATGTGTGGGTGTTTGTCTGTTGTCTGAGTGCAGTGCAGTGTGTGTGTGAGTACCTGAATGCATAGATGTGTGTACGTGTGTGTATACAGTAAGGTCCAGAATTTTTGTCATCCTTTATGAAAATGAGCAAAAAAGGCTGTATAAAATGAATGCTCAAACATATGGGAAAACATTCTATTTTTATTGTAATAAAATTGTTTCCTTCTTTTTATTAAGTAATACTATTTTTTTTATGAAAACGTAGGTGGCAAAATTATTTACCCCTAAAGATTATTTTAAATAAAGGCAAACCAAATGAAATCTGCAATAAAATTCTACTTAAGTTAATTTCAGTCTTAAGGATCTGTATTGTGGCCTTCCATCACTTCCTGTCTCACTAGGATATAAAAATGAAGTAACACACATGTAATTAATCCCAATTAAATCCATTTTGATTCCATGAAGTAAGAAAATAAAATGTGAAAAATTCCAAAGGGGGTGAATATTATTATACCCACTGCATGTGTGGGTACTCTTAATTAATTGAGTGATGAAAAATGATTGATTAATTTCTCACACATTTCCATTACCTCCTATTAAAACGCAGCAGATGTGTAGCCCATGTAGCAGTTGCTTTGAATGTGCCCCCCTTGGTGCCCACCTCAACCTTGACCCGAGTCTGTAGTGCTTATCTGACCACAACCCTATGTGCTTGTTTTTAACTCTTCATATCCACATGCAATTGTATAAGATGCACAGCAATGAGACATAGATATAACATGTGTGTGACCCACTGTCCATCCTCACAGGAAAACGATATGAGATACGGTACACAGCCATATCTGACCAACATAGATCTGTTATGTCTGGATGGGTTAACCCCACAACAGGTTATGCTCTTTGACATACACAGGGACAAACAGTACATTTATAACAGAAGTAATAATAACAATAATAACAAAAAGTCTCTTCCCATAATCAGAGAGAAGGGTGGTTTATTACAAATATTAATCTGTTTCTTCTGCCTACTGGCTTAAGATCTACAATGATGTGATTCTATTTACAGCCAGACTGGATCAAGGATTAGAGTGTAGATTGTCGCTGCATTTTTTGTTTCTGTTGCTGTGATTGTAGCCCTGATTGTTTTTTCAGCCAGATAACAGTGCCCAAAGAGGAAATCCTGTCCAAAAATTTTGGATATTTATATAACAGGCATCGAGTACTTTCACGTATGATTTAGCATTCTGAAACACATCCTGCAAGCCTCAAAACCTCCTGAAACCCTAATATAGTCACACTAGAATTCACACTCTACTGCAAATCTACTCTAGCCACACTAGAATACACTTTACTGCAGACCCTTCTCCTCTAGTGAACTAGAGTTCATAGTCTTCTGCATTTATATTTTTGACATGCTACTTTAATCTAAATGTAGACATTTTAAAATCTGGTTTATTAACTCCTCATTTTAATTCAGCATGCTAACTATGCAATACAGCCGAGAAAGCTAATTGGCTAGCTGCTGCCAACATTTCTCCACAAAATATGTACTAGTTAGCAACCATTCTAACATCAGTAGTATCTAGGTAGCCAATCTGATGTAACTTGTATTTGTTAGCAATTATTACTTATTTGTCATTGTAAGAGTAATTGTTTTTGTCACTGTAACTAAATACAGGTTTCTTAAGCTGGCTGGCTGTTTGATATGTGGTTACTTATCAGCATACAATCATTTTATTGTGTTTCTGGTCATTACAGTATGAACAGAATGTCATGGATCCTGGCTTAGGGCATATATTTATGCAAAACTGTATATGTATATATATACATATAGGCAACTGCCAAAATAAAATAAACATTTGAGTAAATTAAGGGTTCTGGCGGCTCTGTTATGGTGTGGGGTGCATTTTCCTGGCATGGTTTAAGTCCACTCAACCCCTTACAGGGCAAGGTAAACACCAATAAATCCTAAGCCATTCATGATCACTTTCATCCTTTCATCCTATGGTGAAGCACTTATATCCTGATGGGAATGGTCATTTTCAGGATGACAGTGCCCCATCCACAGGGCACAAGTGGTCACTGAATGGGTTGATGAGCATGGAAATTGTGTAAACCATATGCCATAGCTGTATCAGTCACCAGGGGCCTCATTTATAAAAAAAGTTGCGTAGAAACCATCCTACATTTGATCTAAGATAATTTCTAAAATGTGCGTACGTGTGATTCAGAGACAATGAACGTACGCACAAAAAAACCGTGCGTACGCCACTCCCCCAGTGAAATCTCGAAATCACAAATGATCTTGAAATTGTGCGTAGCTGGTTTTAGATCTCCGCCTTGTAAACGCCCCCTAATTAATATAATTAGCATATAAAGGAGCTTGAATCAAAACACAAATCCTCTACTTGATAATGGCGAGCTGCAAGAAAAATAATTTTAGGGGGCCGAAATCAAGGTCCTGTTGGCAGAGGTGCAGATGCGTGCAGGGACGCTGTTTGGGAGCCTTTGCAGTGACTTTACCAGTAAAACCAAGTACGTGGCCTGGCAGTCTGTAGCCCAGGCTGTGAACAAGGTGGGGGGGGGGGGCAGCAAAGGTCCCTGAAGGACGTAAAGAAAAACCTCTTGCAAACCACTGCATTATTGGACATTTTATAGCCTATAGATTGACCACAATGTTTTACACGTGTGGAACCATAATATGTATATTAAATACATTTCCTTCAATGATGTGTCAATTATGCTAATATGGGTAGTTTTGGAAAACCAATGTGTGTTTTTGTTTTGTTTTCCACAAGTAGCCTAGCTCATGTTGTTTTAATTTATTAATAACTTTATTGTGCAAACCATTTCATATAGCCTAAGCAATGTGTTCAATCTGGTAATGCTACTACTACTACTACTACTACTACTACTACTACTACTACTACTACTACTACTACTACTAATACTAATAATAATAATAATAATGAGGAAACAATTAATAATGCTCTTAGATTACTGAATACAAACAAATTTTAGGCACGCTGTTATGCGTACAAGATGTGACAATTAGAACAATCAGATGTCACAGAATTCAGTGGTAGTGGAGTCTGTAACACTGGGAAGGTGGGTACATTATTATTTTTTTTTGTATATAGTCTGGACAAATAGGCAGTGGTGATGACAATTAGCTAGATGTACAGAATTCAGTGGATGGAGTCTGAAAAGGTGGGTTTTGAGTCTCTTGCGGGAAGTGATTCGTTCGTGACCGAGCGGAAGGTCGTTCCACCAGCGAGGGGTCAGGACAGAGAAGAGACGAGACCGCGAATACCTGCAGTACTCCAACATTGTCACAAGGAAACGTGTGTATGCCAAGTTGGAACCTGACGTGAAGCTAAGTACTTTTCCACATCAAAGACCGTTTTTATAAATCTGAACTTTGGCGTGGATTTGAGCATACGCACGTTCTAAGATCAAATCTATGCGTAAGCATGTTTTATAAATGAGGCCCCACAACTCAACTGCATTGAACACTTATGAGAGATTCTGGAGCAGTGCCTGAGAGAGTGTTTTTCACCACTATAAACAAAACACCAAATTATGGAATTTCCAAATTATGGAAAAGTATTCACGCCCTTTGGCATGTTTCACTTATTTATTTATTTTACTTCATGGGGAAAAAACAACAACTCTAAAGTTGTTAATTAATTATTAATTAATTTCTTAATTAATTACAAATAAAAAACAGACAATAATTGATTTCAGAAGTTTTCGCCTCCTTGACTTAATACTTGGTAGAAACACCTTTAACTGCAGTTACAGCTGTGAGTCTATTTGGGTAAATCTCGACCAGCTTTACACATCTGGACTGACATTTTTGCAGATTCTTCTTTACTTCTTTGTTTGGCCTCCGTCAGATTGGACTGGGCCACTCCAGGACATACATATATTGTTTAAACCACTCCAGTGTGACTTTTGCTATATGCTTTGGGTCATGGTCCTGCTGGAATATAGATTATCTCCCAAGTCCCAGGTCTCTTGAAGACTGTAGCAGGTTTTCCTCCAAGATTTGTCTATATCTTGCTCCATCCATTTGCCCTCTATTTTGATGAGTTTTTCAGTCCCTGAAGCAGAAAAGCATCCCCATATCATTAGGTTCCCACTGCCGTGTTTCATGGTGGGGATATTCTTCTTGGGATGATGCACAGTGTTAGGCTTCCGTCAAACATTCTTTTTGCCACCCTCCCATAAAGTGCAGATTTGTGAAGTGCCCAGGCTGTTGTTGTCCTATGGACAGCATAGGGTCTTCATGATGATGCTCTTAAAATACACTAACCAACTGTGGGACCTCTCACAGACAGTTGTATTTAATTTGAAATCATTTGAAATACCTTAATTGTACACAAGTGGCCTCCAATCAAATACTTATGTGACCTTTGAAGACAATTCATTGCACCAGAGTTTATTTAGGTGTGTATAATCAAAAAGGGTGGATACTTAAATTATTATAATACGTTATTGTCTGTTTTTTATTGGTTTATTTAGAAAAGGTTGTTTTCCACTTTGACATTATTTCATTATTCAGTATTTGTTTTGATTAGTAGAAATTAATCCCTATGGAATCAATTTAGATTACATGTTGCAACAAAATGAAATGTGGAAAAAGTCCAAGGGGATGAATGATCTTTGTACCCACTTAATATACGTATATATATATATATATATAGTTAAATATATGCACATTTCAAACAAAGTTCTGACTGTTAATAAAGTAACCTAGCTGTTTATATTAATGGAACCATGTCTTTCTAAGCAAACTGCTAGGCTGCTGACAATGCTGTCTTTTTTTCTCTATTTCTCGATTCCTACCTCCCTGTCAAACTCAAACTCTCAAAAGCAGTCTTCCCAAGTTTCCAGAGTCATCTGCCACTGCTGTTGTATTTAGGTATGAGAAAATCATTGACTTCATAGAGCCCCTATTTAGCCCAGATTCAGGCGTGTGTGAATTGGGTCTCAGCTTGTAGAAGTAGAAGCCTCACTGACAGTGGTTTCAACTGCCACAGATCTTTTGCTGCCGTTGCCTGGGGTGTGCTCACTCTGTCACAAAATTAATCAACATCTCCCATATCTAAAAGATCTAACAAGGACAGGTCTCATTGCGCATTAATGATGCAATATCAATTTCATTATACATGTACGTATATGGACAATATAATGGAAACACCAAATGAAAATGGTGTTTGTCATAATTTGAAGTAACTAAATCTGAATCACAATTAAAAAGGAGTCTACACAAGTGTTTCATATTAATGTCAATACTAATTAGCAATATGTTTCTGGTATAAAATACATTTTAATATCAACATGTTAATATGTATGTTGCCAAAGCAACATGAGAGATCTAACAGATTTTGAAAGAGGTCAAATAATTAGTGCTTGAATTGCAGTCACAGAAACAGCAAAATTATTTTGTGCTAAGGGGAAAAGTGTCGAAAATCATATCAGCATAAAGTAAAATATGTCTGAAGAGTCGTCTTTGACTATCTGGAGGGGTTTATGTTTGGAGAAAGCCAAAGGAAGACTTCAACCAACATTGCCTGTCCCCCAACTGTTAGCCATGGTGGATCAGTTATGGTATAGGCAACCATCTGGTGGGAGTCATTGGGTCTGATTATTTCTCTGCATGGTACAATTATGGCCAAGGAATACATAGGTGCACCCTATGGTGCAAACATTGTTTCCTCAAGATGTTCCCATATTCCAAGATGATAACACCCCCATACTCTCTGCTAAACAAATACAACAGTGGTTTCATGAAAAAAGTATGAAGTAAAAAACCTCCCATGGCCTCTCCAATCACCAGATCTAAACATCATTAAAACTTTATGGGAAGTTTTGGAACATAGAGTGCAGAGTTCCACCATATATATATATATATATATATATATATATATATATATATATTAAATATATATATGTATAAAAAATTGTATACAAAATTGTAAATATTATAATTGTAAATACCACTACTACTAACTACTACTACTAATATTACTACTAATAATAATTATAATATTTATCAATAATAAATAGGTTATGTCACTTTCTGAAGAAAGTTATGCATCTAACATTCTTAATCAAATATATCGGTATATTCTGTATAAATCTGTATAAACTTTCATCCATAACAAATTAAACCCATTAGTATCCTCTGCAAGTTGTACTGGGGCATTCATTTGGAAGATGCTGCTTTTTAAATGCAGGTAGAGGGAGAGAAAGAGAGACATGATCACCTCCCATATTTGTGTGGTAATATCTTATGCCAATGTTTGAGAAATACTTAATATTTCAGGGGATACTAACAATTTTTAGATCACTTTGTACAATCACTTTCGATTTACTGGCATGAGATATTACGGAGCGTGTTCACTTTGGAGACACCATGCCATCCAAACACTCAGCCAGACAGGAAAATAATTAAGAGCAATGTTTTTTTTTCACAATGTTTTTTATTTTTTTATTTTAAAGAAATGATATGGGTTGAACAAGAACACGTTCACTGGAGATTCGTTTCTGTAATGAGAAAGCAGAAGCTTTGGTCATGTGCACTCCTATTCTAGGCACAGATGCTCAACTGGGAGGAGGAAAAAATCACATCCTGAATGCACAGAGAGCAATTAACTACTTTATCCGCTCAGAGAAATGTCACTGGCTATCTACCTATAATTAGACCTCAGAGCGCTGAATTCGGATGCGGTGCTGGGAACAAGAGGCTTGAGGAGATCCACGAGCGCTTGTGTATTCTGGCTGAGGCACAAGCATTACCAAGCAGCTGTGCTTTTAAAGGGCACCCAGAGGGCTCATGAGAGATGGGGTAAAACCCAAGCAATGTCATTGGCTGGACACGGGCAGCCTTGAATGGGCCATGTGCTTGTGTCATGCATTTGGTAGCAATTCAATCACAACGCCTTCCCAGGTGGGGGTTCATTTTCAAAAATTAAATGACATTCACCCTCCCACCCCCCAGTCACTTCATGTTATTTATTGAAAATAAATTACCTAATGTCCGAATGTCAAGCTGCACTTTAAAAACATGACAAGGTTGAATTTTAACATACCATGTTAACAATATAATTATAGGGCACCACTGAAGGGACCCTTGGAGGGCTGTTAGAAGTCCCCTTAGTGATGCTTACCCCAGGATCCCTCTACGTGCTTGATACTGCAGCAGCCTAGCTAGGCCGAACTCTGCAAGAAATTCATTGAGTGCCGGCGCAGCCACTTGTTAAGATTCTTAACGTCTTCTGAGGCTATAGTGCGCGTTTCATTGACCGACTCAAAGCAATTCCAGTGACAATAATGGTGGAATTACAACCTGGGGATTGAAAAAGTATTTGCCCCTTCCTGCATATTTATATAAATAGTTATAGATCTAGTGAATACAAAATATAAATATATTTATTTATTAGCCTTTGTGTGAAAAAGTAATTGGATTAACCACATTTTATTATTACAGATATTCTATTAATCACAGACCATCCAGTCTTGTCATTGACATCTATCAGTATGGAAAGGGTTACCTCCTTTGGGACTAGCAGGTTCAAAGGGTCTGTGTTCAAGTGGCTGGCCTACCAAAATTACTTAATTGATCAATTAAAGCAGAATATGGGCAAAAAGCATCCATGGGGAGTTTGGCCTTTTCATTTGCCAAAAAACATCTTTGACCCCCAACACTGATTGGCTGTCAAAAGTGGAACTTTTGGAAGTGTGGCATAATAATAAAAAAAGCATCAAACGATTGCGTAATTGATGGAACAGTTCTAGAGAGTATCCAGCACCATTTAAATCCTGGTCTTCTATGCCCTATGGGTCTGTTTCTATGACATGACCGGGCAAGCTGTTCCAGGCATTGCAATGTAAAATATAAATAAATCTGCAAACATATATTTAGCCTTAACCTTTGTGGGATTTATTATTACAGATATTTATTAATCACAGACCATCCAGTTTTGCTGTCAAAGGGTCTGTGTTCAAGCACTTAATTTCTGAGATAGAATGCCCGTAATTGGTGTCCATTACTTTGCTGTCCCTCTCCACCCCGTCTCTCCTGTGCTGTAATCGCTCTCTTGTCTCTTACAGCTCTCTTGCTGTACGGTGAGTCCCAAACGTGGGCTCGTGGTCTGAGGAATTCGGCGCTGAATCACAATGGCTCCATCTGCCAGCCCCGTTAATCTCGGGCATATGGGCTCCGGCCGAGCGTTGGCCCCACATATGCCGCTGCGGCGGAGGCTGGCAGCTGATCTGTGAGAGGGTGCTTGAAAACGACTCAGTGCGGGAGACAGATCTCGGGAGGATCAGTAAATCTCTCGGTTCTCTAAACAATTCTCACTGCCCCCCACCCCGTTCGCTTCGCTCGTGAGGTTTATAAACTTTCCGTCGCCACCTGGGAGATGGTGACGGATGTGTTTTGATTGACAGAGGCTTCCCTCCGGTCTTTAAACTGTCGCCACGAGGCAGTTTAACGTCCGAATGCGTACTTGCAGAGACGATGCGGCTATCAAGCCTTTCAGAAGCAGAATGACAGAGAAAGACATAAAGATAGACGGCATGATGTGAAAATAATGTCGAATTTGTTGGTCGATGGTTGAAGTTCATAACAGAAGGCAGGAAAGTTTAATTAGAAATCCAACTGAGGGATCACAAGCATGTTACATGTTCGATAAACACTAGTTCAATCTGTGGTTTTATACAGTGTAATTCACTCCGGGGAATGGGGGTGTATGTGAAATGCAGGCCCCTGCCAAATTGGGCCAGAGCCACTATTGTTACAAGACATCTGCTTGCTCAATCAGACATTAGGTCATCATCCATGCAGCTTCTAATACACAAACACACAACAATACCTCATCTGCGTGTTCTCAGAACAAATGTAATGTTTCTTATACATACTAAAAATTACGTTCTTATGCAACATTACATTCTTACGTGAACGTTCATACATGATTTCATATTGTTATTCATGCAGATCAGACATGCATAGAAGTGTGTGTATGCCTACTAAGGTCAGTGTAGTATAACGGTTAGGAAACTGGGCCAGTAGTTTTCAATCATCTCAGAGTAGGAAGTATCTCTGAGAGGAATGAAAGCTTGTTATCAAGATTATTTATACTTAAAAGTACTCCTAACTCGGCAGCTATTTAGGACACATAACAAGCTGTCCGAAAACTGGTTTGGAGTTGCCTGGAGCTGCATTGAGGAGACTCATGTTTCGGGAGAGGAGACATTTTAAAAATGTATGACAATACGGAGCTGGTAAAGACATATAGATTAGACAAGCAGGGTATTCTTTGTCTCTGACCTTCGTCGCTGCGTCCACTCAAAGAACACAGCTGGAATGGAGGTTGTTTGCACGTTGCGTTGCATGGCAACAGGGAAAATGCAACATGCATTGCATTGTGGTTCTGTGTGGCAATGCTTAGGTTGTGGGCTCAATTCCCACTGGGACCACATGTACTGGGAAAAAAAAATTATGCATTCACTACTGTAAGTCGCTTTGGATAAAAGCATCTGCTAAATAGCATTATTTTTTTTTTAAATGACCTAGATCCATCACAAACAACAATCAGTAGGCCAATAATAAATATTAATTAAATAATTCAATATTTGTATAACATAAAACAATGATTTATTCCCCTACAATTTTATTACTGCATGTGGTCATGTGTCAAATGAAAACATCTGTGAAGGTAGAATTGCATAGCCCCTACATATGGATGCATTTATAAAATTTGTTGCTCTATAATTTTGAGAAGTGCTGGGTCCTGGGTCCTGGGTGCTGTCCAGCCTGGACACAGATTTGAGCTTCCCGGGTACCTCTGCACCATCTAAGATGCAATATCAGCGCTTTTCAAACTCCTCCGGAGTGCGGATTGTGAATCGGAAACAAAGTGTTTATTCGAACCATTATTGCCTTGTGAGAACAAGGATACTAGACTTTCATTTACAGTGTTTACAGTGTTACAACAAAATGATCTCCTCCTCTCTCCAGTTTGGTTTGCTTTTTGTCGCCATGCTTAAAGAAACACTTCATCATAAAAGTCGGCAATTCTTCTATAATCAACATGTCAATGAAGTAACCAATGTGTATGGTCTGTGAATTATTCCATTAACAACGAATTATTAAACTCAATGTTAGAATGTTAGAACATTAAAATCATATCACTTATTGACATAAGTGTTATTTTGGGATTATTAACAAATATAAATGAAAGAAAATCCATTCAGCCATTTTTTTCCAGTGAGGAAGAGTAGAAATATTCAGTGATAATTGAGGATAGTTATATAATGCATAGGCATGTGATTGTGTTTTTGTGTCATTTAATAATGCTTGAACACGTAAACTTTTTAGATTCTTTGGCAATTTTCTCAACATTTGGGAGGGACTGAGGGAAATGTTGTCACAAGCGCATGTTTATGGGAGGTGTGAGAAGCTGAATAACCCGCTATAATGTCCTCTAAGCTACGATATTTTGTTACTCCCAGACTCACTTAGTGGGATTCCTAGATCTAATTCAGAGGTGCTTGATAAGTATGGGCCCTTGGAACAGAGGTTGCAGGTTTGAATCCCAGGTGGGGTATTGCTGTGGTACTCTTGAGCAAGTTACACAACCTGAATTTGAATGCAAACTGTGTAAGTCATGTTGGATAAGACCATCTGCTAAATGGATAAAATGTCAAATGTAAAAAAATGTCGAAGAAGGCTTATTATGGTGAGGTATACAGGTAATTGAGTTGGGAGTTATACCATGGAAGACTCCCTCAGCAATTAGAAATTATTGAGAAAATTAAGAGGACTTTTGGTTGTCTGTGCTTTTCAAACGATGCAGAGATAAGCTACAATTAGCTCAGGCCCTCCCCTCCCACACCTCCCCTCCTCCTCTCCTCTCTTCCCCGCACACAGTGCACGTGGAGCCCTAATGCGGCTCATTATCTGTTGTGCTTTACTTGGAGATGAGTAGATGCAGAACTGGAGCACAATGCAATTTGCATACATTTGTTCCCATTCCCTTGAAGTGGTGGTAATTAAAAATGCTCTGATCGTGGGAGACAAAATCACCTGCCACCAAGAACATCTCCCTGATAGAGGGGGAGGGGGAGGGGGGAGTGACGATGCGTGATTTGACAACGCCTGCCGTTTTCCTGGAGTAATGTATTCCCCAAATCCTCTTAGGCTGGCTGATGACCTGTTGAATGGGATTTAGACAATTTAGCTTTTTTACTGAAAAGGTGACAAAATCCAAATTGTTTTGCCACCCACTGCACATTAAGCCTTAGTTTCATGCAGGTAAAGTTAATTGTTTGTAGATACTGCTTCGGCCTGCCAAGTGATATTTTCATTATGGCACTATCTCCCCTCGCATCATAGCAGTTGTTTTGTAAGCCAGACTTGCTAAACACATTTCGCTACCCCCATGCGATTTGGAAATCTGTCTGGGAGGAAATCAAAGGGAAATTGGCTTGCAGAGGGTATTATTTCAGAAAATGAACACAAATCATCAATGAAACATCAAATCCTACGGATATGTCATTTCAGAAATTCCTGAGTCAAGACCTTATAATCCTTTTCTCACAATGCAATGAAATACATTTTTACATTTTAGGCATTTAGCAGATGCTCTTATCCAGAGCGACTTAAACAGTTTAAATTTCCTTACATACAATCCATTTATACAGCTGGATATTTTACTGAAGCAATTCAGGTTAAGTACCTTGCTCAAGGGTACAACGGCAGTGCTCCACATGGCAAGTAACCCAGCAACCTCTGAGTCACAAGTCCACTTCCCTAACCATTACACTGCACTGCTGCTATTATTTGGCTATTTCACTAAATTAATAGTTTTCCTGATAATGGGGTGCATTTTAAGGTGTTTGTTGAATTAAATGTATCAGAGAGTACTGTGGCATAACATGGAGACTAATTTGGAGTCTGGGGTTGACGCTCAAGAAAGGAAGGAAGTTATGTTCCTGAAGATGGTTATTACAATGAACTCATAGCCCCCAAAACATCAACCCAAGTTGGGTTACCTCAGGGAGTAAGGGGAAGCTGGGTGGGCAGGTGTGTGTGTGTGTGTGTGTATGTGTGTGTGTGTGTGTGTGTGTGGTGTGTGTGTGTGTATGAGTGTGCGTGTTTGTTTGTGTGTGTGTGTGTATGTGTGCGGGGGTCAGAGAACAATTGTCCTCAGTAACATGGATTTTCATGCAGGTTGAGAAAAATAGTTTAGTTCAGGGCCCATATGTATAAAGCATCTCAGGTAGGAGTGCTGATCAGGTTTCCCCTGTCCATTTCCTAACCTTATCTCTTATGAGCTAAAAGGCAAAACTGATCCTAGATCAGCACTCCTTCTCTGAGACGCTTTATACATATGGGCGCCAGGTTTGTATGTGATATTTGGTATATTTGGTGCAAAAAAAGCCCACCGTTGAAATGTTCCTGTCTTTAATGGTCACGGTGGCATGTCAGCTCACCTTATTGTTTACTGTTTTCAGCATTTCTGATGGTGCGTGTGGTTTCCATGTCATCATGTCTCTGTGGTGTGTTTTTTTACCTCAGAGAGTTTGCACGCTGGAAGGTGAGGAACACGGCGATGGAGAGGCGGGGCCTGATCCGGACCACGGTGCCGCTGATGCCTGAGTTCCAGCGCAGTGTGCGGCTGCTGGGGCGACGCCCCTCCACCCAGCAGTTCATCGACACCATTATCAAGAAGTATGGCACCCACATCCTCATCTCCGGCACCCTGGGAGGTGAGCCACTCCCGCCCTGTCCCGCCAGGCCCATCATTCACCACAAAACACCACTAATATTTTTTTATTTTTTATTTTTAGGCATTTAGCAGACGCTCTTATCCAGAGCGACTTACACAATTGACATTTCTTTACATACAATCCATTTATACAGCTGGATATTTTTTTTTTTACTGTAGCAATTCAGGTTAAGTACCTTGCTCAAGGGTACAATGTACAGTGTCCCCACCTGGGAATCGAACCTGCAACGTCTGAGTTACAAGCCCAGCTCCCTAACCATTACACTACACTACACTGCCATTACACTACACAATATAGTCTCACTTACAACCATGTGCCATGTGCAATTATTTAAGAAATCATTGAACTTTATCATTGACAGATCAATTAGAAATGCCATTAATACAATAATAATACTACTAATAATTGTTATTATTATAATAATTGTAAGAGCTGTATTCATGACCATATCAGTAGTAGTATTATTATGAGTAGTGATTGTAGTAGCATTAAAAGTAGTAGTAGTATTAACTCCGTCATTTGTGTGTGTAGCTGGCTCCAAATGAATGTTTAAATATATGAATGTCCACTCGCAGACATCAGGGATAATTACGTAAGGGCTCCAGTACACAGCACATGCAGGCATCAATTGAGTTTCCAGTGATTATCACGTTACTAATAAGATGTAGTACTGGTAATGGCCTCTGCACACTCTGACACACAGGGTAAGGCTGGCGTGCAGGATTATAATGCAGTGAAACTGGAGGGCTGACACACCCCAATCTGAAAAAATAACAATAAAAATGATATTATTTAGTGCATTTTTATTGTCCTTGTAAACTGCTCTGATATAAACCTTTGCCTCTCTTGCCATATTCCATATTTATCTGTTTAATAATGTATATAATAATTGTTCAGAATGAGATTTTTGGAGAAAGCGAAGGCAAAAGTGTTGATATTTGATTTAAACGATTGTGTAATTCTCACTAGTAGTCAATATAGAAATGGAAAATGAAAACATGTTTTCATTTTACAGTTTTAATGTACTGCCATTTGGCACAGTGCAAGCAATTCCCTTAATCAAGATTCGCCTCACACTTTTCTGTGTGACAAGCCAGTTTCTTGTCAACATGTTTCGGGATAAATGAAACGTGAGAAGTGCGACGTGCTTGAATAATTTATAAACACGGGCACAAAATAAATCGATTTTTTCTTTCAATGCAAAATTCGGTGCCAGTGGAAATTTGCAGCCGATTCCCTTGCGTTACTCAAATCAAGCCTGTGTGACTTTGGCATCAAAAGCCATTGCCTACCTTTAACAAGCAGGTAGGTAATTATAAAAATGCATCTTCATCCACTCCTTATTGGCATGAAAGTCACTCAAACCAGACACACGCCCCTTGAGACTCGCCACATTTCACGAGCTGACTGATGAAACGTTTATAGTAAAAAAAGAACAACATCTTATGAGATGGTTCAGACAGCCGTCGCTGGGCCAATGCCGCGGAGTAGGCCCTCATGTGTTTGTTTATTATATTTTGGTGAATTATATATATTTTTACCTTCTGGGTGTTTGTGTGAGCGCCGAGTGCAGTCCCAGGGGCCCCCCCCTCACTGCAGTCTCTTGCGCCGTGCGATATGGCAAAACTGTTTTATCAGCCGGTGAGAGCTGGGACCAGAAACACCCAGGGCCCCTGTGCCACGTTACAGTTAGAGTAATAAAAACAAGCAAAGAAAATATGAAGTTGACTTCTCTTTGGAAGATTATTCTTCCGAAAACAGGCCTGGCAGGATAATTACCAGGACCTCTCTCAAGTACAGTGGATATAAAAAGTGTTCACCCCCTTTGGCATTTTATTTTCTTACTTATCAAAATGGATTTAATTATTTCCACTGATCAACATAAAGTACTCTGCAATGTCAAATAAGAAAACAACTCTGTAACCATTGTTGAGGAAAACTCACATAAAATGTTGCCTAGTTTGCCAGAAAGCATGTGGGAGACTCTTTGGTATGATGAGACCAAGATTTACAATTTTAGACTCAATGTTAGGCGCTATGTATGGCACGAGCTTAACACTGCACATCATCCCAAGAATACTATCTTTACCATAAAACATGGTGGCAGGAGCCTAATGCTATGGGGATGCTTCTCTGCTTCAGGGACTGGAAGACCTGTTAAAATAGAGGGCAAAATGGATGGAGCAAGATATAGGCAAATATTGGAGAAAACCTGCTGCAGTCTGGAAAAGAGCTGGGATTTAGGAGACAATTTGTATTCCAGCAGGATAATGACCCAAAGCATACAACAAAAGCCACACTGGCATGGTTTGGCGTGGCTTAAAAACAAAGAAAAAATCATTTTTCTGGAGTGGCCCAGTCAAAGCCCAGACCACAATCCCATTATGAATCTGTGGAAATATTTGAAAATTGCTGTTCACCACTGTCTCCATCCAACCTGATGGAGCTTAAGCAATTTTGTAAAGAAGAATGGCTGAAAATGGCAATGTCCAGATGTAGAAAGCTGACAGAACTCACAGCTGTAATTGCAGCTAAAGGTGCTTCTACCAATTATTAAGTCAAGTAATACTTATGTAAACAAGTATTGTCTATTATTTAATTGTAATTAATTAAGAAAAAGCTTTAGAGTTTTTTACATTTTTTATTTGAAATTATAGCGTTTTGTGTTGATCAGATTCTTTCTCTGCAAGAAATCCCAATTCAATTACGTAATGTATAGTATATCTTTGTGGCTGATACAAGGCCATTATGGCTCATAAAGGATATAATGTGTTTTGTGTGATATATCTCACTGCCTCTAAATATGACTTCTATTTGACACTGTGCATCTTAGAAATGTATTTTAAAGTACTCCACATGTGCTGGAGGAAATTATTTTATTTATCTCTTTTTTATCAGTCATAGCAGTCATAATGACAAGTTTTGTCCTTTAACAAAACTGAAATGTATTAAAACAAGGGTTTCCCCCACCCCCAATCTGGTGCCCCATTGTTTCCTTCTCAGACTCTGCCTTTTAGCTCGTCAAATTATGTCAGCAGTCTGATATAGAGTGAGGTCTGTGCCCTCTCTGTCTAAAGCCCCTTTCCCACATGCACCTTAACTCGTAAATGTTACTGTAATTTTCCGTGTCGGCGTCATGTGGGAACAGGAGTCGCTTTTCCATGTAAGATGTTCTGGCAATTTTCCTCCTCAGGACCTAGTAAGATTTACAGAAATCTTCTGCCACGGCTCTAGTGAGAACAAAGCCGTAACATTGCGGGATAAATTATGCAAACGTTTACGATGTTCATACGTATGTTCAACGTTTTACGTTGCCAGATAACGGTGTGTCCATAATATAATATATATAACCATATAATATAATAGAATAAGTTATGTTAATGCACTAGCTAGCTATCTTGTTAAATGATATAACCAAACATTTTAATACATTTTAATAATGAACCTACAGGTCTGTGGCACCGTCAGAGGTGCCGTGGTCTACAACAAAATAACAGACATCCTACAGGAACGAGGTATAATGAGACAGAAGGCCCAGATCATTAGCAAACTGAAGAGTCTGCATAAAACAATTCTTCAAATAAATACATTATGCATTGACTAATCTATCCGGAATGATCATGTCAGGGAACAGACTCTACGCAGTTGTTTTTTACAGGAGACCTATATGGGAACGATATAAAACACTACCTTACCTGGATAATTGAACCTGGCAATGTTTGGGAATGCATATGGAAAAGGGGCTTAAGATGTTAACATTTTGTTCTCTCACCTGGTGAGGTGAGATTACAGCTTGACAGGGTCCTGTGCAATTACAAAGTGATAGGTTTCCCGCCCTTTTCCTCTAACAAACCCCAAACATGTGTCTGTGTCAAAACCACAACAGCTTTTTAGAGATTCTGCTGTCCTGACACAGGGAAACATCCATAAACATCTATAAATATTTATATAAAGCAGCCTCTGTTGGACTCTGATACACTTTACACTCTGAAATAAATATGTTATCCATCACTCTGTTCTCCGAACTCGCTTGCTGAAACAAAGACTGGTACTTCCATCCGTGCTGCTGAACTAGCACTATGATCAACCATGATCAACCTGAATAAACACAGACCAATACGTCTACCAAAGTACTACTGTCTAAATATTTACAGACCAACTACCAAAATACTACTGTCTAAATAAACACATACCTCTACCAAAATACTACTGTGTAAATAAGTAAAGACCTATACCTTTACCAAGATACTACTGTCGAATGCACCCTACACTCATATGACACTCTTACACACAGAACACATGGTGTGACCATGAAAGCATGCCACAGAAGACTTTCTCGTGTGGTTTTGCAAACGTTTGTATTGTTCATTTAAAGTTTATTTAGTCCTGAAATGAACCAACATAAGTCTTTGACTTTGACTAACAACTCAATTCATGTTTATACATTTCGGCGATTACCTATCAATGACGGGGGAAAATGTGGTTTATATTTACAAAGTACTTCCTGAATTTATTTATAAGACAAATCCAGTACTGAAAGGAATGTATCTGTGTGTTCCCACAGGCGAGGAGGCCCTGACCATGTACATGGATAAGAGCAAGCTGGATCGGAAGATGGCCAACGCCTCACAGAGCGTAGAAGCCTTGCACCAGCTGGCGTCATCTTACTTCATCGACCGGGACGGGACCATGCGGAAACTGCACGAGATTCAGATCTCCACTAATGCCATCAAGGTCTGCAACAACCATCTCCACTACACTCCTGTACTCTGTATCCCCCCCACTCCCCAACCTACTCCCACACACTCTACACCCCTCACAATCGGAATTAAATGCACATCAACAGCATTAGCATCAAGGTCTGCAGCCACGCAAACTACACACTAAATCTACTACAATCTACACCCCACACCCCAAAATAAACCAAAAGACAGTATTGTCTTTTAGGGACACAAAAACATTAAAATCTAAAATAATTTATTAAAGGTGAGTTTTTATCTGTTTCATTTATAGTTTTATTTTAGCCCAAATCTGACAAAGCCCAAACTCCCACATCTGACAAAATTATTTTTCATATCCTGATTACATGCTGGTTAGACAGGCCTCTTCTAAAGGCCCTGATTGCACATTGTGTCTAGCTGATATGGCCAAAGATGCAGAGAAAGACAGTGTTCCTTTGAAAAGAACTGAATTGTCAATGTCGCAGTGCGGAGTGATCGTTATCGGTGGCAGAATGAATGAATCACCACTACCTGGGACACAGATTATAACACCCCGCCCTGACATGATTATAACATACTGTGGGGTGTAGGCCCAAACGTGTTATAACACATCAAGCCAGGTTACGCACAAGAAAATCAACTTGTTGGTGAAAGAGAAAATGTAATATTAAATTGCATATGCATAAGCATATTGCTGGCACTGGTTTCCCAAAGAAAACAAGGAGAGTGTAATGTCTGATGCTGCCGCTTCTTTTCACACTGCAGTCTACAAATTAAGCTTGCACCGACATAAGTCGGAGGAAGACACTTCATATGCAGCTGTATATCAGCAGACCGTGGGCGTCCAATTGACCAGAAGGGGTTGCTGATGTGCAACGAGACACGGACAACTCAATCCCTCACTCCCCATTCCTTAACAAGTGCCTTAACAGGCCTGTGAGGCTCATCCACACACTAGAACAGTGCCTTAGAGGACCGTGGGGCTCATCCACACACTAGAACAGTGCCTTAGAGGACCATGGCGCTCAACCACACACTAGAACAGTGCCTTAACAGGACCATGGCGCTCAACCACACACTAGAACAGTGCCTTAACAGGAGCGTGGGCTCATCCACACACTGGAACAGTGCCTTAGAGGACTGTGGGGCTCATCCACACAATAGAACAGTGCCTTAGAGGACCATGAGACTCATCCCCACACTAGAACAGTACCTTTTTTGTCTACCGTATTGTGTAAG
Organism: Aldrovandia affinis; assembly: GCA_029706075.1. Lineage (NCBI taxonomy): Eukaryota > Metazoa > Chordata > Actinopteri > Notacanthiformes > Halosauridae > Aldrovandia > Aldrovandia affinis. The sequence goes on from JAINUG010000100.1 coordinate 1,563,860, forward strand.
CGTGATTGAACATTGAAGATCCGGACCAGCCTGCTGGAGCCAGCAGAGGTGGGTTAGCCCTTGCACTTGATAATGAACCTGTCCCTCCTTACACCCATACAAAGACAAGAGGCCTTGCCTGGTCTTCAATCAGAAGCCCCCAACAGATTTTCAAGTTTTATAAGTGCTTCTGTGGAAACATGTCCACTGCAATTAGGGGGAAGTTGGACTGAGACAGTTATTGCTTACAAAAAAAAATAGAATGGCAATTTTAATGTGTTTATTGTCTGCTGTGCCCTTTACAGTCAGATGTTCTGGTGAAGTAACCAGTAGTGACTGGAGAGTGAGGCTTCATAAGCTTCATAAGCGCTGAAGCGTACAAATTTTAGTTCCCAGAACACTCCTAGGAAGTTAGGATAAATGTTCCCAAAGCATAGATTTGTCTGGTTTCCTTGATGTTCTTTGAACTGTTTTTTTAAGTCAGAAGTAATATTGCAGGAATGATCTTAAGACTGTTATTTAGTTGTGTTATTCAGAATATAAAAGAGTTGGACTTGTGAATGGTCATTCATGTTAGGACAGCAATTATTGAAAAATCTGCCATATCAATATGCAGATTCGGAACGTTCATATAATGCCAATGTATCCAGTCATGCCAGTATCCTCCATGATGTTTTTTTCTGTGTCTTTGACAGAAAATAAAAATAAATGCATTGTAAGACTGTTTGGGGAACGTTCTCACCGTAATGTTATCTCACACACAAAAGACAGGAGTGCAATTCCTTGAATAGCTCATTGAAAACTATCCCAAAATGCATTAGGATCAGACTGCGTTCCCCAGATGCTTGAATGCAATTCAGCGTTGGAGGCTGGAGGAGGAGAACATGGAGCAGACAGTGTTCCCTGTTCTCCTCCTCCAGTTTGTTGAGAGCTCTAGTTTTAATTCACAGTGTTCTATTCCAGAATTTTACAGTTGTTTTGATGATATCATTAGCAGCCATTTATGATGTCATCAATTATAATCAACTAGATTGTTACGGCATGTTCTAGAATAGACATCATAGTACGACAGTCCCGCTCTCCATCCCGGCAGCTTGAGTGCTACTTACATGGGGTTTGCAACACTGTGATTGTGTAATGAAGATTTCACCACCATACATACACAGCCTTGTATGTCCCTTACAGAAAAATATGAAAAAAGATAAATAAATAAATCCCTTTCCAGAGAGAGTTGTCAAGTATAATCCAATGACTTTTCCCACACTGGTAATCCCAAACATCCCTCTCTTGCCTTGTGGCTCTCAGAAGTCTGTAAGGCTTTAAGCAGTAAAAAAAAATGTTAGGCAAAAAAGTATATATATGCAGCTAAAATGTTCCCAGACAAACCCATCTTTCCCAGTCCCCTTTCTTGTCAAATTTTTTTGGTGGCGAAAACAAAGAAAATCTCCTGAAGGCCTGAAGACATAATTAAACACATTCACATTACACATCACAATTTTAGCTGAATCTAGCCGGAGGGCCATCAGACGTGGGAAAAAGCGGTGGTACAACAGCACTGACAGCCGGCATGCTGAATGACCCGAGGTTATCTGAACAAACACGGGGATATCGAACTGAGTATTTTCCAAATCTCAGGGCATAGTGAAGCAGAGAGTGTTCTCAAACAACCCTGCGGAGCGATGGGGGTGGGGGCGTGTATAGTCAGGACGCAGCACGTCTCCATGGTGACATAACACCGTGGGATGGACAGGAAAGGTGCCCTCGTTTCTCTCGGCTCTCGCTCCCGGGTCCCGCTCGCTGCGCCCGCTGACGTGCTCGCCAGCTGCGGAGCCATGTGCGGTGCGAGGTAATTAATCCCCGCAGCCCGACTCGCACCTGCATCTCATACGTCTGGACACGTCACCGCCGAACACCGAGAGAACATAGCACGGTACCCCTGTGATGGTCCTGCTGTTCATTACAGGCTCGATTCTTCACAGGAGACGGCCTGTTAGAGCCCCGCGTCTCCGCCGCGTTAAGGTGCTGTACCCCTCGGGCTTTCACATTAAACTCACAGCCTCGGGCTGTGCTGCTCGCTGCACATCTCCATATTCATTTATTTCACAGTAAAGGTTTTCTTATTGTTCCTCCGTGAAAATAGTGCAATAAGGACCCCCCTTATTGCAGTATTTTCACGGAGGAACAATAACTCAACATGAATAGCAACATTTTTGTGGCAAACAACACATGACGGCTAAAAATGGACACACAAACACACATGCATGAAAGTGATAACTGCTGGGAGAAGCAAAAAGTAACAAACTGCAAACTGTGCACTGAAATAGTTCTGGCTGAGAGCAGCGCAATTACTGCAAAGCATGCTGGGAAGCAAAAGGTGTCACTCCTGGAGGAACAGGGAAAGGGAATATGGTGGAAATTAAATGAAATGCTCAATTAAGCCTTTCAATGAGTGCTGGGAAAAAACAGGCTTTTTATGCTTAAGTGTTTGCTGTGAGAGAGCGTGTTGTGATTATACCCTGGAATTGACTGAGTGCCATCGTCAAGGTCACCAGAACAATCAATTTCAGCTGATCTGACTCATTATGCAAATTACTAACAGTGTGATTTCAACTTTAAAATCTTCCCTAAAATATTGCATTGTGCATCTCGATTTGATTCTGCCCCACAGTAATTATTTATTTAAAAGAATAAGGGTTCTGTGTGATGAAATTAACAGCATGTCACTTCACCTACTGTCTTGTTCTTTAACCTACGGTGAAAGGTTATTGTGTACTGTATTATAATGAAGACTTATATGTTTTGATATTCGATCATTCTCCCCATTCTCATTAAACATAAAATATTAATAAGGGAACATTAACAGAGATGGTAGTGAGAGTCTCTTTTCTTTTAATATGAAATGTGTGGTGGTCCAGATCTAAGTGCCATAATATCAGGGTTATCATATATAGAGAGGCCTCTCACACAGAAAATGTATTTTGAACTTTGTTTTGTAAAGTTGGTTTCCGTCAGAAATAATTTCGCTTTATAAAAGCATATACTTCCCATTTAAATCAGCTTGTTGTGATGCTGTGAATGTGTCACGTTGTTCCCAGAGTATTCTAATCATACAGCTTGTTGTGTATTGTTATTATCATCGTAAAAAATCTTTGGAAATAAAAAAGCTTTTTTGTTAATCCTGGGAATTACAGGTGTGCAACACCGTGTGGCAGTGACTCCCTCCTACAGGAGTAGTACCTGTCTGAGACACACCTGAACAAGGTGCTAGGGGAAGGCGTCTCTTTTCTAAGCTTTACACGGTTTTAGGTATCAGCTCAATCATTGGAGTAGATGTAGGTTACACTGTGTGCTGTATTGGCATCGGAATGCAAGGCACACTTGCGCCTACTAATGCATCTGTAAACCTCTCTGGATAGTGGTGTTTGCCAAAGGAATTAATTTGCCACAGTAATACTGATTACACATTCAGATTACACTGCTGTCCGTCACGCCGGCCTCCACACAGACGGGTGTCACCTGCCAGGCCTGCATGCTCCTGAAAGCGAGATGAGATCAAAGGGCCCTGTACAACAGGCCGGTGAAGCTGCCTGATGACTCATTCAGTCTTTAAAGAGGTTACATCGGCAAGATCTAACTCTCCCTAAGTCATGCCCATGTTCCAAAATGAACGCAACCTGGAATACTAGAATGCTCAGATGTAAAGAAGTGCGTGCTCGACATATCAAGTACTGTTCAGGTATGCGAAAGTCAGTATGCATAGAAATCCCTCATAGATTTATGCAATCTTGGATTCATGTATACTTGGGTTTTATGCATATTTCACCTTAAACATACCTGGGTTAATGCACAATGTACACATGTATTTATGCACACTTGTAAACTCATATGCATAATGTATATGCATAAACTCAAGTGTGCATAAACCCAAGTATGCATTCATACTAGTGTCTATGCACAATTGGGTTTATGCACACTTTGTTAGCAGACAGCCCAAGGCTTTGTTCACTTAAGCAGCATGAAGGTCATTTTTGTTTCTCGGTGAACACCCCGCCAGCTGGAACAGATTGTGTGTGGCTACACTCAGGGCTGCCATGTGGCATAGTGGTTAAGGAAACGGGGCTTTTGGCCGGGACTTTGCAGGGTTGAGTCCTGCCGCTGTCATCGAACGCCATAAGCGAGGGCCTTTACCTGTTCCGCTTCAAAATAAAACATCCTGCTGCGTAAATGCAGTCCAGGGTTGTATCCCTGGATGCAGATGTTTGTAAACCGCGTTCAGAATAATGAAACGGCTCATTTCCGTGTTGTACATGACCGGCTACACAGCATCAATCCAAGCAGGGTCACAGAGAAGGAACATTTCATAATGGCTGAATCAGAGGCAGTAGCCGTATGCAGAGTCAACCAGAGACCTCCCTGAAGAAGCCAGCTTATACCAGCTAGGACCAATGTTTTGGGACTGCAGGGACATTCTCTGCCAGCAGGGGGCTTGTGTGAGTCTCTAGCAGTGTCACCCTCAACACCTTTGCAGTCTGTGAGTGCCTTTAATGTCCCGGACATAGAATCCTGCCTCAGGTTGAAGCATCGTCGTGGTGACTTGGGGTGAGCGGGAGCCCCATAACTCCTCAGTCTCTGCATTATTAAAGTCTGGGAGATTTAAAAACGTGGCAGAGCGATCGGCACATTGACGGCCCAGTCATGACGAGCCCTTTACCACGGAGGGTCCTGTTTGCTGGCTGGATTTACTTCCTTTTGGCAAAGATGGCCCTGAATCGCTCTCTCGGCCATCAGAGCTGGAAAGAGCATGCCTGCCGACCCTTAACAGCCATACTGTGGAGGGAATGTTAATCAAACGTTAACACACATGGTTTGACAGACACGGCAAAGCTACCTCAAACCTGCGGCTCACAACAATTTCCTTTTTTTTCTTTTTTTCTTTCTTTTTGAGGCAGTGAACTTCCTAACCGTTGGGTGGATATTTCATGTACCATTATGAGTCAGATTTATGTATTTAAATGAAAATAGTTATTTATTTATTTTTGGAGTGAAATGAAAATAGTTCTGATATTTATTTTATTTCTCACTTTTGGATTAAAAGTAATGAAAGCTGTTGCCATTTTAAACCGCAGGGCTTACTCATAAGCTTTGCATGGTTTACACTTTCATAATTATATGGCACTTGTATCACATTACTCAGCTCCATAAGCATGTGGAGGTATTTTTTCTACTGAATCCTGCCTGCTTACACAGTACAGACCCCAATGACAAAATGATCCCAGAATCACTCAGTACTATGCTGGCATATAGAAGCCTGTACTCCTTACAGAACATCAATAACAAAAACAAACTACACACACACATGCCTGGCACACATTCATATTTATGTATGTTTATGTATGTGTGGGTGTGTGTATGAACCCCTGCTCCTCACCACACACGCATATAGTCTATATGCTGTGTCTATATATATACAGTGGGTTCGGAAAGTATTCAGACCCCCTTAAATGTTTCACTCTTTGTCATATTGCAGCCATTTGCTAAAATCAATTAATTTCATTTTTTTCCTCGTTCATGCACACACAGCACCCAATATTGTCAGAAAAACACAGACTTGTAGAAATTTTTGCAGATTTATTACAAAATAAACACTGAAATATCACATGGCCATAAGTATTCAGACCCTTTGCTGTGACACTTGTATATTTAACTCAGGTGCTGTCCAATTCTTCTGATCATCCTTGAGATGGGCCTACACCTTCATTGGAGTCCAGCTTAAAAACATTGCTAAAGCATTGAAAGCACCCAGGAGAACAGTGGGCTCCATCATTGTGAAATGGAATAAGTTTGAAACCACCACAATTCTTCTTAGAGCTGGCCATCTGGCCAAACTAAGTAACCGGGCAAGGAGGGACATGGTCAGGAGGTGACCAAGAACCCAATGGCCACTCTAAGAGAGCTTCAGAGTTCCTCTGCAGCGATGGGAGAACCTGGTAGAAGGACAAACATCTCTGCAGCACTCCCATCAATCAGACCTTTATGGTAGCACTTGGCATTCAGGCCAAAAATTTCAATTTGTGTCTCATCAGACCGGATAATCTTTTTTCCTGATGCTCTTAGAGTCCTTTAAGTACCATTTGGCAAACTCCAGGTGGGCTGTCATATGCCTTTCACTCAGAAGTAGCTTCCGTCTAGCCACTACCATAAAGGTCTGATTAAAAAATTAAACAATTTCCCAGAAAATTACATTATATGAATTTTAAACATTTATTTGTGTTTTATTGAGGAAAATAAGTATTTCACCCCCTAGCAAAACATGACTCAGTACTTGGTGGAGAAACCCTTGTTGGCAAGCACAGCGGTCAGACGTTTCTTGTAGTTGGTCACCAAGTTTGCGCAGATCCCAGGAGGGATTTTGGCCCACTCCTCTTTGCAGATCCTCTCCAAATCCTTAGAAATCCATTTTCAGTGTCCTGGCTGAGGGAAGGAGGTTCTCACCCAAGATTTCCCGGTACATGGCCCCATTCATCCTCCCCTCGATCCGGTGAAGTCGTCCTGTGCCCTTAGCAGAGAAACAGCCCCAAAGCATAATGTTTCCACCGCCATGCTTGACGGTGGGGATGGTGTTCTTGGGGTCCAAGGCAGCTTTTTTCTTTCTCCAAACATGGCGAGTCGAGTTGATGCCAAAGAGCTCGATTTTAGTCTCATCTGACCACAGCACTTTCTCCCAAGCCTCCTCTGAATCATCCAGGTGCTCATTGGCAAACTTCAGACGGGCCTGTACATGTGCCTTCTTGAGCAGGGGGACCTTGCGGGCACTACAGGATTTCAATCCATTACGGCGTAGTGTGTTACCAATGGTCATCTTGGTGACTGTGGTCCCAGCTGCCTTGAGATCATCAACAAGCTCCAGCCGTGTAGTTCTGGGTTGTTCCCTCACCTTTCAAATGATCAGGTTCACTCCACGAGGTGAGATCTTGCGTGGAGCCCCAGACCGAGGGAGATTGATGGTCAATTGGTGTTTCTTCCATTTTCTAATTATCGCACCAACAGTTGACTCCTTCTCACCAAGCTGCTTGCCAATGGTCTTGTAGCCCATTCCAGTCTTGTGCAGGTCTACAATTTTGTCCCTGATGTCCTTAGACAATTCTTTGGTCTTGCCCATTGTGGAGAGGTTGGAATCTGATTCATTGATTGATTCTGTGGACAGTTGTCTTTTATACAGGTAACGAGTACTTAATTAGGAGTACTAATTAAGTAAGAGGACTAATCTGTGTGCCTCCTGGTCACATAACCGGTCTGTGGGAGCCAGAATTCTTGCTGTTTTGCTAGGGGGTGAAATACTTATTTTCACAAATAAACACAAATAAATGTTTAAAATTCATATAATGTGATTTTCTGGGATTTTTTAAAAATATTCTGTCTCTCACTGTTAAGATGAACCTACCATGAAATTTATAGACCGACCGTTCTGTTCCTTTCTTTGTAAGGGGGCAAACTCACAAAATCAGCAGGGGGTGAAATACTTATTTTCCCCACTGTATATTGTCAGGGAGGTGCATTTTAGTCATCCTGCACAGGCAAACAGAATATGGCCTAGCCTAACCTAAATTCTCATAAACTTGCATGGTGTACTTAATCATTGACAGGATTATTGCTCTGTGAATGAAACCAGGGCAATTAGGTATGTAGCTTTGGTAGGCAGTGCAGTCCATATTAGTTCAGCACACCAAACCTACAAGCTTATGTCAAACACCACAATTTCAGGGTTCTACCTATGAGCTGAAAATTATGGATCATGGAGAAAATAATTATGGTCCACCAAATTGAAAGCAGAGGTCAACATGGAATGATTGCCCTTGCCACCTTGAGCATATTATCTCTCCAAATATCAGCTCAACTAACATCTCTGTATAAACCAAACTGCCTTTCCCAGGCCTTATCAAGGTTTGGTATCACCACGATTCTCAACATGAGAGGAACATATCAATGGTGACCTTGAAAGATATATTGTGGTAGTAAATGACCCAAAACAAAAGTAAAAAAGGGGGTCTGAACCTGGCTTGTGCTAGACCTTCCCCCAATTTGTAAATTAATCATACATGGGCTAAGGAGGGAAGGAGCCCCCCCCAAAACACTTATAGCATGATCTGTTGCCCTGTTGGAGTTCAATTTTCTTGGAACTTTTGGCAGTTTGAGAGGAGTCTAATCTTCAAGGGTGATTATACATATTCCTGTTTTTCTTGGGAGATCTGGTCCCAGCTCACACCTTGGCTGCGTGTGTTTGTCTTTGAAGAGAGACTAATTTGGTTTGGTATAATTTTCTTCCATTTCATCTTTTTTTGTGATTGTCAATTTTATTTCTAGGATTTAGTATTTGTTAAGGTAGTTGAACCTACGCCTGCAGATTGGACGTTGAATATTTTGTCTTTGTCTAACTGTTGTAACTGTAATAAACCAGCTGTTAATTTTTATTGAATTGTGAGTTGTATATTTTTAATGACGGTTGATCCACCAGATTGCTCTGGCCTATCAACAAATTCGGTGATATAATTCATAATTGGTATCATGTGTAGTAATTGTTATATTAAATAAACAAAATATATTTTACATGTAGGATATGTGAGGGGTTTTAATACGCAATACCACTTGTGTTCAGTATTCAAAGTACTGAACTTTAAACAAGGGCATCTGACTGTTAAGGCTACTGGATTCAGGGAATATACTATTTTTATTCAAACTTCACTGTTCAGACAATATATATATTATTTTTTTCTTCACATTTTTAGGATAACTTAAATAATAATCTCTGTTCCATTGATGTACACTAATCATTGACAGTTGACAGCCAATCATGTGACAGATCTCCTGAAACTAGATTGAAAAACATGATTTAATAAAAGAAAAATAAATCACATAAAATAATATTTATCCAAAAAGCCAAGAGCATGGTCATTCTGGTAATTTGTTTGTTATTTATTTGTTTGCCTGGCAGAAAACCCTCTGGATGATGCCTTAAACAGATCAGTACTGTACAGCTGTATGTTTACTGAAGTCACAAGGCAGGATGGGAGTTGTAGGCCAGGTGGGGCAGGCAGGGTGGAGCAGAGCAGGGCAGGGTGGGAACTTGATCAGTCTGAGGAGTATATGAATCCAAATCCTCAGGGTGCCTTTGTGCCTTGCCCCTTTGCCTCCTCACATCTGAGTGGCTGTTAAAAACAGAATATTTTTTGCGAATGTCTGCCATCTTCATAGGACGGGGTAGGTTTGTATGTAGCGCATGTGGAGAGCATGATTCAGAGCATGATTCTTATCCAAAGTGACTTACATCTTGTAAGTTACTCTGGATAGGAGTGTCTGCTAAATGCTTAAAATGTAAAATGGTTCAAAGCGCTGCCCAGGTCCCTGGGATTGCCCTGGGAATGAACTCAGAGATGGTGGAGTTGTTTCCAGTTGTGTTTGCTCGGATAGGCAGATGTTTTACTGTACAACCTTCCGGCACGCTCTGTCACCTCAGAGGATTCCCGAGGCCGGGTTTCCATGGAAACGTGCTGCAAGGGGCTGTGGTTCAGAGAGTTGGTCACCTCTTGGAGTTGGACCAACATGAGGCCGAGTTCACACAAGGACAATTGTTGTTACACAAGCTTGGAAGCATTGGAAAACAGACAAAAGTATTATACTATATTACAGCTTAATATGGTGCATAGCCTACACAATATACATTACTTTATATACACTACCGTTCAAAAGTTTGGGGTCACCTTCCATCTGGACTATGGCTAATCGGGCACTCCTTCATTCTTCAGCAAGATAACGACCCAAAACACACCTTGAAGTTGTGCAAGAACTATCTGGTGAAGGAGGAATGTGAACAACAACTCAAACTAAAGACCTGGCCTGCCCAGTTTACAGACCTCAATCCCATAGACCTTGTATGGGACAAACTGGAAAGGAAGAGTCAAAGCAAAGCAACCCACAAGTTTCTCTGGGAATTGCTGCAGGATAGCTGGGAAAACATGTCGGGTGATTTCCTGCTAAAACTTATTAACCGAATGGCCACTGTTTGTGAGGCTATTCTCACGCCAAAGGGTGACTATTTTGAGGAATCCAAGATTCAATTTTCAATATAATTTTCTTGAACATTTCTTTGATGTTCATTTTGTTCATTGTTACATGTGTTTTTTGTCATTTTAAAGTATTTACAGAAATGTATATGATGTAAAGCATTGTCAATTATGAGATAAAAATTGTTTCCAGCAGGTGACCCCAAACTTTTGAACGGTAGTGTATGTATATATGTTGGTTATGGTACAGTGTGGGACAAATGGCTTAAGATTTAGGCTTTGATTTGGATTGATGTCAGTTAAAATCCCAGCTGAGACACTGCAGTTGTACCCATGCACAGTTTTTTCAGACCTTTTCAAATTGATTGTTGTTTTCTCTGTATGCTCTGCAATCTATGACCTGGGTCAGAACCTGCCATGGTTCAGTATTTGGTGTGCTCTCAAACTTGGCATGGTTCAGTACTTGGCGTTTGTCAGAACCTGGCATGGGTCAGTACCTGGTGTGGGTCAGAACCTAGCATGGGTCAGTATTTGGCATGGGTCAGAACCTGGCATGGGTCAGTACTTGTGGTGGTGCCATGCCCCAGGAGCACTCTGAGTCCATGTAGGGAGCGTCCCTCAGTGAACGTGGGGCCTTGTGGTTACATAATTAAAAGTCTGATCCCAGGTGTCCTGTCCACAAGAACAGGACTCGCTGCTCCACCTGTCTCAGAACCTCACCTGATCTGCCCTTTTGTTGCTCCTCTGCCAGAGCCGCTCATCCCGGCCCATGCTGAGGGAGTTTCCTGGGGAGACGTCCCACTGGTCTGGGCAAGAGAGGAAGAATCCTGCCCATCTCAATCAGGGGCGAACAGCCTCCTGCTTTGAGACTGTTCCCTTTCTTCTCTAATAAGCACAGAATGGCCTGATTCTAACCTTGTGAAGGTTACTAACCTGTCAGTGATACCCGCATTACTGAAATGCCTATTAATTCTGCCTGACAGGTAATTCACTGTGGGCTGATGGGGGGGCAATGGACACTTTACACATGAGAGCCGCATCATTTTTCTCTCACCTCAGTTTTCTTTCATTCTCCTTTTCTCTTCCTCTGACTCTTTTTTCTTTCTTTCATCTTCCCCTCTTTCTCAGAGAACAATGTATGCTTCTGGCATATGTGCAGTTAGATATTTTCATGAGTATGAGTGAGATCACAGACATTTACAGTATATGAAGTGAAATCACTGTGAAAAGTATGTACATGTGCAAAAACTATTGGTAAACGTAAATTGCAATCTGTAAACATAAATTACAGTTTGTAATCGTAAATAACACTTTGCAAATGCAAAATATGTACATATGTACGACTCTCATTTTACCAGTTTATGTAGTCCCTAAGCAAAATAACGTGGTTTCTCTGCCTTTACCCACTGTTCTAAAATCAAATAGATATTAATTAAGGCATAATTTGCAATCAACATTAGCTAGCTAAATTGGCTGGCTGTCTTTCTAGCTAGCAAAGTATAATTCGCAGTCAACTAGAATCAGTGCAAAATGCCATACACTTCTGTTTGCTAATTTTGAACTAGTCTCAGCTGGTTTGACAGCTGAAGTTGGGTGCTAGAAGTAGGTTGTTGCTTTGTTAATTAACTATAGCTAGTGAGCTAGCAGTATCTAAATATAGCTAGTAAGGTGGTGTCATAGGTGGTGTCATGCATCATATTCACTAGACACAATGGCTGGTACCATTAATTCAGATATACACTATGCATACATGTTAGCTAATTTGGCAATGATTACCGATTTTATTTTGTTTTATAGAGCATGAATTACTAGTCAGTAACAAGACACATACTTGGTCAATATTAAGTATAAAATAATGTATTTGTTCATTCAAAGAGAAACTTTGATTGAATCCTCAGCAGCCTGCCCAATGGTGAGAACATAGTAGTAGAAGTAGACAAACATAGTTACAGTACCATAGCAGGCATCAAAGCATTGTTGGAAGGCAAGTGCAGGTGAACATCCATCATTCAGAGTTGGAATCAAATTCAGACAAACTTCACTCATCTGAAATTTGAACATGGTATGTATAATACTTGAAACAGACAAACATGGGTCCACTGGATTCAGCATTTTTTATTTTTTTATCAGTAGCTTAACAGAAAGCTAATACAGCAACATGATTAATTTAGGAATATTATTTTAGCAGTGTTAGTATGTCATGTTTCAATGCAATAACATTGCATGTTGTATGAGGAAGCCACAGATTTATGTATTTTTATTAAGAAAATTCATCCCGACATTAGCCAATTCGTTAGCAAAGTTGGATGATTATGATGGGGCAATGCTTTCTATCTTAAGATAATTAAATTAAAGTTAGAACTACTATCTAGGAGAATCCCTTCTGCTCTGAGGTTTAAGTGCTAGGTAGGTTCCTTTAATTAGGGGAAATGTGAAAACAATTTTTCATGTACAAGCATGTGCAGTTGGTTCTATGTAACTTCCTTGCTAGCTTGCTATAATTGTCTTCATATTTCTTTCTTATATCTCAATTTTCTTATACCTTTCTGTAGCTAATGCTAATGCTAATAATAATAATAATATTTTTGTAGCCATGTTACACAAGTTACACACAAGTGGCATTTTTCCACTGCACAGTACGGTATGGCAGGGTACAGTAACCATCCGTACCCATAAATATCCCCTTCACGAGTCAAGTCCCTGTGTCGTTTTTCCATTGCACAACAGAACCGTGAAAATAGGAGGAGTTATCTGAAATGACAAAAAAGAATGCGACCACTGTGGTGACATTAGTATTGATATTGTGAACATTCCAGCTCAAATTCACAAACGCATAACACGGCTTTCCCCATAACATTAGCTACAATTTTCTTACCTCTACCAAAGCGTTTGGGAGTCATGTCAGGGGAAGCGAGTGCATGAGATTCATAAAAATGAAAACATTAGCTATATTTGTCTTTGTGTTTACATCTGCGCTTTTATGTAGCTTGTCGCTGCAAAAATATATCCAGCACCAGCTAGAGTAGTGAACAATATATCGTATTCGATTCTTATTCCATATTCAGATCGCTATTTGCTAGCTGAGCAGACTAGCTTTCCAGAACTAATTTACCAAAATCATATCCCAAACTCAGTCCCAGCCCAAGCAAGCATAAATCTTGTGTGTGCTTGAAAATGCAATGGCCTATGAGAAAAGCTCACGAAGGCACAACAAAATCACAGAGGCTATTACCTTCCACCTCCAAGAAATGATGCTAATACATACTGTAAGCAAAAAAAGATCTTGCAAAAATTGCTCCACAGGCTTGACAAATGATACAAATAAAGCAACCACAACAGGCCTTTGGTCCAGGGTTCCCTTAATTAACTTAATATAATACCTATTCTATGATGTCTGTAACACATATATCAAACCCATGTGTTTTGTTACATCGCATGCTATATCGCAATCGCAATAAGTAGCAAGATTATCACAATATGAGATTTTACCCAAATCGTGCAGCCCTAACTACGAGCTAAAACAAAATTCAATGACAGTGTCGATTTATGGAGGCACAAGATTGTTCAAACACTTTGTCATTTGACACTGTCCAGTTCAGATCATTTTACATTTTAAGCATTTAGCAGATGCTCTTATCCAGAGTGACTTACAATATGTGCATTTATACATGGTATGATCAATTATTGATTATCATCAAATCCTTTTGTTCCAAAGGCCTTGGTTTAGCTCGAGCATCAGAATGCATTGAAGCATTTCCTATATCTTTCTAAAAATCTATTTATGTGACAAATGAAAATGTTGTACTATGACAATGTATATTCTCATTGTGTTAATGAAAATGAAAATACTATACTTTTTCCTTTCAAAGAAAACGTGTTTATTTCAGTTTTCGTAACACAAACCTAACTTGTAGAATCACGCAAAACTGATAATAATGCCAAACTCTATATAATACTCTTCAAATAATACCAATAAGAAGGTGAAGCAGAAAAAAAACATGGTAGTTGTGTCTGAGACTGTCTGAAAATTAGTGATTGCGCTTGACCAATCAATGGCCTTATGTTCCCTCTTCGACTTGCTAGTACATAAACAGAGCAGTATGGGTACTTCGATACAGTTTGCTTGGCGGTGGAAAAAGTGACAAAACGTGGGAGCATGAATTTGTTTCCGTGCCGTGCTGTACCGTACTGTGCAGTGGAAAAACGCCAAAGGTAATTTGAATTTGTCTTTTTGCATACCTCCCCTAAGAGAGGTCCAAGCGCAGGATCAGCCATAGTATGGGGCCCCTGGAGCAGTTAGGGGTTCAGTGCCTTGCTCAAGGGCACTGCGGCAGTACCCCAGAAAGTGAACTAGCCTCCCTGTGGTTTCCAGTTCATTGTTTTCTTGTTTGGCCTTCCTGGGATTTGAACCAGCAACCCTCTGCTTGCTAGTCCGTGTCAGTAGCCACTGAGCCTCTGCTACCCCTTGCTAGGAACCTAGCAACCAATCTCTGCCAAAATAATATTGCCACAGCTCATTGCTGGAAAGCCTTTCAAAATAGAAACGCCCTTATTAAGGCAAAATTTGCTTTAGCCTTCAACATATTCATGTGCACTTATAATGACATTAGCTAGCTAGCCATGTATATCACTGATTAAAACGTTGCTTTAAAATAAAGCTGGGGAAGAACTGAATTCTCACGGTTCACGGTCTACCCCACTATACCAAAATGTATGGTAGTCTCGTCTCGTCTCCATAATTGGTCTTCAATTGTAGATGGATTATACCCAAATGTAATTTTTGGGGTACAACATGCATGTAAATATGATAATTCCAGCATTGGTCTGTCCTAATATGTATATTTATGGGAGCAGATCTTGTGAATATTCAACACACTCAAACAAACAGTATTTATTTCCAGTGCACAATATCAGCTTTTCACCTCTGACATAGAGGTTGAGTCAAAGGGGTTAGGGTAAGCTTTCTCTCAATGCACTGCATGTTACTAAAACCATATCTGCTTTTAAACATATTTAAATGAGGATCTGAGAGAAATCAGGGGGATATCAGGTGGATTTTGGACAATAAATTATCCCACACTGGGGAGAGCAGGAAGCCTTGGGGGTGATCTGCCAGGACAGTTTTAAAAAAGCAGTCAGATGCCAGGTCCATTTAACCGTAAGGCAAAAAAACAGGCTGCTTGGAAACAAAAATGTTAGTGTCTCCCCTCTCTTAAAAATAACTAAAAGCTCAGAAGCTTGGGGAGAGAGAACCTGGTTTGGAACGTCAGTCACTCTCTCTGTGACGAGCTATGAAAATCTAATTAGCGAGGCTTTCTGGGTCGGTCGGCCGTGCCCTTGCTCCGCCCCCAAACAGGCGTCACGCATCACCCATGTGACCCGTGCACACAGCAACCTCGTCTGATCCCGCTGCGACTCCATGTCTGGGACTTCTTAAGCCCCATTCCCATAACCCTTCTCCTGACTCTAATTGAGCAGGAAACAGCATGAAACATGTGCTAATGAGAGGGGGCTAATGTAATAACTCCTGGGTTTTCACCAATGTATCTCATAAAGATGTATCTGAGAACGCAGGTCACTCTACACTACACTGATTGACTTTAGCCTTCTCCCCAGGGCAAATGTTCATGCTCACGTATGTCTTGTTTCTGTCAGGTGTATGCAGTTGGAGCTGCTCATCTGTCACCTGTCTCTCTCTCAGGTTTGTCACCTGTCTCCTGTCTCTCTCAGGTGTATCTCCTTTCTCTGTCTCAGGGGTGTCACCTACCTCCTGTCTCTTTCAGGTATTTCACCTGTCTCTCTCTCCCAGGTGTGTCACCTGCCTCTCTCTCAGGTTTGTACAGGTGTAGCCCTCCTCACCTGTCACTCTCTCTCTCTCTCTCTGTCAGGTGACGGAGACACGGACAGGCCCACTGGGATGCAGCAGCTATGATAACCTGGACTCTGTGAGTTCCGTTCTCCTGCAGAGCCCTGAGAGCAAACTGCACCTGCAAGGTAAACCTGAGCATCCCCCACACAACACACACACACACACACACACACACACACACACATAGACACTCGCATGCACAGACACACGCACACGCACTCATTCTCATACACACACACACACACAAACACACACACATACACTCCTCATATCACTCTCTCACCATTTCTCTCTTATGCTCTCACCCCCTCCCCCTCTCACACCTTTTCACTCTCACAACCTCTGATTGTGTCACTCTTTTACTCTCTTAACCTCTCACTTGATCACTTGCATGCCCTCTCACTCTCACAAACCGCAGAATGAACACATACCTCTCCTTATCTTTTGTGGTAGTCTCGTATTTCACTGGAAAACGAGAATATTTTAATAAAACACTTCACAAGAACACAGTATTGAATGATGTTCAGGGTGAATTGAGAGACAGACATAGCTTTAACAACAGTGCTTCTAAAGACCTTGCTGTGTTGCTTTATAGAGTGAATCACGCTCTACCCCCTGACCCCCATATCCCGACTGTAGTGTAACCGTATGAGGGCTGTCCCTTCAGACACAGGGGGTCAATGCTAAATTGGAAGCAGCTCGTTAGGAGTCTAGTCTTTTGTGGGGTAGCGCAGCCGTAATTCGGCAGGTTGCTGGCCAGGTTGAGCCCCGTCTCCGACGGTCGCTGAGTCATGGATTCAGACACCCTTTTGTTTTATTGATCAGGGTTTTTCTCTTTTCTCATAACATTTGCAGTGCTGACGTCCTCTTTTCACACATATCTCTGCCTGTTATCTGCTGTCACATTCACCTCATTTTTTGCTGTCCTTGTTGTTTGAAGCGCTTGAGAGTTGTATATATACATATATATGCAGATTGGTCACAACAGGGGAGAGAAAACAAGAGGGAGGATAAAAGGAACTTCATTTATAACCAAATTCATCCTCTTTATGCCATAAGGATTTGTAAACTGTTGATTGTTCCAGAACTTTTTCAACTACTTTGTCAGTGTAGGTAAATGTTCCAGTTTCCAGTAATTCAATTCATATTGGCATTGTACTTTTAACTGTAAAACAGAACATTTCAGCAGGATGTATGGATAAAACATTTTCAAATGCAGACATTGTATAGCTAAATTCTTAGGAAATTTGCATACTAAGAGTAGGAATAAAAAATGATTGTCTGGTGCATATAAATATGATTTGCATTTCTGATTGTAGAATATTTTGGCTAATTCATCTTGTTAAACAGCACTACACAAAACAATTCTAAATAAAGTTTAAAAAAATCATTGCATTACTGTGCTCTGTGTAAATGATGGCTTGCATTACCATTTGAACACATTCACATCACGTTCGCATGAGTTTCCTCTCTGCTCCTATGTGTAGTATTAGCTGACCATTGTTACCAGGGTTACCTCATTTACTGTGAACTACACCATGTATTTCTCTCTGTCTGCCGTGAGACCGGGGGAATGATCTCTTTATGCTGCTCATTTTTAAAACGAGAACTCCATCAGCTAGATTGCAGAGTTGTATTCATGTGTCCCAGCAAACACTGAATGCAAGTCAAAATGTTTCTCAAGAAAATCGAAAAAGCAATTGCCTTTGCGGCGAAAAGAGAAACAAAAATGTTAAAATCAGATGAGAGAGAGCACTTTCATTTTAACCCTCCGCCTCTAGTTCTGGAGTGCCGCACCTGCATGCAGCGGTGTTGTTTCCGCACCACGGACAGCTCATTGCCCATTTTCTCTCTGGCTTCAATTTTTCGCCTCCAGCCACACGCAATTTCCATCACGCTCCTTTTAGAAGCAGCTCTCAGCCCTCCGTCTGAAAGGCAGACCGATGTATACGTGTAATTTTCTGCTGTTAGAGTAATTAGCCACCCTGTGTTTTCCTGTGAACCTCCATGTGAATGACAGGCCATTTCAGACACCTGCCAGCACCCTCTGTGAGCTATATAGCTTCTGTGATAATTCAGCAGTGTCCCACAATGGTCTGTATAACCCCCTGGAAGTGAAAAAAGGGCCCTCGGAATCACATTTTCTATCCGTTCCCCAGAAATGGCTATCTCAGACGTGAAAAAGAAATGTAAAAACATTGGTCAATCAATGACAGCTGAACATTGAGTGTAGTTGTGTGCATGCTCTTTGGAATAACATATTTATCTATATTGTGTGTATATATATATATATATATATATATATACAGTCCACTGTGAAGGTAGATATGATTTTATGAGCAGAAATATGTTTTTCCAAAGACGGAGGCTATGAGAGTGAAGTGATGATGTAGTTAATATTACCCCTGGTGTGGGTCTTGGAAGGGATAATATGATATGGGCTCCCATGTGGTATAGGACGCAGGGACGGGAGATGGACAGAGACGCTGTGAGTTCTTAAGAAAGGCATCACAGAGATGGAGGAGATTAAATCTATTACTCACACTGTGTAACTCCTGCTTTAGAGCAGAGGGGGATTTGGCCAGGCCCTTTGAGCGGAAGACAAGGGTGAACAAGACAAGACATGGGTGGCCTTTTCAATCCATACTGTTGGCCTGCGTGAGAAAAGGCTTTCAATCCTGGTCCAGTCTGACTATAGACCTGCCAAGTGCCCGAGTCTCTCAGTGACGCCCTAGTCATTAGCAGACCTGTTATCTGAAAGCAGACGCTCTGCAGCTTCTGCGTCCCACAGCAAATAAGTCCTGGTTTAATTACTTCAGTAAGATGTGACAGTAAAGCTTCGCTTGCAAGGATATGAAGCAACACGCGGCTCGTATTTATTCTCCGCATGAAAGAGCTTTAATGCCTGGAAGTTTTTCATCCGTTAAAAGTCTTTTTTTATGTTTTAATTTTCCCTGTCACTGTGAAATATGGTTTGAGTGGCGACATGCCTTTCATCAAGGTTAACAAAATGAGGTGTCAACACAAAAAAACTAACTGCTGCCAAACATAGCCGTGATATTTCTAAATGTAATCTCTGATACTAAGCAGCTGAAACATTTTAGGACATTTTGTTGCCTTGCACTTGAAATGTGGCTTGGAGGTACCTTGGTATCATCAGCATATTGTATTGTATAAAAAGATATGTATAAATACAAATTAAAATAAAAGTCTTGCATGTTCTCTCGCACACTGAAAAATAAATCAATTTAAACTGCCACCCTTCACTAACATGTGACCTCCCAATCGATATCTTTCTGAGGATGTTGTTGGCTGCAGTGTGAGTGAGTTTCATGCTGATGGGGAGGTGGGCTGTGAGAGGGGTCCCTGGGGTTTGGGGCCATTGTTTACCCTGAATTGGTGAGGACGTGGCGGCGGAGGGGGGAGATGTAAACAGGGTGTATTGCCCACGGAGGGGAGCTGCAGCCAGCTGTGGTGCAAACACTGCGCTTCCAATTAACCTGGAGCCAGAGTCCACAAACACCGCAGGGGTGGACATGACACCGCAGCATGACAGAGCCAAGGGACCGCCAATCGCCATGGCAACCATCTGACCCCTTATGTGTGTGTGTATACCCTGTGGAAATTTGTGCTATCCAGCAGGCCTGTGTGTGTGTATACCCTATGGCAATTTGTGTAATTCATCAGCCATAGCCGTATTTTTAAGTGCGTATGTGTGTGTGTTTTTGAGATTGTTGTTTGTGAATGTGTGCATGTGTGAGTGTGTGTGGTTGTGCACCTGAGTGTGCGTGTGTTTGTTTGTGTGAGTCTGTGTGGGTGTGAGTTATTGTGGGTATATGTATGTTTGTGTGTGCTTGTGGGTGTGAGTGTGTGCATGTGTGAGTGTGTGTGTGTGTGTGTTTGCCTGCCTGTGTGGCAGAACTAAGCCTTCGATAGCCTCACATATTGATAACAAATAAGCACCAGCCTGGTGGCTGTCCATCTCACAGGAAGGCCCAAGGAGTAGCAGCAAATTCACAGCAAAGACAGAGCGAAACCTGATTCCCCAAATACACCTCACATCATCACTGAGTGTGTTAAACCCCCTGAGTGAAGGGCCGAGGGTTGCTACTCTGCCTGCTCCCTATGCACATTTCATAATTTCCCAATGTATGAAAAAAAAAAAAAAAAAACAGTCGCAGGGGGTCTCGGATAGTGTAGTGGTCTAACGCACTCACATTGACTGGTGCTTTGCAAGTGTGAGCTGCCTATTACTGTCACGGTTTGAAACCCAACTCCCAGACCAGACCGGACCTGGCCTGAAGCCCCAATCGCATTCTCTGGGAAGAGTGATGGGTGTCTCCAGCAAAGGGGGATGAGTTCCGTCTCAGAGGAGGCAGATCATCGCTGGCATCTGGGAATTAACTTGACCCAGAGGACGGGCAGTAAGTTTGTGGGGGAGGGCAAATCTCAATAAATAGAGGGTATAATTAGCCACTAAATTGGGAGAAAAACTGTAAAAAATCTGAAACAAAAATGTAACAATAATAAAAAAGTAGCAGTATATAAACTATAGCCTCACCACATGAACTACAGCCACATCATATATGGCGCATTAGCCTGACATCACAGCAATAAGCCAACTTAGTTCCAGGTAGAAAAATATCTTCTGCAGTCTCATTTGGCAGTATTGATCTCTCAAGTAGAGAGCTCGCACATTGGAAATGTTAAGTTTCTCGGATGATTTTGAAGAACATGAAATATTATTAAGCTACAATAAAATACATATTCAGCTGTTTGTGAGATTCCACATGCTATGTTTGCATTTGACAAGTAATGTGTGGGTTTGACAGAATAGCTAGCTAGCTAAACAATAAAACAGCTTGGCATACTCTTTCATAATTGAATAGCAAAACTATTGAGAATGAAAGTCAAACAGTTTATTTTTGACAGCCTACTATTTAACAGCTCAATGTAGGCTAGTGGCAGCTAGCTTGCTAGCTCATTTTTACAGTTGTTTCATGAGGCTGTTCAATTGCCATGGCTGAACAATGCTCTTCACTTAGCTAGTGAGCTAGTTACAGTACAGCCTTTAATCTATGTTTAAATAAAAGCAATATGTCAAAGGTATGCCTGCTCATCTCTGCCTGACTCATATCATTACATGGGCGACCAGCTAGCAATGATTGTTGTTAACCAAATTGAGCAATGCAGTTTTCTCCTCAGATGTGAACAGCTGAAGAGGCAATTTGGTCTTTATGTACAGATGCAGAAATTATTTATGATGTAATTAGCTCTTGTTGCTTTTTAAACAATAACTAATTTCCTGGATGTGTTATTATATTGTTATTTATGTGTTTAACTCAATTGTTTATTTTGAAGTATCTAGCTATCATTGTAATGCATAATGGAATTATAACTCTAGCTTATTATGTTACTATGTTTTAAATGGTTATTTACATATTCAGCTATACATCCCACTGCACTGGTGTCCAACAACCATAGCAAAGAAGTTGAGCAGTCAAGGTTTTCCTCCCTCTTTAGCTGTTTGATCAAAGGAGGAGCAGCCCTCTCTCTGCACTGTGATGATATTTGAAGGGCGGCGAGGGATGATGATGTAATATCAGGGCGCAGTCCCAAGCCGTGCACCGTAGTGGACCCCATTCCCTGGCACCGCTACTGTCAGCCGGCCATCTGGACTCTCCCACAAATCACATTAAAGTTTCAGAGCTGGGAATACATCACGCCAAATGAATTCTGCCCCCGGGGCCCCAGTGGTGAAAGGAGCCCTGCACGGTCCAGGCTCCGGCGGTCAGGAATGATCCATTTTGGCTTTGGCTCTCACATATTACTCTGACAGGCTGAGCGTTGAGTGCTGTTCTCTCAGAGTGCAAGGTTAGCCCGCACGGTCTGCTCCGTGCTCTACACGGCTTCCCACTAACACGCGGAGGGCTGCCATGAATCACGCGGGCCCTACACCACACGCTGCAGAATCAGGAAGTCAGACAGGAACTAGGCAAGATTATCTCTCCCTCTCTCATTCTCTATCCCCCTCTCTCTTTCTCCCCATCCCCTTCTCAATCTCTACCCCTCTGTCCGTACTGAAAGACAATGAAGGCAATCAATCGTACATACAATTATAAAGCAAACAGGGATGTTATAGCTTTCAGATATATAATCGAAGAGCTACATTCATAAATACGATAATGTTTGTCCTAGTTCTACACACAACGGACAGATATTATTATTTGAAGTTATATATCATATTCTGGAGGAAAATGCCATGGGGGAGGCCCTAAGCTACAAACAGGCTTAACACTGCTTTACATGACCAACAAAAAATAAATCATAAAAAGAGTTACAATTTGTTACAATTGATCTACAGTGAGTGCCTGTGTCTGTAAGGGAATGGTGTTGTGTCTCTCTCTTCGGCAGGCCTCCAGGTGATCTTCCCAGAGTATCTCCAGGAGAAGTTTGTGCAGTCGGCTCTCAGCTACATCATGTGCAACGGAGAGGGGGAGTACGTGTGCCGGGACAGCCAGTGCCTCTGCCAGTGTGCCGAGGAGTTCCCACAATGCAACTGCCCCCTCACCGACATACAGATCATGGAGAACACTCTACTGGGGATAGCAGAGTCTTGGGGCACCTCCTACAAGGACTTTGAGAACTCAGGTGAGCGTAAAAACTCAGATAAGAGTTGTAACTCAGGCTGCAGTGGGTAACCGACACTTAGAACAAGTGCATGCACTGGTTGCCCACTCCAGCCTGGGTTAAGCCGGGGCTGCTTTCGGGGGCAGTGATTGGCGATTGAGGGGGAGAGAAGCCAGCATGAGTTTACGGCATGCAAGGGGATCTGTGTGGGTCAATAATGGTCTTAATGGTCAATGGCTTGGTGGGTTCCGTCTTGGAGGAGGCGGTTCAGGTTGCCTTTGCTATTGTCAGTCCCAGAGTTGTAGCGGTGAACTTTCAGTATGAGGGAAGGGGTAGTTGAATTAGAAAACGTTACAATTGGCCACCAAATTTGGAGATAATGGTAAAAGATTTATATTATAAAAAGAGTAACAACTCAGATGAAAGTAATAACTAAGATGAAAGTAAGAACCCAGGTCATCCTTCATGATGTCACTACTTCATCGAAAGTGTACACAGACATAAAATGTACAGAAAACTGGTACTACAGATACCGTCTGCAGTGCAGTGTGATGATAATGTTTTGTTTTGTCTTTTCCCTGAGCATAAATTGTCCAAACACAGCATTTTACAATGCTGAGCTCAGATCGACACGGACGCTCTGAAGGGGTTCTCTGTTTTCACATTACTGGAATTGATTTTGAGTCAAATCTTGAATGATTTTTTTTTGTTTTTGTTCGGTAGTGTGCCACTTTAATCTAGGCTGACTGAAATGAGGGTGAAAATAGATTAAGGCTTTTATCAGCTCAGTCAATGCAGCTTGATGCTGTTGGTGAAAAGGAATAACGGCCCACATGTCTGGTCATACTAAAACACGATATTGATCAAGATGAGGCAAACATACACAGCTGCAGCCTGAGCCTTCATCTACAGACAATTATTGTCACAAATGAGTGCCCACATGGGGCCATACCTCAAGCTAGAATGTATTATGGCCTTTATTTGGGGGTCTGGGGGCAAAACTTCTCCCTGTACGGTGCCACCAAATATGGGCATAAAGGGGCGGATCCTCAATATAAAGGAACGGCCAGGAGACAGAGGCAACAGTTTTATGTTTTACCCTTCTTGGATTAGGAAGGGCATCTTCACAATGGAAAGCCTTACAGCTGTCACAAACTATTTAAAATGATTTGCTGTCGAATTCAGGCTCTGCCTTGGGCCTACTCACAGATATCTGTCCTTGTGCGCTGTTTGCTACTCTTTCACCCGAGGCATTTTGTCTCACCGCTGCACAAAGGGCGTACTGTCTGTATGCGGCTTCCATTTCACATCGGAGCTCTTCAAAACCCCCATGGCCGATGTGTTAAATTCCTCATTCCAATCAGCAAAACAGTGGCATGAATTATTCACCACCTCCTGACTCCATCTGTTTGAGGGGAAGACCAGTGAACGTTAATCATAGAAACTCATAACAGTCGATTCTTGCTCTCTCTCCGCCGTCAGCTTTCAGAGAGTGCACGGGACTACCAGTGAGAAGCCGTGTTTTTTTCCCTCATGGAATGAACCAGCACATACGAGAAGGCGATGGAAACTGAAACACATGCACACTCATGCAATCAATGTACACACTCACCCACACACGTGCATGCATACATTCCCACACGCGCGGACGTGTGCAAGCTCTCAACCTGAAGGCTGAAAGCCTTAGTCCTGCTGATGCTGGAAACATTTCAGGGGAAAATAAAGCCTGACAAGAACAAGAACAAGAACAAGAAGGAGAAGGAGAAGGAGAAGGAGAAGGAGAAGGAGAAGGAGAATGAGAGAAACAAGAATGCTTCAAGCAATTATTACAGGGGCCAAGCACATGATAATTCCCCCAGTACGCAGACATTAAGTGTCAACAAAACAATGTGGACATGTTTCATAAATTATACACAAATTTGTATGGATTTATTTAATTGAACATTTGTTTTATATTAAACAACATTTTCATTCGAACCAAGGATATTGACTGCTGCACACCGTACCTATAAACCCCCTGTTTTATAGGTACGGTGTGCAGCTGTCTATGGTGACGTCTGTCGTATTGCTACTGTACTGCACTAGCTGTGATTGTTCTTGCCATTTTTAAATGCACTCACTGTAATTCGGTCCGGATAAGACCGTCTGCTAAATGCCAAAAATGTAAATGTATATGTAGGGTGTTATAATGCACAGTCTGTGACTACACTCTGACCACATATACTGAAAATGTATGCATTCACTACTATAAGTCGCTTTGGATAAAAGCGTCTGCTAAATGGAATATATTGTATTATATTACACCATTGTACTTTCAAACAGCTCTGACTGTGCATTCAAGGTTAACAAGTATCAAGTATATATACTGTATACTGTATGTTCAAGCATAAAAACAAATGGTATTCAACATACCTTTGTGGAAATGGCCTTTCAATTGTATAGTTGCTCTCTGGCCTTACAATAGAGCTGGCTCAGGCAGCCAGACTGCTTTACATTCAAACAGCTAAGTAACACATTTAATATGCAATATTCATATAAGGCAAGCCATATTTTTAAATATTTAAAAAAAAAAATATTGCACTTGATGACAACATTTTTCAAATTTGGCCCAGATACAGGGTGTGACCCACTCCATCTACATGCCACATTTGAGATTGACTGATGGAATAGTGAATAATCTAATCCTAATTTAAAATGACTTAAAATAAATGTAAATAACTTAAATACATTAACCCCTCCCTACCCCTGGTGGTGCAAAGCCAGCTTTGTTCCACTGCAGTAGTCAGTTAATAACATTTGTGACAAAATTATTTGAATTAATTACTTTTTTAACATAAAATATGTGGATGGATTTATTTTCATCGTGATAATGTTTACAGAACAGTGAGGTAAATCTAACAGTGTCTAGTCAATCAAGTTTAAACAAGTTGAGTGTGAGACAGAGAAATTAATCTTTGCTGGAGTGGGATTGGTCTGAAATGTTGAGATGTGCGGGCAGGAGATCAAAGACAATCACCAGCCAATCTACTGCAACGGCAACAACTTGATCACCAATGTGAAAGCCATAGGCATAACGAGTGGGGGCATGGGGGAACATATAATAATTTGTA
The DNA here is from genome assembly GCA_029706075.1 of Aldrovandia affinis. Taxonomy (NCBI): domain Eukaryota; kingdom Metazoa; phylum Chordata; class Actinopteri; order Notacanthiformes; family Halosauridae; genus Aldrovandia; species Aldrovandia affinis. The sequence goes on from JAINUG010000100.1 coordinate 1,589,506, forward strand.
GATATAAATGTGGTTACGCCCTTGATACAAACACCCTTCACAGTGACACACGGTGGCCATTTTGAGACAGAACACTCAGCACACTTCAGCTGAGGTGGAGAGGGAGGGATTTATTTAGCCAATTAAAGCAGAGGATGATTAGATGGCCAGATTTAGTGATTCAGATTGGGATTTTTACCAGGACGCGGGGACCGCCTTTCCTCTTTGCATTAAGTGGCATGGGCTCTTTTATGACCAGTCAGGACCTCGATTTAACATCTCGTCTGAAAGATGAATTGGCTTCAGTAACTCAGATGGTTATAAAATCTTGTGTGAACACATGCCCTGCCTCTCAGTGCAAGAGGATATGAATGGATTTTTCTGTATTGTATAAATGTATTTATCGATCCCAGGGCAAGAAATGGTAATAACAGAGCAGCATAAACCTGAATAGCAAATATATTTTTTATATCCCTTCACTGCCAACCCATGCGAGTGCAAAAATGAAGTTATTCCAGCGAGGGGAGCTCCATTGTCCACCGATATCTGAGCATGCCAGCTGCTTTATACATTATTAACATGCAATAAAGTACCACATTATAGCTGCCTGTTATATATAACACAGGAGCCACAAACCAAACTCGATTTCCTCAAAGGCACAAAAGTATTTCTGCCAAGAGACTCAAACGCTAAAAAGAAAAAAAGAGAAATCAACAGCAATACCATTAAACCACAGTGATGTAATGCTGACAGAGGAGGATAAGGACAAAGGGAATGTGACACTTGTAAATCGCACCCCCAGGGTATTAAAATAAAGTGATTTGTGGCCAATTCCAAAACTGACAGAATGGGTATTCAGGGATTGGAATTAGAACTACAGTATCTTAATATCTTTAGTTCGAGTTGAGTTTGAGCTTCTAAAACTCTTAAACACGTCCCTCCCTCACACACTCTCTCTCTTTCAGTACCATTCTCTCAGAGTAACTCAAATTCAAATTCCTTTACTGGTATGAGATACATTTGTAGATATTGCCAAAATGTATACGGCAGTACATTTTAACACCAGGACAGAGGAGTAATTTCTCTCTCTTCCCTCCCTCCCTCCCTTCCTCCTTCAGATGAGTTCAAGTCGTTCCTGAGACGGCTACCTTCGACCCATTTCCTGCAGGTGAGCAGTGTCCACCTGCTGTGGGGGAGTGACTGGGACCTGCAGTCTCGCTACCGCCTCCTGCAGAGCTCCCTGGAGATGCAGCGGGCCAAGATGCAGCGCGCCGCCGCAAGCTGTTTGGCCTCAGCATCCGCTGCCACCACAACCCCAACCACCAGCTGCCCCGAGAGAGGTGGGTACCTGACCCCTGACCCCTAAATCCAAATGGGTAAAGGCGGATGCAGTTAAACCGCAGCTTGTTCCGTCAGAGGTAAACTTCTCCACTTTATCTTCAGTAGCCAAGCAATTACCTCACACTTATGTATTTAGTTAGAAGAGGCCCTAATACAGGGCAAACTAGATTACACTTTATATTTACTTCAGTTAAACAGATGTAGTTCAACAGTACAACAGCACTGCCCTAACTAGGATTTGAACATTCAAACCTCCTAATCACTTGCTGTGATACAGCAACAAAATAAAGATCTAATTCATCTACGTTCCATCCTTTCTTTTTAATTTTTATACTAGGTTATTATTTCATAACATGCTACTACTTGTCATTGAACTTGTATTTTAACGTGAATATTCTAGATCTATGGCATTAATGGATCTGCAATGAGGTGATGGTATCCAGAGATTTATCAGCAGGGGACAGGGGACCTCACACAAGCTTATGGTTCATCTCACATCAAACTGCTTCTTCTGTGTAATTCTGGAGGAGTGTCGGTCAGACAGTCTAAGTGGATGTCCCCTGTCTATATCATAGCGTTATCCGTTATGAGCTAAAAGGCTAAACTGATCCTAGATCAGCACTCTGAGATGCCCAGGTCTCATGCCCTTCACGTCAATAGGGACATGTTCGCGGGAGCCTGTGACTATCTGAGCTACACCCGTGCCCTTCTATCACAATTCTCAAAACCTTCTTTTTTTGTAGATGACAAGTAAAGGCATTCAGGGCTGACGGTGTTACCTTGTAAGATGTTTGATGGACACACAAAATTGAGCCAGTGTGAAGAAGCTGAAACAAACAGAAATCGCTTGCCAGCCCTTTTAGCTATGCAAGATAAAAGTGAGAGTGAATTAGCTCAATAGCGTTACCCTTGCACTAGGAACATGTCCACACACGGTGCTTGCTTTGAAGCCTTATCAGTGTGTTGGTGCGTGCGTTCAGCATACCTCAGTGTGTTCATCCGGAGCGGCTGAGCGCCACGGTGAGAGGAAGTGTTCGAGGGAGAGCGAGTGATGAAAACGGACAAGTTTTCGCACTTCCGAAAACCAAAAGCAAAAACATGTTTATGTTGGAGGGATGTTGACTGTATTCCAGAGTGCTGTTTAAATAGGCAGGCGTGTCAGGTGTATTATTTGCCATTTGGCCTTTGGTGAACAAATCAGCAAAAAACTAAAAAGGGATAAAATGGAAACTACACAACAGCTAAACAAATTAATTAACCTTGCAGGAAATGTTCTACGTGTCTGCCATATATATATATTTTTTATTAGCTGTTGTTTGCATCACTGTTACCTGTCTTTGTGTTAAAGTTAAACATATTTAATGGATTTCTCGCCCCAAGAGTAAGGCAGTGGAGCATTATCCACACACTGCTTACCGTCAGTCAGCTAACGTCTCCCAAGTATTCTCGTTTCTACCCGCGAGGATGTGGAGAGGAGACGCGCTTTTACTTTGTGACGTTAATGTTGCTGTTGGGAATTCGGCTGACAGCCGAGCGCTGCAGGGACCTGGCCAATCGAATGACCTCCTCCTCCAGTAGGAGGAGCTGTGACCTCTGTATGTCTGTCTTATCTGTCAGTCTGCAGAGAACAAGTAGACAAAGTTGTGGCTGGACTTGGATGAAGGTTGATGAGATGATTGCCTATGGGACCTGCAGGAAGTGATTGGATTTAAAGCCAGCTTGGATTTTTATATGAGAAGGGCGAGAACACACAGTCTGCCAAGCTCCAGGGCAATTACCCAGAGCGTTCAGCTGATTTCCTCTGGAATTCACACACCTGACACATCTGGAACCCAGAGGACCACAGCTCTGAGCTTCACACTGTGTATATCATAAAGGTGCAATGCACTCTGGGATAGCAGGAAGAAGACATCAAGTAGGAGGAAGTGTGAACCGTGCCAGTTGTTTGCTCTGTACAGCACTTTCTGTTGCAACTATGTATCACAGGTGCAATACAAAGGCATTATATTTACTGACCAAATATTAATACTGAAGCTCTAGTCTCCAGCAGGAGGGACAATTGCCTCATTTTGATTGGATGAATTCAGCCGTTGGTCTCTCTCAATGTTATGTAAGTTACTAAGGTGAATATGGAGATTGTGTGCTTCCGGTTGAAGGCATCTGCTAAAGGATTAATGAAGAACTTAACAAGAATGGCTACTTTACATTACATTATGTTACAGGCATTTTAGCAGACGCTCTTATCCAGAGCGACTTACACAGTTTGCATTTCTTTACATACAATCCATTTATACAGCTGGATATTTACTGAAGCAATGGAGGTTAAGTGCCTTGCTTAAGGGTACAATGGCAGTGCTTCACCTGGGATCGAACCTGCAACCTTTGCTTTGCAAGCCCAGTTCCTTAACCATTATGCTAACACTGCCGCTCTCACTGGGCATTCCTGTGGAGTGCCTCTCATGCCTTTATCAGTAAAGCATGATTACTGCATTAATCACTTGCAGTCAGTCAGTCAAGGAGTGTGTGAGTGTGTGAGTGAGTAAGTGAGTGAGTGAGTGAGGGAGACGGATTCTACACTTTACATGGTTTCCCCCTTCAATCATAGTTAGAATACGAACATTACAAAGTTTTATTCAGGGCGGCGGATAGCGTATCGGTCTAACGCACCACACTTTGGCTGGCCCGGTGTGGTGTGCGCTGCCCATCAGGGACATCAGCCCCAATCCGTCGTCAGCCCCAATCCGGGGTGGCATTTGGCTGTCCGCCCCAGGGGGAAGGGGGAGGGTGAGCTGGCAAAAGTTTGTCGAGGAGCAGGAAAGGCGTCCGTGGTCGGGTTCTGTCTCGGAGGAGGCGGATCTACCGGCCTGGAAAAATTGGCTTGTTACCCGGAGGACGGGTGACGGACTCCTGGGGGAGGGTGAATTGAAATAAATAGAGGGTATAATTGGTAACCAAATTGGGAGAAAAAAGTTGTATTCAATTTTTTTAGGAGCTGGCTGTAAGAGAATGCTCTGGAAAGGTATTACACACAAGGAAATGTAAACCTTGAAGCACTTCCACCAAAGGTCTCAGAATGCAGTTCCTGTTGACATTTGCCATCTCTTAATATCCATAAAAAAGTTGAAACATCTAATTAATTTAATTACTTCATTTTATGCGTTACATGTAGGCTTATTAATTTAGGCTTAGTTATTTATTCAATTCCCTTTAGGCTACCTTCACATCCACTGTGCTGGCTCTTCAAACATAATTACAAACAGAACTCATGCACACACACACAAGCACAAATAATGTTTGTGGTGAAAGCAGACTCCTTCCATGTGTCAGTTTCATTTTTTTAAATGTAGTTTCTGGAATGAATGCAATTTCATTCAATGAGGCATAAAGACTGCTGGTGGAAAGATGTGCGTTAGCAGGTCGAGGGGCGCACTCTGTTCCAGCTCTGTATCCCAGCACCCTTCAAGCATGCACAATTTACATCAAACAGGAGCCAGTTTACTAGACACAAAACCAAATTGTCAAATATCATCCCGGACAAGCCCAGACTGGCCTACATGTATGCATTCTATGTACCATGCACACATTTTGAGGTCAAAGTATACAGACACGTGGATATCGATTTAAACCATGCAAATATTAGGATTCAGTTAAAACGTAGATATGACACAGAACTCATTGTTTTTGACCAACAAAGTTTGCTCATGCGAATTAGCCTTTCTCATGAATTGCAACGAAAGCGAGGAAACATTTTTCAGGTTTTATGGGAAATATTGAGGGAACAAAAGGAAACCACCACCCCCCACGCCGTGCTCAGTAATTCATCCGGAGTGGTATTCAAGGCGATTGTTCAGACCTGCCAACGAAGGTTTTCCACACTTAGAGCGTTAAGCCAGCAGTCAGACGAATGCTGTTGGTAAGCATTTTACTTCAGTCAGGGAAGAGGATTAAGAAGTAGTATTCAATCTCAAAACTGTACCCGGTTGCAGAATATCTGTCATTTGACATTTTTCCACCAGTAATGACGTCATCTTTTTCTTCTGGACACACACAGCCAAAACTAATTTGACACTTGGCCGGACTGATAATTGACTATTTCAAAATAATATGCATGACAGACAGACAGACAATTATTACTGTCTCAAAATATGATTTCATGAATCGAATACACAGGGATTTCCCAATATTGTTTTAACCATAACCACATTTGGCAGAGTGAGAGACACAGAGAATGTTCTGGAACTTTGGATCTCTCTGGTTTTAATGCACACCGAGATCCGAGGCACTCGGCCTGGATCCGAACTGGACCTAGATGGCGAGTTAAAGTTTTGCACACAGGCCTGCTTGGGTCTTGAGTATTTAGATTCGGGTAGAGTCATTAAGGCCTCTACTTTCAAGCACACACAACCACATTCTCACCCACTTATACATATTTACACAGGAGTCTTAAGTGCAAGTGTCTAGCCGACACCATTTATTTTCTATTTCAGAAGAAAAAGTGTAAAAACAGGATTGAATTTCCACTGGAGTGACAGATTGAATTCCGTTGACCAAATTCTCCTTGCCAATGAAATGAAATACAGCCACAAAACAAAACAAAGAATACCCTCGATATTAAAGTGAGAAAAGAGATGCAATTTCATCATTATCATTAATTTCATAATTAGTTCCCTTATTATGACAAATGTTGCCACTGCGCATACGAATTCCACCACGGAGCACCGTCAGGGGAATAAATTAAGATTCGAATGCTGTGATGGGTCCCGGGGCTCCAGAGCTGTTTTTGGGCCCCATTAGGCACATGCAGATTACGACCCCGTGTCCTGAAAACCAACAACACTCATCTCCCCTCGCTTCCTCTCATTTCCATCTCACTCCCGTAGTGGCCCGCGCGTTTCAGTGAAACAGAAAATGAACGAGTGCAAACACAATCAGCTGCACGCTGTTCCCAGACATCTCAGAGGAACGCGCTGGTAACAACCTGCATCGAGTCATGCTTTCAAACAAACCAACTTCATAAACCCAGTGTTTCAGATTACATCGAGAAATAGTTATCGCATTGTGTGCATTGCGTACTGACCGCTCGTTTTCTATGTGGTACTTTCTCTCAAGAACAAAGAAGAAAATATTATAAAAATTAAAACACAAATATTTTCAAAAGTGTATAGCCTTTTTTGTGTTGTCCATAATAGCCAGCTCACACTCGTACTGGACCATGCCCTTCGTCTACTCATTTACTTTGATTAGAATGAGAACCGTGTACATGTCAGGATGAGAATTAGAGTGCAGGAGAATACAATGGAGAAGAACATAACATTTTCAGAGAGACAGAGAGGGGTATTTTGGGTCTTCTCAACTGAATTTCCTGGTACTCTTAAGTGAATGTCAAGAAGAGTAAAAACATATTTACCAACTGTATTAGCACAAGCAAATTTTGTGCTAATACATCAGTACATCAGTTTCTGTTATGTATAGTGAAATAAAGCCTAGAAAACAAACTTCAGTTCAGTGAAAACATAGCTTTTTTGAAGATTAAACTGCCTGATCTGCACAGAGCAAAGATATTTAGGAAGTAAATATTGAATTTGGCACAGAGAACAAAGAGTACATTTATCCATAACAAAATCTGCAGATGTAAGAAATTACTACACAATTTTGTAATGTAAAGCAAAATGCTGTTTCTAATTAAAATCGGGCATTAATGCATTCCTATCAATTACCTAATTGTTCAGCAAAGTAATTGCTTGATGTATAATCAAGGAAAGTAAATGGAAACAGGTTGAGAGTAATCATGGCTTAAAAGTATGGGTTTCACCTTTAATTTATTTCAAGCCAATGGACCATTACTGGTTTTTACCAACCTTCGCTGTAATAAAAAGCAGCATGCACAGGAGGGGTCTGGGGAGAATTGCTGCTCTCTTGTACAGTTCATCACTCTTTGCCTTTGTGTTGTGCCGGAGAATGCAAAAAATGCTAATGAACAAGTGAATTCTAAATGAAAATATAAAACAAAAATAAGACAGAAACGCCACTGGAGTGGGGGTGCCAGTGGGATACTCAGTCAAACCTCGTGCCTCACACAGTCACGTATGAATATACAAGTCAGGACCATATCACAAGGGGTTGGGAGCATTTCCATTGCCCTGGTAATGGAGAGGTTGTTTTTTAAAATTATTCTATTCTATTTCTTTTTTTTTTTTTTTACCAGCACGGTAGGTTTTGTACCATTGCCGTGGCGAGAGCCTTCCTGAGTAGATTCATTTACATGTGAAGCTGATCTTGTCCCATTCCAATCTCATTAATGAGGTGTGACTGCGTCTTAAACAAGTGCGTAAGTGTTAACCCTCATCTAACGAGACTGTCAAGATGACAAGGGAGTATTCTGGGGGCCGGGGTTATGCAGGGCGGATTATGTCTTGTGAATGGGAAGTAGCTCTCTCTCTACCGGAACCACTGACCAATGCTAAATCTAACCTCCTTTCTCTCTCTCAAATTCAAATTCAAAACATGCTTTATTGGCATGACCACACATTGCCAAAGCATTTATCAATCATTTACATAAAATGTCAATCAACAATATCAATTACACAGGAGACACTTATACTTTTTAAAAAGTTCAGTCATTCATTAACTCAACCCCTTTCTCTCTCCTTTTTTTCACTATCCAAAGATCGGTTCTGCAGTGGCTCAACCGGGTCCAGTCTTTCCTGTACTGCAATGAGAATGGGTTCTGGGGCACCTTCCTGGAGAGCCAGAGAACGTGCGTGTGTCACACGGGGATCACCCTGTGCCAGCGGCCCATCCCCTGCGTCATCGGCGGCAACAACAGCTGCGCCATGTGCAGCCTGGCCAACATCTCCCAGTGCGGCTCCTGCAACAAGGGCTACAAGTTGTACCGCGGCCGCTGCGAGCCCCAGAACGTGGACTCGGAGCGCAGCGAGCAGTTCGTCAGCTTCGAGACCGACCTGGACTTCCAGGACCTGGAGCTCAAGTACCTCCTGCAGAAGATGGACTCGCGCCTCTACGTGCACACCACGTTCATCAGCAACGAGATCCGCCTGGACACCTTCTTCGACCCGCTGGCGGAAGAGGATGTCCCTGACGCTGAAGAGCAACAAGAACCGCATGGACTACCTGCACATGGCCATCGGGCTGTCCATGAAGATCTGCCAGATGCGCAACAGCAGCATCGACCCCATGTTCTTCGTCTACGTCAACCCGTTCAGCGGCAGCCACTCGGAGGGCTGGAGCATGCCGTTCGGCGAGCACGGCTACCCCCGCTGGGAGCGGGTGCGCCTGCACAACACGCAGTGCTACAACTGGACCCTGCTGCTGGGCAACCGCTGGAAGACCTTCTTCGAGACGGTGCACATCTACCTGCGCAGCCGGGCCAAGGTTCCCACCACCCTGCGCAACGACACGGGCCAGGGCCCCGTGGACCTGTCCGACCCCAACAAGAGGCAGATCTACATCAAGATCTCCGACGTGCAGGTGTTCGGCTACAGCCTGCGCTTCAACGCCGACCTGCTGCGGAGCGCCGTGCAGCAGGTCAACCAGTCGTACACGCAGGGGACGCAGTTCTACTCGTCCTCCTCCGTCATGCTCCTGCTCCTGGACATCAGGGACCGGATCAACCGCCTGGCCCCGCCCGTGGCCCCCGGCAAGCCGCAGCTGGACCTCTTCTCCTGTATGCTGAAGCACCGTCTCAAGCTGAACAACAGCGAGATGATCCGGGTCAACCACGCCCTGGACATGTACAGCACAGAGATCCTCAAACAGTCCGACCACATGACCACAAAACTCTGCTGAGGCCACAGCGACAGCCACCACAACAAAACAGCAAACACTAACTTACCAACAAAGACAATGTATTTTTCTTTTTTCTTTTGTTTAGTTAAGAAAAATAATATTTTTCCTTCTTTCTTTGGTTTTTTTTTTTTGCTTTTTGATGTAAAATAACTTTGTAAATGTAATTATTAAACAAAAGAAGAAAAATCGTAAAAAGAGAGAATTTTGGGAGAAAAGAGGACTAACTTTAAACCATTTAACAAGAAGACTGTATCATATTTGTCGAGCATGTCTGTCCTTTCCTTTAATGAACATAAAGAGCAATTAAACATCGAATTGTGACTAAGAGGCCTTGAATTTAATCCGGACGAACAAACGTACATCAATACTGCCACGCCTAAAGACTAAAGCTTTATTAAAACCGACTAATGAATCAACCTTATTTTAGATCAGGTAATAACTTGTATTATAAGGGTGCAGTTTAATTACAGTTTTTCTTAATTGTTTACACACTAACACTGGTACTTGAGACACAATGACCACAACCTGTAACTCATGTACCAACTCCCTGAACCAATTCGGCTAAAATACAAGCACATTTTCTGCTTTACACTCAGATTGCAGTTCTAAACCACACTTTTTTCATAACACAACAGACAATTCTCTACATTTGGCACAATCTTCATGAATAAAATCTCTTGTGTTCACATGGAACACACTGCCATTCAAAATGCTAAACTTAAATTCCCTACTATCCACACTGACACCTCACATGGGCAAACACATGTTGCGCTACATAACATGCTCATTCCACCAGACCAGATAGATGGCCCAGAGCAGCCCAGGTGCGTTGTCATCTGGGACAACGTAAGTTTCCACCGCTGGTGGTCCGCAACTGGTTCATTGATCACCCATGCTTTTCAGTAGTTTATCTCCCAACATATTCTCCATTTTTCAATCCGATTGAGGAGTTTTTTTCTGCCTGGAGATGGAAGGTCTTTGACCACAATCCCCATACGCGTATACCCCTTCTGCAAGCTATGGAAGATGCATGTGCAGATATAGCTGTATAAGCTTTTCAGGGCTGGATTTGCAATGCTAGGTGATACTTCCCCCGCTGCTTGGCCAGGGAGAACATTGCCTGCAATGTTGATGAGGTGCTGTGGCCAGACCGAAACAGAAGACAGGATGCAGCCTAATTTTTGTTTTACCGTGTACAGTACACTTTTCTATTATTTGTTCTGTATGTAGAACACTTTACACATCCAACTTTGTGTTTGTTGGGATGTATACAGTATTTTTGGGAAAAAAATCATAACATATTTTTGTTTATATTACATTATATTTGTGTGCTTTATATTTGAGTATAGAGTAACAGACTACTGTACATACGTAGTAAGTGTTTACCATTCATAGTAGTGTTTTACATTGAGCACACCAGTGTTCAATTGGTTCTTAGAAATGTCTATTCATATGGTGTGTGTGTGCCATTTGAACACAAAATACCATTTTGAGAAAACATAACATTGTTTTGAATGCATAGTTTCATTTTGCAGGAGATTTGTGGAGTTTTGCCTTTTGTGTGTGTATTTTTGGATTTCTGTGTAGAGTTCTGAGAATATGAGGTATGCTTTCAGAAAACGTGTAAACAATTGAGAAAAACTGTAATTAAAATATTTCAGATCGCTATGGCAACAAGATAGGGATGTAACAGTAAACATGTCTCAAGTAAACAGAACAAAATATATATATTATTTATTCACTTAAATGTTGATCTTTTCCATTAGTGCTTTGGCTGGAAAACTAGACAGGATGGAAGGTAAACATTTTTGCCAAAAAAGCCAAAGGTGGCAGTCAATGGCAGTCTGCGCATCCCACCAGATTGAGAAATGACCTCAGGTAGAAATAGCCTCCGGGAGGGCTTGTGTGTGTCAAGCAGCGCTCTAGGACAGATGCATCTGACATACTGGATTGGTGAACTGGTAGAAAAGAACATCGCACCAGCGGTTTTGAATATTAACTGAACGGTAGCCAGTGCTCCCGCAGACATTCTTGACTGGTGTCTTTTCCCCTGCCGAGGCCGAATAGAACCGCAACGAATGCATATTTATGGTTTAAAAGGAGCAGGAGCATGACGGGATTAAGGTAACACGAGGGAGATCAAAGCCCAGCCTCCTTCGCAGATGCACCGCATCCCGCTTACCTGAGCGGAGATCTGCGTAGGACTCCTAAGGCATATATGAAGAGCATAGAGCATAGGTATTTTATTATATATACTGTACATAGATATATGACTAGAAGTCAAACTGTTCCGATTGAATAATTCAAACAAAACACAACATTTAATAGATTCTATCTGGAATTCAGGAGGCTTTGTTGGGTGCCACAGGCTTTCCCTTTCCAAGGCTGGCAGTAAATCCATGTCGGCAGTGGAGCCCAGCAGCACCGGGGGAGGTATTAGATGTAAGCCCGGCGTAGATTGAACCGACAGTCCGCGCTCTGTATTCCCGTGGTTTCCCGCTATCGGAGGCCCTGCTCACCCGGTGATTTCTTTTGATATGCAAATGTTCCTTTGTTGACCAGACACGCAGGATCTGAAGCAACACCGCCCACAAGGGAACGGTTGGCGTTCTTCTCCTGCGCTGTTGAGAATTTTTCTGCGCATTTTGCCTCTGCTGTTCTTTCTGTGTTTGAAACGTGGACGAAGAGCCCTCTCCCTCGACATCCTGGCACATTGTCCGATGCATCGACCGGATATTCAGCTCTGTGTGCCGAGGATTAAAGTTCTGTCTCTGCCAGTGTCGAAACACAAAGTGCTCTTATTCTACTGGCTCGTTGCGAATGTTCATCGGAGGGTCGTGTTCGAAGACAGCCATAGCTGGCATAGCAAAGTAGGCAGCACTGTCGCCTGCAAGACTAGAGGAGTGTTTCCCAACCCATTCCAGTGTGCCCTCACTGCCCTGGACATTTTAATTCCGGCCTCTGCTCCCAACCTATCCCCTGCATTGTTAGCCTATTAATGATCACTTGAGGATTATTAACATGCAGGCGAGCGTGCCCTGTAGCAATGGGTTGGGAAACACTGGACTCGAAAGTACTGAGGGACGGAGGTTCAGAGCTGGATATCTGCCCACTTCATGGAACGTACTGTATGTGGCATTGCTTTTCTTGTTGTTGATAGTAGAAGGACGTAACTGCTTGGCAGGGAGCGTCGCTTTTACTTATTTTGTTGTCTCAGATAAATAAAAAAAATACATTCTAGGGTACGATAACTGCAGTTCAGTGTAACAAGAGCGTTTTTATCCAAATGTCTTCATATAGAAAGCATTTTATAAAATCATTGCTTTTTCCATATTTTGTTATGTTGCTAAACTACAGAAGACATAAACATGCGTTGTATCAATTTGCGAACATCTCCATCTCAGTGGCAAATTATCTTGACAAATGAATATATGCTACTGTATTGGATGGCTATGCTTTGTTTGAGGACAACACTTGCCCCAAACTTCCACATCCCTGCAGTGAGATCTATAAACATGCCTTTCCATTAGCACACGGTTGCCAATTATCCAAAGACGTGACTGGCTGTATTTGTTAGTTAAACATTCCCACTGCTGCAGATGTCTTTATCATTTTTTCCTACAAAACCCTTAATCCCCTTCCTGCAAAAGTTTCAAAGTCGGCGAAGCTTAATTATCAACACATTCGTGCGTTTAATACTGAAGCGTATTAACTGGACATATCTCAGCAGAAATGGATAGCTCCGGCCTCCCACGTGGTCTAGTGGTTTCAACGTCCGACGTTGGCCACAGCGACTGGGGTTCAATTCCCCATCGCACCAGAGTCGGCTCTGGCCGGGAGTGCCACCGGGGCGGCAATTGGCTGTCCGCCCAGGGAGGGGGGAGGGAAGCCGACACAGTTTGCTGCGCACAGGAGTGGTTCTGGGGTGCCGGAATTACAGCCGACAGCACGATGAGTGCTGTCTCGGAGGAGGCAGTGCTTCGCCATTGTCACTGCCGGTCACAGGGCTACAGCAGCAAACTACGAGGGAGGGGATTGAACTAAGCACAGCGGGAGTAATTGGCTACCAAAATTGGGAGAAAAACTGAAAAATAAATGTATTTAAAAAAAAAAAAATGGATGGCTCCGGTCTCAGCCGCTTCTGTCAGTACGCCACCGCTGGCCTCCTGCAGCAATGTTTCTGCACTGAGAAAAAATCTGAAAATCCATCACTGGCTCTCTGTAGCAGTTCATATAAAAGCCCTGTATTTCCGTGGAGGGGGATTCACTAGCTCTTATGCAATGTTCCCAGTCTGAAGTAAAGAAACAGGTACTGCAGATGCTTTCCTTTTCTTCAGTTCACGAGTAATGGAGTATGAGGACCAAAAGGTGGAGAGCACAGGAACAAGGCCATTGTGTTTCCAGAAAGTAGGGTGAATCCTCAAGGTGAACCCTGAAAGGAAACAAAAACATAACATATTGAAAGCTTTTCAATTTGTATGAGCTTTCAAGTTCTTTTTTTATTTTGATCTTATTTTCCTCTTGAAAGATTGGATAGGCTGTTGTCATGGTATTTTTTGGTGATTGACTAAGCTGAATAACAGCAAAATTCTGAGCAGATTGATCGGAATGTGAATGAACATAGCACACACTTGGCTGTCAACAAGTCATACTCAAAAAAGAGCTCTGTCACCATGGCATGTGTTTATTAGCAGTCGGTATAATAATGTGGACATTAATTATTCAATGTTCATGATATAATTAAGTGCCTGTGATGTATCCCCTTTAATGTATCAAACTTAGGACAAAGATCTCTCGCTCTCTTGTTTTTAATCAAAATAATTTCTAATTGAATTTATAAAAAGCAATGTTGTCTCATACATGCCTGTTACCTCAATATATATATTAACTAAATGGAACTTTAAAAATAGCAAAAATAATAGGGTGAACAGGTTAAGAACATCACGTGTACCATTCAGAGACTGGGCCTCTCAGAGTGCTGATCTAGGATCAGGTTTCCCCTGATTATATATCCTAACCTTAGCCATTATGAGCTAAAAGCTAAATCTGTTCAGACATCAGCACTCCTACTCAGACAAGCTTTACACATATGGGTCCTGTTTCCTGGAAGTATATTCCAGCATGAGAAGTCTTTTCAGCGTTATGACAACGTTCAGCCAAATGGGTGCACGGTTCCACTGCTGTTTTTATACAGAGAAACATTTTACAGAAGTAACTCCATCCGAGATATCTGCCTACCTAAATGGAACTTATACAGCCGTCCCTTGGCACAAGATGCAGAGTACGTATAACAGCTCTTATGTCCCAGGATTCCATTCTGTGTTCACACTGCAGCAACACCGTCGTTACCTTTTCTGTGTCGCGATGACTTTCCTCTTACATGGTAGTAACTTTCTTTAAATGAATGTTTAATATTACAGCTCTTCTATTTATCAATAAAATGCTATATTTAATAATGAATAAAAGCCAAGTCTATGTGTACCATTCTGTCGGATGACTGAGATGCACGACAAGGATGATGGAGGTGGGGCGAGGTCAAAGTGTGTGAAAGATTCCAATCTTTACGTTAAAGCTGCAATCGAAATGCTCTTTATGTGTATATTATATTGCATTTTATTATATTATATATACATATATTGTATGTTCCCGCTGTGCCCCTTCAGGAGTGAGGCACTTAACCCAAGCAGTCTCAGTTCAGCTGTGCAAATGCGTAATGAAAAGCCTTACACTTGAAACGATAATGATAATTATAACCATAACAAGAAGTTTGATTACAGTCACGCCACAAAACACTCCTGTCAATCAATTCCCTTTTGGCATGCTCTGCCGGGAGAGGAAAAGCCACAGAGGGAGGGGAGGTTGGGTAAAGAGTATGCACTCCTGCTGTAGCTGCTAACTTCACAGTCAGTGGTCACTCCAGGTTTTATGCCTGCTAACTAGTCAGGTACATTATGAGTTAGAGAGCCACTTAGCACTCATTTACAGGGAATTTATTACTGCTGCTTTCATGTCCCTCTTCAAAAAAATATAATAATATATATATATATATTTTAATACTCTATTTCATCTTCCATTTTTACAAGTAACGCCAAAAATAGCTGTTATTATTCATAGTCATTTTTATAGCTATGGTTGCGATGTGACCACCTTCATTAATTTGAATTTGAGTGATTTAAAAAAAAATGTATTATTGTAGCCAGTGTTTTTGGTATGGCTTTATGGTTGTAACTGTGACCAGGGCTTTACGCCAGATTTAGATTTCCCCGACAACAGCACCTCCAATGACAGATGGGGCCGAAGTCAGGGAGATTCGCATACAATGAACCATATTGAGCAAAATATTAAATCTTGTTTGGTTCTGTCTGTGATCATGTTAATCGCGAGACATGTTAATCCTGCTCCTTTCCATTGTTGAACAGCATGCTGAGACAATATAGGTTTTTAGCAGTGGCAGCTGGTGAGGTTGGTGTAGAGGGGGCTGAAATCTTACCTTTAATCCGACCATTAGTTTCAACCTGTTTTAATTTATTTTGCTTAATTAACAAGGCTGCCAATTAATTGAATAATCCATTGGTGAGTACTCACAAAGCTTATACTTAATTGTGTATCACTTTGTAGCGGTCTCTTTCTTAACATCACGTTAGAGAATGTAAATGAAAATACGTGGTTTAACTAAGTAAAAAGAATAGGCTACACTTTGAACTTAAATCCCTCTGTTAATTGTGTAGCATGCTAGCATTGAGAAATGTGTAATGAAGCCTATAAAACAAACTCTCCCAACCTATCATCTGCATCGGTCGTCTGTTAATGATCACTTGAGCATGATTAAGTGGTGGTTGGAATGAAAACATGGAATGGATTGAGAAACACTGCTCTAGACCAGTGGTTCTCAAATCTCTCCTTGGGGACCCCCAGCCAGTCCATGTATTTGTTAAATTCCACTACCAGCACACCTGATTCAACTCATTACTACTTAACGAGCATTGATTAGTTGAATCAGGTGTGCTGGTGGTGGAATTTAACAAATACATGGACTGGCTCGGGGTCCCCGAGGAGAGGTTTGAGAACCACTGGGCTGTATACAAACCGAGATGGGCCGAATGGCCTGTTTTTGTCTTCATGTATTATTATGATCTTACATTTTGATAGAAAATTGCAATTAACAGGTGGGTCAGGTGGATGTATATAAAAATGAACATTTTGTAAAAGTGCCATCCTGAAGTATAATTGCAGCCAACATTTGTTATTGTCTCTCAACTGGCACTGTTTTAACAGAATGATTCATTCTGTAAATATGTTTATCACTATGAGAGAAAACAAGTTTTTCCTATAATCATAAAAAGAAGGACACATGCATACTTTATTTAGAGAGAAGTGTAAGTGTCCCTAATAAATCACTTGGTAACAGGTGCGTAGGTGCCATTAAAAAACAGAGAGCGAGTGTAGGGGAACTCGCACACTGCAATAATAGTAAGGAGAATTCCTTCACAGGCTGCTGCAAAACATATTCATTTATTTAATGATGCTCAGAAGTGCAAACGCTTCAATCAATGGATCATCATCAGTATCATGAATCATTAGGCAAACACACATCTACCTGTAGGAAAGCTTAACACAAGTGATACTAATGAGACAACAATAGTCTATCGTTTCTTATAGTGTAGGGAAATATAAAATGATATACAGGTAACAGCCAAAATAAAGGAAGTACCAACATAAAGTGCCTTAATAGGGCATGAGAGCCATTACGAGCCACCAGAATAGCTTCAATGTGCATTAGCATAGATTTTACAAGTGTCTGGAACTCTATTGGATGGATGCAACACCATCATCATTTGTTTTATTGATGGCGGAGGGAACGCTGTCTCAGGTGCAGCTCCAGAATCCCATAAGTGTTCAATTGGATTCAGATCTGGTGACTGAGACGGCTATGGCATAATGGTTTACATCATTTTCATCACTTATCAAAACAATTCAGTGACCACTCATGCCCTGTGGATGGGGGCATTGTCATCCTGGAAGAGACCACTCCCATCAGGATAGAAATGCTTCAACATAAGATGAAGGTGATCACTCTTTTTATTGTCTCATGTATTCTTTATCATGTATTTTTTATTTATTGGCATTTGCCTTGTCATCTAAGGGGTTGAGTGGACCTAAAGCATGGCAGGAAAATGCACCCCACACCATAACAGAATGGTGGCATGAAAAGGAGGGGGGAAAGAAAGACAGAAATTAAGTGAAAGGAAGTGAAATGAATAGAGAAATGCATTTGCTTCAGTTACTGCATCTCCGTGAA
Source organism: Aldrovandia affinis (assembly GCA_029706075.1). NCBI lineage: Eukaryota > Metazoa > Chordata > Actinopteri > Notacanthiformes > Halosauridae > Aldrovandia > Aldrovandia affinis. The sequence goes on from JAINUG010000100.1 coordinate 1,606,931, forward strand.
ATGTTACCCACTGACAATTGAAACAGAGCCTTTCCAAACTCTTGCCAAATGTGTGCATCAGACAGAAAGAATGAAATTTAAAAAGAGGGTGAGAGAGAGCTGAGGAGATAGAGAAGGAGAAAGGATAACAGGAAGAGTGAAGAAGCTTTTGGCACGTTTCTCCATGGCCAGAACGTTTGCTTCCACTAGAAAATGTTAAAAAGGGTTTGAAACAATTATGCAGAAGATATATAGGTTGTGTGTCAATATGTGTGTGCCTGTTTGTGGGTGGGTGGATGGTGGTTTTACAAGTCGTCCTGGATCAACAACGAGCCCCAAGACACCTGACTAATCCCCGTGATCACAGTGGGAGGTAAGAATTCACTGTGAACAAAGTGGCTGGCAGGCTCTTAACAGCACACAATTATCATGACTTCCGCTTACTCTGCTATAGTACTAATGTGCAGTATACGTATATGCAGGGTTCAAAATGAACACCCGTCCCCCGGTGGATTTTCAGCAGCCAAATTCTAGGTTTGATCAAAGATTATTGCCTCTGCCCTTCCCGCTGGTATAAAAAGAGTCTGAAACGTTTATTAGCTACTTCTTCCCTCTGCCATACCATATCTGAATTAACGAATAGATTCTTGTCTTGTTCTCTGAGTCTCTGAACTCTCTGTCCAGATTCTCTGGAGTCTTGTCATACCAGCGGGTATTGTAAAATGGGCTTGAGGAATCTAAGGGGCTAATACAGTATGTGAAACAAAATATAACAAATACCCTCCAACAAAATTCAGCATGTCTGTTCAAGAAATTGTGTGTTTTGTTGTTTAACAGCAGAATACCAGCGTTGAAAAACCTGGACCAAGGACTTTTTAATGTTTGCCTGAAATCATGTAGCACAAAAAAATGTGTTCATATCTCGGGACCTGCGTAGGGTACAGACATGTTTCAGGCATAATTTACAAGAAAATAAATTGGTATTTATATAAGAAGCATTAGAACATATTCACGTGCCAAAAATAGATTAAATCTATGAATGTCAAAAGCAATACGTGATTGGAGAGATCAACATGGCTTGTTTTGGAAAATAATTATCTCTGAGTGAGAATGGTCTTCAAACCTATGGCTCTTTGGAAACCTGAAATCCTCCTCTTCCACATAATAAAATGCTAATATGGCCAAAAACAAGACCACATTTAAAATATATATATATTTATTTATATATTTATTTAACCAGGTTAGTCTCATTGAGATGATACATGTATTTTTCAAGAAAAACCTGGCCAAGAAAGCAGTAATAGATTACAGACACTACAAAAATGACAACATTTAACATAAAAGCAGACAAGCAACAATGTTCAAAGTTTCACATCTGGTTACACAACAGCAGTCTAAATATGTGTTGCAACTAAGGGTCCAAGCATTTACAATTTAACTTTCCTCCATAGATTTAACCCTTGCTTTAAAATCATTTAGTGAGACAAGCTCCTGTAGGTTAAGCTCTTTCTGGAGATCATTCCATGCCGAAGGAGCTGAGAACTGGTACACATTTTTACCAAACTCTGTACGAGCCTTTGGCACAGACAGAAAAACACTGTTATGTGAGGCAAGCCGGTCATTTTAATTTGTCTGCTGGACAATGTACGTACATAAGTAAGATGGGAGCAGTTGCAGTAAGATGGGAAATTGACAATGACAATGCCCATCGAGGGGCGGTCTGTGATGAGAACAACAAGTGTATTACACCAAGACAACATATCAACATATCACATAAATAGCCAGTACAATTGCTAGAATATACTTTATATATATATGAATGAAGGAGACAGGTTAGGTTCCTACAGTGAGTATAAAATGTATTCACCCCATTTGGAATTGTACTTACTTCATGGAATCTAAATGGATTTAATTGTGATTTATTGCCACTGATCAACACAAAATACTCTATGATATAAACATTTTAAAAAACACTAAAGCTTTTTATTGATTGATTACAAATAAAAAACTGACACTAAGGATGAACCTACCAGAGCGAGTCGTTGATGCAATGTTAGGTGAGAAGGAGAGCTGGCTGTCCAAGGTTACCCCAAGGTTCAGTGCAGTCTGGGCAGGGGACACTGAGCAGTTTTCAATGGTGATGGAGAGGTCTTAGAGCAGACAGGCCTTCCCCAGCTCCTCCCTATGCATTGTTTTCACTTATAGTGCGCAGTCAGAACGTTTTGATTTTGCATTGCATAAACCAGGAAGCCATGTGGTAACCTTGATTAGACTAGCTGTTGCTGACAGTACAGAGCTACGTTTCAGAATTGATTTTTTTTCTGGCTGAAGCTAATATCCTAAGCTCTGTACTTGAGGCAAATTGTTATTATATTATTTTAGACTAATAAAACCCTGTTATAAATTCTGTAATTTTACTCTTTCTACTCTCTACTCTATATTTAAGTACCTGCTGTCATCTCTAACTACCGACCTGTCTCTCTCCTCCCATTCCTTTCCAAAACATTAGAGCGGGCTGTCTATAATCAACTGTCCGCTCATCTCTTACAGAGCGACCTGCTTGATCCAAACCAATCTGGGTTCAGAGCAGGCCACTTCACAGAAACTGCTCTCCTTGCGGTCACTGAGGCTCTTCACGGGGCTAAGTCCCGATCCCTTAGCTCTGTTCTCCTCCTCCTCGACCTGTTGGCGGCATTCGACACCGTGGACCACCGGATCCCGCTCTCATCTCTCGTCGAGATGGGAATCTCTGGATCTGCGTTGACATGGTTTGAGTCCTACCTGGCTGACCAGTCCTACCAGGTGGCCTGGAGAGGATCCCTCTCCTCTCCCCACACCCTCTCTACCGGAGTTCCACAGGGCTCGGTGCTAGGCCCCGTCCTATTTTCTCTGTACACCAAGTCACTTGGCTCTGTTATTTCTGCTCATGGTTTTTCCTATCACTGTTATGCTGATGACACTCAACTGTTTCTCTCCTTCCCTCCATCTGATACCCAGGTCCTGGCACGGATCTCTGCATGCCTGGCTGACATCTCCGCATGGATGTCCACCCACCACCTGAAGCTGAACCTGGGGAAGACAGAGCTGCTCTTCCTCCCAGCGAAGGGCTCCCCGATGATTGATGCGTCAATCACCATGGAAAGCTCCATAGTGTCTCCGTCCCAGTCTGCCAGGAGTCTTGGGGTAACCCTGGACAACCAGCTGTGCTTTTCGAGCCATATTGCAGCGATCACTCGGACCTGCCGTTTCTCCCTCCACAACATCCGGAGGATCCGACGTTCCTCACCCAAGAGGCCACTCAACTCCTGGTCCAGGCCCTGGTGATCTCACGTCTGGACTACTGCAATTCCTTGCTGGCAGGCCTTCCGGCCTGTGCCATCAAGCCACTGCAACTAGTCCAGAACGCTGCTGCTCGCCTGGTGTTCAACCAGCCGAAGTTCACCCACGTCACCCCTCTACTCTCCTCTCTGCACTGGCTCCCCATCGCAGCACGCATCAGATTCAAGTCACTGGTGCTTGCTTTTCAAGCGGCCAGAGGTACTGCTCCCCCATACCCCCAGTCACTCATCACTCCCTACACCCCGCCCAGACCCTCCGCTCCGCCTCCGCTGGCAAACTGACTGCCCCATCCCTCCGGGCGCCTGGCAGCCGCTCGCTTCTTCTCTGTCCTGGTCCCTCGCTGGTGGAACGACCTCCCGCAATCAGTCAGGACTGCGGAATCACTTCCAATCTTCCGCAAGAGACTCAAAACCCACCTCTTCAGACTCCACTACCACTGAACACTGGAAAACCGGAGTTTCTACACTGGGACCCGGAGTTCGCGCTTGGCTACATTCCAGCACCGGTCTCTCGTCGTCTCAATCACAAACGCCGCGGAAAAGAGGATCCAGAGCCGGCGTGCTGGTAAGAGTGAAGCGGAGGGCTAGCAAAGCCCCGCTACCCGCGATCCTGCTAGCTAACGTGCAGAGTTTGGACAACAAACTTTGCGAACTTAGAGCAAGAATCGCGTTTCAACGAGAAACAAGAGACTGCAATATCATCTGTTTGACTGAGACATGGCTGTCGCCGGAGATCCCTGATGATGCGATATTTACACCTGATTCTGTGTATTCACGCGCAGACAGAACAAAGGAACTCACCGGTAAGAACAGAGGAGGGGTGGCTATAATGGTCTCCACGACTGGTGTGCTTCTAATAGCATATCCTCCCATATCATTCTGCTCATCCGACCTAGAATACCTCACAGTGACTTGTCGGCCCTTCTGGCTACCACGGGAATTTACCGTTATTGTTATGGTAGCCGTGTACATACCACCACAAGCTAGTAAGGAGCTGGCACTGAAAGAACTGTGTGGTATGATCAGTCGGACTGAGAACAAACACCCAGACGGCGCCATTGTAATCGCGGGGGACTTCAACCAGACGTCCCTGCGGACAGTATTGCCTAAATACTACCAGCACATCAATATGAACACCGGGGTAATAACATTTTAGACCACTGCTATTCCCCCTTCCGGGATGCCTACAAACCACTCCTGCGCGCCCCATTTGGAAAATCTGATCACTCTTCCGTCTTGCTCCTGCCTGCCTATAGGCAGAAGCTGAAACGGTCAGCCCCACCACAAGGACAGTACACTGCTGGTCGGACGAGTCGGACGCCGCCCCTACAGGACAGAACGAGCGGCCTGGACTGGCGGATGTTTCGTGAAGCATCAAACAATGATGTAAACGAATACACGTCAGCCGTGTCTGGGTACGTTCTGAACTGCCTCGAACTCGACGTCCCGACAAAAACTGTCCGCACGTTCCCAAACAAGAAACCCTGGCTCAACAGCGCCGTGCGAGCGCTCTGAGAGAGAGGGACACTGCATTCGCCTCCGGAGACCAGGCAGTAGTGAAAACAGCCCTGCCACGAGCTCCGGAGGACGATCAGAGACGCCAAGCGCGACTACAGGGTGAAGTTGGAGGGCCAGCTTAGCAACAACGACCCACGCAGCCTGTGGCAGGGCCTGCACACCATCACAGACTTTAAAAAAGAAACCCTGCACAGCTGTCAACGACGCCACCCTCCCGGACAAGCTGAACAACTTCTTCAGCCGCTCGAGGTGAATGACAGTACGCCGGTGAGAGCACCAACCTCCGCAGACACGAGCTCCGCCCTCGTCCTCACTGAGGATGAGGTACGGAAGGAATTTATGCGCGTCAACCCCCCGCAAAGTGGCCGGACCTGACGAGATCCCGGGTCGAGTGATCAAGGTGTGTGCGCCGCAGCTGGCAGGCCCATTCACAGACATATTCAACCTATCCTCTCCACTGGGATAGTCCCCGCCTGCTTCAAGTCAGCCACCATTGTCCCGGTGCCAAAGAAGACCAAGGTAACAGGCTTAAATGACTGGCGCCCTGTCGCACTCACACCCATCGTGAGCAAATGCTTCGAGAGGCTAGTCAAAAGCACATCTGTAGCCTGTTACCGCCCACCCTGGACCCCTACCACCCGCATACAGACGGAACAGATCCACGGACGACGCCATCTCCACCGCACTCCTCACCGTCCTCACCCACCTGGAGAAGAGAAACACCTATGTGAGAATGCTGTTCGTGGACTACAGCTCAGCATTCAACACCATAATACCCTCCAGGCTCAACACCAAGCTCTGGGACCTGAGGCTGAACCCCAGCCTCTGCGGCTGGATCCTGAACTTCCTGTCGGACCGGCGCCAGGTGGTGAGGATGGGCCCCATCACCTCCGCCCCTCTGACCCTCAACACCGGGGCCCCCAGGGTTGCGCCCTGAGCCCTCTCCTCTACTCCTGTACACTCACGACTGCGTGGCCACGCACAGCTCCACCAGGGTGATCAAGTTCGCCGATGACACAACGGTGATAGGCCTGATCACAGACAATGATGAGATGGCCTACAGGAGAGAGGTCAGCAACCTGGCACAATGGTGTCAGGAGAACAACCTCTCTCAACATTGATAAGACCAAGGAGCTCATCGTGGACTACAGGAAGGAGAGAGAGAGGCAGGAGCCCCTCACCATCGGCGGGTCCACTGTGGAGCGGGTCAGTGACTTCAGGTTCCTCGGTGTCCACATCACTGAGGACCTGTCCTGGTCCGCCCACACTGGCCACGTAGTCAAGAAGGCACAACAGCGCCTCTTCTACCTCAGGCGGCTGAAAAAGTTCGGAATGGGGCCCAAGATCCTGCGGGCCTTCTACAGAGGCACTACTGAGAGTATCCTGACCCGGCAACATCACCGCGTGGTACGGAAACTGCTCAGGCCTCAACCGCAAGGCACTGCAGAGGGTGGTGCAGTCCGCTCAACACATCAGCGGAGGCACGCCCCCTCCCCTCCATCCAGGAACTGTACAGCAGCCGATGTGCCAGCAGAGCCCACAGCATCATCAAAGACCCCAGCCACCCCAACCACAGCGTATTCCAGCTGCTACCGTCAGGCAAACGGTACCGCAGTCTCCAGGCCAGGACCAGTAGGCTCAGAGACAGCTTCTTCCACCAAGCTGTCAGGCTACTGAACTCTGGCCACTAGCCTAGCTAGCCAAACTGCCATTTTGCACATCCAGGTGGACTGAGCACAGACACACCTGCACAGACTCAGCACGCGCAGGCGACACTTGCACACGCCCGCGCGCACACACACACACTCACCACACTACTCACTCCCGCACTGTGCCTTGTGACCCTAGTACCACTTGCTGCTACTTAAAATTATTTGTACCTTATATTTTATATTATTTATCTATTCTATTTCTATTTTGTTTACAAGGTGTGCTATTTCTGTGTGTATTCTTGTGTATTTTGATGCTGCGAAGTTGAGGGGCCTGGCCCAAGATTTCTACTCTGGGGTACGTAGTATCACAGATGTAACAATAAAGAAATCTGAATCTGAATCTGAATCTGAATCTAGTCAATCTGTCGTCACCACTGTTTACTTGTTCTACACTGTTAAAAACCACAAAAAACACAAACCTTTTCTTCCCCAGTGTTACAGGTATGATATGCAGATGCCTGCAATGATGTCTATTGCTGTTTCACTGCACTGATCTTGTGCGCTAACTATGATTGTTCTTACCTTGTATTAATGCACATCTTGTAAGTCGGCTCTGGATAAGACCGTCTGCTAAATGCTTAAAATGTAAAATGAGTTAGGGCAGGCCCCCTATGTGGGCTTCAGAACTGCTCCCTTCTGATGACACATATAGTGTATACTGTATACAGTAGCAGGCATTCAGAGCTTTTACAAGAGATTGTGACAAATGATGGAGATATTCTACTTGTCGTCAGGCTGTGAAATTCCTCCGGCCCGCCGTCAGGGAGATGGTCCTTCAGGGACTACAGAACCATTTCTGCTTGTGCTACATCCCACGTCAAATCATCCAACATTACCTCTGGCTAGGTCCCAGATTACACACACATTTTGAGTAATGGGAAAAAAAACTCTTTCAGAATTTACACCGCACAGCACAGTGCACCTTGGATGCGAAACGTGCAAACCTTTGAAATGTAGCCCAGTTTTTCCACAGATATTTTAGGTAGGTATGCTCTCTCTCTCTCTCTCTCTCTCTCTATATCTCTCTCTATATATATATATATATATATATATATATATGTATACACCACCGTTCAAAAGTTTGGGGTCACCTGCTGGAAACTAGGTTTATCTCATAATTGACAATGCTTTACACCGTATACATTTCTGTAAATACTTTAAAATGACAAAAAACACATGTAACAATGAACAAAATGAACATCAAAGAAATGTTCAAGAAAATTATATTGAAAATTGAATCTTGGATTTACTCAAAATAGTCACCCTTTGTTGTGAGAATAGCCTCACAAACAGTGGCCATTCGGTTAATAAGTTTTAGCAGGAAATCACCCGACATGTTTTCCCAGCTATCCTGCAGCAATTCCCAGAGAAACTTGTGGGTTGCTTTGCTTTGACTCTTCCTTTCCAGTTTGTCCCATACAAGTTCTATGGGATTGAGGTCTGGACACTGGGCAGGCCAGGTCTTTAGTTTGAGTTGTTGTTCACATTCCTCCTTCACCAGATAGTTCTTGCACAACTTCAAGGTGTGTTTCGGGTCGTTATCTTGCTGAAGAATGAAGGAGTGCCCGATTAGCCATAGTCCAGATGGAAGGTGACCCCAAACTTTTGAACGGTAGTGTATGTGCAATTATATATGTGTATATATATATATATATATGTGTGTGTAGTACATGTACAATTAGATGCTAATAAGAACACACAACATTTGTTATGATTTGATTAACATTTGATCCTGTGGGCCTGCCCATGGCTCATGGTCCACATTGACCTGACACCACTCCTGGAATCTGCATCTTCAAGAAAAAAAATAATCCATAAATAAAGAATTAAGTAAATGCTGCGTGTGTGTGCCTGCGTTATTCCTCGAGGCCTCAGACCTTTTGATGTTGGAGTGACCTTTGACTTTACGAGAGGGGAATTTTTCGAAACCAGAATATTTCAACAAGAACATGTACAAATAAATACAGTCAATTAAATAAAAATGCAATCCAGCCAACAAGTTGTGCTAGGACGCAAACAATGAAAAAAACTAATAAAACAAGGTGCACTTGAAATAAATTAACATATATATTGATTGATTTTGATTTGGGGGTAGTGGGGCCATGATTGTGTACTGAGATTAAAATGCATCAATCTTGGCAAAATGAGAAGAACACACTTAAAACATAACACTCCTGGATTTGTTTCACACTTTGAGGTCATGCTCTTCATGCTCCACCTCCTGTTCCAGCGGGGATGGTGTGCGCCTCCCTGCAGAACCTGGACTTAACGAGCTGCAGTCCGTCAGAGCGTTAACGAGGTGGGAGAGGGTCCGCTGTGTTACCTGCATCCGTGGGGGAGGTTCCGGTCGGGGCGCTATTAGAACACCCCAATAAATCAGCCTGCTCAGGCTTCTTATTGGCTTTAATGTAATGGCAGTGTGGCACGGGAGCTGGCGCTGGACAGCTCCCCAGAAGAAGCAACGAAGGAGGAGACAATTCTGGAGACGAAGGAGACGTTCCGCAGCAGGGCAGCTGTCCGGTGCTGAACCAAGGAGACAGCTGCAGCTAATCTCTCAATCAGGCAGCTGTCCCATTGTGTAATCAGAGGATGCCGCATAAAGGGAGAGACAAACTGCCAGCCGCAAAGAGAAACGTCAGTACCGAGCTGGCCAACATTATGGTTCTCCATTTTCCTCTCTCTCTTTCTCTCTCTCCCCGACAGAAACGGATGCCTGCTCCAGACGCCTTTCTAGTGCCGACTGGGATACCTGATCCAAGGACAGCGCAGCCTCAGTCCCCGACCCAATCTGGCCTGTAGCGGTTAGCCACGGAGACAGACCGGACATAATTGCATGGGAGGGGAGCAGTCCGGGCAAATTCAAACTTTGAGTTGGACACTTTACTTAATAACATGCAAGATCTTTTTTTTCTGACTGTATTTTGTTTTCTGTAATTCAATTCTTTTGTTCAATTTATTCTTGTTGCCTTGGGTGAATTTGTCTCGCTCCCAGTCTTTTGGTCACGCCTTCCCCCTGGTGTGCCGGCAGGGAGATAACAGTCAGGAGAGAGGAACAGGTGTTTGAGGAGGCCTCAAAGCCACTGTGCCCATGAACTACATAGCAGGAGTTTATCTAAACCTGCTCTATACTATGGAGACCCTGCAAGGCGCTGCGTCCTATGTCTACCAAAACGGTATCCCTGATTTAAATCAAACACACACAGACACTAACACTGATAGGGTGGCCAAACCGTATGTCCCAGTGGAGCATTCCTTCCTGAGTCGGGATATCTCTGACTGAATCTTCCTCTTCCTGGATGCTACCATCGCGCCACGCTGCTTGCGACAGTCGGCATGATCTGGATCAAATACCAGACCGTGACGCTCATCCACACAGTAGAAGAGTGCCTTAACAGGACCGTGGCGCTCAACCACACACTAGAACAGTGCCTTAACCGGACCGCGAGGCTCATCCACACACTAGAACAGTGCCTTAGAGGACAATGAGACTCATCCACACACTAGAACAGTGCCTTAACAGGATGCAGACTGTGGTGCTCAGCCACACAGTAGAACAGTGCCTTAACCGGATATTTTACCGAGCAGCCTAACATTCTGATTTTAAATCCCAAAAATAAATCTTCCCTTCTTTTAGATCTGTTCTAATAACTCCTGAGGCTGTGCTTCTTTCAGATGCAGCATTACAGATAAAAATCAACCTTAAATTAAGAGATTTGGCCCCAAGTATGACCCCTTTCACAGAAACAAAATAACCTTCCTTCTGCCATTTATTCACAAGCATTGCTCACTGAGTTTATCCAAGAAGGTTTTTAGTACTTATGTAATTAATAGAGACTCTGAAAATAAAGTCAAGGAAAAGGCATTCAATTTATACAGGACAAGATACATTGAGAAGTGATTTATTTATCCAAATTAAATTGCTTCACCTCCATTGTCAAGAAAGCTATATCCAAATTTCATGCTTATGCATTATGATAACCAGTTCTGCTATTTTCCAATTGCAAAACTAAGCCACTGATAGCTCAATTTGATTAGAACAGGATTAAGCTGTAATTAATTGTAACCTCTGCAAGATGACTTGAATCAGACATGATTAGAGACTTAATTTCCCTTTGTTGTACAATGTAGCCTGGGTCTCATGTTCTTAGAGAGATCAAACCATTTTCATTGGATACAACTGATCTCGTCCTCAGTAAGACCAATCAGGGACTCATACCTGGGGGAGAATGAGAGAGAACCTTCATTAAGTGCTCCACACCAGTGGTTCCCAAACTTTTTTTACCACAGACCACTGAAGAATGTTTTGAACATGCAATGCTGCATCACCTACACATTTAAAATGAAACAAAATATAATGCACACATATTGTAGCAGAACCCAGGGTGCTGAGTTTCAACTCTCCCAAATGATCAATAATAAAATCCACATACACAGGCAAAATGTACACAACCCACTTATTTTGTGGAATTAGCACAATTCTCTCTCTCTCTCTCTCTCTCTCTCTCTCTCTCTCTCTCTCTCTCTCTCTCTCTCTCTCTCTCTCTCTCTCTCTCTCTCTCTCTCTCTCTCTCTCTCTCTCTCTCTCTCTCTCTCTCTCTCATTCTCTCTCTATAGCAATAGCAATTCTCAAACAACACTGTCCACTCTCAACTCTCTCTCTCCTCTCTCTTTTCTCTACTTTACTTTGCAAAGAGGTAGAGTTCCCAACTCTTCTTTTAACCCAAAGCCTTAGTGGCTAAGGATTCCCAGCTGTATCTTGTTGCCTCCGGAAGTCCATACAAGGCTCAGATAGAGCCAGCATGCCCTCAGGTATTTCCCCTCTATAACCACTTCCCTCACTTCTCCCGGCCGTATGCCATAATATATAATGCCTTATGAGCTATGGATAACTTGAATTACAAAACACTAGCTATGTTTAACACAATATTATCTTTATTTGCCCAAGAGGCTTAGCTAAAAACTCCTGAAGTTTGTATTTTATAGTCTGTTATAGATAGTGCCAGGGACATCACTTCACTTCAAATCCCATAAAGACTATACATTATATTAAGGTCTCACACATAATTAGGAAGATTTTTGGGGACATTGGAACATATAACCTTGTCACAAACTAAAGTGGAGTATTGTAATGCATTATATGAATAGAGATATGTATGATGACATGATAACAGATATTTATAAGATGTTATACCCCTCTGGTCACAATTTCCTGTTGAGCATTTCATAAAGGGCATTATAACACTTTGTCTTGTAAAGAATTATGCCGCTTTCTCGTAATTGCTATATATATATATATATATATATAACTATAGTTATAATGTTTATGGGTAGTTATTATGTGTTATGCTTTGCTCATAAGGCATTATAAATAAGCTTATGATGCATTATATGGAAAGTTTTCACAGGGAGGGTGTGTTTACGTGCGTGTTTGTGCACAACAACAATTCAACACAATGAGCAGGTCAAAAGTCTTTGGAAGGCTTCAAGTTATTAAGAAGGAAAACTCATATGCATATTTATTGAGTGATACATCAGTTCTGAAATGAAAGAGAAGCGTGTTGTACATGGATTGCAGTAACTGTCGGAGCTGGCCTGATGAAACACAGCCGAGCTGACAGATCTTTTCTTCAGCTGCGCTATTCATGCAAGCCAACCTATTTAAGCTGGGATTGATTTCAAGAAGAAGTGAAAAGAAGCTCTTTATATAATACATGCACTGCTCCTTCATCCCTGGCAGCTGTCTTGCTGCATTCTACATCTCTAAGTTGTCATCGTATCCCACAGGTTATTTGGGTTTTACATCAGTGGGGTCAGATGTATTTTCTTCTTCTTCTTTCTGTTTACATTATAATACTTTTTTTCTGTGCCTGTGAAGTATAGATTGTATTTGGCTGGACAATGCAGGAGAATGATGTCCTAACTCTATATCAGTCCATTTTGTGTCACATAGTTGACATAAGTAACCATGAAAAGAAAATGTTCACCCTACTTTTTGGAGTTTGGAGTCAATATCTATTGAGGTGGGGTAATGGGTGAAATGTTATATTTTCACTATTATTAAATATTATTCTGTCACTATATAAAAAACATTGTCACTATAAAACCCACTGCAGCGTGCATTTTTTTACCATGCAATATACAGAACAACCTGAATAATGAATTGGACTGCTCAAATTCTCTACTCGTTCACAGGTCGTTCACAGGCTCGTTCACAGTTCAAAGGTCTCTATATTTCATCCCATGCTTGGTACTCCTCCTCTTTACTGTCTCTCTATTTCCAGCCAAGCCACGCGGTTTCTCCTACCACTGTGCTTCTGTCTTATCCCTCATTACCTCATTACATCACCTGCGTCTGCTGTGGTTCCATATGCAGAGAGTAACTGGAGCATGCCACACCAACCCTCTGGGTATTTACTGAAGCAATTCAGAATAAGTACCTCGCTCAAGGGTAGAATGGTCATTCAACTCTGGGAACTCAATCGCCATCGTCTGAGTTACAGGCCCTATTCTTTTTTTTCTGTTTATTCCCATTTTTTCTCCCGATGTAGTATCCAATTACATCCTCATTTTTTTATGTCAATTATCCCCTCCCTCATATGAGAACTCGCTGCATAGTCCCAAGAGCGATAGGGAGTGCTGCACCGCCTCCTCTGAGCCGGCACCCACCTAAGCTGAAGCCTGTCACCGTAACACACAGGACCACTCATATATGCAGTGAGCTCATTCGGCTTTTATCCTTCCCCCCAATTGCTGCCCCCTAGTGGCACTCCCTGCCAGAACTGAAACTGGCCCGACCTGGGGGAATTGAACCCCGGTCGCAGTTGGGCAGCATTGGACGTTCTACACCACCCGGGAGGCCTACAGGCCCAGTTCTCAAACTGTTATACCTCACCACACTCTTGCTTGAATTCAGCCTTGTTTGACCATGTTGCATATCAGGTCGGAAAGTGAGCCGGGGAGATCACCTCCGGCCTGGACTGACATCCAAACACACCACAGAAACCATGGGCATTTGAGGTGTACCTGAGACAAAGCTACTGTAAGCATGGCATAAGTCTCTCTTTATGTGAGGGGCATGGAACGGAGAATAAACAGCATCCCAGATTGCTACTATATACAAGGAAATGACAACAACAAAACAAATTCCATGAATTCCATGGCCAGTGTCAATTTCCTTTTTGAATGAGCGGTAAACTGGAAAGAGGTTTTGACACTGGAGAGAGGAATTTATCATCTAGTGGTGTAACCAGTGGTGCCCAGTTCATCATGGAAAGAACCCAACCCATCTGACTCTTATCTGCACAGTTGTGATGTAATGACCATTGCAAGGTTAAACCATTTCAATCCCTCTGCTTTCAGTGTTTCAGTGTTTCGGGGAGGGTTGCTCAATTCTCACCCTCAGTTAATTTTTAGAGGGGAGAGGGGAGGAGTGAGGTCCCCTGGCAGAGAGGAGCTGATCTGATAAATTGTTCAAACACAAGGTACGAAGATATTTTCAATTTTCAGAAAGCACTCACTTAGCAAAATCCTAGTGTGGCTGCCCCAAGAATGGCAGTATGCACGTGATCAGGTCTGACTGACAAAGGTTTATTTTCTTGTTACTACTGCTGTGGTTTACATAAACTGACTACAGTTTGGACTACCGAATCACAGGTAGAGTGTCAGCCAGGCTACTGCTGTTATCTGAAACACAGAAAGGCTCTTTGCTGGTGTTGTTTTGTTGTTATTGTTGTATTTGGGTTTGTTTTGTTGGTGTTGATGGTGGTCTTCTTGTTGTTGGTAGTGGCGATGGTGTTGTGTGGGTGTTGTTGTTGTTTTGTTATTGTAGATCTTGTTGTTGGTGTTGTTACTGTTAGTGTTATTTGTGTTCTTATTCTTGCGGTTGCTGGTGTTGTTATTGTTGCTGCTGTTGGTCTTGTTCATGGTGGTCTTGTTGTTGGTAGTGGCAGTGGTGTTGTTGTTTTTGTTGTGTAGGTGTCGTTGTTGCCATTGTTGGTATTGTTATTGTTGGTGTGGTTGGTGCTGTTACTGTTGTTGTTGTTGTTACTGGTCTTCTTGCTGTTGGTATTTAGTCGTGGTAGCAGTTTTCCTTTTCATCTTTGGAAGTTTGAAATTATTTTGAATTCCTTTACTTTGAATGATATACCACTTGAATAAATGATCAACTACTTAGTGTGGCAGAGCGTATCAAGGCCTGTCCACTTCAGGTCAACTGCAAGGGTGCTGGTGACTAGTCGCATCATCACAGGGCATACAATGAGCTCTGCCTGTTTATATTTATTCATGGAACTGAAAGGTTCACCAGCCATTAAGCTCTTCTCTCTGATCGGACACAGCAGTTGCAATTTCTCAAGAGTTGTTGCAAAACATGCAATACACCAAATAAGCAAAGAAATAAATAAAACATTCAAAGCTTCCAAATGAGAATTCTTCACAAGTGTATTGTGCTATTGGCATTATGTCCAAAGGGATTTTCAATACCATTATGGCAACAACAAAATCAAGTGCAAAAAACAAGGGTTACTACAAGCTCCAGAATGGACAAGGGAGTAATACTATGGGTATTTAGTGCAAATCAGCCTCCGCTACACAGGTGAAGGAAATTAGATAGTCAGTGCACAGATACATAAGCATGAGTAACATGTGGCAATGCTCTGGTTACTTAGAACCAGTGGTGTGGTATTCTTACCTCCAGTGGTGTTTTCTTGCAGTCAGATGAGAAGAATCTGAATCTTCTCACAGATCCTCTTACACAGCTCAGTTACATGCAGCAGACATACTATTCATTAATAGGAGATAGGATGTTGACGCAGATTAATGCTCTATTCTTGTGCCAAATGAAATGATAATTGATGTGAATCAGTATGATGATTCCGGGACCATACATATATAAAGACTCTGAGAGTTACTCCTCAGAATGATGCTGAGAAAGCTTTTAGAGCATGTTACAAAGCTGCTCAAAGTAACTTTTAGCAAAGATGGCATAAGGTAAGAGATTTGTCACAGAAAGAATGCCTTCATGATCAAGACAGTATCTACTCATTAATTCTGCATCATCCACTTGTCGGGAAAGGTCATCATCCACTTTCAGGAAAGGTGCCTGGAGTTTCTGCCTTGCTAAAGCAGTCATTCTGGCAACCTTTCATTGAGACCTTGCAAGTATTATTAAATATGTCGTGTTGTATGAAAGTTTATATATACAGTGGGGTCAAAAAGTCCACTACCAGGATCTGTTTGTTTTCATAATTCACCATCATCATTCATCATTCATCAAAAACAAACACAACATTTTTACTCAGGAGAAAAACTTGACCTCTAACTACTTTGCGAAGCTCTGCTGACATAATTACAAACAGCTGCACAAATGTCTGCAAAGGAAGTGTCCTTTTTTCAGATTAAAGCACCTGCAGTAGCAACGAGAACAGATAGAGGACCATATTAATTACGTAAATATTCTGCATTAATTGTTACAAGACCAAAACAATTCACACTGTGTACTAGGAGTGTCCATGTATTAAAACTTAAATGAAAAATAAGGTGTCACAACATTTTGAGGAAATGAAAGGTAACGGTGTGCAAACAAAATATGTATAGATATTTCAATTTCATACCATCCTTTCTCCTTTTTTAAATTTGCATCAGTGTTTTATGACATTCTTGAATAACAAATACCACATGAGTACAGATTTTGTGTTAGTTTTCAATGAACAACAACAACAAACAGATCTTGTTAGAGGACTCAGACTTTTGGACCCCACTGTATGTATATATATATATATATATATATATATATATATATATATATATATACACATACATACATACAATTTTTATTTTGTTTTTTGTTTTTCTGATTAACTTTGAATCATTCAATAACAATAAGACATTTTGTTCGGAAAAGGTGTGCGCCACCATTTCTGCCTTGGTAATGCATATTTTTATGCTAAAGAAGGTTTTTATATAGCTCTTCTTCTTACTTCTGGGAGTAGAATTCAATTTTCACCATTCCTCAAATTTTCTCACAGAACATTTTCACACTGAACGGCTTTATACATACGGCTCCAGATCTCTCCATTTCTGCCTTTATAGCATTTACTCTCTCATGTTTCTTTATTTATTACACAGATGGGATTAATACAGTATGGAATTGAGCTTTGTTGCAGGTGATGCTGTTCTTTAAATTATAAGGGTTGCTTCTTAAAAAATAAAAAGAAGACAATTCTATTTCAAAAATTTAATGAGAGCGAATTTAATTATTTGGAACCAGCATATCTTTCCTTAGAACGTGAAAATATCCCTGTTTTGTAGAGAAAACAAAAGTCTGTGATGGTGACTAATATGAAACTGAAAAATTTAAATTGCACTAATATTGTGAAACTGGAAAAGAACACAGCCCTGAATTAGCAGCCCAGTAAGAGACACTACGCTAATGAGCTGATGCATAGTCATGAATGTGTCTCTGATAATATTTTGTGAGTTACACCACTCAGCTGTTTCTGCTCATTAAGTAGCACCCAAGTTACCAACTTAAACTTGTGCCCACTGTGCCACTGGGGCTGGAGTCTATCCCAGCATGTATTGGGTGAGATGCAGGAATACACCCTGGACAGGTCGCCAATCCATCGCAAGGCACATACACCATTCACTCACACACTCATACCTTTAGACTCTCCAATTAGCCTAATGTGCATGTCTTTGGACTGTGGGAGGAAACCAGAGTACCCAGAGGAAACCCACGCAGACACGGGGAGAGCATGCAAACTCACACACGGAAAGGCCCCGGCCAGGATTCGAACCCGGGACCTTCTTGCTGTGCCGCCCTCATAGTCTTCATAGTCCCAATTCCATTCCAGAAAATGTTGTTCATTTGCTCACTTCACTCACTGTCCTCACTTGGGGGGAATCCCCTGTCAGTCCTGGATATGTCAATGCCATTTTTTCAAGGGCTGATCCATTTCAATGTTTTGTTAAAAATAGTGAAGTAGCTGAGACTACAGCCCATGCGTATCGGCTCAGAATGCCTTAATCCAGGCACTTATACTCGTTTTTTTACATTCCTAATAGATATGCCCAAACAATAAAGGCTTTTTAAGTAAGTGTCCAAGTAAGTGTGCCTTGGACTTTTTCTGGATGAGCTATGCATGGCCTTCCAATTTGAGTTTTTGACATATGAGCCTTGTATCCAAAGAGCACCTTTATGAACTTCAGACCTCTTTCAAAAAAGAGTGTGCCGGTTTCTTATCGATTTAACACCCAATATATACTTTTGGAGAGTGCCCTATCAATGCAGCATTATTATGAAACTCAAGTTAAACTATATATCAGTATTATTGTGATTGTCGGTCCAAGGTCATTACATTGTGTACGGACTGCACATTCCACATACAATTATGTGTTTGAAATGCAATTTCAAGTAATATAATTTTGAGTGCTTAAAGTTCTCCACTATGCATACATTTCCTGACAAACAGTTCTACAATTCAGAGAATCCCAATGACATCATTCAGCCCCATCTCGAAGGATCCCATTTCCACGTACAGTAGCCCAATACTGTACGAGAGGAAATACGCAACTCACACAATGATTAAAACCAGAGAGCACTCGCCTCTGTTTGCTCTGTTGCTCTGTTCCTCTGTTTCCGGCTCTGTTCTTGTTCCTCCTTCCATCACCAGGACTTAGCATCATTCTCTCTCACCAAGTGCCTCAAACCAGAGGCCTCGTGAAGACATGGGCAAGACAAGTTCTCTGAACAGCAGTGAGATCCACAGAGCGCTGCTTCCATGAATTTAGCTGCAAACAACGCTAATTCGTGAAGAGCTGTGAAAGGATACAGCTAGAAATATCAGACATTTGAGTGAACACAGAAGCGGCCAGCTCCCTTCTTCAAAACTTATCTCCAATTATTTACTTTGCGCCCTAGAAAATGAACCAGAGACTTCACTTCAACCATGAACATTTGCGAGAGACACCGCAAAGACACATCGGACTCGCTGAAGACGTTGCGACCGGATTCCCATGTCTCCTCCGAACCCGAAATGCATGGCACCCCACCGCAGAGCAAACAAAACAATAAGACTGAAGCATCTGGGCATAGTATAGTTTAGTAATGGAGGTTTTATATTCATGACTGAATGTACAAACTGTTTTAAAATGTATCATGGTTCATGATACTGTTTACTATTGTTTTTTGTAGCTAGCATAGCTGCTCACTGACTGTGTTAGTAATAAAATACACCACACATAGACCCAGGTCTTGCATGTAGTTTTATATACTAACCCAATCATACCCAGACATCCTGATCTCAACACATGCAATAACTCCACAGTTATTCTGGTGTGCGCAGTAAGCGCCAATCTTTTATTTGGCCTTGGTTACAACCTAGGTTTAAACTTCCCTCCATCTTGTCTCTTTGTCTCAATGCCCACGTACATAAAGCGTGCACACACATGCTAGAGAACACACAGACATGAACGGCCACGTGCCTCATCAAGCTTGAGCTCAAACGCACCTCTCACACACACACACACACACACACACACACACACACACACACACACACAGTTATTGATCATTAATGTATTGAATTGTGCTTTGCTATTTTCATACTTTATGTTCAATAAATGTCATATTATTTTTCTTACAAGGTTCTCTGTCTTAATGTTGCACTTTGAGCAACCCTCTTCTAATTAGAACTCCTTGATGCCTTCAACCCCTTGGTTAGATAATCAATGTTATAGATTTGGTATTAACTAAATAGTTAAGTATATTTTATGAGAGTGATATACGAAATCTCATCTCATCTCATCTCATTGTCTAAGCCGCTTATTCCTGGTCAGGGTCGCGGGTGGGCTGGAGCCTATCCCAGCATGCATAGGGGCAAGAGGCAGGAATAAACCCTGGACAGGTCGCCAATCCATCGCAGGGCACACACACCATTCACTCACACACTCATACCTACAGGCAATTTAGACTCTCCAATTAGGCTAACATGCATGTCTTTGGACTGTGGGAGGAAACCGGAGTACCCGGAGGAAGCCCACGCAGACACGGGGAGAACATGCAAACTCCACACAGAAAGGCCCCCGGCCTGGATTCGAACCCGAGACCTTCTTGCTGTGAGGCGACAGTGCTATCCACTGCACCACCATGCCGCCTTATACAAAATCTAATGAGACATATTATAAGAATACTTGTATTTTTGGGTGCTACCATGTTGAGAATTAACAAGCCTTACATTGTGGCATCAACCATATTATAATTCTAATTTCTAGTGGGATAGCACCTTACAATTGTATGCCTACTTTGCATTAAAGCTATACACAAATTATTTGGACAGAAGCTCTCTTACCCTTCCTAAAACTCCCGCCTCCTGCCCAGGCACTTCAGAGGCAACACCTTTTCCTGTTTCCTGGATTTTCAGTCTTTATGAGCATATGGTTGGTTTGATTGAATACCAACCATATGCTCCATACCAGCCAAATTGAATAGCATATGCCTTTAGAATAAGTCAGAATCAGTACATTTGATTGAATCTAGCCCTATATTTTACTCCAATAGCAACAGATCAGAAGCATATAGCAGAATGATTTGATCCAAACACATCAAAGTCCAGGCTAGTGCAGCTGGCAGAGAATGATTTGGGATTATGAGCTCAACATTTCTGTTCCAAAGGTTGGTTCTGGAGGAACAGCACTTTCATTTTTAATTCTACTTAAACATCAAATGAAGTTGCAATGAACTTTGCTAGAGATGTATTCACCTGTGAACTTATTTCAGTTGAGCAACTTAAACTCACAGATGGACAAGAGCTGTTTGCAGCACATGCTCATCTTCTGCCGTATATAAAGCTCAGGTCAACACCCATGTAATATGAATTGTAGCAGTGCAGTACAAGATCTAACACAGAAAGGTGTTAATGCATGACTTACTTATCTTTCCTCATAGTCGTAGGTTATTAACCCTTAATTCACACTGCCATCAAATAGTTTTAGATTACTTTACTTGTAGCAATACAGGACTGGAAAATAAGTCAAATTTATCTGCTAATTTATATTTTGTTTATTATATTTCCAGTTCTAGCTTGTCATGCATGGCTCATATCACAAGAAAGGACATCTCCTCTGAGAAATAAAACTCTTTCATGTTCAATATACATTTATGCAGAAGCAATGGAGGCAGAACAAATTGGTCTTTAAAATATTTAAAACAATTCAAAAGGGCATAAACCGCAGCTGTAACCAAAATTAATTTTTTTGAATGAATGCAAATCTATTTGATTAGGCACGGGTTACGATATTAAGATTAAAATGGATTGTTTTTGTAAAAGGGTAATAAGAAAATGATATAAAACCAAAATAATGATAATAAAAGGATTAAAAAGTGCAATGAAACATTATTTTTATATATAAATGTGAATATGTCCAGTATAGGTTCCTAGATGCAATGGAACATTAACTGCTATATTCTGAATTCAAGTGGGCAAAAGAGAGGAATTTATTTATTCCCAATAAGCATTCCCAGACAAATGAGTTCTGCTTAACATATTAACATATTTTGAGGTTGAGAGACAATTGGCCCCATCTTTTTATTCATATACATTTGAGTTCTTTGATTTGTTTAATGTTCCCATTAACAATATTTCCATGATTTGGATATCTGGTAACAACTTAGAACATTGTCTACTCATGAATGCTTAATGCAGCATTAATAAGTACAGTTTAAATTATTAACACATGCATTATTGTTTTTTTGTTGAACATGAATAAATTAAAATATATTATTAATGAGTCAAGAGTTAATAGATTGAATACATTTCACAGGAGTTTATAACATGTACTGTTCAGATGGGCATATATATATATATATATATATATATACAGTATATACACATACATACTTACTTGTGTGTGTGTCACATTTATGCTTGCGTGTTAGGAACTCCATTGGAGGTATGCAATATCATTACTTCCATGAGAAATACCATAATTTGGTGTTTTGTTAATGGTGGTGGAAAACGCTTTCTCAGGTGCCGCTCCCTTAAGTGTTACATTTGGTTGCTATCTGGTGACTGAGATGGACAGGACATTTTCATGCTCATCAAACCATTCAGTGACCTCTTGTGCACTGTGGATGGGGCATTTTCATCCTGGAAGAGATCATTCCCATCAGGATATAAATTGTTCCCCATAGGATGAAGGTGATCACTCAGAATGTATTTATTGTATTTTACCTTGCCCTCTAAGGCAGGGATGTCAAACTCATTCCATTGAGTGGGTTGGTTTGTATACAGGCGTTTGCAATTAGGTCCCCTCATTGGTTGAAGGAGCTAATTTGTGAAATCACCTGGTGTTATTGTCAATCAGGTCCCCTCATTGGTTGAAGAAGTGAGCTAATTTGTGAAATCACCTGGTGTAGTATTGTCACCTATGCTCTAATGGGTTGAGTGGACCTAAACCATGCCAGGAAAATGCACCCCACATCATAACAGAGCCATCAGAACACTTCATTTACTTAGGTGTTTCCTATATTTTGGCAGTTACTTGTATAACATAGTGACAGTTCATGGTGTAAAATTGGGCAGAGTATCAATAATAATAATGACAATAACATGGGAACACAATGAGGAGAACAGGCCATTCGGCTCATCTAGGCTTGTCATTTACCTACAGTTTAGATAATATCCAACTCTGTATCCAGCCTGGACTTGAATATTCCAAGTTTCTCTGCTTCTACTACATGACTTGAAATGTTGTTCCAAGCATTGACAACTCTGTGTAATACTTTCTGATATTAGTTTGGGATTTACCTTTAAGTCATTTCCAACTGTGCCCTTCTTGTTCTGTGAACTGAACTCAAGCTGAAAAGTCTTTGGTAATTCCTTTTGATAATGCAAATAATAATGATGGTTGCTCACTTACAGCAAACACACAAAACGCGCAGTAATCTCCTGCTTTACACGTATGGGTTTGCTGAGTCGGTCCGCCATCCAAATCCCCTTTGTAACAAACAAAGCATCTAAGTCTGCCCTTCACATGTGCCCATGTTAAAATTACTTTCCATGGTCATTATCAAATCACAGCCAGCACCATCTATATGATACAAATGTACAAGCATGTACAACTGTATTGTTATAGTGAATAAGAGATATAATCATTAAAGTTGACACTCTCTCTGTACTAAATTCATGTGACCGACATTTCTAAAGCAGATGCATTTAGGGTAAGCAAATAGAGTAAAGTAATCTCCAGTTTATCAATTTTCAGATTTGGAGTATCGTGTTTAAGCTGATTAGAACATTAGAACAGTCACTGCAGCATGGAACGTCTTCCAGGAATCAATTGATATGGGTGAAGCTTGATTAATCCTGGCCGTGGACATATCTAAAGGTATAATGTCTGAGAAAGAATGTTTCCAGGATAACACGTGTGGAGGAATCCAGCATTGCACCAGTTCTTTTAGCGGCAGTAACACCAGCTAAGAAAGTTATTTTATGTGAGATGGAAAGTGGAAGTGTAGACATATCATTTAAAAGAAAAATTGTGGCTCCATCTGGAAGTTAATATAATTGACTATCTTCCACAAAGTGGAGGTAACATGGCTTCAGAAAACAACCACGTTTGGACATGTCCAAAACATGTATAAATGTGACTGGAGTGTCCACCGAACAGAACCCACACACAGATTCACAGGAAAGACCCATTTTAAATCTCCTGTAATGAGTTAAATAGACGTTGTGTAACACTTTGAAGTGTATTAACTTGTGGTAAGGATTTATTGAGGCTAGAGAAACTTTAAACCAGACATCATTCCATGATAGCTGTTTGTTGAGAGCTTGCATATCATTATCCCATGACTGAAGTATCTCAAGGGCTTTGTAATTATTTTCAAGTAAGCAATTGTAAATAATGGATATCCATCCCTTTCTGTGGGTATTATCAGGACACCATCCTCTTAAGCAATGAGTTGTCAGGGTCCTATCCCAGGGTACCCCATAGGCACAGAGAGCAGATCACAATCTGAGATATAAAAAGAAAGAGCAATCTGGCAGATCATAAAATTACTTCAAATCCTGAAAACTAAGCAGGCTTTGTTGGACCAAGATGAAGATGAAAAGGGTTGATTTCCAGTAAGAAAGGAGAAGTTATGCCATATGGGCAATGCCATCTCTCTCCATGGCTCATAAACCATTTTACAGCATGCCAGGTAGTAACCATATTTGCTATGAAAGTGCCAAACTTTAAAGCTAATTTTTGCACTGAAAGACCATTAAATAAAATGTCTTCTATGCACCATGGGTGGACCAGCATTTTTCAGTAGATTGGCAGGTGGTTGAGGGAGCAGTGCCAAACCATGACTGAAGAGGGCGCAATTGAAAATCTCAATGATACAATTTCAAATTTCGTATGGCTAAGCCACCTGCAGGTGTAAAATTTGAATCTGGCTTGTTTCCCATTCCAGATATAGCTTTTTGTCAATGAATTCAGTTTATCCCAGTATTCTGTATATTAGGCAGAGAGGGCGGAATCATAGAGCTGAGAAAGTTAATGTCAGCAGTTTTCTTGGGTTCCCTGGAGCTTGATTTTGAGACGGTCCCAGGAGTGCTGTGCAGGGCCGTCTCATTGAATTATTAGGTGTTAATGCGGGGCACCTGCCACAGGTTATGTAATTGGGGCTGGGCCTTATTATATAAGCAGCTCAGGTGGGAGGAATGGAGAGGAAACTGCAAAAGTTGTGCCTTTTGTAAGTTTATTTTGTTTGCTTTGGGGATGTTTTAGTGTTTTGTTTTATTAGTGGATATGTGCAAATGTCTGTGGTTTGTTGTGATGGCGGGGTACCTACCTGAAGACCGCAGGTTCGTGGCAGAGTCCGGGGACCTGGGAATGCAAGGGAAAACAAAGGCAATGTTACTTTCATTTCTGCGGCAGAGCAGTGGTGGAGACTGCGGGACAAGCCAAAGCAGATGGGAAGCGAGGAGCTGAGAGTTGTGTTTGAGCTAATTTGGGGGATTTCCCCCCAAATACAAATTGTGTTTTGACCGGGGCGAACGTGACAGTGCAGTGAAGGGACTGCAAGCCAGAGACAACCCAAGTGGAGGTGATGCCGTACCTCTTCGCAGACCAGCCTGGAGTGGTGGCAACCCTTTCCTGTGTGTGTTGTGTTTTAAAAAATATATATATTTTCATTTTTTGTGGCAGTCCCCCACCGGCATTGCGGCATGGCTGGGGGTTCAGCTGTATTTAGCTTTTTTGTTGTTCCATGTGTGTCTGTGGTGTCGGATGGGTGTTGTGTAGGGTGTGAATGTGCCTAATTATGGTCTAGCTCTTCCCCTTTGAGTGATAAGGTGGGCTGGCCAGTAGGCCGGGTGGCTATTAACTGGGTGTGGAAATGTGTGCAGAGTGCCTCCTTGCGTGTGAAATCGAGTCTCTTCGAGTGTGTAATTGTCACAGTGTGTAGTGTGTGGTGTGTACGGGCACGCTTACCTGCGGGGCTTCTGTACTGCCTGGTGGGTCCCGAGAGGTTGTTCAGCGGGAGGGGTGGGAAAAGACAAAATCCCCGAAATAGTCATTTTGTGCAGTGTGCTTTTAATAATGAATTGTTAAATAAAGACATTGTATTCTACCCTTTTACTTATGTGTCGGTGTGCTATTTGGAGAGTGGTGGGTTACCTGCAAAAACAAAAGGGGAAAGGGTAGATGGGTTAGGATGAGGGAGCTCACAACCCCCAACATTAACCCTGGGAAGAACATTAATTTTTATAACAGAAGAAGATGAAAGTTTTATTTTTTATTTATTTAACCTTTATTTAACCTTTATTTAACATGGCAGGTCACTTAACAACAAATTCTTATTTTCAAGGACGGCCTGGCAAGAGGTAATTACCCTCTTGAGGGGAAAGGGGAGGGGATAAAAAATATATATAGGTAGAGACCATCTGGTGAGATCAACTTCAATTTTCTGCAACAGTCAATACAAATTATCTTTTATAATTGACTGTGCGTATGGGTGTATGGCTACCCCAAAATATGTAAAATAATTGCTAACTGCAATGGTTAACTATTGAAATGAAATAAAGTAGACTTTCCTCGGTTTATCTTGTAGCTTGACCACGAGCTGGAGGTATCGAAAAAAAACAGAAAGCATACGTTTGAGAGATTGTTCAATTTCAGAAATATAGAGAAATATACAACCGTGGCATTTTCCTCTATGAAGAGTGAATGAGAAGACAGAGGTGTTAACTAAAATTGGGGCCTTGAGCTCATTGTATAAAATATGAATAATTTTAATGAAAGTGCGTCCAAAGGGTTTTGAAGGGTTTTTGACTCCTATATCAGAAGCTACAGGCAGTGAACATTGTCAGAAGCTAACCTTGTTTTTATGAAGCCCATCACATCTGGATGTACCAGTATGTTGAGAAGTTTCTCTAGACGGGATAATAAAACTTTTGCAAACTGTTAAGAAGATTTTGATTCCCCAGAAATGTACTTAACCTTTATTAATTATTGATTGTAATGCATCTAAAAATATTGGGCCTAATAGATCCCAAAATGTCTCCATTATCTCAGAGGGATGCCATCACTGTCAGGGGACTTTTATACTTGTTATACTCTTAAGAGCCATCGTAAGCTCATCAAGAGATGTTGGTTCATCCAACTGTGCAGAGTTTCCAGGGGACAATAAAATTCACAGAATATGGACCTAATTTGATCAGTTTCGGAGACAACTCCCGTAGTGGGTGAATGTATTGCTGTGATGGATGTGAGCAATTCACTATGCATTCGCTAGCGAGCAGATGACTCGGTCGACTGCCATGGAAGTAATACCTTTGATGGACCCTGTGCATAATAAATTCAGTTCTTTGTTTAAGCAAGACATCCAATTCTTTTTTCTTAAATTTCAATGTGGTGTCAATGTCATCTGAGAAAGATAACTTTAGCTGGCAGTCCAAATTTGAGATAAGAGATTCCAGGTCATTAATATTCTTTAGGGCATTTTTTTTCAAGATGTGAAGTGAATGCAATACATCGACCCCTTAAGAAACATTTATTGGTCTCCAGGTATTAGTTATTACATACCTAACTCACAGGTTTGTGTTGGACTAACACTATTGCTTGCAATTGAGACAACAATGCTAACAATTGTTTAACAAAAACCTGTTTTTATCAGAACTGGTCACATTTATTTCAGGCTGTGGGAGGGCTATATGCTAATTTACTGAATATTCATGATCCACACCTGAAAGATCATGGTCAAAGGCCATCAGACAAGTAGCCTGTTGACCAACAGAAGCCAGTTTGACAACATCCAAAGTCTGGCATTGGGCACAGGCACATGATCAAAAGTTTAAGATATTCATCTTTAAACGTCTGTAGAAAAACGAAAGCAAAATCCGTGTCTACGAAGACACGGAAAGACATAAACAAGACAAAACAATATAACCAACGATCAGGAACAAACAAAACGTATCCAAATCTCGGAATAAACTAAACGCTGGGAATCTAAACCACAATAAGCACACAAACAAGTTCTCGAGAGGCAAGAAACATTAATCACAATAGGTATTATCAAGCTAAGCTAGATAATGTCCAAGCGCCGAAACAGAATGCCAGCTGGTTAAATATCCCCGTTAATTATTCGCAGCAGTCCGCAATGATTCTGATTTTTTCGTATAGCGTCACAAGACGCGGAATTCATATATTTTCACGAGTATTTGAAAATATGGTAAATCAAATAAATATCAGCATACACCGTCTGTTGCTGGCAGCTCGCAACCGTAAACACAGACAAGATCCGATATAATGTCGGGACATTGTTTACGCTGCAATTTCACACACGGAATTCATATATTGAATACGAGTATTTGATAACATGGCAAATCAAATATAGTTACTTACTCTTCGTCAGTTATTGTCTTCTTCGCTTTCCATCGATGCTCTCAAACACTGCAGCGCAGAAAATCTTTCCATCTTGAATAAAATTGTATGTCTGTATAAAATCTTGCTTCAAATTGTCGGGACAGTTTGTGTTGTTTACGCCGGCGTTTCACACATGGCCCCACGCCCCTCCCCACACCACCCCGAAACTCGCACCTAGTTACCATGTCAATAGAAGGGGGACGTTACTAAAAGGTAAAAAACAGAGTAAAAAACAAGGTTTGGTTAACTGTTTCCTTCCGAAATCCGTACCAAATCAAATCAAATCAAACATACTTGGATAGCGCTTTCTACAAAATACATTGTTACAGAATGCTTAACAAAAGAGAACACAGGCTAACATCTCCCCCAAAAAATAAATAAAATAAGCAAGCCTAAGGAGACAGTGGCAGGAGACCACTGAAGAAATAAGTCCCTTAATAAAAGTCCCTTGATCGAGAGTATAGGGAGAGACCTTGGGAGAAACCAAACTAAAAGGGGGGGAGACTATCCTCTTATGCAGGGGTGTCAAACTCATTCCATCGTGGGCCGAGTGTATGCAGGTTTTTGTTGTAACCAGTGCACTACACCAGGTGATTTCACTAATTAGCTTCCTTCTTCAACCAAGGAGGGGAACTCATTGAAATCACCTGGTGTTGTGCACTGGTTGCAACAAAAACCTGCATACACTCGGCCCACGATGGAATGAGTTTGACACCCCTGCTCTTATGGATGTGTTCAAAAATGGTATTAAGACCATATTGGGTCAGTTTATTGGACTGACCCAATAGCTGAGGTGGCTGACTTTGTGCCTCTTTGTGACAGTCAGTACCTTTGACTGAAGGTTACTAAAACAGATTGTGGTAAATAATTCAGAAAGTACTCGCCACTCTGATAGCACAGTTTAAATGATATATCGCTACTGTCCTTAGAAGCGTCTCGCTTCAAGTCTCAAAGTGAAGCATTCTGACGTACTCTGCAGCTGAACGTTTTCTTTTAGATAGCTAGTGCATGCATGGACAGCGCCAGCACGCAAGCACGTATACTTAATAAATCAAAGCTGCCATCTGAATACCACATCAGTTCTACATTTACCTTGTACATGTGTTTGTGTGTGTGGGTGAGAGAGAGAAAAAGGGGTAGAGCAAGTTAATGATGTCACCTGCAGGGGTAGCACAAGCTAATGATATCACCCAGATGTTTTTTGTTACAACAACAATTTCAGCTTCTGAATTGTAACAAATTGTTAATTGTTAATAAGACTAAAGGCAGTAAGAAACAGGCAGAAATAGTAATTTTTGGCCTTGACAGGAAGGGGTTAATAACTCAGATCAACTCATTCTTTCATTTTCTGTCATTAGCTATATTACAAATGATTCCTTTAGACAGATACACTTTTAATTGCTTCAATTATAGACTGACAGGTGGAATCAGTATCATCCCAATTGTTGAAAGTGTGGACACCTGGTCACTGAAACTAAACCGTTAGTGGAACATAAAGAGTTAAATGACAGAGAAAATGGCAAGGAGGCAAACCTGCATTGTGTTAAAATAATTGTAAGGAAAAAGCTCAAACAGGACTGGGACAGGACCTCAGCTGGTGATCCAGCAATTGAAAGGAAATGTTGAACCTCACAGAGCTCCTGAAATTCCCATCCATGATTTAGAACTCAAAACATTTCAAAATAAATGTTAAATTCAATCCCATGTTATTTATGAGAGACACTCTGGAAGATGCTATGCATTTAAAATAGTGCAAATGCCATTCTTTTGCGAATAGATCTTTTTTGCTGAACCTTCCTTTATAATTCAATAGTGTAGAGTAAATACAGAAATAAACCATGGACAGATGATGCAGAATACTTGAGGTGAGGTCTCTGCTTTTATTGCTTGTATTTACAAATTGCTGAGAAGCCTGTCCTTTGTCCTCATGCGGGGAGCACTAATCGCTCCACGAAGACGACCTTCTCAGGATTTTGAATGAAAGCATGTTGCTCCCTGCAGTGGCACCAAACCTGTCGCTTCCGGCAGTCCCAGCCCGACCAGGGAGCCCCCACGGCCTTCAGCTGCCAGGCTTGACTGATAGACCGAGAAAGGAAAAGGTTTTCATGGCGATGACCTCACTTCTGACCTTTTCCCCAGGTGCATGCTGGGATGGAAGCATGCTAATAACCCTGCCATTATATATATTTATTTATTTTGTTTCTGATTCTCCCAATTTGGTGGCCAATTGTACCCTCTATTTCTTTCAATTCGCGCTCACCGCCCGTCGAACGGGTCAAGCCAACACCTCGAGGCCGGCAATGAGCCGCTTCTTCCGAGATGTAACTCGCCCACCTACTTTCCAGGGACCCCCTTCTCGGCGAGCTAATGCCGGCTTTCCCTCCCCCTTCCCCCTGCGGCGGACAGCCAATTTCCGCCCCAGAACGGGTCTCCCGGCCAGAGCTGGGCTGGTGCAGCCGGGTTCCATCCCTGGCCACAGTGGGCAACTTGCATTCTGGTTGACTGCTTTGACCGTTACACCACCCAAGGCCCCTACCCTACCATGTTTGAGATCTGTCATTGAAAGCGCAGCCCGGATGCCTGCAGTAGGCCTATCCGATGCGGGTTTGTGCACTGACCGGCTCTTGCTTTCCCCAGGTGGGACGTGGTGAGGGATTAGTGATAGAAGCTCTGGCTGTCCTGGTATTCCCAAGTCAAGTCAAGTAAACTTTATTATCCCACAAGTGGGAAATTAATTTGTCAGAGCTTCAAAGTTACATAAAACACAGTAAAACAGGGCACATGACATCAAGTACATGGTATACATGGTTCAACAGGAAAAAGTGCAAAGAAAGTAGCTGGTTAAAAATAATATATACAATTTTAAAATTAGTAGGGTATCTAAAACTACTAGGGACATAAATTATTCTACTATTCCAATAGCTGCTTTCTGAGGAATGACCCCATCGAACGTGGGTAATCAATCTGATTAAGTAACACACAACCCATGGGGAGAGCGAGACTTTCACGATTTTACATTCAGTTCATGCCCACCATACTTCACTGCCTAGCAGATATCACAGCACATATGACGTCCCACCGTAAGCACCAGATATTACAGCACACCACCATAATCACCAGGTATCACAACGCATATAGCATACCACCGATGATTATGCCGCATATATTATTAAAGCATGTCTGGAAATTGGAGAGTGAGAGAAGGGATGAGGAAAGAAAGCATATGTTATTTACAACACACTTGGCATGAGGGGCACCAGCCGTCTTTACTGAAGAAGGGGAGAGGAGAGGTGTGGAGTGCCAAATTGACGAGGGCACGGTCAGCACCATAAGGTCAGGCCACTGAGGACCTCCAATCTGAAGGAGCCCCATGCTGTCCCAACCATCTGCTCCTCCCTAGGCCCCCTGTCATCCAGGAGTACCAGTCTGCCTGAGTGAAGGCCAGACAGGAAATAAACACGCTGATGAATCACCATCAAAATCAGAGAGAGAGAGACACAGAAACCGAGTGTTAGAGAAAAAGAGACAGAGACAGAGAGAAGTAACTGAATTGGGAGAGGAGATATAAAAAAGAGATAGGAATAGTGAGAGAGAAGTGAAAGAATGAAAGGAAGAGTGAGAGAGAGATAATGTTGCTTACAACCATGATTGACCCCAAAATAAAAAAAAAAAACTTACAAATTGTACTGCAATAGCAACAGAATTCATTATTATGTGATTATATATACAGTGATTATAATAAGTATTCTTATTATATTATTATATACACTGCTCAAAGAAATTAAGGGAACACTTAATCATCACAGTATAACACCAAGTCAATTAAACTTCTGGGATATCGATCTGTCCAGTTAGGAAGCGTAAACGATTGTAAATCAATTTCACCTGCTTTGGTGCAAATGAAAGTGACAACAGGTGGACAGGAGAGGCAACAGCAAGACAACCCCCAAAAAGCAAATGGTTTTGCAGGTGGTGGCCACAGACCATTTCTCTCTCCTTATCCTTCCAGACAGATTTTTCTCTAGTTTTGCATTTTACTAGTGCCCTTGTCACTACTGGTAGCATGAGGCGGTACCTGCAGCCCATTCAGGTTGCACAGGTAGTCCAGCTCCTCCAGGATGGCACATTCATACGTGCCATTGCAAGAAGGTTTGCTGTGTCTCCCAGCACAGTCTCAAGAGCATGGAGGAGATACCGGGAGATGGGCCATTACAAGAGGAGAGCTGGACAGGGCCGTAGAAGGGCAACAACCCAGCAGCAGGACCGGTATCTGCTCCTTTGTGCGAGGAGGAACAGGAGGAGCACTGCCAGAGCCCTACAAAATGACCTCCAGCGGGCTACTCATTTCTGACCAAACTGTCAGAAACAGACTCCATGAGGGTGGCATGAGGGCCCGACATCCTGTAGTGGGACCTGTGCTCACAGCCCAACACCATGCAGCTCGATTGGCATTTGCCAGAGAACACCAGAATTGGCAGGTTCGCCATTGGCGCCCCGTTCTCTTCACAGATGAGAGCAGGTTCACACTGAGCACATGTGACAGACGTGAAAGAGTCTGGAGACGCCGTGGCGAACGTTATGCTGCCTGCAACATCATCCAGCATGACCGGTTTGGCGGTGGGTCAGTGATGGTCTGGGGATGCATATCCTTGGAGGGCCGCACAAACCTCCAAGTGCTAGCCAACGGTACCCTGACTGCTGTTAGGTACCGGGATGAAATCCTCAGACCCATTGTCAGACCTTACGCTGGTGCAGTGGGCCCTGGGTTCCTCCTGGTGCAGGACAATGCCCGGCCTCATGTGGCCAGAGTGTGTAGGCAGTTCCTGGATGATGACGGCATTGATGCCATTGGCCACCAAGAAGGGCCACAGACTGTCCAGGAGCTCACTGATGCCCTGATCCAGGTCTGGGAGGAGATCCCCCAGGACACCATCCGCCGTCTCATCAGGAGCATGCCCAGACGTTGTCGGGAGTGCATACAGGCACATGGTGCTCCCGGGGACATTCAAAGTCTTTGATATATTTTTGTACCTTTCACTGATTGGTGCTTTTGAAAAACCTTTTCTTGGATTTGCTTTTAAAGTTCTTCATGATGAAGCAAGCAAATAATTATGTGATCTTTGAAGACAATTGATTGCACCAGAGTTTATTTAGTGTCTTAGAAAAATGGGTGAATACTTATGCAATCAATTATTGTTTGTTTTTAGAGTTGTTTCTTTTTTTTGACATTATAGAGTATTTTGTCTTGACCAATTTAATCTATTTTGATTCCATGAGGTAAGAAAATAAAATGTGAAAAAGGCCAAAGGGGGTGAATACTTATTATACCCACTGTATATAATATATATTATATACACTCCACACATACAAACCCAACTATACACACAGTATTAGACAGATATTTACTTTATCACATTCGCAGAGTCCATGGATCAGTCCTCATAATACAGCTGATCTTTAGGAAAATGGGAAAGTGTCAGTAGTTCATCCATAGAGATTTTCATTTCTAAGGTGGCTATGAAAGACTTCTGTACATTTCCACATGAATGAGATTCTCACCTTTGAATGCCATACCCTGGAGCCCTCTTCTCACAAGGTATCGATTGAGGAATTGACTGTGTTTTTCTTTTGACATTTAACTTTTTAACTCATTATTTCTCTTTATTTCTTTATTTTTTAGCATTTTTGTGTGGGGAGGGGGGGCAGGTTGTGTAAGCTGAGCTATGTGACATCAAAGAATGAACTTGACCAGTCAGATGTGTTCGAGCATCTACTATGGTTATTTTTATTTCAGAAACCCACCTGCTGTGCCCCCTGGTGGTGCAACCGGTAAAGGCACTTGTTCTAAGTGCCAGTTTCCCACTATAGCCTGTGTTCTCGCTCGGGAGGCAGCTCTGGCCAGGAGTCGTGTTTGGGGCAGCGAATGGCCAGGGGGAGGGGGGAAGGGAATCCGGTATGAGTTTACCGCTTGCAAAACACAGATTTGTGTGATGGAGTTATGATCGCCGGCTTGGCGAGCTCAATCTTGGAGGATACAATTCAGCATTCTTTGTCACTGGCAGTACAGGGTTGCAGCGGTGAATTCACAGCACTAGGGGAATCGGAAAAGGGTACAATTGGCCACCCTCAATTCGCCAGCCTCTGCTTCAGTGGTCACTCTGCAAGTGATTTGGTCCGACACACAGAGTCTTAGCTATACAGCATGCAGCACTAATTTTCTTTATATTAAATACTTTAACCAAATTAATATTTGGTAAGTTATCTTTCCAATGGGCAGAAACAGAATTAAAGATTTAATAATAAAACACATATATTTAAAACAGGTTGATTATTTTGGACTGAGTATTCATACAGAATATTCACATTAAATATTTAGCATTTGATTTACTGGTAGAATATCCCCATTTAAACCCTTGTGTTGCCCTCAGGTCAAAAAATACCCTTTTCTGATTTTGAGTGTGTGACCTTTTGGACCCTGTCAACACGGGGAGTATACATAATATGAAGATTACACCTGCATGGAACTCTCACATTTGGAATACAAGTTCAATGTAAATGGAATACTGAATTTTGAAACCAAAAAAACAACCAGATTTTATGCTCACTTCATATCTGGACACTATTGCCCGCTACAATGCTGCATTGTAATATATTTTTAGATCACACTCTCTTTCAAATAGTTTTTAGTTTAAAAGGTCTTACATACTCTCCTTTATAATCAGCAACATAATGGCTAGAGTGAGTCGCTTTCTCTCTCTTTCCCTCATGTTCTTCAGCAAGTATAAAAATGCAGGCCTTTAGCATGCCAGGGTCCACACTAAGGACCCAGACTCCCCTATCACACCCAGTTCTGCCCACTTCACCCAGCCCCACTAATTTCACCCAAGCCTGCCAACTTCACCCACCCCCACCCACTTCACCCAGAATCCCTTATCACACCCAGCCCTGCGCACTTCACCCAGTCCCACCCACTTCACCCAGCCTGCCCCCTCACACCCAGTCCTGCACACTATACAAGGTCTGCCCCCTCACAAACAGCTCTGCCAGCTCTCACCCAACCCCACTCACTTCACCTAGCCTCACCTCTCACACCCAGATTTTTTTCCTCTCTGTGACAGAAGCAGCTCCCCTGCCCTCCCCCTATCAGAAGTGACCAGTGTTTTTTTATCCTGAAGAGGTGATGACAGGTGTAAGACAGTTCAGGACCCAGATTTTGAAAGGTAGCACTTACAATGAACATCACAAGCATATCGTGCAATGCAGAATCCTGCAACTAACTTCTGGAGTAAAGCATGTGATCTGCTTAACCCCCCCTAGTAATCACTGGTAAGGTAGTACACTTGGATATAAAACACAAGGTGGGTTTTATGTGGATTCAACAACGTTTTGTCCGTTTTTTTCCCAAGAAAATTCAACTCAACTCACCCACAGCAAGTCTACATTGCTCTGCTGTGGATTACCCATGATCCCACACCTAAATAATGAATTCTCTACTCTGACAGTGGATGTCAGTGTCCCAAATTATGCAGGAATTTAACTAAACGTATTTACACCGTTACACTATTAACCCTTTGGCACGTAGCAGTGTGTCTGTTCTATTGTTACCATTAACAAGGATGGACACGTTCCATTTATGGAGCTAGGATTCATGCAGAATCATATTCATTTTGACATTCGTTGTTGTTTACTATTTTGGGGTATAGTTGGCTATTTTCTTCTCCATGCACCAATAAGTGAGGCATCTTTAAGGATCTGGACATTGAGCCAATTCAGGTCTTTGGCATGAATTAAATGTTTAAAGTCAACATTTGTATTATGGTTAATTGCTTGCAATGTTTCATATCTAGGATTTTTATGGTGTTGGAAGGCGCAATGATATTAAAATGATGGCCAATGTTTAGTAGTCATGCTGTATCATGGATATTGGCATTGGTCATGAATATTGGCAGCTGGTTGACCAATCACTATCCAGGACTGTAATGATCTTGTTAATGTTCTCTGTCCAGTTGCAATAAGCTGGCTAATATTCAACAAAGAAAACAAGATTTTGTGTACACAATTCATGAACAGTAAGAGTAACCTTAATACATATTATGTATCAACTCAATGTCCTGTTCGTTCATTGTCAACAATAATCTTATCGCATTTATTATGTTGTTTTACAACACATAACAAGCAAACAAATGTATAAAAGACAATAATCTTATTGCATTTATTATGTTGTTGTATAAGACATATCAAGCAAACAAATTTAGAAAAGACAGAGTAAATTAATTTCCAGAAAAAAGTTTACATTAACCTACACACGTAAGAGTGTGTGACTGAGAATTAATTAGAACAAGCTTCAGTGATTGGTCCAGTGTAAATCAGCAACACATCACATAGTTGTGGAAATCAATGCAGAGAAACAATCATAGACTGAGTACAGTCCTTGCTAATTTGTGGAAATTAGTCTGTGAGAGAAAAAACATATGAAGAAGTCATTTGTGCTTTGAAACAGACATGGCCAACAGGGCAAACAGAACGTCTGATCAACTGCTGAATCAAAAATTCTGCACGCTCACAAACTCACTTACCATGTGACAATATTGTTCAGATCCTATACTATATATTATGTCCTATACGTGTTCGTGTGGAGTGAGTGGCAGCTGTTATGGTGCATAGAATGAGCAGCTTTTATTCCCATACAGCAGTGAAATATAAGTGCATATTTAAGGACTGCCTCAGTCCTGTAGATGGAACATGGGAACACAGAATGGGAGCGTGTGATGTATTTTTCAAGAGATTATGTTTGTCAGACTGCTTGACTACTGGCCACCAGCAACAGGGTGAAGGTTCACAAATTCTGCCCACTCTCATGCAAAATGAGTCCATCCATTATGACCCGTAAACACCTACGGTTATACTGTAATGCATATCACTCTGTGTTTCTTCTGATTGTCTGCCGTGCTTCTACTTTACGAGCAAACATACTGAAACACTCGTTTGCTTCTAGACTTCTGGAATCCAAGAGAACAAGGCCGGAGGGGTTGGAGAGAGGCATTTTAGTTAATTTGCATTTTAATTAATGTTTATTTTAATTACTTGCTGGTCGTCACCGATGGTGACAATATCGGGGAAACGTTTTAAGCAGTTGGTACAGCTGTCCATTTGTGTTTTTTCACTTTCTGTTTGCAGGAGTCTCTTTCTCCCCACCAGCCCCAATCAGTAGGCCCCGGGGAACAGGCCAGTTCAGAGCTGTCTGCAAGCGCTGGTGTAGCTGTGGGCTGGAGTCCATTTGAATATTGTACTCCGCAGGTGGCCAGGAATTCTGGGAGAAGAGAATGAGCATCGGCACCTACAAGCGGAAACAGCATGGATCCGAGTCACTATGACAACTGATTAGAGTCAATGCAGTGATTCCAATTACAGTGATGTGGCCATTCACCCTGTCTGGGCCAGGACTCTTTCTGATTTGAGTGGTCTGTAACATTCTCATAACGGAGCTTCGTTCAATGGTGAGTTGATCATTATTGTTGGCTACCCTGGATCTAATATTGTCACAATCTTCTTTAAAATCATGAACATCAAACCTCATTAAAAAACCATTAAGCCCATTTGCCAAGTCTTCACTACTACTACTGGTATGACCCTGCAGCCCTGCCATAGATTTAATCCCTTTCTAAGCCGACATTACACTACTAGTAGTAAATTGACCATCCACTTTCTTTTTATAATTAATTTTGGCCTTCTTAATTTCAAGTTTCACCTCTCAATTACCCTCCTTCATGTCCTCCCTGCTGCAATGATAAAATGCCTGTTTATTTTTATTTAGTGATGCTTTCAGAGACTTGGTCATCCATGGTTTATTATTCGGGTAAATTTGGGACTTTACTCTGGGTATCACACTCTCCTTGCAAAAGTGAATATAATTACTGACAACATCAGTGAGTTCATTAATGTCCACACAAGTCTCTTTAAATAAGTCCCAATCAGTGCATTCAAAGCACCCTTGTAAGCTTTGCACAGCCTCATCGGTCCATTTCTGGACTGACTTGGGCCCGTACGTACAAAGACTCTAAGAGTAGAAGTGCTGATCTTGGATCAGTTTAGCCTTTTAGCTCATAATGGATATGGTTAGGATATGGACAGGGGAAACCTGATCCTAGATCAGCACTCCTACTCTTAGAATCTTTGTACATACGGACCCTGGTCACCACTTTTTCACTCTTTATACACCGGCAAGCGGAGGACTGAATTAGTGTCTGTAAACCCTATTGGGGGTCTTGGGAATGCTTGTATGCATTAGGAATGGGCCCATAACAGAGATCTAGAGTTTTGTTCATTTGTGTGGGGCAGTCTATATACTGGTGGAAATTGAGAGATTTTTCCAGAGTGCATTTGTTGAAGTCCCCAAGAACGAGGTGAGGTGTGTCTGGGGAGTGGGATTGGTACTTTTACACCACCTGGGAGATTTTGTCAGCGGATTTCAAAACATCCGCTCTAGGATGGACA
This sequence comes from Aldrovandia affinis, assembly GCA_029706075.1. Taxonomy (NCBI): domain Eukaryota; kingdom Metazoa; phylum Chordata; class Actinopteri; order Notacanthiformes; family Halosauridae; genus Aldrovandia; species Aldrovandia affinis. The sequence continues at coordinate 1,644,885 of JAINUG010000100.1, forward strand.
TATACAACAAATATAAAGATTTGTGGAAACTCCCGGGGGAGATAAAGGGTTGGAGGGATACTGTCAGTAATTCCATATCAGGGGTACAAAGCCTTACAATCATGGTTGTACACCAGCAGCTGTAGATATACAAACGGACTCCACCCCCTGTGATTAGTCCGTAGTTGCTGGGTCTCGGTCCATGTGTAGGGGCGCACCAAAGCCATCCAGAGCCAGGTTGGAGCCGTGATCCCTGTCAATCAACCAGGTTTCTGAAAAGGCTAGAATGCATGCTCACCTATATTCCCGAAGGAAACGGACGTTTGATGGAAGTTCATCCGTCTTACTCCGGAGGTATTGAATGTTAGCGAGGATCACCATGTGGAACGGGATTCAGGTAAGGTGCTGTTTCCTTGATCTCAGTCGAATGCCTCCTCTTTTCCCTCTCTTCCTTGGGTGTGAGTCTCGTAACCACTCATTGCTCCAGTTGTCGACAGTTGAAATGTTAGCGTCTGGGAGGGAGTTGGACGGTTGATCTCTCCATTGTACAATACAAAGTACCCAGGGTCAAAAATAAGAACCACTCCATAATGGCTCACAGATTAATTGTCAACTGGTCCTTTGCAATTCCCAACAATTTAAACATTAAAAGAGAGCATTGAGAGCATAAAACAATAAAGGCACTGACACAAACAGAGATGTGACTTCCTGCCAGTCACTACATGAGCAGCGCCTTCTTCCTTCCTTTCTTCATCTTGTTTGTATATTATATTACGATAAACAGCAGAGCTATGGAGACTTGCTGTGGGAGAACTTATATCCCGACAGATGATGAACATTTACTCATTCCAGTATTATGTCCCACTATTGCAGGTGAATGTAAATCAAATAAATTAACTACTCATCCACCACTCCTTTGGTTGACTTGTTGACTTGCGGGAACAAGTCAACAAGTCACAATGGCTGCCAGCCTCTACAGTGTAGAGTACAATTGTCAAACTGCAGAAGCTAAGCAGCGTTGGGTTTGGATTGGATTTATCCTCCTGAGAAAACAAAGTTGTTGCTGGAAGGTGTTGGTGGGCCAAAAGGGTGCACTCTTCCCTCTGGACCAAATAGAAATCCAATGCTTCAGCAAGGTGATAGGGGGGCACTGTGTGGTAGAAGGTGGTATCTTTCAGATTAGATGTTAATCTGAGGTCCAGAAGTAGCAGGGGTGGTAACCCCTGTGTTCAGGTCAAATTTCCACAAAACCAGCCACCTAATCACTCTCTGCATCTGATTAGCTACAGAATTCCTACCCACGTTGATTCCCAAGGCAAGTAAATAAATGGCTTGCAATTATGTACTGCTTTTACAATGCAGCAAACATATGTTTTAAAAATGTTTGATAGATCGATGAGAAATGCTCCTCCAGAAAAACCAAAATTTCTGAAAGGTGAATTTGTATAATGCATTATTAATGATCAATCTCACTAAAGTGAATGATTTGAATCTGATGCTCACAGTGTCTTTGCAGGTGATGCAGAGCAACTTTCAAGGACATGTGTCCTAATTAGCATCATATTGTGAGAGCCAACAGTATCTCAGAAGTTTCCAGCCTGTTGCCAATGCAGTAGGGGGTTGCAGAGCATATAGACTGCAGGTGGCAGTTTGCTGGTGATTGGATTGTTGCCCATTTATCTGCTCCTGGAAATTACTTAAAAAAAGTATGTACAAAGTACATACACATACACACCACCCATACACACAAGCATACACACACTCATACACTCACAGACAAGCACTTACTTTGAACCTTAACTATAATAACAACTGATTGAATATGAATGCTTGCATATTAGCCCATTAAAGATTAATTCATAGCCGTTCATTCCTCTTTGGAACACTCATTTGAATAACTTGAACTCTCCCTTACCTATTCATTATATTTTATGATTATTATTTTTATTTTTATTTTACCCTGTTTTCTCCCAATTTAGTAGCCAATTACCCATGTGCTTAGTTCAATCCACTCGTGGCCAGTGTCGAACGTGGTAACCACTGGACCACGCGGGAGGCCCCAATTATTTTATTATTCTTAAAATTAGTTTTCATGCTTTGTGCTCTTGCATTACGTATTGCAATGCTCATTTGAATGAGAAATGTAAGGATATGAATACATTCATTTAGGGTTCTAATGAATAAAAGTAAGGCATTACAAATAATATTTACCAATCCATTTTGGGGGATTGTATTCCTCCTCAGTCTCAGTATAAAGGGCTTGAAATCTAAACAGCAGCTGAAAAACATCCTTCCTTTTGGGACAAAGATCTAGAAATCCACAAGTTGTAGTTTATATTTTTCTGTCCGCGAATCACAGCTACAGAATCATGGGCTGTATTTCAGCTCTCCCTGGATGTCAGACTGGCAAAAGAGGGCCTGACAACTTACTTTACCTTTCAGCCACCCCCTGCAGTGGGCAATCCATCCAGGGAGAGCTGTAACATGCCAGTTTAACTGCCAGTCTCAAACTCAGAGATCTTCTTCACTAACACTGCATTTCTGCTTAACTGCACTGACATTTCTCTTAATAAATAAGCATTAAATACATTAGGAATTCATTTATATATGTTCCCAAACAAAATACAAGCAAATGTATACACACCCACACACACACAAATATATATATATATATACGGTATATATATATACATAACATAACAGAAGACCATAAGAATGTATCATGATGAGAATAGGCCCATTTGACCTATTATGGAAGATTAGGTCTTATGAATCTCCCATTGATCTTAGCACCACTACCAGTGGTCGTGGAGGTGTGAGAGAGTGGCTCTGATTCAACACAGCATCACACTGGCTGAATATCAGGCACGATTGAATTGCTGAGGATGGGGAAGGTCAGTTCCAGGGATATTAGCAGTGTGTTCTATAGTGCTAATGAAATGTGATATGCCTAAACAGAGGAAAAAGCTGTGATGCAGATCCTCATCTCGTGTTACAAATGCACCAGCATCAATGCACACTAAAAGAAAACCCATACAGAATTAATTTCTGCCTGTTTAACAGTGGCTAGGAAAAGCAATGGCAGCCATATTTTATATTTGACTGGAGAGCAGGAGGATAATGACTCTTGGTTGGCTCCATGCACTCCCCTGTAGCCGAGATACCAATATCTAGCTGTATGAAGAACAGTTTACAGTGGTGAGACACAATTAGGGGTGGGGTGGTTTTCTGCCAGCCGCACATCAGAATGTTCAGCACTAAAGCAACTGTGAGAGTACATAATACTCTGCAGTTAAACTTCACTCTTTACACTACATGATTCCTCAGGTTTCTGCTGCATTTGCACCCTCAGTGACACTCCAGGGCCCATCATTAGTGATCCAGTGTTCATCAGTGAGAGTTATACCGCTCCTCCAATCAGCATTTGCTCTCTCCTGTAGTACAATGTGTGGTCTCTAGAGTGAAAAATAGTCACTGGACCTCCTGTAGTACCATGTCTCACTTGTAGGATGTAAAATGGTCACTGGCTCTCCTGTAGTATTGTGTATGGCCTGTAGGTTGTAAAATATTCCCTGGCTCTCCTGTAGTACTGTGTGTAGCCTGTAGGGTGTAAAATATTCACTGTCTCTGTCGATGTCAGGTGCAGGACAAACCCCAGCCACCCTCCACTAAGATTCCCTTTCTTTTTTATTTCAGGATTCTAACCTTGGGACGACCCAAAGAGCACGCAGACAGGCAAGTAAGAAAAAAGTACAATATTTATTAATCAAATTCATAAAAAGTAGGACAGACAGTATTCCTACCCTGATCCCAATTCCTTTGGCTTCCCCTTCCCCACTGTAGCAAAAAGGCCTGTGAACCGTAAAGGCACGGCAGGTAAGCTCCAACCCACTCTCACCACAAGGCGGTAACTTGCTTAACCCACAATGGCACACTGCACTCCACACAGCACACTCCGCTGTTCCGCACACACTTTGAGGGAGGGGTCAATCCCCCCACCCCCACTACCCAATGGCAACCACCCTGCCCAAGTGCTCCCGTAGCTCCCGCCACCCCCTTAATCTACTCTTCTCCCAGAAACCAACAATTGAGGCCCTCATTCACACACACAGCCGCACAACACACAACAACAAAGAAACGGGAAAAAAATGTAAACCACGCAGGGAAGGTCGCATTAGGCTGCGCCACTTTGCCAGCCCTAGCTCCCCCAAAATGAACAAATAAAAGAAGAAATAAACAAAACCCTTATGCAGGTTTTTCAGCCGGCCTCGGAGGGTGCCCTTTCTCATCTGGCCATGCCCCCTGTAGGGTGTAAAATATGCTCTCTCCTGTAATACTGCGTGTGGCCTGTAATATGTTCAATAGTCACTGGCTATGTAATATGTTAAATAGTCACTGGCTATGTAATATGTTATATAGTCACTGGCTATGTACTATGTTAAATAGTCACTGGCTATGTACTATGTTAAATAGTCACTGGCTATGTACTATGTTAAATAGTCACCATTTCCCCACTAAGATACTAAACCATAATACTGAGCATGTTTTCCACTACTTTTTGAGTACGGTTAGGTTAGTGACATCAAAATCGTGCTGGTTTGGTAAACCCGAAAATATCTGGAACTGACCCACTTGTAAGCATACTGCAGGCAGGACGTTAACAAGTCATCATCACATTAAGGACACCATCAGCAAGACGCAAATCCAAACATTTCAAATATTTTAACTGACTAACAGACTATTAATCTTTGCCATCATCTAGCTAGCAAGCTAGTTTTAAGCTTTTCAACTAACATTATAACGTTTTAGCTTGTAAAAGAACATGGAAAGTGAAAATGACAAAACATACCAAAGTCGTTTTTTTGAGGGAATCCAAGCTTTTATAGCAATATGGACAGACAAGATGTTTCCCTTGACAATTTCTCAACAATAGTCACTGGCTCTCCTTCAGTACTGTGTGTGGCCGGCAGGGTGTAAACCAGTCACTGGCATAAGTGCATGCCATGAGGGAACACGCCAGAGGCGAAATGTATGATTTCAGGAGAAAGACTGGGAGGAAAATCTGTCAAAAATCTGTAAACTACTACTTCTCTCTCCCATGTGAACTAGGTGAGCAGTTTCAGAGAAGGCTGGCAGGTGAGGACAGGTGTGTTCGTATGCAGTAGCTACTGATGCTGTTCAGGACATAATGGACAAGACTGCTGAGGGATGAAGAGGGATCTCATTTCTAATAAAGGTTGATGATGACGATGATCGATTGCATTTATATAGCGCCTTTCAAGGAACCCAAAGCAGTTTATAGTGAAGGGGGTGAACTGATCCCAGCCACCACAAATGTGTAGCATCCACCTGGGTGACGACTAAAGCTCAAAAATCATCCAGATGATTTTCCCAGCCTCCCACAGTGCATTACCTTTTCAGCGTTAGCCTCTGTACACAGGTAGAGTGATGTGCATCCAGAGAGTTCTCACATTGCCTGCTTGTTATTCCCTGCAGAACACAAGGCCAAACTCCTCTCAAAGAAACAAATGGCAATACCAAAAGTACACAAGCTCATTAAACAGAAATACAAGCGCAATGGAGAATGTTTTCCATCTCCAGTTATGAAACAGTAAAACATGCATTATCACCTTCTCCTTGAGCTATTGTTCACACACCCCGCTACTACTGCAGCCATGATATTTTATATGTTTTCTGTTGAAAAATAATACTCAGCTCATCCCACTGTAACTTTGAACCACTGTCTTCAATGCAGACATAAGCATACAGATTAAGACCAGGTTTATACTCAGCAAACGTTATATCAACTCACTGGACACATATTAACTCTGCTAAACTTGAATTAACACTGAATAAGTCTTACTGTTTTTAGAAACCTTCTTCATAATTTTGTGCCAGACATGCAATAATATTTTTGTTGTTGTTGTTGTTGTTATTATTGAAACTCTATTCAGAAATATATATTTTCCTTATACATCTTTATATAATTGTTGAGAACCCTACTGTCTCTCCTACAGTCTTGAATAATTGGCAGACATAAATGATACAAATAACCATATTATATATGTTATCAACTGTTTACTGCCTCCTTGTTCTCAGGAACCTTGTTGGTTTTCAGAAGAATAGTCAGGACTATGGAAAATAGCATGACCCAAATGTCTTCCTGTTTTCTATCCTGATACCTTACTTATAGACAGGCAGAATCTCTTAGTCTGACCCTTAGCAGCATATGATTACCTAGATGCAATGTTTATACTCTATGGTCTCCATTGTTACATGTGTTTATTAATTGTATATGTGTTTAACTTTTTATGAGTTTTATGAGTTTAAGCCCATGTACAAACACACATTTACGTCATTAAGGCTTATAATTAATTATTATTAATGGTTTTGTGTGTGTGTATGTATGCATGTATGTGTAATTATATGTGCCTTTAAACATGTATCTGTCTGCATGCACCTGTGTGTGTGTAAGTGTGTGTGTGTGCACACACATACACACACACAAACACACACACACACACACACATATATATGAAATAATCAAATTATTGTTCCACTCATTTTAGCTGGAGTCCAAACTCACTCACATCTTTTCCCATAGTGCACAGCAGGGAGGTCACATCCATCTGAAAAATCAACATATTGCAGCAGTCTGTTCCTGCCAAATTTTGGAGGGGGTGGGGGGGGGAGCAGGATTTGGCACTGCTGCTTCTTCCCTTGTTCTACTTACTGCTTCTTCTGTGCGAGAAGAGACCACAATGAACAAAGCCACACATTTTAGTGTCACAAAGTTTTTAAAAGGGAGAAACCACAACTATTACATATATATATATATATATATATATGCATATATAAATACAATTCAATTAAAATATTAATTTTATTTTACAAATAAGCCCACAAGGAGGATGCTGCCTGTGGGCTGTTTGTCCCTTCTCCATTTTACTACATTACGCAGGAACGGTGAGAAATAGTTTATAGCGCAAGGTTCATAGCTAATGTGCCTAATACAGGGTTACCCAAATCTGGACAAGGAATGCCAATTCGGTTCTGGTTTTCTTTCCTGCCAATTGATTGGCCAAATTGTCTTTGCACCTGACTCCCAGGTAATGGGAGGGTGTAAAAACAGCAGTACCTAGCCCATGAGAACCGAAATTTGAGTAACTCTGGCCTAATATATGGGATGGGGAGTTGAAGTACTCACTAGGCGACAGGAAGATGAGATAATCACTAGGTGACAGGGAGATGAGGTAATCGCTAGGCGACCGGAAGATAATCACAAGGCTAAAGGGGGAGATGCTGTTTAACATCTCCTCTACTTCCAGCTGGAATAAAAGTGACGGAGCTGTAGTGTCTGAATTTCCCCCACAGTATTTTCCCTCTGTGTATTTGTGTTGACTTACAATTACATTGTAAGATCTTTTCAGATTTTCTGTGTATCTAATGTGGGTAGAGGTTTGCACGTAGCACATCGCGTTAACTTGCACTAACTGCAATGTCCCAAAAATGGGAACATTCAAAACATTAATCCTGCATTGTACTGTTCTGTACTAATACTAAAGGCTGACATGGAAAGGGGGATTACTTTCCAAAAAGTAATGGCTCTCCTGTGTCAACAGCAGGGACATGGACTTTAATTTGTTTAATTTGTGCTCCGTATTGCAGTGGGGAAACCTGTAATGAACCATTGAAAATGACTTAAAACAAGCCTTTGGCACACTAGGACTTGATGCCCCCCGCCCCCGGCCCCCCGACCTTCTGAGATATAACCAGCCCTGTTATATTGGCCTTTACCTCTGTGATAGAAACAGGATCACGACATAGAGATCAGAATACTGCTCTGATAGCTTTACTTTTAAGAAAAAGGAAAGGACCTATACGATTGCTCAAGTTTTAGGACTATAAGCCTTAGTCCTGAGGCAAAACTTTTTGCAAATGTGCTGGCAATCAGACTTGAGCAATTTGTGGGGGACTTCATTCAATTTGATAAGACCGGTTTCTTAAAGGGAAGGCACACATCCGATAATTATGAAGACTTTATTGATAGATTATTGATATACACATACATGTAATTTATAGATCTGAAACCCCTGACAGACCCTGAGCCATTCTCTTTAAATGACGAGAAAGCGTTTTAATAGGATTGAGTGAGGCTTCCTATGGTCTGTACACTTTGGGTTTGGCTTAAAATGTACTGTATACACATAATTTAGGTACTGTATAACAATTCATCTGCTGGTGTAAGAACCGGGTCCTGTCAATCTCCGCCTTTTAAACTGAAGCGAGGCACCTATCAGGGATGCTCCTTATCTCCATTGTTATTCGTACTGTCTCTGGAACCACTGGCACAAATTTGACAGAGAACATTAATCTTTCAAACCACCTGTTTGGACTCAAACCATTATATATCTCTCTACGCAGATGATATCCTGCTTTATTTATCCAACATCACGGACTCCATTCCTCATTGTCTCGCACTTCTTTGTCAATTTGGTAATCTTTCCGGATATCGAATCAGTTAGAAAAATCCATTCTGATACCCCTCATTCGACTGCTAAATCAATTATCAGCACATAATTCAAGTTTCAAACCAATTTACTTATCTAGGAATACAGATATACTCATCTGTACAGCTGACAACCAAAAGCAATTATATGGCACCGTTCAATACAGTCTAGCTAGACCTTGAGAGATGGTCATCTCTATATATCTCACTACACGGCAGAGTATTGACTATTAAAATGTATATTTTGCATATACTTAATTATTTTTTCTATGCTTCCCATGGCCCCAGGTCAAGGCATCTTAAAATAATTGAATTTCACAATTTCTAAATGTTTATGGAACAATAAACAGCCAGGGATATGCCTTAATATACTTCTGCACCACAAAAGCCCGGATCTAAAACTGTACTATATTGCTTTTCAGGTTTGAGCCCTCAGAACGTGGAACGTGGGTTAAGGTAGACTCCTGTGTACCCCAACGCACCCTAGAGGCCAATTTAGTATATCTCCTACTACAAGATCTGCTATTTACAAGTAACCGACAGAAGAAAATAATCAGCTTTTGGCCAATAGTCACAAGGTTTGGCATGATGTTGAGAGATACATGGGGGATCTTTACTCAATTCTCCCATCTATGGCACAAAAACAAAATATGTTCATGTGTGATGGAACAATAATGCAAACATTTCAGGAACTTTCATTTCAGTTTTCAGGTTTCCCCTTCCTGGTTTTTTCCTTTTTTTTAACACTTAAGGTTAAGATCTGCCATGAAAGCGTATCAAGTACCCTGTACATGGTCTACTGAGATCAGCCCTCATTGTCTGATAAATTGGTTAAACACAGGTCATTGCTCTAGAGGGTGGGTGTCAACCTTATATTATAGTGTACTGAAACAGTCATATGGAACTCTTCCTGCCATTATCACTTTGGGAATGGGAACTAGAGCATATAGGCAGAAACCCAAACTGGGACACAGTTTGGGATAATGCCTTTTCAGCATCCATTAATACTGCACAGCAAATAATACTTCATAAGCTCTAGAATGAAAAGGTTACCAAATCCTCATTGCTAACTTGGGAGGGGGAAACAAGGGCAAACAATCCAAATCCGTAATCCGATCTCGTATTATTTTCCATTTTACAAAGTCCAATGCCAATCCAGGTTCTCACACAAAACAGTTTGGTACACAAGAGGGTATTCAGGCAGTCCAGGTCACAATGATAAATCCAACAATAATAATAACTTGGTTTCAACTCTCCAACTCCATCAGTATTTCCCTCACGGTACTTTGCACACAGGAAGAGTGTATGTATATGTATGTTTGCATGGGATGTGAGTATGTGTACGTGTGAGTATGTATATATACTGTATATATATATTGTAGTAGGAACCGGGGTGTTGGGTTTCAACGCCGCCAATAAACAATAACAAAACCAACATACAAGGGTAAATAGGGAAACAGGAGGAGTTTATTTGGGGAAATGCACACAGGCGGGGTAAATGGGGAAGCAAATAAATTCAGTCCGTAATCCGTTCTTGTTATCCTTGTCCAATATTCCAAAAGTCGCAAATCCAAATCCAGGTCCTCACACAAACAATGGGTCGATACACAAACAGGGTTTTCAGGCAGTGAAATTCAAATCTGGGTAATCAATGAAAACAATACTTATTTTTCCTCTCCGTCCCCAACGTGTTTCCCTTCTTTGTGCCTACCTAGCACTTTGTGAGTGTAACAGCATTTATTTTATAGGCCGTATTATTATCAAATAAGTGTATTGTGTACAATTATATATTATGGTATCCCAAGGGGCGGCACGGGGAAAATGGCCACTAGAGCCATTAGAACTACAGCTCCCAAGAGCCTGCAGTCCCACACCTGATTACCAGCTGAAGCGAATTAAGCAATCGGGGCTCCTGGCAGCTGAATGGAATTTGAACACCTTTTCCCCAAAACAATTGCAAAGTAGCAGAAGGGAAATGCATGGTGAGTAAGAAAGAGTTAGAGGAGTGTTGTTCGGATTGCGGTTTGGATTTTGACTTGAATTTGGACATTGGATTGGGGTCAAAGACAAAGAGAGAAGGATTGTGGACCGTATGTGTTGTAATTCCCCGATTACACCATCCTTTTTTTGTTTCGTCAATCAATCAGTCTAATAAAATTATCGCTTTGTTTTGAAAACTGCCTCCTCCAGATTATTCAACTGCCTAAACCCTCTGAAAAAGGTCCTTGAGTGTCACCCCCCCCACCCCCACCCCCACCCCCAGTGGCACTAAAATACATAATATTTTTTGATTTGGGTACATCTTAGATCTTAGGTAAAGATGTAAATATCTTTTTGTCTAAATTCTAGATCTATAAAATCTAATAAAAATGTGAACAAATAAAATTGGCACACCAGGACTTGATGCTCCCCCCGCCCCCCGGAGGAGGCAGTTTTCAAAACAAAGCGATAATTTTATTAGATTTGATTGCTATTTGATTTGATTGCAGGTAAAACTCATCTAAATGCAGGGATGCAACACTGAATCTTTAGTAAGAGGCATACATTGTCCTCTGACATTTCTTCATTTGAAATTCATTATTCAGGGATTAAGCTGAATTTTGAACTGCACTTCAGGACGATGGCGTTGGAAATGCTGACCTCATACAGCCTCTCTTTGTCATGCTGTTAAGGACTGAAAGCCTCCATATGGTGCTGTCAGCAGGCCTCTAAATAAGCAAGTGTGCACAAGCTGGATTACAGGTGGAAAACTGCCCAATGAGTGTATTTACCTGGAGGCTTCACCTACACCTGTCTTAACACTGCAGATTCCTCCTCCTTCTCTACATTTCAGAGCAAAGGCAATTAAGTGGATACAAACAAATTATTTATGCTTTTTAAAAATGATTCATTTCATATTTTGGCTTCATTATACTGATTGTATCATGTTTATTGCATCAACATTGGTAAACATTAGCCCATATGATGTGGGCAGTTTTTTTTTGTCTTGTAAAAACAAAAATCAAAATAATTGAAAATAATTTGTCATGGTCAGAGATCTGATTGGGGTTTTTTTCTGTGCCCATCCCTTTCAACACAGCGTGTCTCTAAATGTCCCACCTACAGGTTCAAATGGATCTGGCATGCCTTCACTTTGTTTCAAAATAGTGTACAAAAACTGCCCAAAGATTTATGCCCCAAACTTTTCGGTATCGTACAGTTTCACAACATAAACAAAATTTAAGGTACTGAGGGTTATGGAACTAAGGATTGTTTCCCCTTTACACTGTCCCTAAGGAAAAATATATGTATTATTTAAAAGCTCTCAGTGAGCTTACATTCTTCATTTTCAGATTTTTTTCCCTCCAATCCTTTTTTTAATGGTGCTGGTTTGTCAGTGTTTAACATCTGCAGCCGTGGCGACCAGGGTGCTTTCACAAGGGCACGTCCCTCCGTCCCGGGGCCTATGCTGCTCAACCTCAACTTCCTGCTATGATGTGCTCTTGACATCAGGGAAAGTGTGGAAAGGCTGAGCCAGCACCATATACCCCAACCCCCCTTCCGCGTCACAACGACTCCATGAAGGTTGCAGGCTGTGTCCTCCACACTCTGCATCACAACCCGCAACCCCCAACCACCCACCCCAACCGTGGCCTTGGCTGGAAAATAACTAAACAGCCTCTGTCAGGCTTGAACAAAGTGCCTAATTAATTGCTTTACATAAGCTAACGCTGCATAGAATAGCTGAGTGACAATGCTGAAACACAAGGGGAGAAGGGGGTTTAGGGGGAGCAGTGGAGGAGAAAATGTGGGGATTAAATGGAGGGAGAGATATCGTACATCACTGTGGGCAACCTGGAACACTTCAACATCGCATCTGGAGAGCAAGGTCAAATAGAAGTTGTACAATATTTTGGGGGGTCCAAATGGGGTTGAGGACAGAGGAGAAGAAAACATGTCAACTCATCACCGGCATTTTGTACTGTTGTTCAGTTCCAGGGAAACAAAGCTACAACAAAAAACTACTAACGAGAATGAAGGAAAGTTTAATACAAGTTTAACACTTTCCAGAGGAAAGGCGCAGGTTTCTCCCAGCGTTTTTTGGTAATTTTGTTTTACATTTTTCCCCTTTATGAAGAATAACCATTTATTTCTTGGTTAGATCGATTCAAACAACCATAAACAATGCAAGCATGTGGCTTTTTTGTGTGTGACTATGCCTCGACTCCACTACTCTTGTGTTTACTTGACCACCATATGGAGTGCCACTGCAGCGACGAGATGTGATGAAATCTGTAAACAACCTATTCTAGACCAGACTGTATGTTTTTACAATTCTGTCTTTGCTATTCACATACCTGCTACTGGCGTAAGCTGGCACCTGGATGACTTACCTACTTAGGTAGCATGATATGATTGGCTACCTGGCCCAGCTTTATTACTGGTTACATTGCAAATTTGCAGCAATTTACTTTAATTTCTCCAGGACAAGCAGGGTGAAGGTGAGAGAATCCCATACATTCTTCCGCCTCCGGGACACGACCAGTGAAAGGTCTCAGGAAGGTGAGAGGTGGTGCTGATTTATGTTCTACCTGATTCTGTGAGCCTGATCGTCAAAACGGGATGGGCTTCAAAGCACACATCTGCTGATGAAACTGTTATTTCTATCCAAGGATATTCACAACAATGAGAGAGCCTTTTCTTTAACTCAAACCGGGCACTGTGCCCTTAAATAATCAATTTTCACGTGTGTGCTGATGAAAAAAGCTATTGATTCTGTGAGTCCAAGAAGAAAAAATGAATAAACTTTAACACCTTTTATAGGATTATAGTCTTTCCTCAATTCATAAATGTGTTTCATTTTGGAAGCAGAAGCACAGTCATGAAAAGGGGTTTCATTTCACACAGATGATCACAGTAATAGTTCCAGACTGTGTTAATAGCCAGTATTCAAACGGATAAAGATAGTCTGAAACAGCCTTCAGGTCCAGATCGATTTATCTCCCAACATGATGAGGAGGAGAATCTTGAACTTAGTTTTTTTTGTAGCATTAGAAACATCACCTTTTAATGATAATGATAATAAGGTACGCGTCCCTGGTGGGGGGGGGGTTAAGGGCTTGAGCACTTGCCCTTTTTGTCCAAAAATTCATGGTCAGGTCAAAAAAGGTTTTTGCCCTCAGCCAGCCCGTAACTCAATGACATTACTTTTTAAGAAATAAAAACTATATAAGCCCGTTGTTGTTGAATATTCTTATTTCATGGTAAAATGTTGATCCGTCAATATATGCAGCAGCTGACTCAATGTGCAAACACAGACACATAAACACACTCACACATACACACACCCAAGTGAAGGTTTGTAGTTTTGTTAGTGAATCACGAGTCATGTAAAATTATGGCAAAGTACCCCAGACAGAGAGTAGCCCTACGAATACTGCCCCATAGTAAAACATCATTAGCTAAACACAGATATGTAGAAATATACAGCCAACCATCATTATGCTAATCTGCCTGGTACATGATTGTAGATGGTGGTGAATGCTATGCTAGCTTGTTGTCAGTTCTCATATGATGCTAGCTAGCTAATGTTATTAATATATGTAAATCCCAATTGAGAAAGATTCTGCCCCCTATCTCCAGCCACTGTAGCCCTTTTTTCAGTTGAGCACCTGCTCTCCTAAAAGTCTGTGTACGGTCCTGGCAGGGAGGGCAGTGAACATGTTTACAAACAAAAGGTTGTTAAAGGGAAGGCCTTGAGCACAGACTAGGCCCTATAGCCAAGACATTGCAGGTGTGACCCTGGGCTATTTTATTAACCAAATATGGCGACGAGTCCAAGCAGTAGAGCATAACTGATTTCAACGCACCAGAGTTAAGGTAGGTTGAAGTCAAGGGTTACCACTGCATTAACTGCTGCCATTGAAGTGTCAGGTGCCCACTCTTGTCGTACTCTGTGGCTTGTAGGTAAGTGCATTGGAGGAGTGCACACTCTTCAGCTGCAGGGTATGATATGGGTGAGAGAGTGGTGACTTGAGAGGCATGTGTGAAAATTCCAAATTGTGAAAACATTTTTACAAACAAAACAAACACTTCACATTGAGTGAGTCTGATATGAATTTATTGAATTCATCTCTCTATCAAATACAGTATATATAGAGGGTAGTCCCATAGTTGGTAGAGAGAGTCGGCTCAGCCGGTAGAGCATGGCACTGGCAATTCCATGGTTGTGGGTTCGATCCATGGGACTACAAGTCTATGGTTTGGATGGGATGGTAAAAACCGAGGTCTTGACTCTCTGTGAAAAGATCCCATAGTACTTTCCGAAAAGAGTAGGGTGTTAACCCAGTGTCCTGGCCAAATCCCCAACCAAGACAATATATATATATACATATATGGAATGAATTAATTCCCTCCCTCCTAGCCTCTCCACTGTGTATGTTATGTGTCGTGAGTTTGTACTGGCGCACTATGGCTGCTGTCGTGTCCACCCAGGGGGGTGCTGCACATTGGTGATGGTTGAGGTGAGTTGCTTCTATCATTGTAAAGCACTTTAGATTTCTTGAAAAGCACTATATAAATCCAATGTTCAATTCAATTCAATTCAATAGACAGATTATGGTAAGCAGATGATGACTAAGTATGAGTGAGTAAATGAAGATAAACATTAAGGCAGAATCATTGATTATTACATGAGATAATCACTGTATTTTGCTCGAACCCTGTATTCTGTAAGATATCCAAAACAACCTGCAGATGTCACATCAGTGCAGCCTTGGTGATTTATTGGCTTAATCTGTTCATTAGTGTTCAATTAACTAACGGCTGCATAAATATGATGGACCGAGAAGCAACAAATCCTGCAAAGCACTTACAAACCATCAGGTGCCAATATGAAAGGGAGAGGTTTATAATGTATGACCACAAAACAAACTAAGAAACAAAATAATAAGTAAATGTTAAATATAGTGGCATTTGTTTCCTGAAATATAATAATAATAATGTATATAGTGCTTTTCAAGGACCGAAATATTACCATGATTGCAGGAATGTATATTCATGGAACTGAATCCCAGATTTTAGAGGATAGAGGTCAATGTAGGGTGAATGGAAAGCACTTATTTTGATCGAATAATAATGCCATAAGACCTGGAAGGAAGGTGACTGTAATTTCAACTGCAGGTGAACACAATTTAAGACCAAGACATCCTGTGAACATCGTCAACACGCACAATTAGATTTTTTTTTAAAAGTCTTTATGATTTATGATTATATGTCAGAATGTTAAGTTCTTCTCTCACTTTTCCCCTCTCCTCCACTTCTAGAACTTTGGCTCATTTATCATCAACCCTTTTCCTGAAGCCCACATTTTAGCCGCACTTTGTCACGCGGGCACTCATATGCCTTTGTTTCCGCTAGCGATGGGCTGGCAGGGAATGGGAGGGGAAACCATCAGACACAGACAGGTGGCCATCCGTTTGCCAGAACTGACTTATGTTTTTTTACTCTGACCTGCCCATGGGGCAGAGGGATGTGCTCCTGTCATTAGGAAAGCTACAGAGAGGAGAGGCTCATTGACTCATTTCATTGACTTCCAGGGATTACTCCTTACGGATCCTGTGAGCTTGATGTGAACTCTCGTTTTGTCAGCAGTATTGAGGTTACATTGCTGTACATCTAAAGCAAGCTTAAGCGCTATTATAAGGCTAGGAATACAGCACTGCAGCTCATGACTGTAATATTTACATACAGTACATTTGTCACAGGGATGACAGCACTCCCACATCTTTCGTACTCTCCTCTTATTTATTTATTTTTGACTTAGTCACTTTTGGTTATGTGTGAACATTATTAAATCATTCGGTGGGAGATCCGATCTGTATTATTTGAGTGAGGTGTATTTTTGCGGTGATTTTCCACATTTTATTTTGCAATGTTTTAACAAGGCTAAGTATTTTAACATTTTGGAGATGTGTTGTTTCCCTAGTGGAACTAATTTCAAGGATGGACCCATTTCTCTTCCTGAGGGTAGCCAGTGTGTGGAACAGTTCATTTGTTTCCTAATTTTGTAATTCACTTTGAATGCTGTCCCCTTCATTGACAATTGAAAGGGTTGAGTGGCACACCTGATTAGAATTTTTAGTGATGGGATTGGTTCGATTTTGGAGAGTGGGGTGTCTTTTTTCCTTTTAAAAAGGAAGCAGAGGCCAGTGAACAGCAGAGCGTGATACAAGTGACTGGGGCAAACAAATGGTGGCAAGCGAGCTGGGCAGATCACAAGATTGGACAAGCCAATGTGGACCGGTGTGACTGAGACGAGCATGAGAGCTGGGCGTGTGAGCTGAAGAAGGAATTCTCCGAAGCAAGTGCCAGCGAGTTAATGCAGCCTAGTACACCCAGCTGATGAGCTTGGGGGAAAGTGACTTGTTTTAATGTGCTCCTGCTGCCTGCTCCTGCCTATAGTTTGCCCCTGTTATTTTGAACTTTGATAGTTTTATGATTTTTTTACTAGTGTTTTATTGCTGCTCAAGGGGAGGCCATTTTAACTCTCGCGGTGTGTTCGCTACTTGTTGTGCCCTTTTCTGGGCACCCTGTTTAACGCCTATGTGAATTGGAGACCTATATACGAATATGCTAGGTCATCGATTGCCTTTCTGACCGAATAGAGAACTCTATTCTAGGATTAGGTTTTTTTCTTTGGTTTAGTTTGCCCTCTGTAATTGCGGCGTCCGATGGTTGCAGCAACGAATATAGGCCCTTGTTTATTTTTCCTCTTTTCTCTTTATTAGCCTATTTGTCTCACTAGCTTCCATTAGTGCTTTTTAAAGTGGCATCCTTGACTAGGTCAATCTCATGTTGTGTAGAGGTATAACAGCTGGGATCTATTAGGCTGTTAAGGCCCACTAGTATAGCTACTAGTACTATTCACTGTTTGATACAGCTGCGAACATTTAACAGCCTAACCTACAGTGAGCGTTTGTTTTATTTTGTGTTTTATTTGTTATTATAAGGTGTCCTTTACTTTTAGAGACCTCCCCCCATTGCAGTCCCTTGTGTTTTTAACTTTGTACTAGATACCTCTGTTTCCCCTCGTACTGGCAGGTTTGTCCTGTCCCACCCTTATCAGGTGTGCCCGAGGCATTTCCCCTTTGTGCTGATTTGACCCTACCCCCTGACGAGGCCCTGATGGTTTTAGTGCTGTCCTCCCCTGGGCCTGCACTGATGGTTGCATAAAGACATGTCCCTGCCTTCTGTGTCTGCATGCTCAGAGGTCCTCCACTCCAGTACAACCAGGTATACAAGCCAGTAGCCTACCACTAAGTTTGACAGGGCTTTGGGGTCCTAGTGCCCTGTCATCACTAGGTGGCGTAGTCGAGCAGATCCACATTTGTCACCATGTGACACATTTACATGCATTACATATCATGCCATTTTGCTGTGGTCATTTTGGTCTTGGTAAGTGAATTGACAAAACAGAATGCAAAAAGTTGTGCATGTTTAAGAGGCTTTTGTGCAAAGAGTTTTTAAAATTGTTTCATTAATTGTGTAACAGCAATTTAAGAAAAAAATCTTAACCAGAATGTTGAGAGGTGAGGCACTAGAGAAATGCTTCAGAAAAACATGCAGCTTTATAGTTATTATAATGCATATATAGTAATTCAGCTGAGATAAGCTGTCTGCTAAGCAAGTAAATGTGTGATGAAACCAAGGTGAATCGGGAAACTGGATTAGAGCTTTGTATAACTTTAAACATATTGTGTGCATGTGTCTGGAGAGTGCGAATCACAAGAGTGGTAAGCCGCTAAGTAAAAAGAATACCTCTAAACCCATGATATTCTATTTAGCTTAGCTGTGTCTTAACTGGATTACTTTTTTTTTCACTGGATTTTGTTCACAGCAATGTGAAAAACAAAGGCATTCATAATTAATTTGGTTTGTAATTTACCAATGCTTATTACAGAACACACACCGACAGGTGAATAACCGCGGCCATTTGAAAGAGGACTTTGCAAACATATGAGAGCATTGGGGTTGTCCACTTCTGGACATTGAGGTTCAGTCCTTTAGGGTTGCAGATATTTATCTTAGCCAGCAGCTAGGCTAACACACACACTTGCACATTCACATTCAAACAGAGACAAACACACACGTACATACAAACACATACACACACAAAACCAAACACAAAACCACTCATAAGCAGTAGCAGTAATTAGTTAAAGGCACGTTCTGCATGGATATCAGGAAGTGTTTTTACACAGAGTTGTCAATGTCTGGAAATGCTTGCCAGGTTAGATAGTTGAGGCAGAAACACTTTGGGTATTCAGGTCCAGGCTTGATGCAGTACTGGATATTCTTTAGATGAGGAAATGATGACCCTAGACGGGCTGAACAGCCTGTTCATCATTATTTGATGTTTGTCATTATGTATTCTTATGCTCTTATTAGAATCATTGCTCATAGCATTTTTTGGTGTAAACTTATAAAGTTTAAGGACCACTGATAACATTGTTAATAACAATTAAGTCTTTTCAATTATATTTTTTTGTCAAGAGATCCATGTTGATCCATTTTTGAATAAATCAATTGAGAAATAAATAAAAGGCTGTGCTACATCTTCCAGCCAGTAGGTATTGCTAAGTCTGTGAACTGATGTTATGTCTGTGAGTGATCACAGACCTTCTCAGTTCCCTCTGTCTGACATAAAATATATAGAAACATAAACACATTAGCCATACATTACTCTATAGTCAGCAATGAAAATGGGCACAATATACAGTACATGTTGACTGTTGCTATATGTTTTATTTCCCAGTACATTGTAAAAGCAATGGTGTAATACAATAGAAAATTAAGCAGCAGTGCATTGTGCGATACGATGGCGAAATAAAGTCTTGCTAGGAGGACAGGGTGAGAGAGCCAATCGCTAAACGTAAATCCCTCCATAAAGGCTGACTATAATTGGATTTCATAATTGCCTTCAGTTTCATATTTAACTTGCTTTTCTGTTTGCCTGATTGCCAGTCTTATCCCATAGAGTATTGTTCCGCCATCATTATTGTTATATTAGCCAACTCTAATGCTGATGAGAAGCAGGGAAATTAGATTAATGCAGCTGTAGAAATTGGATGAAGGAGGTGATGAGGGAGAGAAAAGTTTTGTAAAACAATATATAAATGTACATTGAAATATGAAAAGGCATACAGGCTTGTTCTATACAAAAAATGAAAACCATACATTTATTAATAAGCATTTGTTCACTGATTATTTATCGGTCAAATAAATATTTTTAAAATAACTTTTTAACAGAAATAACATAAAATATGTGGAAAAATATGATCAAATGTGTAGTATTTTGAATGAATATTTTAAATTAATTATTTCATTTATTGAATTTTTTTCTGGATTTGCACCTCAGGTCTGTTCAGTTGATTAGGGCACTGCTGTCGAACCTTCGGCCAGGTGCTAACCTAAACTGCTGACATGTTCATTTTAAAAGGCAGCATTCTGCAGGAAGGCCATGCAGAGACAGAATGTTGCAGGCCAAGTGGAATGTCGTTGGGGTCCAGTTTGAGAGTGCCGGACCTGGCATGACCCACCCTGCCAGCCAGCAATTCCCAGCATCCCGCCATACCAGGCTTCCTGTGCATCTGGGAGTGGGCAGAGCCACAGCATAGGGGCTGTGGTGTTTAGAACACACACACACACACACACACACACACAAACACGCATGCTCACTCACTCAAAAAAACCCACACACACATGCATGCTCAAACAAACACACACACGAGCATGCATGCTCACTTACACAGAGAGTCACATGCACAGTTCAGTTCAGTTAGATATTAAAGGGCAATACTGTAAGATGGGGAGGGCAGAAGATTAGATTGCATCAAGTTCAAGAATTGATGGCACTGGGGACTCTCTGATTCTTCCTTGATAGGTTCCCCACAGATTGGCGTTGAGGCTGCTGATAGAGGTGTACTCCCTAATTACTGACTGATACAAGTGCCATTATCGCACAGGTGTACTCCCTAGTAGTGATGGCAAACTTTCATCCCTCAGGCACATGCTAAACCTCCTAACTGGTTAGAATAAATAAATAAAAAATGTGCATTGTGCTACAACTGGCCATGGCCATTGTTAAATGTGAGTATCGCTTACTTGATTGAATGCTGCAGCCAGCTACCAAGTCTGCCGCTTCAATGAAAAAATAGCAAGGTATCAAGCAAGCCTGATTTAAGAACATGTGTGCTCCTTAAACAAGGTAGCTTGTCAGCTAGTTGTGAATGCTGGAATTATATTAATTTTAGAATTAATTAATTAGAATGTGTTGCTAGGAGACCAGAAAAGCTAAAAGACAGAGAAGCTGATGTTTTCCTGTATCAGCACAGATGAACAGATTTTGTCTCTGAACTGGTGATTTTAAAATGTTTTTGTCCACAACATTGAAAAATTATTTTAATTTGTGTTTTTGGCTATAATAGGAAAGTTCTTTTTTTTTGCAATCCCTGCTACAAACTATAAGGAGGCCCCCAAAGTTGCAGTTTCTCTCGTTGTTTATTTATTAATGTTCACAAGATTGAGTTTCACAATAATATGTGCGACATGGCACCTCAACCCTCAGCCAATCAAATCAACTCTGAGTCCAAAAATAAAACAGCAAACACAAATCAACATCCTGACAGTCGATTTCTGAAACTCTTGTCTTGACAGCTGTCACTGTATTTGGAGATGAAGATTAACAGCTCCTCCATCTCCACTCTGTCCCGCCTTGCATTTAATAAGCTAAAAGAGTATCAGTCTGAGATTATGGAAATTATGTCTCTCTATGTGCAGATGAAAGTCACTCAGATTCTCCAAAAAGCTGCTGTTCCTTTCTCAGTGTGAGGCAGTGGGGCAACAAACAAATATAAAAAATATACACACACACGCACACAAACACAATTCATTTATTTCTTTGAAAATATCTTGACGGCATATTTTAAAACTGATTGTGTTTTCATGCTTTGAAATGTTCAAGGCTGATGAATATGTTATAACAATATGAGATTTGAATGTCTATACTTAGTCAACCAAGATTGTTGTTTGAGGAAATCAAACAATGCTTACATTTGTTAAGTATAAATTCAGAAAAAAGGCAAAGACAAGACAATAAGAAAATGAATCACAGAAATATACATTTATGCTAAAAGTTATCAGTACACCCATTTACGTTGTCCATGGACTTCTGTATATTCAACAACTTTTTGTTGAATTAAAAAAATATAAATGTAAATGTTAGGGAAGTGGCATAGGTAGATACAGTGTACATTGCTAAATAGTACTTACAACCTTACAACCTGCTTGTAGTTTAAGTAGTTACACATGTGTAAAAAGAAATATGTAACAATAGTTAGCAACTGCATTAGGAAAAATCTATGTACAAAAATGATCTATGAAGTGATCTGGTGTCTTTTCCATACCTGTTCAAACCAACCCTGACCTGTCATTTAAAAAATATCTTTCTGGCAGGAGTAAATTAAATGTAATTAATAATGTGTACAAGTTATAGCAGTGAAATCCAAATGCGTTACACAAGGCAAACATGTATTTAAACTGCAATAGATTTAAACATTGTATTTGGAACAAATACAAATACTGGGGTTTGTGTTCTGGCGAGCTGAATCAGAACTTTGTTTTGGGAAGTTACCAAATGGTTTCATTGACATGAAATGACAGAAAGAGAACAGATTCACAAAGTGTATCTTGGAATAAAACATGAATTGACATTATAATGCCCAAATATGACATACAATGTACACATATGATATAGATTGGGATATATTTAAACAGTGGATATGTTTATATTACATTTGTCATTTATTTTTTTATTTATGTCATTCATTTTTATTACATTATCAGAACAGTAGAAAGTAGTTGAATTAAGGTTTGATGAAAGTTATCTTTTCCACACAATGTGAGATCTTCCTTTTGCTGTGCTACAGAGATATAAACATCAAGCTGAATATATCGTTCTAGAATTGGGAAACCCAAACAGACACTAATCCTTTCCCCTGTCCCAACATGACCATGCATCATATGCAAGCATCGGGTAGTTTTGAGTGATGCCTGAAGCTAAAAGCTTTTAAAACACAGCTGGCATAGTACACACACACACACAAACACAAACACACACACATGCCCTGGGCTCGTTTCCTGATTAAAATAGAAATCATGTGATATCTGGTCGGGAAAATTAATGAGATGGAGGATATTTTTCTGTTGTCTACGTTTCTTTGTTAGCTATGATCCCATAACTGATATTCACCATCAAAGACCTGTGAACTCAACTGAAATGTAATGAGAGAAAGTGCTGAGCAGACAGCATCCCCTGATCTGACTCATCAGTCTGATACATTTTAATTCTGTATTGAAGGTTGCTTTGATACAAAATAAAACCAAATGACTCACTGAGTGAGAACCAGAGATATTTATGTCTACATCACATCTCTGTGTACCAAGTATGTTGGAGTGACAGTCAAAATTAAAGCCTTGTCATCCTCACCACATCAATATCAATTAGGTGTGGGGAGGGTGTATTTAAACTAAACTAAACAAAAGGAATTAAGCTCACCTCCACCCCCACTAGTGGGGAATAAGACATATGTTTTTAAGAGCTGTTTTGTTGTGTGTGTGTTCCTTGGCCACAGCCTCTGTGTGCTGTGAGTGTGAGTGTGCTGGAAATTAATCAGAAGAGAGTCTTGACTGTTTCGATTTTTATTTTTATTTTTATTTGGGCACAGTGTGGTGAACATTTTTTTCATAAAAGTATCATTCAAATATTATTTCTCAATATTACCATTGGTTTTATATATGTTTCATATTTATATTTTATGTTATAAAATACAATATATATATTGTATCACATAAATGCATTACACTATTAGCCATTAAATTGTGATTGCAGTTTCATTATTTAAATCCTTGACAGTCTTCCAAAACAGAGCTCTTCCAAACAGGTCAGCTTGCCACCTGTTTTACTTTATGCCTGCATGCGGCTCCATGGGGAACTAAGTGTGTCCTCTCCTTATGCCGTTCCTCCCTCACCTGGACTATTGATTATGCAATGGCAGGTAAGCTGCAATGTCTGCCTGCATGCGGCTCCATGGGCCACTAAGTATGTCCTATCCTTATGCCGTACTAAGTGTGTCCTCCTTATGCTGTTTCTCCCTCACCTGGACTACTGATTATGCAACGGCAGGCAAACTGCAAGGTCTGCCTGCATGCCGCTCCATGGGTAACTAAGTGTGTCCTCTCCTTATGCTGTTCCTCCCTCACCTGGACTACTGATTATGCAATGGCAGGTAAGCTGCAAGTCGGTGTTGCTTGACCGGAGCTCCCCTTCAAGGGAAGTTTTTCTGCTCTTTCCTAAGCTGGGGATTTAGAGGAACGGGGATTTGTTATCTCCATGGAAGGGACACACACTATATTTCTGCCTGAAAGCTGTTGAGAAAGAGTGTCAGCCTTTGAAAGAGGTGCACCTCAGGAATGCAAAATTATTCCTGGGACTGGGCTGAGCAAAACTAATTTACCCGCTGTGTGACAGTGTCAGACACAAGCCTTTTTCTATGCAGCAGGGTCACATGGTGGAACTTTCCTCCCCCCGACACAATGGTCTTAGAAATGATGAAACTGAATCTTTCCATCTCATGTGGGGGCAGTCTCCTCCTCATCCTACACCGGAGAAAGGGAAATTGGATTATCAGTGCATTTCATGGCAATAGCATTTGGTGGGAAGAAATATGTTGCTCAGATAGTTTGCTTTGTTGGTAAATCCAACATACCGCATCGAGGTAAAATGATATCCATATTGATGAATAGATGGACCTGATGTTTGTAATGGACAACGGGAAAGTTTAATAACACAGCCAGCTGCGAGAACACAAGAATGTTACAAAATGTTCTAAAGACACATGGTGTAGCTCTCTCCTATAGAGTTAACAAGGTACATTTACATTCATTCACACTGGAGGCGTGAGATGCAGGGCCCTGTCTGATTGGGCCAGGGACACTATTGTTACAAGATATTTCCTCGCTCAGCCAGACATAGGGGTGTCGTCCATGTAGTCTCTAATACACAAACACAAACCTCATCTGTGTGTTCTCAGACCAAATATTATGTTTCTCATAAATAATAAAAATGACATTCTAACAGCTTAGTTTTTTTCACAGTATTTCCACTGCATTCGAGTACTCTTTTACTCCCTTTACCCCCTATCCTCGAAGCTTTCAGTCAACCACTCAGTGGTTGTCATGGTGACACAGCGCATCCAATTGTCCATTTAATTAATAACAAATTGAAATATAAATGGCAGATCACATATATTTTTTTGCCATGAAAATGTCTTTATCCACGGCTGTGTGTACCCTGTCCTTGAACCACATTCAGAGAGAGAGGTTTAAGAGAGCCTTCAGTTCCAGCACTGCATCTTCTCCAGCTTCTCAAAAGTCACAGATTTGTAATGTAAATATGCAAAAAATAAGTATATTTACATGTATTTATTTAATTGATTTAAAAGGGACAGCACATAGTAATCAAAATATCCGCAAAAAGCGCCAATTGGTACAATTCCAGAGTTAGCTCGAGAGCTAGTTTTCATCTGTATTCCCTTGGCAGGTGAAAGATTGATACAAGACAGTTACAGATTTATACAGTACATTACATTTAAATATAGGAGGGTATAAAAAGAGTACAGGGCAGATAAACAAGAGAAGAAAAAAAAAGAATAATAATTAGACATCTCCTGTTTACAACATTACAAGGTTCAATGACAGCAGCTTTGATTTCCTTTCAGCCAAGACTTAAGTTTTTGTGTGAAGGTGTGATAATTGTTGCTTGATTTGGGTAAAGTGGGTATAGTATTCGAAAAGTGAGATGATCGGACAGAAAATGTAGATTGGCTAAATTTGCTTTTTCTGTAGGGGACAATATAGTCTTTCCTCTCTTTTGCACATGTAGTTCTTCCACTGTATGTCTTGTACTTTACAAACTGACTGAGTGGAGGGAGTGCCAACCCCTGTAGAATCTTGAAGGTAAGGCAGGCATCATTGTATTCGATAAAACCTTCAAAGCTAAATTGGTTGTACTTGCCACATTAGATGTTCATTAATAGGTTGTACTTGCCACATGAGAGGCTCATTGCTAAAATTAATTCAGTACGAATTGCAGGAGTAGTTTCAGAGTGGGATCATAATTGGCTGCAAGGGTGAATACAAAGAGTAACAGTAGGTGGGGTTGTATCTGACCTCGGTGCTGTGGCAGTAGTGTCCCGCAGGGATCGGTGCTGGGACCTCTGCTCTTCCTTATTTACTTAAATGATCTTGATATGGACATTAATAGCAAAATAGTTAAATTTGCAGATGATACTAAACTTAGGGGTTTGGCAAAGAGTTTGGAATTGACTAAAGTAATCCAAGATGATTTAAACAAAATCCAAGAATGGGCAGATACATGGCAGATGACATTCAATATTGCTAAATGGAAAGTTATGCATGTGGGAAAACATTAGACAGGAGGATTTTATGGGAAGAGAAAAGTTAGTAGGTGTTCAATTTGAAAAATACTTAGGAATTGTTGTTGATAAAAGCCTATCTGCATCAAAGCAGTGTGCTACAGCAGTGGAAAAAGCCAACAGGATGCTGGGATACATAGCAAAAAGTATTGAGTATAAATCAAAGGATGTTATGTTAATGTTATATAATGCCTTTGTCAGACTTCACTTAGAATACTGTGTGCAGTTCTGGGCACCGCACAACAAGAAAGATACAGAAGCTCTTGAAAAAGTTCAAAGAAGGGCAACTAAACTGATACCTGGTATGAAAGGTAAAAGTTATGATGATAGACTTAAGGCACTCAATCTATTTAAGCTAGCAAATGGAGACTTAGGGGGGATTTGATTGAGGTTTTTAAAGTCCTAAAAGGATTAACAAAGTGAAATACCAAAGATTTTTTAAGATAAGTGGGGTCAGCAGAACAAGACGCCACAGGTGGAAATGAGTTAAAGGCTAATTCCGCACAGATATTAGGAAGTTTTTCTTTACACAGAGAGTTGTCAATGCCTGGAACAGCTTACCAGGTTGGGCTATTCAAGTCCAGGCTAGATGTATATTATGCTATTATTTATTATTATGCTTATTATGTCACAGCGATGGTGTGTGTTGGGCTTTCTGTCTAAAACTTTGAGGGTTTGCTTAGATAAAACTTAAATTGGTCTTAAAACAGTAACTCCAGTGTGTGTCCTTGTGAGGCAGTAAGAGATGTGAGAGAAAATCATAGAATGCATGTAAACCTTAGCAGCATCAGTAGATAAACAATTGTGTATGTGTCAGTTTGAGATGTGTACCATAGCTTTAGTTAATTCCAGTTCAATTAGTTTTTTCCATGTACATAAATCACTGTGTCATCTGCATACATTTGAACATCAACAGAAGGGCATACAGATGGCAAATTGTTAATTTAAAGGCTGAACAGTAGAGGGCCTAAGATTGACCCTTGTGGAACACTTATGGTGTAGTGAAGGGATGAAGACTGTTTTTATCCACTCAAACACTTTGTTGTCTCCCTAAAATATAAGATTCAATCCACTTCAGAGCATCATGGGAGAAATTAAAAGAAGACAATTTGGATAAAAGACCCTAATGATTAACAGTGTCAAATGCTTTCTTTAGATCTAAAAACACAGCTCCGATTTTTTCCCTTTTGGATTTCACATTTTCAATGTAAAATAGCAGTTTGCAGTGTCAGTCAAATGGTTTAAATGATTTAAATATTCTGTGAGCTGTTCAGCTACCAATTTTTCAAGTATGTTTATAGGCCTGTAATCCAGATTATAATATTGGAGTGACAATAGCTGTTTTCCAGGATTTAGGGAATGGCGAAGACAGTTTGGGTGTTATCAATTGGGGCAAAGTTCAAGACAAGTCAAGTCAAGTCAAATATCTTTATTGCCATACCAACTGTGAAGTTGTTAGGAATTTGTTTTGTGATTGAAGCTCATAATAATAATAATAATAATATATGCCATTTAGCAGATGCTTTTATCCAAAGCGATTTACAGTAGTGAATGCATACATTTTTCAATATATGTGGTCCCAGTGGGAATTGAACCCACAACCTAAGCGTTGCCAACACCATGCTCTACCCACTGAGCCACACAGAACCACACAGAACACATAACCATATAAACAACAATACATGGACAGCAGCATTACAATACCAACAGTAACAATATCACATATATCATACATAAACACACATATACTCGCCCCTGTCCATGATGAAATAATGTGTCAAGCAGGGCTACATCTGTGTAGCATTTCGAGAGCGAACGGCCTCTGGAAATGGCCTCTGTTGTTCCTGAACCACTCGGTTTTTGTTTTAATGCACCTGGGCCTTCTCCCCGAGGGGAGAGTTTCAAATAGAGGGAAGACTGGGTGCGAGCGATCAGCCATGATCTTTGAGGTTTTTCGCTGTAGGCGAATGACATAAAGTGAGGCCACAGAGGGGAGGTTGACACAGATTATTTTGGATGCCATGTGGACCAATCTTTCTAGGCACTTTACTGCATGGGAGGTTAAGTTCCCGAACCAGACAATAATAGAGAAGGTGATCACACTCTCTATTATTGCTCCATAGAAGTGTGTCATAGCTGTGTTTGTGTCACCAAACTTCCTGAGCTGAAAATGTAATCTCTGATGGTCTTTTTTCACCATGTAATCTACATTATCTTCCTATTCCAGAGTGTCAGAGATTGTGGTGCCCAGGAACGTAAAGGAGTCTACCCTCTCGACAACCTGTCCAAGTGCTGTGTAGATCAATTCTGAGCAAGTTCTTTTTTAAACTCTTATACAGATTCCTCAAATTAATTATTGAATGCCATTTCTATGATGTCACAATCCTGTGTTAGGGTCCATTCACTCTAAACTCCATTGACTTTGTAGACTTAGCCTCTTTTCCTAAAAGTTTGTCAAGATGTTTCCAAATCAGATTGCTATTTACTTTTGCTTCTGTAATGACTTTAATGAAGAAATGTGCTTTAGACTTCCTTATTCCATAGACCACTTTGTTTCTCAGATCGCTGAATTCATTTTTATCACTCTCATTTCTTAGATCTACTCAATGCGATGTCTCTTATTTTGAGTTGCCTGATCGCTGGATTCATCAAGGGTAATGAGTTCATCTGGTGTGGTTTACTCCAAACTTTCTTTGTGCAGTGATTGGTGACAGTTTGAATAGATTATATAAATTCATTACAGCAGCTCTCTATGTATTTTCTGGAGTAGTTAATTCCATTCGATCTGCTTAATGGCACTGTCATAGTTCTCTAATTCATTTTTTGGTATTTAGTAATGGTAACTTTCTTTCCTTGTTACAGCATTTGAATCTTTTGTTGGTGAGTTTTCGAGCAACCAGAATTATATTATGATCAGACAATCCAGTGATTATGTTGTATGTTTTGATGATTCTTTCAGGCTTGTTGCTGAAGATTAGGTTTATTTGAGTTTCAGATTTGCCAGCTGTTCCGGTTGATCCTGTTATTAATTGTGTCAGGTCAATGCTGTTTGTAATCTCTTTGAGTTGTTTTATGCATTTTTCATCTTGCAAGTTATATTAAAATCACCAAGGAGGATGAGCTATTCCCCGTTGTATTCTTTGAGGAGGTTGTGCAGCTGTTCAACAAACATGTTGGTGGAGGATGGGGGTCAATGTAGACATATGATGAGAAATGTAATTTGGGGTGAGAGTTCCACGTTCAGGCCAAGGCATTCCAGTTCAGTGTTTTGTGACCATTCCTTTTCTTTGCATTTGATTGTATCTTTAATGTAAATCATGACCTTGCCCCCTCTGCCCTCAGTCCTGTCTTTTCTTAAAATATTGTATCCTGGGATGGTCAGCGCCACAATAGGTGAGAGCCATTTATGCAGCCACTATTCTGAAAGGCATAAGCAAAAGTCCAGATTGGAATCAATTAGTAAGTGTTCAATTTGATCACTCTTTGAAATCACGCTAGGGATGTTTATGTATCCCCCAAGAAGTCCCTTCGGCTTAGCTTGCGGATCCCAGAGAACTTTCGCATTATTCATTGTTTGGAAGTACGTGGATCATCTTTTTGTTCTAGCTCTAGTCAGTTTGAGGGTGACCGATTTCATGAAGACATCTGTCAATCTTTGGTTTTAATGTGTTTCTAGGTCGTTGATGGGATAAATAATGAACAAACAAAACATGGAGGCACACGAGGAAATGGCTAATACCTAACATCAAAGTTCTATTTGCTGAGTTACTAACAGCAGGTTCCATTCTTCCTTCTGTATACAATGTCGTAATCTTTTTCAGTTCAGTTCCTCAGTCCTCCACTAGTCCCTCTTCTTATTCAGGTGCTTACGTCCTTCTTATTTCCTTTTCTCCTCCTGATGTTATCCAGTTGAATTGTTTCTTGTCCCTCAATGCTTTACCTCTTCTCACTCACAAATACTCTTTAGCTTCAGTAAACTGATGCAACCCTTGAACAGAACGTGAATAATCAACTAATCCTGTAGAGATTTTAATACTTAAAACATGCAAGTTTTGAAGGTCACATTTCTCTTGGCAGGGTTGGCTGTGCATTTTACCCACTGTGGACAAATCCAAACACTCTCAGATCATATTTATTCCCAGCAAAGGACAATGGTACCCTTTAGTTGTCGTGCATCTTGAGTCTGGAAGCTCCAACGTGAAATAACCATCCAATAGTCTCAGAGGGGCACCCTTGCATTCTAATGCTCCCCATACCAATTGCTCACCATGACTCTAACTTGAAAGGTTTTCTGAAGCTGCAAATTCAGTGTTGTGTACTTAAAGTGCAATAGCACTAAATACATACAGAAAGAAAGCAAACTTGACATTTGTAAAACATTGGAAAGGAAACATGCTTTGCTATAATTTTAAGTTACACTGAAAGCATGCAGATGTAGTGGTATATTTGAAGGCCCAGAACATGGATGATTTAATTAGCGTTAGCCAGATTCATTAATAGAAAGGCAAGCAGAAGTAAAAATGCCATTTTGATATTAAAAGGAAAGGAGAAGGTGACAACACCTGACAACACCAGTTCGCAGTTTTTACCAAAAAGGATGCACATTTAAATTGCTTCAGCCATCAATGCTAAGGGGTCGGACAGCTTCTTGAATATGATTCACTGTAGTGAATCACAATCTTTTTCAAACATACAGACTGACCTGTTTGCACTTCCTTTCATCTAGTTTTACGCTCCAATTAAATACGCCTTCGTTCTCTCCCACTGTCTTCCTTGTCGTCGCAGTTAATCTAAAGTAAATGATTACTAGCATGAGGCCCCTGTAAGTCATATTTAACTGCTGCCATTCCCCATATCTGTGTATTTATAGAGAACAGGAGAGAGGTGGAGGCCATTCTAAATTAAACACACACAAAAAAAACATTATATTCCTGATAATAAAGCTGAGCCTGAGCATAATCAGATATATGTATTCTGAAATTCCAGATTTTACATTGAATTTTAAACAAAAAGACAAGGGTGACAAGTTTACAAATCTTCTAGGCAGCATGACACCCTAAAATGCGACCAGTAGTTCAGTCACTTTTGGTCGTGTCACAACCACTATCTGTGGAGAAGTGATTATGGGCATGGCATAGCTGCCTTTTATTTTTAAAAGAGCTGCCAAAAAAGAAAAACACTGATTGATTTCAGTGTTATATTATCAAACTCTTTCAGCTCAAGACTGCAGCTGCCCAATTGACCAGAGGAGTCGCTCTTGTGCAATGAGATGACAAAAATCCATCTAGCAGTAACCCTTCACCCCTAGGCAAGGCAATGTTGGCCTGAAGCTGGAACGGTGCAGGATTTGAGACCAGACTGCAGATCACACACAAGACACTTTTATTTTCACTTGTTTTTAAATCCAACACTTCTCATCTATTTTTACATATTTTAAATTGCTGTTGTTTTTAGTGTCTGTCCTTTTACTTCTTTTCTGTATTTATTTCAGTTATTTAATGTATTTTTTCTGTGAAGCACTGTGTGCACCCTGAAGAACAATGCTATACAAATAAAGTTATTTGTGCTGTTCCTACCAAAGCGTACTGTACTTCAGCTCAACAGCGAGCTAAACTCCACTCCAAAAATGACTGAGTCGTGTAGTAAGATTGACCATTTACTGTTGGCTCTTCACTTTGTACATGGACATGGAGTAAAAACTGCAATAAAAATAAATACAACAATATCAATTGCTGTCCTGTCCTTTCTTATTGTAATAACTCGTAAACACAAAACGTTTTCTTTTTAATACAAACCGAGCGTGACATTTATCAAACACTCTTTAACATTGTCTTATTTTATAACATTAAATTATAAACTTACGGCATTGCCTGCTTGGAGTTTGTAAGAGGATGGAAACGATAAAAGCTGGACGCTAGCAAACATGTGTCTTCTCCCTTCTAGACAAACTTTCTCTCTGACCAAGCACTTCCGTTCTAACAAAGGCATTTCCTCTCATTCCGGGAGAGGGGCGTTTCAAAATAAGAGTCCAACAGTGAGAAGTGTCTTTCACAATAAAAGTTACATTTAACGAATGCCTGAAACATAACAAATTACAACAGAAATGACTTGAAGTCAACACACTCCCCGTCTGACCTTTGTGAGGTCACTACCCTTATTACTATGCGGGTTCTGAATATCAGTCCTCTTTGGGTAGAAGCAGAACCAATTCGGTAACTGGTCTACGAAAAGTCTTTGCACAACCTTGGTCCATGGTCTTCACTTCCACCTTACGCACTCTCTCGTCTTTTCCAGGGAAAGTGGCAATGACCATAGCCATTGGCCAATTGTTGCGAGCAGCTTGGTTGTCCTTCAGCAAGACGACATCTCCTTCTTGAAGGTTTCTTTTGGACACTGTCCACTTATGCCTATTTTGCAGGGTTGGTAAATATTCGCGACTCCAACGTGTCCAGAACTTGTCGGCTAGGGCCTGAACTTGTCTCCATTGTTTGGTGTAGAGATCCCTTTCTGTGAAGTCTCCTAGAGGAGGTGGGACTCCAGCCTTCTGGGTGAGGATCATGGAGGGCGAAAGTATGAATGGAGAGTCTGGGTCGGTGGATACTGGGATGAGTGGTCTCGAGTTCATAATTGCTGTCACTTCGGCCATAAGCGTGCACAGAACTTCGTGGGTCAGGTGAATATTCCCTTGAAGCAACATAGAATCGAGGATCCTTCGGGCCACGCCGATCATACGTTCCCAGGGGCCGCCCATGTGAGAGCTGTGAGGGGGGTTGAACTCCCAAGAGCACCCTTGCTGGCTAAGGTACCTCTGTATGCTAATGTCCCCCTGGTCTGTGCTCAGCCCTAACTCCTTGCAGGCTCCTATGAAGTTAGTACCGCAGTCTGATCTCAGCTGCTTTGCTGGTCCTCTGATTGAGAAGAAGCGTCTGAGAGCGTTGATGCAGCTTGACGTGCTCAGCGACTCGATCACTTCTACATGGACAGCTCTTGAACTCATGCAGCTGAACATTATTGCCCACCGTTTGCTCTCTGCTTGTCCTCCCGTGTGCGTCTGGTTGTGACGGACCAGGGCCCAAAAACATCTAACCCCACGTAGGTGAAAGGGGGCAGGATTGAGGCGCTCTGGGGGTAAGTCTGCCATGCGTTGCTCCTGGAGTTTTCCGCGGAGCTTCCTACAGGTGACACATTTGTGTATCACCGAGTTGATCAGCGTCTTTCCACCCAAGATCCACAGGCCTGCTGCTCTTACCGCTCCTTCTGTTAGGCGGCGGCCTTGGTGTTTCACCTGGTTGTGATAGTGCCTTGCTAGCAGTAAGGAGATGTGACTGTCTTTGGGTAGGATTGTTGGGTTCTTCTCTCCTGTGTTCAAGTGTGCATGTTTCAACCGGCCTCCAACGCAGATTAGATCACCCTCGAGGATTGGACTCAGCCGCTGAAGACTGCTGCTTTTGAGGATCTGTTTGTTTTGTTGGAGGGCTGCGAATTCTTTTGGGAAGGCTGCTTTTTGTGTAGCTTTGATGAGGACGTCTTCCGCTTGGGACAACTCGTCCGGTGTGCGAGGTAAGCTACATTTGTGCCACCCTTTGCATCCGCTGACATTGTTCTGTTTGCAGGATCGTGCGATGTGAATCAGGAGTGCTACACCCCTTACCAGAGAACTGAAAGTGGAGAAACGCCGAAACCGCTGTGTGTTAAGACCGTTCTCTTTCAGCTGTGTCGCGCAGGTGTTGACTTGTGGACGGATTTCGTTGTCCTTTTCAGGTTCAACTAACTCAAATGACTGACCTTTTTCTGTTTTCCCCACGGGTGGTTTCCGCAAGAAGGTGGGTCCGGAGAACCACGTCGTCTGCCCCAAGCGCGATGCAGGTACTGAGCGAGATGCATGGTCGGCTGGATTGTCTTCTGACCGCACATAATGCCATTGTGCTGGTTTTGTGGACTGGCGGATACGCTGCACTCTATTGTGGACATAGACATAGAATCTCTTGGTCTCATTGTATATGTAACCTAAGACCACTTTACTGTCAGAGTAGAACTTGGTTTTGTTTGGCTTGACGTCCAGTTCATCTTGGATGAGCTCCGCCATCTCTACGGCTAAGACGGCTGCACACAGCTCGAGCCTTGGGATGGTAGGCTCGGACTGAGGTGCTAACTTAGACTTTCCCATCACAAAGCCTATGTCAACTTGACCATCTTGTTGTATTGCTTTTAGGTACGCCACAGCACCGATGGCCTTCGTGGAAGCATCGGAAAACACACACAACTCTGTGTGTACTGCCTTGATGAGGGAGGTTGTTGTGTACGTGCGTGGCACATGCAGGTGCTTCAGGTCCTGGAGCGCGTCTCGCCAGGCCTCCCACTTCGTGAGTTTCTCGTCAGGAATTGGCGTGTCCCAGTCGGACTGGCCAGCTGTGAGTTCTCGGAGGAGAGCTCTTCCTTGGATCGTGACCGGAGCCAGCATGCCCAAGGGGTCAAAAACACTGTTCACCATGGAGAGCACACCACGGCGGGTGAACGGCTTGTTTGCGGTAGACACGGCAAAGGTGAATGTGTCTGTAGTTATCTCCCATAAAAGCCCTAAACTGCGTTGAGTAGGCATGGCTTCGCCGCTGAAGTCAAAGTCTTTCACGGCTTTGGCACAGTCTTCGGGTGCAAAAGCCTCCATGACGGCTTGACTGTTTGAGGCGAACTTGTGGAGACGGAGGTTTGACTCAGCAAGTGAGGCTTGCGTCCTCTTCAGGAGGTCGATGGCTTCAGCCTCGGTTGGTACAGACATGAGTCCGTCGTCGACATAGAAATGTCTTTCTACGAATTGGACAGTGTCAGCTCCATGTTTTTGTGCACCCTCTCTGATGGCTCGTCTAAGGCCATAGATAGCCACAGCAGGAGACGGGCTGTTGCCGAAAAACGTGGACTCTCATCCTGTACTCGATCACTTCTTTAGTCGTGTCATTGTCTTTATACCATAAGAAGCGCAAAAAGTTCCTGTATTCCTCTCTTACCTGGAAACAGTAAAACATCTGTTGTATATCCGCCATTACAGCGACCTTTTCCTTGCGGAACCGAATCAGAACACCGAGGAGGGAGTTGTTGAGGTCAGGCCCTGTGAGAAGCACGTCGTTGAGAGAGACGTTGGAGTGCTGGGCGCTGGAATCAAAAACCACACGGATCTGCCCAGGCTTTTGAGGGTGGTACACTCCAAACGTCGGCAGGTACCAGCATTCCTCATCTTTTCCCAATGGTGGTGCCACCTCGGCGTGGTGGTTCTCGAGGATCTTCCCCATGAAGGCGATGTACTGATCCTGCATTTCTGGTTTCCTTCTCAGAGTTCGCTGGAGAGACGTGAAGCGATTGACTGCTTGCTCCCTGTTGTTAGGTAAACGTTGACGTGGCTCTCTGAAAGGCAGAGGAGCAGTCCAGCTGTTTGCTTCATCCCTATAGACTTCCTTGCCCATTGTTCTTACAAAGATTGTGTCTTCAATAGATGGAGCAGGCTTATTGTCTGATTCAGTTCTGTTGAATACTGTTTGTCCCAGCGTCTTCTCTGTAACCTTGCCGGACCTGGAGAGAGTGTTATGTGACTCCCGCCCTGATGGATTTTCTCTTTAACGTACCTGAAGCTTGTGCACGGATCGAGGATTGAAGGACGACCGTTCTCCAGCACATTGGTCCTGGATGTTGCGACCGACGGCTTGTGCGCGTTGCCTAGGCACACTTCTCCTACAAGCACCCAGCCCAAGTCCAGACGTTGAGCGCGAAGGGGGCATTGCGCGGCCCACTGACTTGTTGCCTTACTTGGTGCACTTGTATGACATCTCTGCCTAGCAACAGTAGGATCTCCGCTTGAGGGTCTAGCTCTGGGAGGTATTCTGCTACCTGTCTTAGGTGTGGGTGGTGCAAAGCTGCGTTTGGTGTCGGGATTTCGGACCTATTGTCAACGATCTCGTCACACTCGATGAGTGGTGGTAGGGGAATGCTAATTTTACCATCAAGCGATTCAATCTGAAACCCTTGGCTCTTCTGCCGAATGTTTCAACCATGCCGGAACACGTTTTCAGATAGTACGAGAATGGTTCAGCCTTTACATCGAACAGCTCAAATAAGTCAGATCTTGCTAACGACCGATTGCTTTGGTCATCTAGTACCACATAGGCGTTGACAGCTTTGTCCTGAGAGCCCTTTGGGTACAGCTTTGCAAGACAGATCTTGGCGCACGATCTGCCTGCTTTGCCCAGACCACATACCTCTGTGCAGCTGGAACTGACGATGGCTTTGCCGGCACGGTCTCCTTCCCCCTCCCCGCCATTCTCTGCTGAGGATGAAGAAGCCTTGAATGTTGTTAACACTGACCCGGGATGCATGGCTGTTTCGTGAATGCTGCTGTCGCACTCGGTACACTTTACTGCTGTTTTGCAGTCCTTCGCTAGATGAGTGGCTGAGGCTACACATTTAAAACATATTCCTTTCTCCTTGAGAAAGGCCTTCCTGTCAGTGAGTGTTTTGTTTCTGAATGTCCTGCACTTTTTAAGTGGGTGTGGTTTGTTGTGGATTGGGCATGTTTTACCTGGGTCATTGTCGCTTTTCGCAGAGTTGTCTGCATCAGAGTCCGCTGAAGCGATGTCGGTCCTGTGAACCGAAATAGGATTCCTAGAGCCGTGACCTTTAAAGGTAGGTCTGTCTGGTTTTGTAGATGCAGTGCCACTATTGAGAAAAACGAAACTTGGATCGTTACGCTTCCTTGCTTCATAGCAGATAAACCTGGTAAAATATTCAAATGGTGGAAAATAACCGCCATTCTCTTCCTTCCACCTGGAGCCGGTGGAAAGCCATTTCTCCTGCAGGCCATACGGTAGCCTTCTACGATAGGGTTTATGCCCCGTGCGGTGTCCAGATACGACAAACCCCGGAGGTAGCCGTCCTCCTTGGCACACTGGATCTCCATGAGCAGGTCGCCTAGCTCTCGTAGCTTTGTGTGGTCTTTCGCTGACACTTTTGGGAAGTCGCTCAGCCGCTGGAACAGAGATTTCTCTATTATTTCGGGAGCTGCATAACATTCACGGAGTCTTTCCCATGCCCTTTCAAGAGCTGCTGCTGGATTAGTTACATGCACAGAGCGCATTCGTTTGACATACTCGCCAGATTCCTTACCAAGCCATTTTGTCATTAAGTCCAATTCCTCTGTTGCTGTGAGGTCTAACCCTCTGATAGCGCTGGTGTAGGATGAGTGCCATGCGCGGTAGTTTTCAGGCCTATCGTCAAACTGATATAGGCTAGAACGCACCAAGTCCCGTCGAGCTAGGAACTTTGCAAGTGGTTCGATGGCGGCGGATTGACATTAGCTGCGGTGTGCCTTGCGGAGTGAAAGGCTGAGCCGAAACATTTAATTCGGAGTGAGCGTTGTTTAAATCCCGTCGATAATTGTGTTCTCCGTAGGGAAACTTGTATTCAACTTTAATAGGACACGGTGTGCGTGTATTGCCGATTTGATGGTCGGCTAATACGGGTTTGCTAACCAGGTTAACATGTAGTGGTTCAATGTCTCTTACCGGGAACCGCCGTGTCGGACAGCTAGCATCGACCCATGTTCGTGGTGGAGAAGCGACGGGTGTGGCTGGCTGACTTCGACATGGATATAATTGTTTTTGAGATTTAACAAACTCACTCGTGCATTCCATTTTATCCGTTTCTGAGATGGTGTCTAACACCTTAGAGTTTTCTAAAGCTTCGGCAGCCTCTAAGGCTACTGCCTCTGCAACAGCTGCTTCTGCTTCACGCTCAAAGGTCAGTGCTTCTATTTCGGCGTCTAATTTAGCTTGAGCTAGTTGCGCGGCAGCCCTTTCCTTTTGTAATTCTGCTTCTCTAGCAGCCTTTTCCATTTTAAGTTGAGCTCCTCGGGTTGCATACGCGGCTCTTACCTTAGCAGCCTCTGCTTTGGCACGGGCGAGTGCCGCTGCGCTAGCCGATGAGCCTGATGACTGCAAGCTCCTCCTGCTTGTCGTTGAAGATGCGTCGCCATTTTCCTTCACTGTGTTAACACCATTGGAAGTGTGCCTTTCTACTAGCAAACGCCAGTCGAAGTATGCTTCCTTTACTTGCAAACACCAGTCGAAGTATGCTTCCTCACTAGCAAACGCCAGTCGAAGTATGCTTCCTCACTAGCAAACGCCAGTCGAAGTATGCCTTTTACTGTGCTGTTCCTACCAAAGCGTACTGTACTTCAGCTCAACAGCGAGCTAAACTCCACTCCAAAAATGACTGAGTCGTGTAGTAAGATTGACCATTTACTGTTGGCTCTTCACTTTGTACATGGACATGGAGTAAAAACTGCAATAAAAATAAATACAACAATATCAATTGCTGTCCTGTCCTTTCTTATTGTAATAACTCGTAAACACAAAACGTTTTCTTTTTAATACGAGCGTGACATTTATCAAACACTCTTTAACATTGTCTTATTTTATAACATTAAATTATAAACTTACGGCATTGCCTGCTTGGAGTTTGTAAGAGGATGGAAACGATAAAAGCTGGACGCTAGCAAACATGTGTCTTCTCCCTTCTAGACAAACTTTCTCTCTGACCAAGCACTTCCGTTCTAACAAAGGCATTTCCTCTCATTCCGGGAGAGGGGCGTTTCAAAATAAGAGTCCAACAGTGAGAAGTGTCTTTCACAATAAAAGTTACATTTAACGAATGCCTGAAACATAACAAATTACAACAGAAATGACTTGAAGTCAACACATTATTATTGTTATTATTACTATTATTATACACTGGCACCCAGTGATTTAGCAGAATGAGCCTCCCAGCAGCCGCAGGAAATATTCCTGTCAGTTTTGTCATTTAAACAAGTACCAGCATATGACAAAATAAAATGATCCAGATACCGCTTCAGCCCCTTACAGGCACTTCAGATACTGTAGCAATACTGATTTTAGTAACATAGACCTGTAACTGTAACATATGAACTGTAACATATAAAACATGGTTTATAAATGTGGATGGCCTTGGCAGATGGAACAGACGTTGTAGCAGCGCTCCGTCCTTATCCAAAATGCAGCCACTGAGCTTTGAGGCATTTAACAACAAGTTGACGCATGTCCAAATAAACATTACAAACTCCATAATTTTGTCTTTTGAGTTTTTTACTGAAATAATGTTTCAAACAAAAACGGTCAAAAACTATGTTGCTCCATTACCATCAAAGCTTCTTACTTTCTAGTAGGACAGAAAGTATGATGTCATACATAAAACCTAAGGACTATTCTATTGGAGCAAGAAAAAGGGGGGGTTTCTTAATACAATAAGTAAATTAAACTTATCAGTAATACAAACACAAATGTACGTAAATACTGAAACACAATAAATACGATTTTTAAGGTTTTTTCTTTTAAACTTTACAATGACTCTTACAGACTCTTACTCTGTTAAAATCTGGATACATGCAGTGAAAATAAATATTCTACCAAAACTAAACTTTTTTTATCAAACATTTTTACTTGTTATTTTGATTCCCTTCTGACTATTGATTCCCCATAAAAACAAACTTTTATCGAAAGGATGTAAAAAACATTGCAAAATAATAATAATAATAATGGAAGTAAAGACTGACAAGCCTGATTCAATTTTAAGCTCTCATGAAACATCGAACAAAGCAATTTCAAATATGTCACCATTAAAGTGCAGATCTATCATGCCCCAGTGATAACCTCTAAAAAAAATCTAACTACAAGAAACAAACACATACACACACACACACACACACAGGGAGGAGACTAAATAATGGAAATGAAAATGGTTTCGTATTTATTGGCGTTTACCTTTCTCAGTTGCAGCTCGCATTCAATTCAAGTCACTGGTGCTGGCATACCGGACCACGAGAGGGGTACTGCTCCCTCCTACCTATAGTTAATGATGACACCTTACACCCCTTCCAGATCCCTCCTCTGGCCAGCTAACTGTCCCGTCTCTCCGCACACCTGGTAGCCGCTCACTACAGCCCTGCCTTGTCTTTACCCTTGTCCCTAGATGGTGGCATGACCTTCCCCACTCAGTGAGGACAGCAGATTCTCTAGCAGTCTTCCGAAAAAATACTGAAAACTCACCTTTTCAGACTCAATTTCAAAAAAAAGTATAATAACCTTTTTTCCCTTTGTATAACAGCTTTTGAAGCATGAGCTTTGGCAATGTGAATGATTAGACTGTAACCTACTGTACGATAGCTCTAGCAATGATCTCTAGCCATGTGAATGCACTCTTGTAAGTCACTTTGGATAAAAGCATCTGCCAAATAACAAGATTGTAAAATTGTACTTTGACCTCTAAGGAGTC
The DNA here is from genome assembly GCA_029706075.1 of Aldrovandia affinis. Classification (NCBI taxonomy): domain Eukaryota; kingdom Metazoa; phylum Chordata; class Actinopteri; order Notacanthiformes; family Halosauridae; genus Aldrovandia; species Aldrovandia affinis. Next base: position 1,685,238 of record JAINUG010000100.1, read on the forward strand.
GAGTGGGCCTAAACCACGCCAGGAAAATGCACCCCACAAATATGACACTTTACTTCTTAAGGCATTGTGCAGCTTTCTCATAATGATATATAACTATATTTATACATGCCTATACATTATTATTATTATTATTGTTATTAATAACATATTTGTCAAGCATTATAAGGAATTATGCATAGCTCATAAGGCATTCAAAATATGCTTAACATGCATTATGATAAGGGTATTCATAGGAAGCGTTACCATACTTTTTTCTGTATGTGTGTATTATATAAATTGTTACATTATAGAGCCCAGAAGGAGAGCCTCCTTCTGAGCTCTCTCATAACCTCCATCTCTCATCTATTTTTTTCCCCACAGGATCTGTGCATCTCCTCTTCCCTGTAGGAGCTGTGTTTGTTTCTCTGCACAGTAAAGGGACTTTACCCCTCCTCAAAAGGGAGTCTTCTTTTTTTTTTTTTTTTTTTTAAGGGTCTTGAAGTGCCTTTTTTGAATGGCTAATGAAAGAAAGAAGAATTTCTGCTAAAAGACTAGAGGAGGCCACCTTCCCCCCGTTTTGTTCTTATGGATGAAGTGTTTCAGCTTTGATTGGATATTCCACATCAGGAAAATTGCATGCATACAGATTATAGTGCTGAATCATTTTTAGAGGTTTTTTTCTTTTTTGTAGCAGGATCCTATTGACTTGCAAATCCCTCAGGTACAATTATTCCATTGTAACTTGCACAATTACCAGTTGCATGTCTTTGAGATAACTGAAGGAGGTTATCAAGATGTATTAGGGAAATCTGTGTGTCTCTAGCTTCCTTTACTAGCAGGAATGTTAGGAATGACAAGGTGTGACCCCAATATCGGTTTATGCGCATTGTGAATGACAACAGCTAATGGGGTCATGTCTGCATTTTTAAATAAATAATATGTCTATACTATATCTCAGGACTCAGGATAATTATAAACCCCCTCTGTGACAAAGGCCATGGTAAAACTCTCACTGACAGATAGTATCTGTCATTTTCAATAGTGAACAAAATACATACAGCAAGTATTCAGAATGTTTCTTTTTGAAACAGACTAATTCTCTTTTGTTACAGACAGAAGGCACCATATTGAATCCTTCATTCTGGAAAGAAAGAGCTGACTCATCTGGCCAATTGAGCATGCGCATGCAGTCTGCCTGCACCAGCTGTGCAAACGGTTTGGACAGCTGGCTGCATGTGCTTTGGAGGACACACATGCTCATCTCACAAATTCAAGAAGGATGACATGAGACACCACAAATTTGCGAGAAAAGTGGAAAATGAGGGCTAAAAAGTTTCTCCCCCTTCCAATTACGATGACATTTAATAAACTCTTCCGTGCCCTTCTTGGTTTTGACACTTAAGTCCCCCTGTCCATTTGGAAGAGAAAATTAACTCAGCTTAAGCTAACCAGAATCTAAGTGGAGGATGACATTTGTAGGGGCTCTGCTAGGATTGCAAAATCAAATTAATAAACTGGGACAGCTCCTCCTCACTTTGTGTGGCTGGTATGTTTCGAAAAAGTTTGAAAATGTTTTTGAAGTGATAGGCAGCAAACTATATGAAAGGCTGTTGTTTTTGTGATATTTTGCTTCCAGAGAAATTAACAGCAATTGTGCACAGGTCACTTGTGAGTCAATTGGGTGTCACATGCATGTCATCTTGAAACATATTCTTAGTGTGCTACAAAACCACTTACAGTTTTTATTTTTCTTCCACTGAATGCATCCGATTCCAAGGAGGAGGGTTCTCTTGAGCAGTGCTGGAGCTGGTAGCCAAATGAGAAAGCGAACCAAAACAAACCAAAACTCAAACACCATGGGCACATTAGGAAATAAACACCATTAAATTACAACCACACATCCAACAGCCCTCTAGAGATTTGTTTCATAACACTGTTTTTAAAAAATTCATAGTTCATATCTTTTTCCATTTCCATTTACAAGTCAGCCAGCACAGTGGGATTACATTATTTGTTTATTTGGCAGGCTCCCCTCTTCAGAGTAGCTTGCATATCTTAGCAATGCACATGATCCAGATATACACCTCTATTGCTACTTCTCACTCTCAGAGGGCAAAGCTGCCAACCACCAGCTGATTCTATGAAAACAAATGGCTGCTTTGATTGCATTTACTGGTTTTAAAACACCCATCAATGCTACATATACGGTTACAAGTCAAACATTAGTGAAATAATAAGATCAGAACACTCATGCTGCAAATGTTGACAAAAATAAAATGGTATGATTACTAATACTGTGGTGTTGATTGGCCACATGGTGGTGCTATACCAGCCCAGTGAAATTGTAATATTTAAAATATAGCAAGCAGTGATTAGCAGTCCAAGCCACTCTTAGGCACAAGGACGCTAATTAATGTACTGCCAGTCTATAGGGCCCCTATGTTGCAAGTCTGTTCCAAAGTCATTGCCCAGGATTCAATCTAATTCAAACTAAATAAGGACAACTGCAATTCAATCAAAGTGAAATTGAAAATGACATCTTCTCGGATTAATCCAGTGCCGTATCTCAATAAAGTCTTTCTCTACGGTGGCGAAAGTAAAAGATTGTAGCCAATGAACATTTGTACTCACTAAGTGATTAGCACCATGGGGTGCCTCTGATTGGTCAGGCAGTCCCCAAAGTACCTGTATTTTCATGCGAAATGTGTCTCGTCTGAGATTCACTTTTTTTGGGTTGCAATTCATGCTATTTCCAGATTAATGTTCACGTCTCCGTAGTATAGCATTATATATTACATGTGTTATTACAAGATGTTATTGCATGTGAAAATTAAATAAAATGAGTGAATGAATGAAATACATATCAAATAATAAAAATAAACATTATTTTGAAAAATGAAATATATCCCCCCAAAAATAAAAATAAAGTTAAATAAATGCCAATGATTTATACTACACATTTGAATTACATGTAATAGTTTGGTTGTACTGTAAACAGTTTTTCTTATTGCAAGAAAACTAAACTGACCCCTGCTGGTGGAATGATCTTTCGCACTCGGTCAGGACCACAGAATCACTTGCGATCTTACGCAAAAGACTCAAGACCCACTTTTTCAGACTTCACTACCACTGAATTCTCTACATCTAGCTACTGTAATTGTCATTACCACTGCCTACATTTTTATGACTGCTTTTTGTATATGTATACTTGTTTAATATGTACTGTATACTTCCTCTTAACTAACCTTTTCCTTCCCGGTGTGACAGGTATGGTATGCAGCTGCTAACAATGAGGTCTGTTGTTGTATTACTGCACTGATCTCTTGATTGATCATACCATGCATTAATGCACATATTGTAAGTCGCTCTGGATAAGAGCGTCTGCTAAATGCTTGAAATGTCAAATGTAAACTTTGTAAATCTGTTCCTAATGAGTAAGGATATGGCGTTTTTGCTGTGAGTTATTTAAAAAAGAAACGAGCATAACAATAATTTCATGAGTGGAACCAGTTGGTAACTTTATACAATACATTTGTCTGTTGTCTATATCTTGCCAGAGCATCCCATTGTTTGTGTCTGTTAACATTACAAATGTTATGTTATCTACCAAGGTTTGAAGAAACAGATGATTTTTAATACACTTGGATTTCTACAAGTCATGCAGTATATTTAATGATTTCAGAGATTCAGGATATCATATCTATGGGATGCCAATTTTTTCCTATGCAGTTGCTACCATACATTTTCAAACCTATTTTTCAAACCTATTTCTTTATGCATATTAATCTACACACAGGGGTTTCTGCTCAAGCTCAAGTTAACTTGGCAGCAAAAAATCACGCCTTTTGACGGTCTACTATGTATCATTGCAGTATCAAAGTTAGCTTGCATATCTTATAGTGATTGTCATTCGAAGGTCATTACGTTGTATGCCTGCTTTGCTTTAATGCTACGTAAACTAGGCAAGCAATCTGTAGCACTATGTATTAGATGATAGATGGATGCATAGACATAGATGTAATTATTATGTGGTGCCAGGCAGGTTTCCAAACAAATGAACAATCACTCAGTGTGGTGCAACATATCAAAACATGTTTCGATGAATGTGGTCCAAAGGCAGTTATGTTAAATGATAACTGTTTTAACCAGGCACAAGCTAACTATTACTATACATTCTATTGTTAGCAGCTGAAATAGCTTTTACACCAAAAATCTGAATAATAAAAAATAATAAAAATCTAAAATAATTTTCTATATATCATGTGCCACAAATATTATAGACAAAAGTGAGAAACAACTACATAAAATAATTGATTTATCCCTAAAATGCTGAAATATGGAGGAACCGTTTCACAGCGAGATTTGGATGTAACCGCACAAATGCTCATTACTCTTAATTGAGGAATTCACATTTACCCCATCTATCAAAAAACGTCTCCTTTAACAGTGTTGCTATTCATTTTGGATAAGTCGACACAGCAGTACATGATGTTGCATGTCACCCAGAAGCGCAGCTGGCTAAGCTGATTTGTTTGAGATCACATTAGGGTTGTATTTATCAACTTCAGATGAGCAATTTCTGTGTTAAATCATCAGTAATATAGTAAATATATCTACTCATATAGTAGTTTTTGGACAAAAATATTGTAGAAGCTTCAAAATGAATGCATGTTTTTGTGTTGAACAAAACTGTCCATAGACCAATTTGTCATTCCTGGTACGAACATTAGCATGGACACCTATGGGGAATGCTCTAGTTGGTGCTTACATTTAACAACTTCAGGTCAGTTATTTTTGTGTTAAGTGATCATGTTGTTGCAGAAGCTTGGAAATGTACAGATACGTGATTGCATGTAAAACAAAAATATGAATTCTCCATAGGCGGCACGGTGGTGCAGTGGATAGCACTGTCGCCTCACAGCAAGAAGGTCTCGGGTTCGAATCCAGGCCGGGGGCCTTTCTGTGCGGAGTTTGCATGTTCTCCCCGTGTCCGCGTGGGTTTCCTCCGGGTACTCCGGTTTCTTCCCACAGTCCAAAGACATGCACGTTAGGCTAATTGGAGAGTCTAAATTGCCCGTAGGTATGAGTGTGTGAGTGAATGGTGTGTGTGCCCTGTGATGGATTGGCGACCTGTCCAGGGTGTATTCCTGCCTCTCGCCCGGAACGCATGCTGGGATAGGCTCCAGCCCCCCCCCGCGACCCTGACCAGGAATAAGCGGCTTAGACAATGGATGGATGGATGGATGGATAATTCTCCATAGACCCATGAGCATGTGCAAGAGTTTGTATTGAGACTGAGGAAGACATTGAACACATTTTACAAGAAGTGGGTAGTGAATATGAATACATAAGTGATTCTGAATTTGAAGACAAGTCACCAGAAAATGAAGCAGTGGTGCTTTAGGACAATGATGAGGAAGCCCAGATTCTGTCCCATCATCAAGCAGAGCTGGAGCTGTCAATGTGCAAAAATGGAACAAGAATCAGGAATGCCATCCTGCAGATTTGGACTGCATTCCTGATTTTAGTGGACAGCACAATGTTGACGATTTTTCTAATTTGGATCCTTTTCAATGTTTTGAGAGATTTTTTCCCCAAAATGTTTCTGAGCATGTGGCCAAAGAAACCAATCGCTATGCAAAATCAGTTCTAGTCCGTGCTGGAACACCTACAGTGCCCTCGAGAATTATTGGCACCTTTGGTGAAGATGAGCAAAAAGTCTATGAAAAAATGTTTTTGTTGTTTATCAGTAGTATCAGTAATTTGAAGTCAAATTATTCAAAGAAAATAATCCTTATCAAAAAATAAACATTTTTCTCAAAAACATTTAGTACTTTGTGCACCCTTCCCTTCCAAGATAACAGCACTGAGTCTTCTCCCATAATACTTGATTAGGTGGGAGAACACATAGCAAGGGATCTGAGACCATTCCTCCATACAGAATCACCCCAGATCCTTCAGAGTCTTTAGTCCTCGCTTGTGGACTCTCCTCTTCAGCTCACCCCACAGGTTTTCAATGGGGTTTAGGTCAGGGGACTAGGATGGCCATTGCAAAAGCTTGATTCTATGGTCAGTGAACCACTTTTGTGTGGTGGATTTGGTGTTACCATGACCCAGTTTTAGCCTTCTGACAGAGGCAGACAGATTTTTATCCAAAATCTCCTGATACTTGGTGGTGTCCATGATGCCATGCATCCTAACAAAGTTCCCAGGGCCTTTGGAAGTAAAACAGCCCCACAACATCACAGATCCACCACCATACTTGTCCCCAACCTATAGTGAGGATTAAGTTATTTTCTACATGACCATCCCTCTATTTACGCGAAACCCACCTTTGGTGTTTGCTGCCAAAAAGCTGTATTTTTGTCTCATCTGACCATAGAAACCGGTTTCACTCAAAGTTCCAGTGGCGTTTAACAAACTCCAAGTGCTTACATTTGTGGTTTGATAACAGCAGAGGCTTTCTTCTGGCAAGCCTTCCAAATAGCTTGTTGGCATGGAGATGGCATCTAAAGATGCAACCAACTTAGACAATTCTCCAACTGTGATCCTTGGAGAAATGTTTGCCTTTCGAATAGGGTTGCCAACTTTCTATCATTCAAATACGGGATAGACGGCGGGGGCACACGGAGCGAAGTGTGTATGGATGTAAATCAACATATACTGTATATTGTAACAGTGACTGCTGAAGGAAGACTCTGAAAAGTTTACTTTTCCATGATCGGGCTACCAACTTTACTACGACAAAGCATATAGATGCAGGGCACAACCAAAAACACAAGAAACTCACAGGGGGTCACTTCTTAGACATACAAAGACGGTCACAGTTAACATTCATTACTACTGAACTTATTCACACCATTACAATATGATGGGATTCTATCTTGATGTCTGACTGGTATTTTGTTATACGGGACAAGGAATGTCCCATACAGGATGAGCCAATATTGGCAAAAAAACGAGATCTCACGGCTAATACGGGACAGTTGGCAACCCTACTCTCAAACCATCCTCCTCTCTGTGGGTGGATGCAAAATATACTTGTGTATTTTCAGGCGTGTAGCTATTTTTTATAGCCATTGCCTGATTTATGAAGGTCAACAACCTTTTGTCACATTTATTTTGTGTATTCTCTGATCTTCACCATGTTGATGGATGACTAAGGGAGTTTAGCCTGTGTGTCACTTCATATTTATACCCCAGTGAAACAGGAAGTCATGGATGACCACTTAAGAGTTCCTAAAGACTTGGCTGAACTTTATGAAAAAAATAAATATAGAAATGGGAATATACTTCATTTAGATTTTGTTCATAAGAATGTATAAGTGTGGCAATAATTGTAACATTGTTTTTCAGAAGAAAAAAAAGCACTTTTTGATAAGGATTAATAATTTTACTTCAATTAAAGGTTGTATTTCTCTCATATTTTGAGTGTAAAATCAAGATGATGAACAACAAATACATTTTTTCATAGCCTGTTTTGCTCAAGGGTGCCAATAATTCTGGAGGGAACTGTAGATCCAGATGCAATAACTGGAAAGATGTTGATGCAAAGGATATACAAGCTTTTGTTGCTATGGAAATTGGAATGGGTATGGTGCACACACCTGCATTAGAATTGTACTTTAAGGACACACTGTGGCTGACAGAAACATCCAGGATTTAGTGATGTGTTTAAAAGGGATCAGTACCTTCTTATTAGACATTTCCTACATTTTGCAAACAATGATTCATGCTCTGGTGAAGATGATAGGCTCTAGAAAATCAGGCCAAATTTATATTTGGTGAAGGATACATATCTTGCTGTGTACAAAAGTGACAACAAATATGTGTAGATGAAACAATGATGAAGTTCAAGTGACGGCCTTTCTTCAAACAGTATCTCCCGTGTAAACCTAGTGCTAAGTGGGGACTCAAAGTATGGTTACTTTGTGATTCAAGAACAGGTTATCTTTTCAGATTTGACATATATAACCCACCTCTTCAGACTCCACTACCCCTGATCTCTGTCCATCTAGCTAAATTGTCTTCACCACTGTTTACTTGTTCAACACTATACTCTTTATTTAAAAAAAAAAAAAAAATGTAAATTTTGTAAACATTGTAAAATACCTTTTCCTTCCCAGTGTTACAGGTATGGTACGCAGATGCCTGCAATGATGTCTATTGCTGTATTCCTGCACTGATCTCGTGCGCTAACTGATTGTTCCTACCATGTATTGATGCACATCTTGTAAGTCGCTCTGGATAAGAGCGTCTGCTAAATGCTTAAAATGTAAAATGTAAAATGTATATATACAGGCAAGGACCCACCAACAGTGAGCATTGATGGGTTGGGACATAGAGTGAGAACATGGTCACATGGATATAACTTCTATTCAAGTGTGACATTTTTTGATAGGTTCAGGCTGAAGGGAATTATTGCCTGTGGCACAGTCCATGCCAGAAAGATTTACCTGAAGTTATGAGAAGCTACAAACTAAAACATTGTGATCTCCCAGTGATTTGGACAAACAATGAAAAAAACATGCTTGCCTACACATGGCAAGACAGGGAAACTCAACATGCTCTCAACAGTAGGGAACACAGGTGTAAAACAAGTAGATGTTCAATCCAAAAAGTAAAAGAGAACTGTACTGAATCCAAATGTACAGGATTTGTATAGTCAGTTTATGGGTGGGGTCGACAGCTTTGTATCAGTTGCGTGCTACATATCCCTTTGACAGAAAGGGCAAGAAGTGGTACCACAGTATATGGCACTTTTTGATTGGGGTGGCTTTAGTGAATGGTAATATATGCTGTAGCAAACCTGTGAAAAAATCTCTCCAAGAAAATTCATATAAAATGTCATGGATGGTTTTGGCATGACTTTGAAAGAAAGGTAAAAGAGACTACAGAATCTCTGTACCAATTCAGCCTCAGTTGACAGAATGGCACTTCCCAAAGCAGATTGACAACCAAAAAACATCAACCTAATTGTGTTGCATGCAGCATCATGCCTAAGCCGTGTGCAAAAATGGAAAGGCCTCTTTCAAGAGAAAACAAACCACATAATAAATGTCAAATTATGTAATGTATGCCACCAAGTGGCTAAGTGGCACCATATTTTATTATTTGAAGTAATTGTTCACCCACCTACCCAAGCTTACCAAGTTTGCTAATGCTCGGGCATACCACTGAAACGTTATTTGAGGTCAACAGGGATTATACGAGGCTGGAAACCTCATATTTTTGTTGTGATTATTTTTATTATTATAGTTTTTGGGGGGACAAAAAATGTCAGTATATAATAATAATTTTTATGTCAGTGCCACAGGGCTTATGAGCATTGTAATTTATAAGCCTGCTAAAGTGAATGAAACTTGAGCAATTTCAACCAATAATACGAATTTGTTTGTGCATATGCTCCAATAGGACAGCTGTCTCTGAGTTTACACATGGAATGAATATTGCAAAGTTTCCACTTTAAAATGCTTTAATTCACAAAATGGGTGTCATTTGGGTTAACTCCCCCTCAACAAGATTTACAAGTGCATGTTTTCCTTTTCTTGAAAATACAGACACCATAAATACAAAAGAAAGATCTATAATTCTTAATAATGAGGTTCTATTTTCACCTGAGAAGCAACAAAAGAAAATATATTAAAAAAGAGAAGAAAAAAAATCATTTACCTCTCTCTTTATCTGTCCTTTGGTAAACAGGGGAAGGCACCGGTCTGCATGTGCAAAATTGGCCATATTGGAGAAAATGATCCCTTTGCATGTGTTTTTCTCTGCCTGAAGATGACACTGTCTTTTTAATAAATAATTGTGTTCTCATGTAATGTCGGGAGGTGTTTTCTTCATCCATACCCTGTTACAAAGGAGTGTTGTATAAACCATGCATTAAATGCAATCACGGGTTCATTACCAGGGCTACAACCTCTGTATTAGCAGAGCCCAAATACATTTTGCATCCATGTTCCATTGATAATTGTAACATAACTGTATGGAATGTAGGTCATTATAATGTGCCTTGAAATAAAGATAAATGAATGCATAATTGATTGTATCACACAGCAGGAGCTTGTGGTAAGTCTTCACAAACTGAGCCACTCAGGATCCAATCCTTTATTTACTATTCATTTTATACAGATTTGACACTGAAACTTTTCAATCACGCTCAGTTAGTTTGCTTCTCTTCTGTAGCGAAACTTAGATTCCAGACACCCTACATTCAAGATCTACCTTGGCTCCCAGTCAAAGCCAGAATTGAGGATTAAATTATCCTAATTACCTATAAATAGGGCACGGAGAAAATCTTGAGCACGTGACCATCTGCATTGTCAAGCTGAATTTCAGCAGTTATCTTCCAGGTGTCCCTATAGGCACTCCGAGTTCAGCAATCATTTGGTTTTAACGGCTGATTGAGAGGTGATAATTGGTACAAGACAAGAAAATTATGCTGTTCATGGTAAGAGTGGAGGAGGTAATAAATATGAAGAAAAAAATCCCACAAAGCGACAAAAAATGGCAAGACCATTTTGCACATCTTGCAACTTATCTCCAGACCATGGAACAAATCTTATAATAGATAGAACAGCACCGACTCCGCCCACGCCTTTGAAATACCTATGACCGCCACCTGTCCGGTCAAAAGACCGCTGAGTCTACAGACAGAGGCACTGGTGCTGATGCAAAATGGTCGCCAGATGGCACCTCTTACACAGTTTGTAGTCCTAAAACCCGGAAGTAAGCCTAACAGAGTTTCACGTTTTATTCTATGACATAAATTACGCACGTTCATATCTCAACTGTGAATTTTGAAGCTGTTATGTGTTTTTAAAAAGTAAGCTGCTAACAAGTTGCTACATTCAAACTACAACTGTTGTTGGAATAATTAAATGTCATTACATTACAGCTAGGTGGTTAGCTACGAATAAACATTGCTTGCTCAGCTATACAACTAGCTAGCTGGCTAGCTACGAACATAATATATAAATTGCCTGCAGCTGGCAAGTATTTCTGAAATGTAGCTACAGCTAGCTGCCTAGCTAGGAACATAATATATGAATTATAATATATAATTATATTATAATTATATAGCCAGCTAGCTACGAAGATAATAATATGCATTGTCTGTTCAGCTGTACAGCTACGTTAGCTGCCTAGCTACGAATATAATATATGGATCCCCTGCTTAGATGGCTAGTATTTTGTGTCACTTTGTGTAATTTTAGGTAGCTTTTAGCTCTGCCAGGTAGTGAAAGGTGCAGTCAAGCTACGAACATATTGCCTGCTCAGCACGAAAGTGCTAGCACGAAACTTAAATTATAGGGGAATTGGTCAGATTAAGCTAAAATATACACCTAGCGAGCTGGCTAACTACAAACAAAATAAATGCATAGCCTGCTCAGCTTTGGTCTTCTGATTTGCTGTTAAACTAGCTATTGAAACAGCCATGATCACCAGCAAGGTCACAGCAGAGATAGCTAACAGAGAAAACAGCTAGTTCAATGCAGGAGGACTGGGCAGGCTAGTATGAAATGAGTGGTGGTGCAAATTAGTTTGTGGGCAGACAAAAGAGACAGCAGGTAGCCATTTCCCTCCAAGCATTCTTGAAGTTATTGTGGGATTACATTACATTACATTACAGGCATTTAGCAGACGCTCTTATCCAGAGCGACTTACACAGTTTACATTTCTTTACATACAATCCATTTATACAGCTGGATATTTACTGAAGCAATACAGGTTAAGTACCTTGCTCAAGGGTACAACGGCAGTGCCCCCATGTGGGATCGAACCTGCAACCTTTGCGTTACAAGCCCAGTTCCCTAACCATTATGCTAACACTGCCGCCCCGGGATAGCTACCTAGCCAAATTTTAATAATTGTGTTTTGTTATCAGAAATGGCTGTTTATATGAACCTTAATCTGTGTACAAAATATTTCTGGTATCAGAATCTGGAATCATACTTTTGTATGCAGCAGCGGGTTGTAGCAATTATCGGTCTCTGTGAAGTTGCAATATAACATAATACTTGTGCTTTAGTGTTATAAAGTATTCAAGCGTTATCTGCAACTTGGAGATATACAGCGGGTCCATTAGTCCTCTAAGATTCAGATGCAAATTAGTTTGTGGGCAGACAAAAGAGACAGCAGGCTGAAAACCGGTTTGCCCAAATCAGAGAGATTAGCCATTTGTCTCTCCAGAGAGAGTGAGAATGGATTCTTGTGGGTTATAAGATAGTATAGTTTGGACACATGACACTAGCAAGCAAAAACTGTGACCTGAGCCATGAAGGAGTACAACTAGCATAACATGGCTATAGTAAACGCAGCCACAATAACTTTTCATGTTACGTTATATATTCCAAGTATACCATGTAGGCTACGTATTCTGTCCAACATAGACTACTATAGGCAACGGTGACTGTTTGCTATTATCCATGTTTTAGGAGACATTCTTTTATTTTTTGACTAAATATAGGTCATTTACAAGACAAGTCAAGTATCAAAGCTGAGAAATGTAAACAGAGGAAGAAATGTTGGATTCACCCACCTTTCACTTGTATGAAAACACAGATCTTTATGAAAACACGGACGCTGTTTTGTATTGAATCTCGCAAAGATTGTATTTGTTTTAACATTTCTCTTCCGCTACTTTCGATTGAACTGTAATCAACAGGAATGTCCTATAACTGTACTGATGGTCGAGGGTCGGTTATTTTGACCCTTTTTTTATTTTATCCAGCTGTACAATGGATATGTAGCGTTAGGAAAAAAACATACATCTGATATGTGGTATAGGCTATTGCGTTTTGCAGAGAAATGCATTTTTAAACACACATATAGGCTATGTATGATTTCAGAACCGGATATATTTTGAACACAGATAAAGGTTCGTATTGGAACGAAACTCGTCATATGCTTTATCATAATTTACACTGTAACCAATGTGTTGGTTAGAATGGCCATAACAGTTAGCCAAAAAGTAAAACTGGAGACTTCGACAGTCTATAATCTCGCAACACGTGCAGATAATGATAAATATACAACTTTCATTTTGAGCAAGGTCACATGGGTGTTGCATCTCTCTAAATACCATTCTAGTTATTATTATTATTATTATTATTATTATTATAAAGCCATTCTGTAAAATAGAGACTCTTGGCTAAAGGCTATGTGAAGATCCTTGCGCCATCTGGTGTGGTGAAAGAGAACTGAATCGTTGGTCGGAAGACGAGCGAGACGTATTAAAACACGCGAATAACACACACGGAGGGGAATAAAAGCGTTTTCGCTTTTTCTCCAAAAGTGATTTTGAAATTTTTGTAACACTGTTATGTAAAGAATAAATATCTAGGAAAAGTCAAGGAAGGTGGATGCTGTAACTTGTTTGTAACTGACGTAACAATTTTCGCTCCTAGTGTTAAAGTGATACTGACAATCAATTTAGGTATCATTTTTCTCCCTTTCAATACAATGTACTATGTATCCAATATTGGTTAGTGAATTCTCTGTGTACAGAATTCACCAATGCCTAGCTTGATATCTGAAAACAACTGCGGTCTATGTATCCGCTAGTAGCTTGAAATTGCATGCCATAATTAGCTGCCAATAACTCTAAACTCTAAATTCACATGGTTAATGGAACATGGAAATATAACATCTATATAATATTGGAGGCTTTATTAGTAACTTAGTAAAATAATGTTTAAATTTGACTACTAAATTGGACTAATCACACTATCACAACTCTGCTCTTGTAAACATTTTGAAATCATGTGCTTATATTTGCAACAATAATATCAGCGAAGATGTCAATACAATAATTTAAACTTCCAATTGAATCACATGGCTAAGCGACTTGGTTAGAAGTTACTGGGAAGTAATTTTGGTATGCAGCTTCGAGCATTCTACCTGTGGGTACATACTTCCAACAGCAATGCTAACATGTTATCTGGTGAATTTCTGTAGATGGCGAATTGACTAGAAACCCTTATTTGGATGCAGAGTACATTTAATTGAAAGGAAAATAAATAATTATTGCTTAAAAGACAAAAAATACACAAAACATGTTGTCTGAGATGGACAAGGGTGAGGAGGAAACAGCTGTGAAAAAACCATTAGAGGAACGGGCAGTGAGAGGTGAAATTATATAAAATAATGATATAAAATAATTTCACAGAGGCATTGGAGAAACATTCGCTACATGGCAAGAGTCTGATTGACCTCATCCAATACTTTGAAAGTTGGCAGGGCAAAATTCACAAAAAATTTGTTGATGAATGCATATTGAACTTTGACACAACAGGTTCATAGCACAGACATAGCAATAAACTGTTAACTGAATATTAAAACATTCAACAAGTAACAGAAAAGCTCACAGGATAGTATAACGCTGGTGAATTGAAAAAGAAAACACTGTTCAATCAACAAGTCAAAACATTTCTGAAGCCTGTCAGGATTTTTTACCAGTCTGGATGTAGAAACCCTACCACTTGATAATGATCATTTTCCTGGATTTGAGGAGGACTGTCACTCTCACAAAATTGTGAACAAAAAGGTCACACAAATGTCTGAATTAATTCTGGGATTACAGCTGAACTAATATTCCCTAGTCTAACATGGAAGGCCAAACACTAGGCTATTTGTTACTTTTCTCTCAGCATCAACACAGCTCATATATTCTTACGGGAAGGTTTTCACATATTATGAAAGAAGATACAGTAGTATACAATGATTCTATATAACTTCTAATTTTAGAGGACTGGACCTTTTCATTTATTTAAATGTGGGACAATCACAGCTGTCCCTGTTTTATTTAGGTGCCCTTGTTGCAGCTAGCTTGTTTTATTTTCTCGTCTTACAGTATTTTTGAACACTGTAGAGCAGGTTGCTCACTTTATATCAACATTTCACACCTCTTCAAAGAAAAACTATTCTTCTTGGTGGACTTATCTAATGCAGTCTGATACATGATAAGTTTCAACAGACACACATTGCGCTGTCATTCTTCTTAGACACCCGACAAAGCGGTTTGAATTAATTGGATGATTAACTGATTATTATTTTTTTCAATAATTGAATGATTATTTGACACATGGCTTGAAATAAAGGCTTAGTGTTGGAGGACTGAAATACATGCAAGATAAACAACCCAATATTTTCTCCAGGCCCTACATATAAAGCCTGGCTGGTCTTGTCCCCACCAAACTCTCTGATTTCCTGCTCCCCTATCAACCCATCTGGCCTCTCAGGTCTGCTCACTCTGCCCCACAATAGACAACAGACTGGAATTTCTAATCTCAAAAACATCAAAAAGAAAACTGGAATTTGACAAAGGTTTGGGGACATCCTCTGACAAAAAAACAAAGTCTTGATTTAAATTTGATTTGATTATGATTTGGCATTTATCAAAACTAATATTTATTTAGCAGAACCCAGTGTCCTTTTAATTAATCATGAATTAACGTAAAAAGCCATGGTTGTCTATATTTATAAAAACTATTTCAAAATACATATTCATTTTTTATCATTTTATCATAACTATAATGTACTGGACCAATACAAACTAGAAAAGAAAGTTTGAGGACAAATTTTGCAGTTACAACCTTCATAATTTAGGGCCATTTTTTTGTTTAACTAATTGATGTACTTCATACATTCATAATATATTTTCTTTTTTGTATGGGTATGTATTGCTTGTCTTTTCAATGTAGGATGGAGGGCAATACCCTATACCCCATGCCTATACTGCACTGAGAGTTTGCCACTTTTCAGGGTTTCTCACAGAAAAGACCATATTGTTCATATACTTTCAATCCCTACAAACATTAGCTTCTGTACCATCTGACCTCATGTAAATGCAAATAATACAGATAAGAATATAAGTGTTTGAGTCTTGGACACATGCACAGGAAAACCAAAAAAATTAATTCTGGATACACATCTTCATATATTGTCTTTCATTTTGTTTGACTCAACTGTTACCACTGTAGTGCGCTTACATCTGTTAATTTCACATGAATATATGAATGCAGAGAACAAATCATTGGACCAAGTTCTTATAGCTTAAGTTCATGGGTAACGTTGTATATGTGAAACTTTTGTGCAATGCAATGCTTTTGTTTTTCTCAGAGGAGCATACAAAAACACATCCATAATGTGATGTAGAAAGGCATTAATCATATATTAACTTGCCTGTCTTTATTGGAATGTAATTAACGTGTTAACTTTGAGCTGGATATTCAGATTGAAAGGTACATATATTTTGAGAGATACTACACTAGTTTACCTCCCTGGGAGAGCAAAGGGCAATGCTAAACAAGCATTTCACCATCGATGTGGAAGCTGACAAGCTTCTGATCTTCAGCTTCTGAATAAAGTAATGGAATCTATATAATTCATTTCATACTCAAGTCTTATTTATTTATTTATGTCCTTCAAAACCATATTTTTCTCATTTAAATTCAAATCAAGTGGATTAGAGCGTGCGCTCGTGCCACTGTGTCCTCACACAGAGAACAAATCTCTGAAATCCGTATGCTCCTTTAATGTTTACACCTCATCTCCAGTCACTAAAAATAAAATAAAACCAGCAACAAGTATCTCTTACATACAGGTGTTTCACAAGATGACTGCCCAATGACTCTAATTGAACACTTAACTTCTCTTGGTTCCTCTGTCCCTCATATCTAAAAAGATCTGCTCAGTTAAGTTAAAACACTTAACTCCTCTCTAGCACTACAAGGTAACAGGCTGTGTGAGCACATTTTTTCTGCTAGAATGTAAAATATTGGCACACATGTTTTCAGTACTTGGTGCAGCCTCCCCTCGCAAAGAGGCACTGAGCCTATTTCTATTATGTTTATTAAGGTTGGAGAACACGTTTGTATGGATCTTGGACCATTCTGCAGAACCATTCAAGATCCTTAATATCTTTAGGTTTTCCCTTATGGACTGCCGTCTTCAAATCAGACCAAATGTTTTAAATAGAGTTTAAGTCCAGAGTCTGAGATGGTCATAGCAAAACATTGAATTTGTTTTCACATTGATCTTAAAAAGAAACCCTGGACCACTGGCAGCAAAACAACCCCAAAACATGAACAATAAACCATCTTAACAGTAGGCATGATGTGCTTTTTCTTGTATACAGTGGGTATAAGAAGTATTCACCCCCTTTGGCAATTTTCACATTTTGTTTTTGTACCTCATGGGATCAAAATTGATTTAGTTAGGATTTTGTGCCACTTAATTGAACATAATTGAACATGTAACAACTTTTATTTATAACAAAAAATGATTAAACCTGTGGGATGTGTGGGTTGAAATTACGAAACAGCAAAATAGCCAATTATTGGAAAAAGATAGCCTAAAGAAATCAATTAAAAACAATAGTGTTCTAAGACATAGTCTAGATAAGAAAACCTTGGTAAACAATGTCAAAAAAATATTGCATAATTTCCAATGTGCTCTGCATGTTTCAGTCAGATGTTCATAATGAATATAAGGAAATTGATGTGTGTTATTGATACTGTTAAATTGAAATAAATAAGCACATAATGGAATGCTTTTGATGTCAGCTATTACAATAACCCCTCCTCGATAGCTATGGCTTGTACTCAGTATGGGTAAGAATATGTTCACATTACTTTATTTCTACAATCTGTACATTAAATACCACAAGAGTAATGAACAAATTAATCCAGGCCACAACCCCACTTATTTGAAAAACAGAATAGATTTAGATTTTAGAATAGATTTAAAACCATGGCCTGCATTTAAAAAATATGTCATGAAATGTACAAATCCCCAGACAAACATCTGCTAATATATTTATCTAGAGTGACCCTATGTTTTAATTCACGTGATTCAATTATAACAGACTGAACAGGTGTCAGCCAACCTTCATAAATCTAACCATAAACCTCAGAGAATACATTATTTTCATTTGAGGTAAAAAAGACAATTATGGATAATTTGATTCAATAAAAGGATTTTATCAAATGATTACCCTGAAGTTTAATTTGTCATCTCAATAACAAATAAAATGTGATGCTACTGATGAAAGTTTGATGTGGAGGTGGTTTATGTTTGGCATTGGATTTACATAAACTGAATGACAAAACTTGCTAATGTGTAAATAGTGATATTTATGATGCAGCTCAGATTTGTCTAGTGGAGTATTGGGCATTTGTTTTTAAAATCATACCATTTGTGTT
The DNA here is from genome assembly GCA_029706075.1 of Aldrovandia affinis. Classification (NCBI taxonomy): domain Eukaryota; kingdom Metazoa; phylum Chordata; class Actinopteri; order Notacanthiformes; family Halosauridae; genus Aldrovandia; species Aldrovandia affinis. The sequence continues at coordinate 1,703,426 of JAINUG010000100.1, forward strand.
AGGAAGAGTTTCTGCAATATTACAGTATTTGAGCATGCTTGGACTGACTGCTTGTCTTTGGAGGGGAAAGGTCTGTCCAGTTTAGAGGGTACAAGAAAAATAATAGTAAAGCAGAACAGAAATAATTCCACTTTGTTTGGTTTTCAGTTTTTTTGTGGTCTGGGCTATCAATAGGATTCCATAAATATTATAAAGCAAAGCCATTGTATTGTTGAGGTTCAGAACATGATCGTATAGTTACCTAGGTCTGGCTATGTAAATAGGGTGTATGCTGTTTGGAGCTACTGTAATGTAATGTAATGCATCATTGCATTTATATAATGCCTTCCAGTGAACCCAAAGCACTTCACAGTGAAGGGGGATAACTCACCTCAATCACCACCAATGTGTAGCACACATGCACGGCAGCCATTTTTGTACCAGAACTCTGACCACACACCAGCTGGTGAGAATTTAATTCATAACTTTCAAATGTTCTGTCACTGTACTATAGCCCTTATTGTGTTTTGGGTAGGGAAAGGTGTTCACACACTGTTACTGGGGATTCAATGGAAATGGCGATTGTGCTATTGCAAATCGACCCACTCGGGTGAAAAGGAGGGAAACCGGGGGCCTATAAGGTATTTGGTATGCTGTAAATATTTTGTAATATGAATATAACATTACTTTAGCTCATTATAGTAACATCTGAATGTAGTGTGTTCAGTTGTTTTACTGATTTTATCCAATTATTTTGTTTTGTTGTGAAGAGCGAAACCTTTTGATTGGCTCAAACAAGTTAGTGATGGTATGTACTAAATTTAATTATTACTATAAATTGTCAATGTCCAAAAGGTGTTGGTTGGTTCTTGTCTGCCTGGCACTCCTAGTGTTATAAAGACATTTTTCTGTTTAAAGTCAAAACAATTTAACGTGATGTTCAATGAGGTAATGCTTCTCTATCAGACACATTTTAGTAAAAAATTGTAAAGGAATGGACTGTTGATGGGGATCCTTGAATTTGTGAAGTGAATAATTTGCTATTGCAAATCGACCCACTTGGGTGAAAAGGAGGGAAAACGGGGCCTATAAGGTATTTGTTATGCTGTAAATATTTTGTAATATGAACATTACTTTAGCTCATTATAGTAACATCTGAATGTAGTGTGTTCAGTTGTTGAAATAGTTTTAGCATTCAATAGTGAAATACTGCTGAAACAGAATCTGTTTATTTCTAATTTGATCGATCCAATGTTTCCATAGTCTGAATGTTTAGATTTTCTGTCAATGCAAATGTTGATACATCAATTTCCAGGAGAAGAAGTCAGCCCCCATTTTCCGCCTGACATAGGAGGCCCAATCAATTATATGAAACAATGGAGTGTGTGTGTGTGTGTAAGGAGGGGGGTCCTTTGTAGGGAAATAGAATGGATTTCAATGGTGCTGCTGCAGTCAAAAGCTTTCCATTTCAAACACATGAAGATATATTATAATCAGGACAGTGATAATGTGGATGGTTTAAATAACTTTGGAGTTGCTATTGACAGAAGTTTCAAATGTTCTTTTACTGTACAGATTACCACCCCCAGGATGGTGGAAGGGCACTACTGTATATCCTCAACAAAAAGTGTGGTACTCTCACACACACACGCGGTGTCTTTTTCCTGTGGGAAACATTGTCCCTTGGCTCTTTTGCACCTGTTTGTACAGCACATCCACCTACAGAATCTCAACCATGTTTCAAAGGAGTGTCTCTATCCTTGAACAACAGTTCTGAACAATGAGCCCTCGGAATGGGAACTAACCAGAAAGGGTTTAGTCAAAGCCCAAAACTAAATGCCATACTGATTATAAATTCATTTATTTTGTTGGATGGGTCATTTAATTAAAAACACTTAAGATATTATTTTCCAAATTCACATTGTCCTGTCTGTCCTGAGTTTAACTCATACCATGTTCTCAGGAACAGAAGGAGTTATGACAGACCTTATCTGTTTGAGAATAGGCAAATACTACATGCTGTACATCCTCCTACACATTATTGCATGGGTAAACCCTCAACACTTAATACAACACGTGTCTGTGTTGATATGTAATCACACGGTCTTAAAACCACTGTACTGTGGAGTAAGATCCAGTGTCTGTGCTCTGATCACATTACCTATTCGATATGATCCTGTTCAGCTTGCAGAGGCTCACTCTGTGGACAGGGTTGGGGTGAGGCATTTTTCATCACGCGTACGACCCTGTCTGTTTGGAATAATCAATGACTGTCATGAATAGTGATGGGAGAATGAAGCATCATGACACCAAAAATTGGTGATGCTAGAAAATGCTACCAGCAACTCACTGATTTTAACAAATTATTGTGTTTTGTTGTGAAGAGCGAAACCTTTTGATTGGCTCAAACAAGTCAGTGATGGTATTGTGGTGTCCCCAGGGGTTGGGCAACACTCATGGACCTTGCAGAGGCCGTAGGAAAGTTTAAGAACACGGAGGAGGCAGTTTAAGATTTTTACACGGAGCTCTTATCCAGAGCGATTTACAAGATGTGCATTAATCAAGGTAAGAACAATAAGCGCAAAGATCAATAATTTATTAATCTAATACTGACAAACACAAAACAAAGGGTGGGGTCTTCAGGGGAATACAAACACACAAAGTCTGCAATCCTTAGCTTGTTGTCAAAGTCCAGTTCCGTTCCGCAATCCAGTCCATAGTCGATATCCAACAGGGGGGTCCTCAAACAATCCAATTTCATACACAAAACACTCCAAAACACTCTTTCCAAATCCTGGCTGGTCAAAACGACTTCACAGGTTCTCTACACACTCACCAACTCCTTTCAAAACACGTTCCTACTCCTCTCACTGTGTAACAGGTACGAGCCCTTTAAACAGGCCTCCAAATGGCCTTCAGCTGGTTATTAGTCCCAATTGCTTGACTCTGCTCAGGTGTGACTGTGGCCTGCTGGGAAATGTAGTGTTTCCTGGCTCCCATGTGTTGGAGGCCAGGCAGCCATTTCCTTGTGCAGCCCCTTGGGCTGCCACAGTATGTACTAAATTTAATCATTACTATAAATTGTCAACGTCCAAAAGGTGTTGGTTGGTTCTTGTATGCCTGGTACTCCTAGTGTTATAGAGACATTGTTCTGTTTAAAGTCAAAACAATTTAATGAGATGTTCAATGAGGTAATGCTTCTCCATCAGACACATTTTTGTGAAAATTGAAAAGGAATGGACTGTTGACGGGGGATCCTTGAATTTGTGAAGTGAATAAATTGCAGGAGAAACAGTAAATAAGTATGATTTATAGATCTTTTCAAGAGGGGCCACTACAGTTTAATGCAGCACTCTGCACAAACATGCCCATGCATACCCTTGCCCTTGTCTTGTCATTTCAGCAATTTACACACAATACGCCATATGACTGTTTATGACATACAAAACCAGGCAACGTCAAAGAATCTATGCCATTCATTTTTTTCTGAACCAAATATGTTTTGTATATTCAACATTTTCCTGCACAATATCACCAGTGGATAGATTGGGAGGCTCCAGGATGTTATAGTTAAATCCAGAATTGTATTGATTTTATACAGTTGTACTGGATCCTTGTGATGCCGGGAGGAGTAGAGAGATCTACCCCTCCTCTTTGACTGCTGTCAGGTGCTGTTCCCTCCTCAAACTGGGGGGTTACAGGACTTTGGACAGTGATGGCCTCACACACAAGCCTGCAAACCTGAGGCTGATCAGTAATCAGCTCAGGCGCTGCCTATTGCCTTTTATAAAAGCACAGCCTGCCATGCCTGGAGGGAGACTTTGTTGTTAGGACATGAAGGAATTGGTGCTGTTTTTTTGTTTGTACCATCAGTTTTAAGTTTGACTTTGTTTCTGGGTTTCCTGCTATATCTCGGTTTTGACGGCCCCCACAAGGGAGAATGAAACGGCCGTTGGCCTGTTGGAGCACTTCTTTGTTGTTTTTTCTATCCACTCACCACCTGGCATGGTAGCTACCCTTGCAACCCTTCTACATGTGGTGGAGAATGTGGGCATTTATGGTGGATTGAGTGAATAGAACTTTTTTGTTTGTTTGTTTGTTTTGTCTTCCCCCAGCAAAATGGCACCACAGGGGCAAAAGGCAGTCAGCTCCCAGGTCCTGGGAATGGCCCTGGGAAAACAAGGCCATTATTTTGAAGTACCTGGAAACCAGCCCCAGGGACTTTGTTGCTGCACTACTGTGCCTACCAAGGGACCAGTGGATTGGCTATATGTCCATTGGCAGCACCCCAATACAGCTGGGGCCAGGAAGTGTACACCAGGAGCAAGAATGAACCATAACATCACATGCTGAGGGAACCTGAGGACCTATAGGCCTGGGTACAGCTGGACAGTGTTTGTGTGATGTGACTGGTGTGGGGATCCCAACCATCACTGGTCTGGCTGCCTGCTGAGGAACCAGGGCAGGTGTGGGAGCTGTGAATGCCATGGACACCACTGGAACAACTGCCGAGAGCCAATGTGTGTTCCTGTACATCAACTCCTCCTGTCCTTGAATGAGGAGTAGAGTTAGTCTCTGAGGCTGGCCCACGCACAACAACAGACAACTGCTGGGTCTACAGTACCTCACCGTCCACCACTGTGGGTCGGCCTGAGGCCACCTGGTGGCTCCCCACTTCGGGGCTGCCAGAGGGTCCCTTGCCTTGCTGTTCTGTGGGTCTGTCAGGTGACACCAGGTGACGAGTGCCAGGTGATGAGGCCCTAGCAAGGCTGGCAGCAAGGAGCCTTCAGGAAGGCCAGCAGCGACAGGTGATGAGGCCGGCTGGGGAATCTAACTCACTGGGGGTGAATTCCTATGGACCGCTCTTGAGCAAGCGCTAAGGAAAAAACAACCACAGCAAAAAATACTACCCAAACAAAATACATAGTGTGGTGTGACCAGGTACAGCAGCCACAAAGGCAGGGCACAGATGAGGCAAGAGTCCAGAGTAAGAGGAAAACCAAAAGTAGAACTGTCCAAACAAAATCTTTAATGTGGTGGTGCACAAAGGGTCAGTGAGTGGTGGGGACGCTGAAATGCACGGGCTGGGGTTAGGAAGGGCCGGGGTCCGTGGTTTGGCCGTGGGAGTTTAGCTTTAAACCCAAATCTGAAAGAAAGCATAGAGTTGGTGCTTGTAGCGGTTAGACTCCTTGAGGGAAGGTTTTATAGGGAGGGAGCTTGTTATCCCGACCTGTTGCAGCTGACCGCACTTTGGGAACTAGACACATCTCATTATTCAATAATTGGCCATTGTGCCGCTGTCCATGGTGGAGTGGAGGGCGAGGATGCCGGTCCACGTGGCTGCAGGTGGTTCAGGTTGGGGAGGGTGACAGCGCAGCTTCCCTCCCTGCATACACAGGAGGGGGCGGGTTCCCTGTTCCCTGCACCACAGTAGCAAGATATGAGTATGTTGTTACACTATGGAAATCCCTGGAGCAATAAGCAAACACGTACATGTGTGATCTAGGTTCTCCCTCTCTTGAAAAGCTGTAAAACAACTGGAATGACAATCAAAGCTGTACATTTTCTTCTTGCTTTGAATTTCCCTTGTGACTACCGACTGCAACCTTTGACCCACAGACACATTTTTAAGACATCAAATTGTAAAGCAGTTATAAAGAAATCATTTGGCAAGCACATCATTGGTATTTTTGTTTGGTGCAGACTGCAAAGAAACAAAACAAATGGTAGTTGCACCTCTATGCTTTTCTTAAAATCAATCCACTGTAGCAAAATTAATCATTGCAATATATTTATTCTATAACTAATTTTACATGAAAACTGGTGGCAGAGAACACAACAATAGCAAGCATTGATTTAAAAGGGAATGTTGATTTGCCAGTGCACAATCACATCTTCGCTACATCTTAAATTCAATAAAGAGTTATTACCAGTTACACCGACTTGTGCCATGTATACAAGGTCCATTAAGTATAATAATAATAATAATAATATACATTTATTTATTTATATAGCACATTTTATACATAAGCAGCTCAAAGTTCTTTACACAGACAAAAAAAAAGAAGACTAACATTAAAAGATAAAAACTGAACATTTGTAAGGGAATAAAAGATATAGATTAAATGAAAGGATGTAAAATAGAGCAGAACATGATTTTAAATAAATAAATAAAAGAAAATGAAATAAAAACAGTTCTAACAAAAAGCAAGTTTTAAAAAGTTTGTTTTTTAAAACTCTTCACTGCAGTTGCTTATTGTATATCCAGTGGAAGTGTATTAGAAGCTTGTGGTGCATAAACATAGAAGGCTACTTCACCACCTTTTGTAGTCCACTTTTGGTAGATTAAGGATGCTGGCACCAAAAGATCGAAGTGGACAATTTGGGACATAGAAGGATAAATAATCAAATGTATGTGAGGTGCTAGTCCATTTAGTGCTTTACAAAACAGTAAAATAATCCTAAAAGACATAGGTAATCAGTGCAATGATGCTAGAACAAGGATGTTCTCTCTTCCTTGTTCATGTTAATACCCTGGCTGCAGCATTTTGCCCAAGTTGCAGTTTATCTGTAGCCTTTTTGGGTAATCCAGTGAAAAGTGCATTGCAATGATCCAGATGAGAGAAATTAAGAGAAAAATACCTAAATTTATTAGGACACACCTCCTATGGTCTGCGCTAGTCAAATATGCTTTGCATTTGACACCATTTCTTTTCTATAAATTTGTTTCAGATTTTTTTCCAGTTTTTCTCCCAGCCAATTGCACCCTCAATTCATTTCAATTAACCCTCCTCACATGGGTCCGTCGCTCGACTACGGACTACTGGCAAGCCAATTCTCCGTAGGCAGCGACTTCCGCTTTTCCTCCAAAACGGAACTCGCCCACCCACCCACGTTCTGGAGACTCCCTTTCCGTGTTTCTCGGCGGACCCAGCTCTCCCTCCCCCCTCCCCCTGGGGCGGACAGCCAAATGCCGCCCCCGCTTGGGCTGACGACCAGGGCTGGTCTGGTAGAGACACCACACCGGACCAGCCAAAGTGTGGTGCGTTAGACCACTATGCTATCTGCCGCCCTTGACACCATTTCTACATCAGATTCACTATATTCACTAGCCATTCATTAAAAATATCTAAATTGATTCAGACCAGGGTCGGATCTTGACGTTCATGGGAGATGGAGTTCTTAGATTTAACATTAGATTGTAAATATGATTTAACTTGCGTTAATGAGTTTATTTATTATTATTATTTTAATGTTGTTTTAATGTACATTTTTTTGGGGGGGTATTAATTATTTCAGAAAAAATAAGACTTAATCCTTATTAATCCTAATTAATATAATTAATATATAATCCTAATTACTATAATCCTTTCTTAAAATTTTAACCTTGATAAACTTGCATATATTTGCATTCATTTAAAAAACTCTTGATTGGATGGTACAATTGAGGACTAAATGAGCTGCCTAATCCAACTGTAGTTTTGTCAGGGCTTTTTTTTGCTGCACCTGACCATGCGGACAGTAGATGAGATGGGACAAGAGCTTGAATAACTTGTGACATGGTGGTAGATGACAGTATTTTGTGACTGTTTACACAATCACAAAACAATTGTTACACAATTGTTTACACAGATTATTACCTTCTTCCATTGCTCTAATTATAAGATGTTGCACATTGGGCTTGGTTACAAATGATTTCCGAATGGCAGCCCTACCATAAATATCGGCTTTGTGAAGCTCCGACATAGTTTTTGTTGAGAATGGGTCACAGAAGTCCCTTGTTTTGTGTTTTGTGGCAACTATCCTGTTATCCTATCTGTCTATCGCTGTTTGTGAGCTTTGACTTGCGACCACTGTTTCTCTTTTCTGATGCAGTTTCTCGTTTCTTGTTTGGTACATACTGTCACGATTTCCACTGTTCCGCTTGACACATTTCTGTGGTGCATCTGCAATTTGGGCACCAACTATTTCACCTCTTTCAAAATCTGTTAGACCTCTCATGTTGCTTTAAAACCCACATTACATTATACATTTTACAGATGCTCTTATCCAGATGGACAAAAAGTACATTTATACATGGTAAGATTAAACATGGTTAGTGCAAGAGATCAGTGTAGTAACTGTAACAGACATCACTGTTGACAGTTGTACACAGTACCTGTAACACAGGGAAAGAAAAGTTTGTATTTGTCTTTTATTAAAACATGTAGACAGTGGTGAAGGCAGTTAATTAATGTAGACAGTAGGTGTAGACACTTGTAGACAGTTAATGAATGTATAGAGTCAATGGTAGTGACTAGAGTCTAAAGAGGTAGGTTTTTAGTCACTTGTGGAAGATGGCCAGTGATTCCGCAGTGCAGAAGATCATTCCAACACCGGGGGGTCAGGACAGAGAAGAGGCGAGACCGTGAGGAATGGCTGCTGGGCGCCCGAAGGGATGGGACAGTCAGTTTGCCAAAGGAGGCAGAGCGGAGGAGTCTGGTTGGGGTGTAGGGTGTGATGAGTGTCTGGAGGTAGGAGGGAGCGGTTCCTCTAATGGCCTGATATGCCAGTACCAGTGATTTAAATTTGATACATGCTGCAATAGAGAGCCAATGTACTGTGGCTATTAAAGTTATTATATTATATAATATTAAACACAAATTAAAGTGTTAAAATATTGATTTGAAAACATCTTTCATAGCAGAATCATGTGGGTAATTAGTACTGACATTAATGAATGATTAATTAATCATTTTTCATTTGGTGTTTCCATTATTTTGTCTACCCCCCGTATATATAGTGGTGACATGTGCCCATTTTCCTTAGATGTTCTGTAATTGACATCCAGGAAAAGATGTTCTTTCCATCCCACTGCGATCCCAATCTCACTAGAACTTCTCACTCAATTAGGAATCTGGCAGTTGAGCAGTGCCAGCATTGATTGGGCTCCTAAATGCTCTCTAATCCCCCGCTGATTGTGGAGAAACATCCGTCCCTTTCTCATTATGGCCCGCACTCTACCTCTGGGGTCAGGTACTGGCTTGACTCTTATCATACCACACTCAATTGTCCTGTCTGCCGTTTTCCAAGCCATTTTCAACATATTGCCCTTTTTTTTTTTTTTTACTGCCCTTGTTCTCTTCCCTGCGACTCTCCTATCCCCCTGGCACCCGACTCACTGGCAGCTCACCAGAAAGTGAATTCCCGTTGAATTAATTGTTTCTTACTAGGGAGCTATATTCCTTCTCAAGCTCATTTATTGCTAGGTCGGCTTGAGAGTTTCTGTCTCCCTGGCTGTTTGATTAAACTTGTTGTGGTCTGTGTGTGCGTGTGTGTGTGTGTGTCAAGGGTTTGGGGGCGTTGTCTCTGAAGATGTACCGTTGTATTGGTAACTCTTCAAAGGAATTACCTTCAGAGGGCTGCTTGCCAGCAAAGGTGAAATCCCTTATGGAATGGAGTAGCATTCCCCTTGCATGCGCTGTACAGCCAAAAAAGTGACCTGGATTGACCATAAATCACTGTCAAGAGGTGTCAGACCGCCTCTCTCTGACCTTCTCTCATCCCTGCTGCTGGGATCCACTGCTTGAACCCAAAAAACAGACGGGGAGAAGATGAGAGAACCACCCGGTCTAGATGGTGTTTTATGGCACCGGTGCACCCATTACAGGCCGAGGAGAATTATATATTTTTTTGCTCCTTTTTCTTTTTTTTGTAAGACTGAAAGTAGCAATCTCTCAGCACATTGAAAACAAAGTAGATGGGGCTCTGAGAATTTAAGAGATCCATTTATAGAGTGGAACGATGAGGCAGGCCTTTTGTGGGCTGCAGGGAAAGAGGGCTGTGTTACCGGGGTGACGAGAAGACGGATACATGGCACCCACGGGACTGATGGGCAAAGAGTCATCCCGTGTGGCCCCTGAATAACAAGTCTGAGCCCAGAGTCTGTTGGACAAAGCGATGATTAATAAACCTGGCGAAGCATTTATCACACATCATTTTAAAACCTGCAACCGCAATCAGATCCTGCGTCTGTCTGAGCATATTCATTTCCCGGCCCCCGCCGTAAATAAAAGGCATCCCTTAACCAGAATAACCCTTCACCCATACAATTATATAAATGAAGCTGTGCGAGAGGAGTAATTCTGTAAATGGTGCATTTGTCTTGCCTAGTGAGTTTCTGCACCATTAGTATAGATGTATAGATATACTATATTCTGCAATCCCTTTTGTGCTAAACTAATGAGAGAACCACCAGATGGAAACTTTCCAGTTCCTCACAACACAATTAACACACTTGCAGGGCAAAATCATTTTCTTTGTGAAGTGCTGATATTTCACAATTGTACACATGAATCCTTCAGTGAACATGAGTCTTGGAAGGGGCGCCCCCTAGTGGCTCAGCCGGTATACCAGTCTTACCAGAGTGCAGGCTGGGCCCATTAGTTGCAGTTTTGATCTCTCACTCCATCATCAGCTGGCTATGGCTAGGAGTTTGGGGATACTGGGATACAGTTGACCTCATCCAGTTGTGTGGGCTTAAGTCAGAGAGGGTCTCTCAGGTTATCTTTACTGTTCATTTCCTTAAAGGCTTCTCACTCATGGAATTATATATTATATTAGTATATGCAAACAAACCTTTAAAACCAGCATCACCATTTATTTTAGTGTTGACGTTCTCATTTAAATTAAGGAATTAATAGAGCGTACATGGTCATTTCTTCATTTTGCTGTTTCAGCCCAGAGCAGAGGTATTTTAATTGGCTTTTTAGATCAGAAAGCCTTCATTTTAAACTAACCCAAAGTTTCAAAACTAAATTTCATTTCAAATTATAATCACCCCTAAATCCAAATCTAATGTACGATGTAAATATGAGCGGCTGCTGGCTGGCTCATACTGGTCCAGTATGTGAGTGCTCCCCTTGGTGTGGTATTGAATCTGGACCATGCTCGTTTAGACTGTGGCTGCCCAACCCAATCCTGCAGGATAGCGCATAATTAGCTATAGTGTCACCAAGGGATGGCAGGCTTCAATCAGTAGTATGGGTTAATAAAAGTGAGGATAAACTCATTGATGAGGTACAAACATTGGCCTGAATTCAATCAACACGTGTCCTAAACGTTTGCCTGGATTTAATCAACATTTAGGACATAAGTCCTTACATTTGATTTATGAATCCAGGTAAATGCTAGAATCTTTCACCACAAGCACAGATTGGTGAGCTCAATTTGCCAATTGCTTAAATCTCCAAACGTTGGGGTTATGGGGTGGAAAAATACCCCTAGAACCTATTTGTAACACTAGGGGTTTCCAGGCATACAAGAAGACACCAACTAACGCCTTTTGGGTGTTGACATATTAAAGTAGTAATAACTACATTTAGTATGTATACCATCTCAGAATAATACATTATTTATTCACAACTTTACATCATGCCATCATGTGTACTTTTCATACTGCATACTAATATTTGTAAGAATAAGAAACACACCGCATTGTCTTGTCAATGTTTTTGAAGATGTCTTTGAAATAAAAAATATAAAAGAAAAAGTAAACATAGTAGCTTTTCTATTTATAACGAAAAATAAGTAAACATGCAGAAAATGCAGTGATATGACACCAATCAGCAAGAGAGACAATTCTTGGAAAAAAGGCTAATTTAAAAACAAATGTAAAACATAAATGGCATTATAAAATGTAGCCTACATAAACATATATTGTGAATGCCGAAAAGTCAATCATCTAAAGTTAAGCACATGCTGACTTAATTGACACTATTGACAACTGCAAAGCAGTACAGGTATCCCTGGAAAGGTGGTGCTTACCTGTCTCGAAAGTTTAAAAAACTAACCTGATGTACTTGTACTTATTTTAATTTAGTTGTTTACTAGTTTCAGATTTTTCCCCCTTTTTCTCTAAATTTAGCCAATTTTACCTAAAATATCACCCCATTGAACTATGACTTCACTGCCGGCACTTTGGGACTAGCAGTGACAAACGCGACAAATAGCCTCCTCCAAGACAGAACCTGCCAAGGCGTCAACCTTAACTCTGGTACACACAGAGCCACTCTTATGCAGTGCGTTCATCTTCCCTTCCCCCCTCCCCTGGGGCGAACAGCCAATTGCCACCCCTGAACGGGAGTCCCGGCCAAGCTGAGCTGGCACAGCCAGGGATCAAACCCCAGCCCCAATGGCCAACCTGCACTCAGGGTGAGTGCCTTTACTGCTGTGCTACTTGGGGCCCGGTACTTGTAAAGGCCTCTACATGCTCGAGCAACTGCAATGCGACTGCGATGCAACTGCGACATCTAACTCGCGACCGCAGCGCAACATGTCACGTAGATGTTGCACAGCATTGATTGGTTGGTTAGTGAATGGAGGCGGAGCGATCATAGTCATGAGCTAGTACATAATAATTTTTACATTTTACATTTTAAACATTTAGCAGACGCTCTTATCCAGAGCGACATCCAGATTAGGGGAGAAAGATAAAAGCAGAGATTTGAAAAATCGTTAGCTAAGCAAAACTATCGATATCTATCTAGCTAGCTAGTTAGCTAGCAACCTGGTATCACGGCCAAATAAAGCTTGCTAACAGAAGCTAACAATATAGATAGCTAGCATCATTTGTTCGACACAGTATAAAATGAACCAGCTTCAGGAAAGATTGGCTGAAGAAGTTCGAAGGTAGGCTACAGGAGTTTCCCTGCTTTCATGAAAATTGTACCGACCTTGTTCAATACAAGTTGTCTTTATTTAAGAACAAGGAACATTATATATATTTAGGAACATAGGGCTGTGGGAACATAGACACGCTCCCGTTTTAAGTGAGAGATCATTGTTGGCAAAAGCTGACAATTCACACAAAGCACCTCGACCACTATCTTGACCTACAGTCAGGTCCAGAATTATTGTCACCCTTGATGAAAATGAGAAAAAAATACTGTCGAAAACAAATAATACCATTACGATGTATTGTAATTTTATGGAAACTGGATTGACTGCAAAGTACTGTCAAGTATGGAGACCGAGATGGTCATTGAAAACATTGATTTTGTTTTCCCGGAACTGTGTTGATTTTGAGGTATATTTGGGGTCACTGTCTTGTTGGAAGGTTCAGCTATGGCTAAGTCTCAGCTTCCTGGCAGAGGCAAACAAGTTTTTGGCTAGCATCACTTTATTGAAATTTAGGATAATTTAGGGCAAATAAGTAGTGAAATAGAGGAAGCTTGACTGTTTGCATTGATAGTCGATGAAAGTAAGGATGTCAGCAAAAAAGAACAGCAACATTGACTACAATACGTGCGTTGCTTAATGCTATGACAGCGCAGCCGTTGTGTCAGGCTGCCATAACGGTGTAGCAGATAAATTCAGAAAAGATGTCCCACAGGCACTGTATATCCATTGCCACTCTCATCGTCTAAATCTTGTTTTGGTGGACTGCGTTAAAAACATACAACCGGTGGCAGAGTTATTTGAATCAGTGCAGGTGCTGTACAATTTTTTTTCGGGCTCCGTCCCTCATGATCTTTTCCTAAAAAACAGAAAAGATCTGCATGAAATAGAGCAATGTTTTCCTGGCAATTGGCATTGAGGGTCTGGGTCATTGTATTAATTTTTGGCTTTGATGTTAGTGCTATGGCACTGGTTGTGTGTTTTGTTTCACAACAACTTTCACTTTTGGATTTCTTCCCTTTGCTGCACCCATTTCATTTTTAGAGCACAAATGGCACCTTGTATGTCTTTGTTTTCTGCCAAGGAGTGCTAACGAAATGCTAACAATTTCCACTCCTCTATTTAATAAAAACTAGCAAACAGATTTGTTTGAAATTGTGAGGATTAGTTTGAATAGTATTTGTCCTTTGGCAAAAATCATTTACATTGGTGCTGGAATTGCATAAGGCAGAGACTGGTGATTTTCAGATTTTGAATGTAAATGCAGTGCAACCATTATCTAAACACTGTGAAACCGCAGTGGAGATTACAACAATTATGTTGTTAGGACTAAGATCATACATTCCACACTTTTTCTGTTTTGTTTTGGGGAACCTTTGGAAGAGGGGGTGTTGAAGCACCAACACAGGCAGTCCCTAGCAAAAGGGCTAAATGTAGGCCCGTCCACAGGAAAGAGGAAGTGGAATGATATAGTATGGTAGTTGAGTTTGTTTGTTTGGACATACTAAACAGTGCTTAGTTTGAATAAATCCAGTTTTATTCTGTGGGAGTAAAACATTGTGGAAACTGCATGCTGTTTTAATTCATCCATCTGCAGGGCTGACAGCTTTCAGCCCTGCAGATGGATGAAATGAATAGACAGTTACAGTGAGATTTGACTCTTGAAATGAATTTTCTTCCCAGAAACATAATATTTACATTGTCATGGACACATTTAAAAAATCCTGGACATTTGACAACCCTAAGTGAATGGAAACCATGTTTACATTAACATGTGCGAGAAACTACAGATGTGGTGTAAGAGCGTGCGAAATGGGTGAATCACGTAAGACTCAAGCTCAATGCTTTGTCGTTGGAAGAACAACGCCATATGGGGGCCTTTGGAGCTCTGTCCTACATGAAACGCCTGCTGAGAAGTGGAAAACACATTGTGCTGTATACACCACTAGAAAGGTGAGGTTTGTGGAATGGCCTCCAATTTTGTTTTGAGAGTTAGTTTTCTGACCCTCCCCATTCAGGTGAATGCAGATTTGTAACATTGTGTTAGCAGCAATCACAATCACTCAACACCAAACAATTGATCCAAATCCAAATCATTTCCCATAACAGTGGCAAAATATGATTTAATTTGAATGTGAACAGATTTAGTCCATTTAAAGCAGCTGAAGAAGAAAGAGATGAACTAAAGAAAGTGAAACATTTAAACTAAATGTAAATTAATTAAGAAATACATTTTCTGTAGAAATGTTTCTTTGTAAGAATAAAGCCATACTTTTTAAAATTGTGACAATTGCTACTTTTCCCGATATTTCATCTAAGCATTCATCATTAAGCAGGGCAGAAATTAGTGAGACTCGAGGGAGAAGAGACTTGTTTCCTGGTGTTCGCTAGGAAAAGTGATTCCATTAAATCTCCTTTTGTTGTTAATTTCAGATCTGTTGGTATGAACATATTTTAAGCAATGCTGAGGATGTGACAAACGCTAATGCATGCTGCATTACTCAATTTAAGAAACGTGCCATCGTTAAACCAAGATGAGCAGCGGCCATTTTAGAGAACATTGCTCCATTTCTCTCATAAAATGATTCTCTGGGATTTGCAATGAATTGTGTCTGTGTTTTTGTATAAAGTGAAAAATACCATCACCATGTAAATTGAAATGCAATTAACTGAAGGTAATTTAATTAATTTTCAAACGAAGTGTGTCTCCTCATATTATGCCTCAGAATGTTATTATCTCCTTCAAATAGAGTTCACCCCCCCCCCCACCGTCTAACTTTGTGTTGAAAGTCAAAGGAACAGTTCAATGGGCTTCTTGATGTTCAGTCAGGTTCATGTTTGGCTAAACCGGTACTATATGTCGTTCCTCTACACCTAAAGCACAAGCAGTGAAATGTAATCTATAGATAGTGGCCTATCCAGTAAAGGCACTCCCCATGTGTTCAGGCTGGGCCCTGTAGTTGCAGGTTTGAGCCTTGATTGTGTCCTCAGCCAAATATGGCTAGTATTTTGCAATGGTGGGGCACAGTCGACTTCATCCAACTGCATGGGTTTAAGCTAGCCAGGGTTCCTCTGGTTAGCGTTACATTGATGTCCACTCAATGGCATGTGAGGCACCCACAGGCTACCAGTTTTCAATATGCAATATTGAGAAATGATCCTCTATTGGTGACCATCTCTCTCCTGTAATACTGTATGAACTTCAGGATGTGAAACAGACATGTTTGTAGGTGAGTGCATTTGTGGAGTGCAGTTACAGTGTTCCTGGCATGCAGACGCAAATGGCATAGTGCTAACTCCAGAGGCACAATTGCCAATTCCATGTCAGTGTGAAAATAAAAAAGGGGAATGTGACATCAGGAGGGATTGAGGGAGGAGTAGAGAGGGCTGATCCTCCTCTTTGGCTACTGTTAGTTGTTGTCCCTCCCAAAGCTGGGTGCCTACCTTGGACAGCGGCAGTCTCACACACACGCATGCTCACCTGAGGCTAATCAGGAATCAGCTCAGGTGTTGCCTATGGTCTGCATCTATAAAAGCACAGCCTGCCATATTTAGAGGACGTTTTTGTCTTGTGAGGGGGGGGGAGCCTGGAGGACATTTTTTCGTTCTTACAATTTTCTACAGTTTTTAGTTTGATCCCAGAAAGGGGAAATAAAAAAGCTATTGGCCCACCAAAACCATTTTCCTTATGATGTATCCTCCCACTCACCACCTGGCAAGGTGGCCACCCTACTACAGGGAACATTTTTTGGGCATTTCTTAAGTTATCAGTGACTTACCAATTTGAATAATAATACATTTGTGATTCTTTGTGTGAAGTCCACCCATCCTGGGATTCATGAATCCTCTCTGATCTCATCTCTTGTTAAAGCACACACCTTCCTGCGAAAGCAGCAAAAATACATCAAGAGATGCTGGATACATACCATGTGAGCATAGCTTACGTTACACTGTGAGAATGTCATTTTTATTATGTAAAACATAACATTCGGTCTGAAAAGGTTTGTGTTTGTGCATTAGAGATTGCATGGACAACGACATAATGCCTGGCTGGGCCTGGAGTCTTGTAACAACAGTGTCTCTAGCCCAATCAGGCAGGAGCCTATGTCACATCCCCCAGTGTGAATTAATGCAAGTGTACCTGTTAAACTGTATAAAACCACAGTTAGAACTAGCATTTGTCGAACATTTTGTAACATGCTTGTGTTCGCATGGCTGTCTGTGTAATTAAACGTTTCTGCCTTCTGTTACAAACATCGGGTCTGTCTCTTCATCAGTATGGAGATTGTTTTACTTTGATTCTGTATTTTGGATTGACTAACAACTTGTAGCAGTCTTATCAGATATCTCAAGGACTATTAGCGCCACATTAGTATCTGACAGGAATGCTCTTGCATAATGTAAGCTGAAGTGAATCACAGCTTGCGTACAGCATTTCTCGTTGCCATTTTCACTGGAAGGTTTTCCAGGAAGGGCAAACTCATTTGGACAAGAGGATGAGTGGAAGGTAAACAAATCCCTCACCCATCGACGTCTCACCCTCGGGGTAAGATGAACTGCAAATATGATTATGGAGCTTTTGTCATAATCACACTCATCAGGATTTCAATTAATAATTTTTTTTTCCTTCTCTGTCACAGATCTGCCTTAATAGCACTCCTAATTAGTGAGTAAAGATTTCTACTTGTGTGGATATCCTACTCTCAGAGAAAGGAGGACATTTATAGCACTTGACCCAAAGGTGAAACCACACAGCTGCACCAATTACATCAATTATTCATCTGATGTTGTTAGATAAGGAAAGACAAGATGAAGGCAAAGGAAGTAACATTTAGTAAAGTACTATTTTAATTGCAACTGCTCGTTGTGTCACACATTTAGAAGAATTTATCATTTGAGCAAAGCGTATTTATGACACACAGGGTTTTTAAGTGATGAGAACAGGAGGATTCATGAACCCCATGATGGGTGGACTTTGAACAATCAAAAGTTCACAAAAAGCATTATTATTGATTAAAATCACATTAGTCACTGATTTAACACAAATGAGTGATGACTGCTTGGATGAGATGGGTAAATAAAAATATAGTCAGTGTAGTGTGTTGGATTTCAGGGCTGCATTTGATGTCATAGACCACTATGTTTGTTACTGGTAAACCTAGCTGCTATGGCTTTACTATTTATTAGGGTTTTTCCAGTAGGTTTTGAGAGTGGTTCCCATTCAAAACCACAAAAATCTCCTATCATTATTTCAGCTATTTCATTGCCTATTTGGCTGCAATTCTCCTCAGATAGCCCTGTACGATATATATCTTGACTCTTAAACCGATCCGTTTAGCTGTTTTCTTGAACCAAACTCCCGGTAAAATGAGCAAAACCCTATAAGACATTGAACATGTCTTACATTGGTCGATCTACTGGCTACCTCTGTTGGGCATTATTGTGCATAACGTTACCTGCTGAATGCTAGCTAGCTGCTGTTGTACTGACTTGAACTGTTGTACTGGCTAGCTACTGCAGTAGTGATTTCTAATAGCTAGCCAATGTCAGGCATTTCTGTGTATGTATGGACGACTTAGCTAGGTTGGTAGGTAGCTATAGATTTCATAGCTGAAACGGTCTTTTGTATGAATTAGGTTGTTTGAGAGAAGGCTTGAATCCTAAGCAACCTGCCCATGCCCAGTGGTGAGTAGCCCACATGTTGTTTGAAGTACAGTAGACCAACATAGCTACAGTACTGTAGCAGGTGTCAAAGCACCTTGTTAGTGCATATGTGAAATGAAAGGTGATGATGCTCATTTGAATTCCCTGTCTTTTTTGGCTTTTGATCAAAATATTTAACTGAATACTATATATATATATATATATATATATATATATATATATATATATATATATATATAGACATCGAACAAAAAGTTAGGAAATGTGTGTTTGGTAGATTATTTCTCTGTTGTAACAATGCTTCTTGGCAATACATTTTATACCGTTGGAAAGCCTGTTTATTTCCCTTTTAAATTGTGCCTCATTTGTAAGGAACATGCATTTGTGGGAAGAGCAGCACAGCTGGGTTGGGTTGCGCCCATGAAAATTTTGCCAAATCTTCTCTGCCAATACCAAACAGCTTATTCTGCTGTTGCTATTGACTCTTGTCTATTAGTAACAAGGAAGTAACAAGACATATTGGCAATTTTACAATTTATTAATTTAACAAACAGTCAGGAGCCTCAGTAGCGTGTGGAAGAACCATACACAGCCACAACAGCCTGGCACCTCCTCCTCATGCTGGTCACCAGCGTGGTCACACACTGCTGTGGGATGGCATTCCACTCCTCAACCAGGATTTGTCGCAAGTCAGCCAACGTGGTTGTGTTGGTCACTCTAGCACGAACAGCACGCCCAAGCTGATCCCACAAGTGTTCAATTGGGTTGAGGTCAGGACTGTTGGCAGGCCATTCCATTCTCTCTACTCCCAAATTCTGGAGGTAGTCTCTGATAAACCCCGCTCTGTGGGGGCGAGCGTTGTCATCTTGGAGGATGGAGTTCGGTCCCAGACTGTGGAGATATGGGATTGCCACTGGTTGCAGAATCTCATCTCGATATCTCTCTGCATTGAGATTGCCTCCAATGATGACAAGCCTCGTTTTCCAGTGATGGAGATGCCGCCCCACACCATCACACTGCCTCCACCAAAAGGTGTTACTCTATCGGTGCAGCAATCAGCATAGCATTCTCCCCGTCTTCTCCACACTTTGACCCTACGATCCAACTTCCGTAGGCAGAATCTGGACTCACGTTCCTCCACATGTTCAGGTTCCAGTGCAGGTGTTGCCGACACCAGCGCAAACGGGCCTGATGGTGAAGGGTAGTTATGGCAGGCCTCCTGGCAGCCCAATGAGCCC
The DNA here is from genome assembly GCA_029706075.1 of Aldrovandia affinis. Lineage (NCBI taxonomy): Eukaryota > Metazoa > Chordata > Actinopteri > Notacanthiformes > Halosauridae > Aldrovandia > Aldrovandia affinis. The sequence goes on from JAINUG010000100.1 coordinate 1,722,964, forward strand.
TGGCTGTGTGCAGTCTGTTCCGGATTGTCTGGGCCGAGAGCCATGTGCCATATCGTCCTGCAAACCTTGACTGCAAATCTGTAAAAGACAGCCTACAGTTCCTAAGTGCTGAAAGGGTGAGGAACCGGTCTTCTTGGGGTGTCGTCTTCTTGGGACACCCACTTCGCGGTCTGTCTCTGACATCCCCCGTTTCATGGAAAAAACTGGTTTAACCCATTAAGACCTGGAGTGACGTTTAGGTCGCATCGATTTTGCGATTAATGAAATGCGCTGTGATTCGCTGAAATAGACGTGGGGGAAATGAAGTGCACGTTGGTGTCGGCTTTTTTTTTTGAAATTTTTTCCAGAAAACCCTCAGGTTTTAAGAGGTTGTGTAGAATAATTGCTTAGGTTTTAATAGGCGTTTTTAGCAGGCATTTTAGGTCTGAATGGGTTAAAGAAACAAGTTTAAATGAGTCTCTGCTCACAGTATTAAACTGAATCCATCACGGTCTGTTTGCTTATTTTTAATTAAGGATATTATGGATATTTAAAAAAAGAATGTTTTCTAAAAGTTGAAATATGGGATTTTAGTTCAATTGAACAGAGCTGCTGGTTAAATTGAATGAACCTGATTGTGCCCATACTTGCATGCATTATTGTCCCTCCCACATGTGACTCCTACAAGTCAAAAATAAGCAAGACCTTAGTTATTACTTGCGTTAATATTCATTAACACTGTCTTCTAAGGAGCTATTGATGATTAGCAATGGGGGTTTCATTTTTATAAGTGACTAAAAATGTCTATTTGCCAAGGTAATGTCTATCAAGTGAAACATTCTTATACGTTGTAATTAAGTCTAAATACAGTACATGATGAATTGATGGCAAATTAGCTGGTAACAAGCACCTCAAGTAGTGTCTTATTCTTAGTTACAGCTAAATTCTGTCTCTGGCTCTCTAAATCTTGCAATATGATCCCTTCCAAGTTAAAAGATTGGTGGTGGTTAAAAAGGTACATCACAACCCCCCTTCCCTTCCAGATCCATCCATCCATCCATTCATGTGTTCATTCATTCATGCATAAACAGCTCTGAGCTTCTTCAGTGTTTTTCAGAAAGCTAAACTGTGCCAATTACACAGTTTCCCAAAGGAGCATGTTCACCCTATGCAGGATGTAAATGTTCCTTTAATTACACCACTAGATAAGAGTAGTGACACTGCTTTCCTGAAGCGAGTGTTATTTTGGTCTGCCCTCTGTAAGCCGACCTCTTTCAGAAGGATTTTTTATTTGAGCTTGATGGAGGTTGAAGACATTTGATCATTAGGTTCTCTCTCATAAGATTCATAATCCTAGGGGTGACGGATAGTGTAACGGTCTAACGCACCGTATTTTGGCTGGTCCAATACGTTGTGCACTGGTCGTCATCCCCGATCGGGAGCAGCATTTGGCTGTCCACCCCAGGGGGAGGGGGAGGGTGAGCCGGCTCGGGTCCACCATGAAGTACATAAGGGAGTCATAAGAATGTGGGTGGGTGAATTCCGTCTCGAAGGAAGAGGAGTTTGCTGCCCTCTGAGAATTTGCTTGCTTCGTAGAGACGAGTGGCAGACTCATGCGGGGAGGGTAAATCAAAAATAAAATAGAGGGTGTAATTGGGAGATTCATAATCCTGTAGAAGTGTTTGTGTTAAATTCCCTTGTTTCCAGGAGATATATATTTTTAATTATGAAATATGATTCTTGAAGAAATACTTTGGCATAAATTACATAATTCAGTATATGTATTCACCACTGTTCACCTTGAGCAATGTGCCAATAAGTGTAACATCTTCTCCGTAGAGAATAAAATGTCTTCGTAATACTTCATTTTAATGACCACAGTAAGTTGGCACGAAGATTTACTATCTCACCTGAAATGAAACATCTTCTACGACACAGTGTCCAGCTTCTTCAGTAATGATTCAATGTAAATTACATTTAAAAAAACATTTTTCTTTGGGGTGGTGAAGGGGGGTGGCAATGATTTTCTTCCTTTTTTAACATTTATATTCATACATATATATAATATTGTATGCTGGATTTGTAAGCACACTCAGATCACATATATTAATGTTTTGGCCTTGAGTTTTGGCATCTTACATAATTGCTGTTCATTCCAAAGCTTCCAAAGCAATGTTATTGCTATAAAAAAAAATGAACTACAGTATCAACACCTTTTTATAATTACATTTGTATGCAAGCTTGATTACAACATGAATTCAGCCAGCAGAATGGTTGATTTGGTGTGAAAAAGTAAAAATAAAAGTAAAATATATTTACAGCCATCATTCGAATCACTTGTTAACTACAATGCATTCAGTTTTATATAAATAAAAAAAGAAAATCAGTTAATTTTGGGACAATTGGAGATATTTAGTGGGATTGTCCTGAGCCACACAAGGAGATTAGGCACACAAAGAGATCAAACACAGGCCATGCTGGGGTGGCCATATATAGTGGGAGGGAGACGGAGTACTCATTGTAAATGGATTTGTGTCTTTATTTACTGGATGACTGAATCAAACAAGCAATGTGTTTCCTGGGCTAAAGGAAACCAGCGTTCTCTTCCCATTAATAAAACATTTGCTACAAGCTTGATTAAATGCGGATTAAAGTCTATCGAAGAGACCCAAATAGAATGGTTTTTCTCTGGCGCATATTCTGTATGAAATCTACACAACATAACTAGATTACATTTGCCTTTCAATATTTCAATCCTATCACTCATACAAATATGCAATTTCAGAAATCATTGTCATAAGGAGTGTCACTTCTGAATGTGAAGGGACATTTTTACACTAGTATGTGCACTGCAGTTTTTTCAAAGAATAGATGATAAACACAGGAAAGCTAGTCATGAATACAGTAAACAAAGCCACAAATAAATGCATTGCCATATAATTGTAATAATAATGATAGTGATGATAATTTATTTAATAAATTCAATGTATTTTCTTTGGAACATGCTATATTGCCACAGATAATTCCACTTTCATTCATTCAAGTTTTGGATACCCACAATTTACATCTAACAAGACTATCTAATACAGTGAAATACCTGTTTCTGTTTGTCAGAAATAGTTTTTGATTCTACTCTTGAATCAATTAGACCAATTGTTTACAAAGCTCACCTTACTGTTAGAAAAGCAGAATTATATTTACCATGGTATATGAGGTATAAATTAAATGCCAGTGCATATAAAATAATATATTTATATGCACAATATATGGTAGCTACTTCAGGGTGGGTTAACAATCATCACCCGTGTCATGATATAGATTCTTGCATATATACTGTATGTCATGTCATGATTATCACATATAACATCTTTCCAGACAAGGGGAAGTGAACTGCTCTCTCATACACAAAATACAGACAGGAATAACTGTGAGAATTAAAAGCAGTTTGAAGTTATTTTGTGTCAACTCAAGCTTAAAGTTGAAAGAGGGTAAAGCAACTGGCAATGCCAAAATGTAGTTCACACTTGGAATGAAGAGTAAAAGATTTCTTCAGGACTGCTTCATTTTTGGAAAGAAGAATGTTTGTTTTTGTTATCTGAGCTGTGGGATGTGATGTCATGTCACTTTATCAAAGGCAGGGCTTGCCTGGAGCACCCACAAATTGTGCTTAGTCACCACAAAACTAACAGTTTGTAGGACAGCAGTGTAGAAACTTTGTAAATATGTCATTTTAAAAAGTAGCTTTTTGTTTTCTGCCTACCTTAATAGACTCTGAATGTTGTTTATAAATGTAAGTAAGGGAAAGTGTTTGGTATACTATTTAATATAGCATATAAACATCAGACCTGTAAGGTCCATTTGTGTGGAGTACACTCACTCAATTATAGTGAGACCAAAAACCGAGCATCTAAATTGTCCGTCAAGCCAGTTATGATGAACTACATCATTTAAATTCATCATATTCCTTCCCGCCCCCTCACATTCATCATTGCCACCATTCACTACCGGATACAATGAAAGATACATTGGCTCGATTGCAGTGCACCTCCACTTCCCGCAATACAGCATTGTATTAAGGTGGTGGTTTTCCAAAGTACCCTACTAACGCAGATTTAGCTATGTTTAGGAAAACGTGACTGGAATGTCCAATTGGAGTTGCGAATCAGCTGATTTGCAGCAAATCTCCCACTAGTCCCAAAACATGTGGGGGATATTTTGTTATGTTTTGACCATCTGCGCACATGCACACTACAGATTTAACCTCTTTAACTCATTGGTCATTACATTTTTGGGTTTTCACTGCATTTAGTTTTCATTGCTCATGGTAATCTAACAAAAAAGTAACAAACTAAAGCCCAAAGTAACGAATCATAGTTATATCATAAGTCACTTAGCTACTCCCAATATACACATTATATTCCTAGATGGGATATTTTATGGCTTCTGTACTACCAAGATGGCGGATTTCCATTGCGACAAAAAACAAACAAGTTTGCAGCCATTGACACTCGAGAGATGAGAGAGAGACATGTATGGTTTACATTCTGAACAAACAAATGTGGAAAACCAAACAACCAACTGCAGCTCGACAAATTCTTCTGTTTCGTTTCTGGAGTTTGTTGTCAGATGACAGTAATGAAATCTCTTTGGATCGCTGCAAAATTTGCATGAGTAAAATCTCTTTACTTTACTGGAATATAAGGATAATGCTTCCTACTTAAAATAAGGGGATAACTAGTCGTGAAATCAATGACGCAATTTGCATCAATCGTGCTCGAGGAGCATGCCGTAACACAACATTGGGTAACTTTACCCTTTCCTTTTTTTATTACATTCCTGAAACATTCCTGCAAAAAAATCTGCCTATATAAATCAGGTAACACTTTAGAAAAAGACTCCATCAGAATGCCATTAGAAGCAGATTAGAGGATAATTACCCATGGTCAGCATTAATTATAGCAATTAATATGTGAGTGGATACATCAGGTAACCAGTTAATAAACTAGAATGAACAAAATAACTTGAGGTTCAGATCCATTTTTGCAGTGTCACATTGTGACAAACATTCATTGCATAAAGCTTTATAGAGCATGGCAATGATGGCATGCTGACCGTGGGAATGGTTTGTACCAGTGTACATTTTTTGACAATTAATGGAACAATAAATATGATGAAAGCTGTTGAGCAATAATAATGTAACGTGGATTAAATAATGAGGAGTCAGGTAGACAATTCACATCAGCAGTCTTGCTGGGGGGTGGCTTATGACTTTTTTACACATAAAATCACGTGAAATATGAATATCTAGTGAAATACAATATGAGTCTGTGGAAGGCGTCGGTCTCGGCAGCGGAAATGGGGTGATTATTGGCCACGCCTACGGGCAGAGCAACCAGAGCACACACCGGTCTTGTGTCTGATACCTGTGTGCTTAAAATTGCTCTGCTCTCTTTTGTAGGTGGCTGGAACCTGGAAACGGAGGCTGTTGAGACAGAGCATTACCTGAAAGTTGTATGCACATTTTACATTTACATTTTAAGCATTTAGCAGATGCTCTTATGCAGAGTGACTTACAAGATGTGCATTAATACATGGTAGGAACAATCATAGTTTGTGCACGAGGTCAGTGCAGTAATACAGTGATAGGCATCGTTGTAGGCAGCTGCATACCATACCTATAACACTGGGAAGGAAAAGGTTATTATTATTATTTAAATTATTTTTATTTTTTTAAATGAGAAGGCAGGGATACATATACAAGAAGTGTTGATCAAGTAGGCAGTGGTGATGACAATAGGCTAGATGTACAGAGGTACAGTGGTAGTGAGGTCTGAAAAGGTGTGTTTTGAGTCTCTTGCGGAAGATCGCAAGTGATTCTGCGGTCCTGACCAATTGCGGAAGGTCGTTCCACCACCGAGGGGTCAGGACAGAGAAGAGGCGAGATCGCGAGGAGCAGTTGCTGGGCACACGGATGGGACAGTCAGTTTGCCAGAGGAGGCTGAGCGGAGGGGTCTGGCTGGGGTGTAGGGTGTGATGAGTGTCTGGAGGTATGTCTGTTAAATGTTTGCCGAAAGGCTTATTTTGATTTAGTTTGTTATGTTTTGTTTATTGTTTTATGTTCCGAACCTGTGAGGGTGACGGATGAAGATTTTGATATTAAACAAAATAATATAAGAATCTTCATCCGTCGCCCTCACATCTCTAAAGATGAGTTTGCTTCTCAAATCATAGCATTATAGGTCTTGCAGTAACTCCAAGTACATCATTTAATTGTACATCATAAATGTAATTTAATTTTACATTTTTGTGAATGCTTCATGAAAAAATATGCCACTTACACAATGTGGCAATGTGGATACAATGAGTAGTGAATGTAAGTAATTTTTTTTATATCAACAGAACTTATTCTTTAATAAAATCATGGTCAGTAACAACAGGGCTCATTCCTGCAATATCGGTGATCTTATCAAATACAGTGTTCTTACAGCCAGTCATTATATCCACAAGGATATAAAAAAGCCTTGCTCACAGGGATAGTTTATTTTCATCTTGTTCTACATCCGGGAAATGTAGAAAGTCTTGAGTAAAACACCCTCTAGTTTCCAGCTAATGGTCCACTGCACTTTTACATGAAACTTTTGAGGTAAACATTAGCATTACTGGTAAACATTACTTTGTGTTAAACAGCATTTGTAGTAAACCTTCGTTTTCTGGTAAGCAAAAAGCAGACCTCTTTTACATGTGCTAGAATGCTGCTGGAAAACCAGGGGAAGGCAGGGGAGGAGGAGGGAATAGGAACAACAACCACAAATGGTCTCACTGCTAACTGGGAGAGTTTGAATACATTCCATAAAGGATATGTACAGAAAACAGTAATCCTTGACTGTAGAGGCACTCAGCAGCCTGATATCTATCGGTGCCTAGCAACTCTGGAAGTTTCCTGAACTGTGTTCACATGGGAAAGAGCTTAAAGAAGTAAACACAGTGTTCCCTAAAGCCGCAGATGTGTGTGGGCAGTCCTGTTGTAAGTACATCTCAATTTTGCATCCACTGAGATGGCATACCTGGAGAAATTACAGGAGTCCCATAAATGGTACAGTGCATGCTTCTTTTTTACAGTTTTTTTTTCCAGCTTGTTAAAGATACATAAATCCTAGTTGGCCACTCATTCTCTCCAAATGTTTGTTTTTTACCAGCCGATGACTGGAAACGTTGGCTTGAAAGGAGACAAAAAGTCTGTTAAGTATCAAGAGATCCTCTGGAACCTTGTCTGACACAATAGATAAAATATTAGATTTCATCATTAACTACAGGGAAATAATGTTTTTCTGAAAATAAATAAGGAAGGGAATATTTATATTTGAAACATTTCCCAAAGCAATTGTTTTCTGTACAGACTGTGGTTAAGGTTGTATTTTTTGTGAAAGATAAGACAATTTGAGCAGATCTCTTTTCACTCAGATAAAGGTAAAATAAACAAGCTTTCAGATGAACATGGTCAAACGTTGATGCAGTTGATGCATGCTGTTGTATTACAATATAAAAATAAAAAGTCACAATCACTGTTCGTTCTGAACTCTTCCCCTTATGGAATTTTGGTGGCCTTACCACATTTCTTGCATCTGTGAGAACGAATCATCTTATACGGTAAACACAAACCATAGTGGCTTCCTCTCCCCTCTTTTGCTCTAGTTGTAGCATATATACTCTTAGCTCTCCTGCCGATGTTAGTGATAATGTTAATTTTACATGCCATAAGTGTGAGCTTAATTTAGCATTGGCGGAGAGGATAGTTGAGTTAGAGGCCTGCATCCGGACACTCAGTGAGATTAAAGATCATGAGAGTTTTATTCAGTCGTGTGTAGCTACGCCGGATGCACTAGGGAGCGCTTCCCCCATCGCACCAGCAGAAGAGCCGCCGCAGCACGGACAGTTTGTCACGGTTCGGCGGGGACATAGTTGTTAGCCTAGGCCGGCCGTACACCACCCAACTCACGTTTGAAATAGATTCTCCCCACTCATACCTATTGAGGAAAAAGAGAAAGCTCTTATCATTGGCGATTCCATACTTCAAAACATGAGAATAGCGTCTCCAGCGACCATAGTCTATTGTATTCCGGGGGCTAGAGCTACCAACATTGAAGCAAATTTAAAAGCGCTGGCTAAACATAGATTTTCAAAAATTGTTATCCACGTCGGCGCTAATGATGTTCGGTTGAGGCAATCGGAGATCACATTATACAAATGTTGTCTCATTGTGTAAATTGGCAAACGAGATGTGTCTGGGAGTAATAGTCTCTGGTCCCCTCCCAGCTCGTAGGAGTGACGAAATCTACAGTAGATTATCGTCGCTAAATCGCTGGCTGACTGAGTGGTGTACATCAAATAGCATAGGGTTTGTTAATAATTGGCCAACGTTTTGGGGAGAGCCTGGTTTATTGAAGAGAGACGGACTCCACCCGAGCTGGAGGGGTGCTCTTCTTTTATCTAACAACATAGCCCATAGTCTGAATCAACGAAATTGACATTCAAGAGCTACAGCCAGGCAGCAGACAGATGGTCTTAAACAATTGAAGGGCTTACTTCCTAAACCTGTTAAGTCCATTTTGCTTGTAAGGAGAAAAACACATTTTTCTGAAAAGTTGTTACCACTAACAGCAATGTTCATTTTATGAAAACTATGTTTGGTTACCATGGCAGACTATTTAAATAAAGGGTGTTTTTTCTACTCTTCTTTGTTCTTATTATTTTGTCACTTTTTGTGCCAAAATGTCATGAAATTCATTCATCGCGATTACCGTGAGTTTCACACCAAGCATTATGCATGTGTTATTTGTTCTTACTCAATTTTCCTGTCACTCTGGCTTACTGGACTATATTTTTATAGTATTGTGGCATAATAGATGGATGATATAACACAAAGACAACGGTTATAAGAGCTCTAAAATGATGTTGGCACTTCGGTAAAAACAAGTTGCTTAGAAAACTTTTACTTTATTTTCAACATTTTGTTGTCTGAACGAAACATAAAGAGTACAGTCTTTTGTATTGGCAGAACTGTTAAAACGTACATTGGAATAGAGAAATAGTAAATGTTGTAGGAAAAAGAAACTAAAAAACTACATAATACTGACTTCAGACTGCAGACATATTATTTTGCAAGGAACACAACTAAAAACGAAAAATTTAAATGTTGATAATGATATCACAGAAACCGATAAGCAGATGTGTAAACAATAATGCTAATGGTTGTTTATGTTAACACAATCTAAACACACGCATCATTGCCATAGTCAAATAACCATGTCACATTTTCATCTTCCCCGTCATCCACGGACTTGTTATCCAAAGCAGACTGACAGAAAACCTCACGCTATTGGTTATCGACTTTAACAGGTTTTGGAAATGAAACCAGGTGGGACTTAATCGCTTTTGGAAACAACACAATAGTTTTATGGGCGGCTTCTATGGGACTAAACCGCTTTAAACGCTCAATTTACAGCAGAAACATGCGTTGCCATATGTAGTTGCAGGTGGTGCTCAGAACCCATTTTTTGCAAAAATGGACTTAACAGGTTTAGGAAGTAAGCCCTTCAATTGTTTGCAAGTTTCCTTGAGCTCGTGACTAGTTTCCACCCTAGTTCCCACATAATTGAGACTGTGTCTGTTCCACGTAGAGAAAAACGTAGTCTACTGAAACTCAAACCCTCTCGTAAGGATCAACACGAACCATCCTAATGCAAATGTTAAACCTAATTTCGATAGAACACTCCTAAAAATTGGGCTGCTAAATATAAGATCACTAGCTCCTAAAGCTGCCCTTGTGAATGAACTGATCATTGATTATAAACTTGACATTTTAAGTTTAACGGAGACTTGGCTTAGACCTGATGAGTACATAGCATTAAATGAATCTACCCCGGTTGGATACTCTGGTTGTCACAATCCTCGACAGTCAGGCACAGGGCTGCGTTAAGCCTCCCCGGGGCCCAGGGCTAACACACCTCCCGGGGCCCTATGTCCATGATTTTCAACTGGAAAAGTAAAAGTACATTGACGCGACCAGGCCTGGCAACGATAAAGACATGCCGCAAATTCGACAAATACGAATGCATGAGTTCAAGTTCAAGTCATCACCAACCTTGCCCAGCATAGCAGGATAATGAAAGGGAGTAGTAGCCTAGTGTACAAAGTAGGCCTACAAATTAGACATTTGACCACAAATGACAATGCACAAAACAATACACTTACCGTTCAACCACTAGCACCAACAAAACAAGCATTGATATAAATGATTTAATGTTACTCACCTATAGGACCCTTCTACTTTTCTTCGATGCAAAGTCCTGAATTAGATCCTTGAAATCGATCTGGCGCAGGAGGTCGTGCTCGATTGACATCACAGACAAATAGTTCAATCTGTTTTCAGTCATAATAGTCCTCAGGCGATTTTTGATCAGTGCCAGCTTCGAAAAGGATCTCTCACCACTAGCATTTGATACTGGGAGGGTCAAATAAATTCTCAAAGCAATATCAACGTTAGGGAAGGCACTTTGGAGTTGATTCTCTTTTAATGTCTTCATTAAAGTTCTAGGCGAGAGGTCACTCATGTTGCTACAGAATGCGACAAACTGAACAAGTTCTTCCTCAAGTTCATCCTGCAGGTCTGTGCTGTACTTGTGTACGAGATTGCGACAGGCCGTGCGCATCTCCTCTGTGGACATTTTCTTGAGAGTAGTTAAGAATCCGAAGTAGCTACAGGTCTCTTCATATGCATTACATCTTTGACGCAGCATGCTCACCAGGTTGTCAATAATGACAAAAAACACCTCACAACAAAACTTCTCACTGCCAGTGAGGATGTGATCTGGGGTATTGGATTCGTCTGCTCTCCTTTTCCTTTTCACTTGGCGAGTTGTTTCCGACCTGTAATCCTGTGTAGCAGAGATGTGTTTGGCTGACATCTCAAACTCTCCAAAATTATTACGTAAATCTCCGACTAAATCGGTCAATGACCGGAGCATGGCTACCGCCGTCATCAGATCCAAATCAGCTGTTTGAAGAATCGTGCTGGTCGTCTGGATCCTCTGAAGGATTTTGTTCCAAAATATGCACAAAAATGCTGTCTCAAGTCGACTCATTTTTCTTGGCAAGAGATCGTGCTTCATCTTTAGTGACAGCGCTCCTGAGTTTCGTCTGATGACAGATTTATCAAGACGTTCAGTATATTTCGGTAGTTTACGGAAAGGGCTTTGGTAGCCTGTGCATGGGAGGCCCACCGTGTGTCGGACAGTCCCTTTAATGTTTCTAACCGACTGTTTTCATTTGGTTCAAGTCCTTCCATAAGCACTTTCCATCGTCTAGGGATCCCGAAAAAACTTATAGCACGATTGCATGAACCTGAAAAATGAACTTGCCTCGTTGCAGCAGTCAACGCTGCTCATTCCGACTATATTGAGCGAGTGGGCAGCGCAGGGGATCCAGTCAGCCAAGGGGTTCACCTGCTGGATGCGAGCCCTCAAACCCTTGTAGACACCCGACATGTTAGATGCGTTGTCATAACACTGTCCCCTGATATTGTTTATGTCTAGGTTAGTCTCACTAAGAATCTCTGACACTGATTCAAAAAGCGAGTCGCCCGTGTGACTAAATATAGGAAGAAATTTCAAAAACCTCTCAAATACCTGACCTTGATCTGAAACGTAACGGACTACAAATGTGAGCTGGTCTATGTGTGCCAAATCAGGGGTAGAATCAACAACTATAGAAAAATACTTGGATCTCTGCACTTGAAGAATTATCTCAGCTTGTACTCGCTGTCCCATCAGTGCTACAAACTCGTCGCATATTGTATTCGAGAGATAGGAGGTTGTGCCCCTCCCCTTGTTCCCATATTTCTTTATGTGTTCTGAAAGGAAAGGGTCAAACTTGCTAAGAAGTTCTAGTATCCCAAGGTAATTCCCATTGTGTGATGACCCGAATGTCTCTTTATCTCCCCGGAACGAAAGACCACGCTCTGCGAGAAACTGAATAACAGCAACCACTCGCCTAAGAACCTCTCGCCAATAGCTCTCCTCCTCTTTGCATTGCTCCCTGAGTTCAGAGTCGATTCCATGGGCCTGGGTCCGTGCTAGCCAGGTTAGCACTGCCTGTCTATGCGGCTGGCTTGACTCGTGCTCCTCCACACGGGCAGAGGCATGCTTCCAGTCGGAAAACCCGGAGTGAGAGAAAGAAGTAGTACTCTCTCCAAAAAGCTGGCAATAGAAACAGTAAACATTCCCAGTTGAAGGAGAATAAACTAGCCAATCTCTCGGTACACGTTCGCCATTATGCAGGGAACGCGTGAACGAGGTTTTACTCAAGCATCTTCTCTGGTTTTTATACATGCGCTCAGATGCTGTAAAGGACATTTCTTTATTCTGGCACAATAGGGATGCTTTCACTCCTTTGTTAACCCAGTAACTGCGCAGCCCCTCTGTAGTAGGACCCCAACATGCAACATCAGTGGTTGGCAATGGCTCTTCATTTGAAGGGGTTAACGTTACCTCTGAATATGAGTCGGTGTCAGCTAAAGGCGATGGCAAGGTAGGCTCGCGTGCCTCTCCGAGCACTGTTGAACTTGAGGTGCCGGTTCCCACGTCGGGAGTAGGGCTACTATCCTGGTTCTGGGGATCATCTACATTCTTTTTGAAGAAGGATGTAAGCTTTGGGATTTTCGGAGAGTTTCTTCATTTCTCTCCTTTTTTTGCTCAGCTTGTTTTCTCTTTAAAGCACCGCTATCATATTTTCGAATAGCCTCGTGAGACATCATTGTGAAGTAAGCTAGCTATAAACACACTCTCACTGACACTGATTGTTGTGACAACGTGGACTACTACAAGTGGGGAAGTGGACCAAAATGTACAGTAACAGTCAAAACACCATAAACCCGCATTCAAAAATTAAAAGAAGGCCTAAAGTAAACTGCTATTCCCGGGTCCGGGGCCCCCTAGTGGCCGGGGCCCTGGGCTGCAGCCCATGTTGCCCATTAGGTTAACGCGGGCCTGGTCAGGCAGAGGTGGTGTGGCTGTTATTTTTGACACTAGACTACGCCTTACTAAGAAATCTATAAACATATTCTCTTAATTTGAAGTGCTTTCCCTGGGCTCCATACAGACTAATGTAGATAATAGATCTATATTTACTTCATATTTTATACTAGTTACTATCTACAGACCCCCTGGACCCTATGCTGCTCCTCTCAGAGTTTTCTGACTTTTTATCAAACCTAGCAGTTATGGCAGATAAAATTGAGATTATAGGGGACTTTAATATTCATGTTGATAATGGAAACAATTCTCTAGTGAAGGCTTTTGCTTCTATTCTTGACTTTGTTGGCTTTGTTCAAAATGTGTCTGGGTCGACTCATTGTCATCAACATACACTGGACTTAGCTTTATCTTATGGTATTAGCATTAGCAATCTAGTTGTCTCTCCTCATAATCCTGTGCTCTCTGACCTTTTCCTTTTTACGTTTGAAATTCATGCTATCACTGCTATTAGATCAAAACCAGTGTTCTACTTCAGCTGCTCCCTACATTCCTCTACTATACCTAACTTTGTCAGCCTGTTCCAAGAATCATTTACTGGTCATCAGGATCCCACTAGTCTACAATCTATTGATCAGCTGACAGACAATCTAAATTACACCCTGCGCAACACCCTTGATGTTGTTGCACCTCTCAAAAAAAGAAAAAAACTAGCCAAAAGAAGCTTGCACCATGGTATACTGACCACACGCGTGCTCTTAAACAAGCTAAATTAGAAGTATTTATTCTGCCTGGAAAGACAGTCTGGTACAGTACAAATATGCTCTCTCCTCCGCAAGGTCAACCTATTTGTCTGATCTGATCTGACAAAGAACCAGACTGAAACCAATGCTAACCCTCCGGCAGCCTATAATAGTAATGATTTCATTAACTTCTTCTCTGAGAAGATTGAGAAAATTAGAGATGGAATTACTAAAATGGCACCTTCTGCTGTAGCGGACACTGAACAGAAAGCACAGGCTTACCAGGACAGGGGTCCTATGGCTACTCTTGAGTTTTTTAGTGCTCTGGAGTGGACTGAATTTTCTAAATTGGTTATGTCCTCCAAACCATCTACTTGCCAATTAGATTCAATCCCAACAAAACTTGTCAAAGAACTTCTTCCTGTTATGGGGCAACCCATGCTAGGCATTATTAATATGTCTCTCTCATCAGGCTATATGCCAAATTCTCAAAAAGTGGCAGTAATTAAGCCACTTTTAAAGAAACCAAACCTTGACCCCGAAAATCTCAGGAACTACAGACCAATCTCTAATCTTTCTTTTCTTTCAAAAATTATAGAGAAAGCTGTAGCTCAGAGACTGACTTCATTCTTGAAATCAAATGACGTCTATGAAACTTTTCAGTCAGGATTTAGGCAACACTATAGCACTGAAACTGCTCTTATTAAAGTTGTCAATGACTTCCTGGTATCAGCTGACCGTGGATGTGTCTCTATTCTTGTGCTTTTGGACGTAAGTGCTGCGTTTGATACAATAGACCACCAAACTATTCTGAGCAGACTTGAAAACCTAGTTGGACTGTGTGGACAGGCACTCTCCTGGTTTAAATCCTACCTGTCAGATAGGTATCAATTTGTGCAGTTAAATGATGAGCCCTCTGCTCGCATCAAGGTGGAATATGGTGTCCCTCAAGGTTCTGTTTTTGGGCCATTGTTGTTCTCCCTTTACAATGTAAACATGGTGTACATTTTCACTGCTGCGCAGATGACACACAATTATACCTATCAATGAAACCTGGAGAAGTACAATTCGAACAGTTGGAGGCTTGTTTTAAAGACATAAAAGACTAGATGACAGATCATTTTCTATTGTTGAATGCTGATAAAACAGATGTTGGTTCTGGGGCCCAAAAACCTCAGAAGTGGGTTATCTGATTTAGCTCTGAATCTGGATTGTTGATCTGTTGCTGCAAGTTTGGTGGTAAAAGACCTTGGTGTTACTATAGATCCTGGTCTCTCATTTGATAGTCACATCAAAAACATTTCCAGAGTAGCCTTTTTTCACTTGAGGTATATTGCCAAAATTAGGGGCTTCCTGTCATTAATAGATGCAGAAAAATTGGTAAATGCCTTTGTTACATCTAGATTAGATTACTGCAATGCATTACTGTCTGGCTGTTCCAATACCTACAACTCGTACAGAATGCTGCTGCAAGGATCCTGACTAGAACAAAGAAGTATGAGCACATTAGTCCTGTGTTAGCGTCACTTCACTGGCTATCTATAAACTATCATGTAGACTTTAAGATACTCCTCTGAACTTATACGATTTTGCATGGACTTGCACCTTCTTACTTGACTGATTTACTTCATCCCTACAATCCACCACATTCGCTTTGTTCACAAGATGCAGGCAATTTGGTAGTCCCTAGAATATAAAAAAATACAGCAGGTGGCAGAGCTTTCTCCTATAGAGCTTCTTTACTGTGAAACGGTCTGCCCGTCTCTGTGAAGGAGTCAGACACAGTCGCAATTTTCAAGTCTAGGTTAAAAACACATCTCTTTAGTCTCTCTTATAGTCATTAGGTGCAGATGTGGAGGGGGCGTAGCAATATAGCCTTCTGGTGCAATGAGCTATCCTTACTGTCACCAAGTGATGATCCGCCCCTTATCAGGACTGCTGATGATGTGGTGGGATGGTCTCTGAGTGCCCTCATGACTGCGTGTTCCCTGTGCCACTCACCTAATTAGTTATGCTGCCCTAGATTACTTCTGCTGGTGCAAAAGTGTTGTTATCACTCTACTCTCTCCCCTGATCCGGTGTGATATTTATCATAGTCGTAATTGCACCTTTCCTCTTTTCTCCCTGGCTTCGTGGCACCTGCCCGGAGCCCACTTACCAAGCCTAGTAGCAGGGGATTTCCGTCGGCCCAGTACCCAGCTGCCCAGAGTCAACCCCCCACCCCTGCCATGTGTTAGCCGGACCCTAGCTGCTGGTTCCATCCCCCGCCCTGCCCTGGTATCTGGAGGGATGAGGTCCACCCCACCCCTACACTTAGGATGCCGAAGAATGCCCTTCCGGTGGAATCTTAAGCCTCAAGAGCCTCGAGGACTATTTTTTTTCTCTGTATCCAACCATTTTCCAGGAGTTCATCTTGATCGCCTTTTAAGGGGTCAGGGAATCATTTTCCAGTTTCCGACATTGGCTCTAATGGTTTTCTGGTGTTTTGATTCCCTCTGAAAACTGTAAATTGTGAAGTGCTGTGTGACAACCTGTTTGTAAATGGCGCTATACAAAAATAAAGATCGATTGATTGATTGACATGCATGAACACACACAAACACACACACACACACCCATCATACATGCACACAAACACACACCTACACACACACACAAATTTAAATAATAATGACACAGCAATCAAGGAAAAAAAGGTAAAAAATGTATTTTAAAAAAGGCAAGGTCCTTTCCAGCCTATCTGTGCAGTTATAGAATGATGTCATCAGTACTCCTGCAAACACATAACATGGCCTGTGGAGTGTTGATCACCAGCAGTCTCGTTCCAAGTGCCCCGCCTCACCTGCAGCATCACCACATTCACACTTACATTACATTTATGGATTTAGCAGCCCAGTTGCCTAACCATTAAACTACACTGCCAAAATACATATTCATTTAGCAGACTCTTTCTCCAACCGACTTACAAGGCTGTTGTTGCAAACAACAGGATGTGCAAATAACAAAAGTAACTACAGTATATGCACCAGAACATAGCAGACAATAACATTATGGATATAAGTGCAAAGCTGATCTGACTCAGCAAGTACACAAGTGAATTAAATTGTGTTAAGTGCGCAAATACTTGATACAGCCAACAGCTGTGTTGGGTTGTAATGTGATTTTATGTGTTGCATTGGGAAAAGTAAGAGCAAGAAAGGATGAGAGAAACGGATTGTAACTGCAGTCTCATTGTTGGCTTTTAACTGTGGTATATTCTGACAGCATGTTGGCGATTGACTCACACACAAAAACTGTCCATTTAATAACTGCGTTGTATGCTGACAGAATGTCGGTAATTGACACATACACACATACACACACACAAACTGTCCATTTAATAACTGTGGTGTATGCGGACAGAATGCTGGTAATTGACACACACTGCAGATTTTATTCAGTTTCACCTATTGCATTACAGTTAACTACAGATTATGATGAGCACATCCTCCCTCCCTAACCTCATTTTTCTTTCCCTTTGTATCTCTCTCTCTCTATCTCTCTCTATCTCTCTCGCTCTCTCTCAGACACATACAATGATTATTATGTCATATAGGGACTTTTACAGTCACCTTAGGATGCTCATCAGCTCACGCCAGCACCCCTGCGATGCCATGCGAATAGTTCCATAACACAGTGTCAGTAAAAGCACAGCTCAAAGGCTTTGCTACACAGAGGAAAAGGCTTGCCTTTGTGTGAGCGCCTTAGGCTACGATTACACAAGAGTAGCACCATTAAAACTTTGAGCGTGCGGCACGTGATTTTAAAATTCCATCCACAATGCCTTGTTTAGAAACAAAATGACATTTGAAATAAATTATTGTTTGCACATGTACAAATGCTTAAATATGTTCTGTTACTGTTCTACACATAGCTACATACCCACAGTAATGGGGCAAAACTGTGCCTATTACAGAATTGTATTAGTAATATAATCTCATTAGAAAAAAAAAGAAACTGATAAAATCTATTGGTCTATGCTGGTTTATGTAGAAACGAATCAATGACCTCTGCATTGCACACACAACTTCACACACACCTGAGCGCTCAAAGTCAAGCTGACAGGTCGGGATTAGCGCTGATTGGCTGCCGCAGATATGACCTGCCAATCAATGACAGCGCTGGGGCGCACCTTTGGGGTAGTGCTGTGTTTGCCTTGCCTATTCATGAGTGACCTCCCGGTTGGGAGGCAAACAGAGGGTAATTAATGCTCGTTCCATCTGAAGTGTGATGGACTGGCAAGTCGGAGGGCTGGAACAAGTTCCGTGCTGGCCTTCAGCTGGGCCGACAGCTGGTGCCTCCGCGGTTAACACATTGCCCTTGCGCTACGTGGCGTCCCTCCATCTGATGACCGGTATATAGAGCGCATTATATCTCAATTCCCTCCTCTCTCTCCATCAAAGCCCAATTCCCCTCGACAGATGGGGGACGCAGGTGAGTATTATTGGGTGAGGTTTTTTTTTCCCTCCCTCCCCTCTCTTCATCCCTCCCCCCGAGACAGCTGTATGACTCTTGGTTAGTTCATATTTAACCTTTGACCCCTGCGGAAGTCCCTGGGCCTGCAAGTGTGGCATTATCTATCCCTCTCCTGTGTTACAGCGTCACACCCCCTGGCCTTCTCATTGGACATCAAAGACCCCACCCACCGATGTGTCCTCAGGAGAAGGACATAGTGAGTCAACTATAAAAAAACAACAACCCTCAATTGGGCTCTTTACAGTGGCATTGTGGGTAATCTATTCCTTCCACTGCTGAATCACTATAATGTGTCTTTGGATGCATTCAGCAGTGATAACCTTGTGACTTTCTGCACCTCTTCTGTATGCATTCATGACTGTGTGGACACTCAATGTATCAGAGACAGCTCAACTTAGACTGCTTCTAGTAGCACTATTATTGATACCCATTGAAACGTGCTTTATTGTAGACGTGTAGGTGCCGTTGTTTAATTTCATTATGTTATCTCCTCTGAAACTCGCTGGTTTCTGATTGACCCCAACATGAGGGAGAGGTATATGTACTGTATATATAATCACAAGCAAAGACAGATGCATTCATCATTTCTTTAAGTTTTATTTAGAGTTACTCTACTTGCTTTGTAGATAGGGGACAATGCAGAGATGCATATGGTCACCAACCCTTTGAGGGCAAGAGCCTATGGTGGTGTGCTGATGCATAAACCTACACAGAGCCAGTGGACTGCTGGCCCATGAATCTGCAGTGGTGGAGCGCGTGGGTGTGGACGGCAGGGCAATCCACTTAACAGGAGGGAAATGGAGAAGACAGGAAGTCATTAATTGGAAAGTCTAATCTGACGTGAATGTAAGCAGTTTGAGAGCTCGGAGTGTTTTTAAACGGATAAGGCTGGTGGCCTAAAGCCTACTGGATGTGAGGGGTTTCACTTAATAAAACACCTCTGTCTGTTATCCTGCCAGCAGTGCTGCAGGTGCACAGTGGACCGGTCTGTCCTTGGCATGCTCTCTTAGTCACACAGAGCTGCGGTACAGCCAGAGGTCCTGCTGTTTGTCAGCTGTGGGTGCTGTTGTCTGTCAGCTGTCAAATAGCTATCAAATATGGATTTGACAACAAAACAGTAACAGTAATAATAACAATAATACTAATATGTGATACAAATAAAATTATTCAGTACCCAATTACGCATAAATCACACACATCACAGTCACACATACTATACCTAACACACAAACTCACACATAGCTAACACAATTTTTTTTCCTGAAACATAGCAACACAATTAATACTTTTTTTCAGTGGTAATAATTAGAGTGTAATACAGGACTTTTGATCCAGTGAAAGGTGCAATATTTCTATGGAAGCACACATCAACAATGTGTTAATTAAACCTGAATTAAGATGGAGGGTCACTTTTTATGACATTACAGCACACACTTTTATCTGTCCTATACTCAATAAAACCTAAGTGTAACATGTTCACTTTCATTCTTAACACATAATGGCATAGCTATATCCAATGAATAGGGACGTGATTCCTTGATTTGTAATTCTGTGTCTGTCAGTATTAAAGTAGGATTGATATTTCTGTGTAGCCTAATGTAAAAGGACATTATGAAGCGAGTCATGCTTCAGGTACTCATGTTCATACGGTTAATAATTTGTTTTAATGTTGCCATTAAGCAGGAATGTAAATGTAACATTATTTCCATTCTCATTCTGCTTCCATGTGTATATTATATATACAGTACCAGTCAAAAGTTTGAGTACACCTTCATTCTGGATTATGGCTAATCGGACACTCGAAACACACCTTGAAGTTGTGCAAGAATGATCTGGTGAACGAGGAACGTGAAGGAGAACTAATGACCTGACCTGCCCAGTGTCCATACCTCAATCCCATAAAGCTTGTATGGGATGAACTGGACAGAAGAGTCAAAGCAAAGCAACCCACAAGTGTCTCTGGGAATTGTTGCAGGAGAGCTGGAAAGACATGTCGGGTGATTTCCTGAAAGTTATTAACTGAATAGCCCGTGTTTGTGAGGCCTCAAGGCAAAGGAGGACTATTTTGATACATTTTCAACATTGTTTTGATGTGTTTTTTGTCATTTTCAAGTATTTACAGAAACTTATATGGTGTAAAACATTGTCAATTATGAGATAAACTTAGCTTTCAGCAGGTTTACTCAAACCTTTGACTGGTACTGTATGTATATTGTGGCAGACTGCCGAGGGAGGTTTGGGGAGTGGTAATAGAGGGGAGATACCACTCGACCCGCTGGCTCCACCCCCAAACCTTATTTGGAAATCCAGTGGAAACGAGACCCACCGGTAAACCCTTAGCTGCTGAAGACACCTGGTTTCCCCACATAGGTCACAAAGTACTGTATGGGAAATGCACTGAGTATTGGTGAGTGATTGTGAGAGAGTTATTGTTTTGGGATTATTGTGTATGACCTGGATTGCCTAACAAACTTGTTTATTACCAAAACGGATTGTATGAGAAAGTGGATGTGGATAAGACCTGGGAAAACGTATTACGACTACGAGTGTGAATGACAAGATTTTGCCTGTTTGCCAGTTTTTTTCCCTCTCCCTTATTGTGCGTTACCCCTAATAAAACCTGATTTGTTCCAGTTGTTCGTCTTGTGTGGTGTTTGGTTATCAAACTTGGTTGCGTGGAAACCCCACAACCATATTCCCGCTAGTATATATATATATATAATAATATATTTTCATGTCATGCCGTCAAGATGAGGGCCGATACCTTACCGGATAATAAGCTACCAAAACAAAACGTAATTATAAATTTACATTGAAATTTATTTTTCAATTGATACATAGCCTAGTACCTGTAAGGCGGATGTTACAGGCTGCAGACTAAGTGGTGGAATGTAATACAAGTCTTTGGAAACAGAAGAAATGGTAGGCTCAGTTTTTATTTGTAATTCTTTAGTTACCTCTGTGTCACCTGCACCTGTACAAGGAGCACTGCAGCTGCAGCACATGCTCTGCTTCAAAACACTCATCCATGTGCCAGTTACAATTTTACACTCTACAGGCTACACAGTTCTACAGGAGATTGGAAAACAGCAGCATCTCTTACTGACAATTGGTAGCCCATAGGCACCTTGCACTTCTTAAGGAGGAGCTAGAGCAGCAGGCCAGAGGAGCCCTGGCTGACTGAAACCCTGCCCTAGCAGTTGTAAATCTGTGGTATCCAGACCCTACTGACCCCTGGTCATAGATTAGGCTGTAAGCATCTTTCCAGAGTCATTCAGGAGCAGTATCAACTTTCTTTATAAATACTGAGGGGAGACGGCCCAGATTAAGTCCAATTAACCTCACACACTAAGTACAAAAACACATACATACACACAAAATCAACAAACAGACTAATACATACACACACACAACCTTTTTTATTTGTATTTTTGTTTCTGATTTTATCTGATCTATTTTTTCTCCAAATTTAGTAGTCAATTACACCTTTTCTTTTTCATGTCAATTCCCCCCTCGTATTGTGAGTTTGTTGTCATAGCCCTGTGACTGGCAGTGACAAAGGCAAAGTATTGTCTCCTCCGAGATGGCACTCACAATGGCGTTGACCGTATTTTGGCTGGTCTGATATGGTGTGCGCTGCCTGATAGGGGCGCGGTTTGAAACCCTCTCTCTCTACCAGACCGGACCTGGTCATCAGCCCCAATCGGGGCGCATTTCGTTGTCCGCCCCTGGGGGAGGGTGAACCGGCTCGAGTCCGCCGTGAAGCACGTAAGGGTGTCTCCAGAACATGGGTGGGTGAATTCCGTCTCGAAGGAAGCCGAGTTCACTGCCCTCGGAGGCACATTTGGCAGGAGCCTCAGTGCTGATGTTTCACAACGACAAATGGCTAGGGTGATGTTGGCATGGAAGTCTGAGGGAAAGACAATACAATACAATACAATACAACCTTATTAATCCCAGAGGGGCAATTCGATTTTGAGCCGGCACGAGTTCGTCGAGGAACAGGAAAGCCGTCCATGGTCGGATTCTGTCTCAAAGGAGGCGGATCTACCGCCCCGGAAAAATTGTCTAAATCCGGAGGAATAAATAGAGGGTATTTCTCAAGTTGGCAACCAAATTGCGAAAAACTTGAAAAATTTGAAACTAAACTATAAATGTAAAAATTTGTTTTAATAAATTAAAAATGTGTCCATATGCAAGGTAGGTATTTCACGTGTCAAGCTGCAGGTAGGGCCTAGGATCGTCATTTAGTGACTTGTTTACCAGGCAGATGGCCTTGGGTATGAAAGATACTCTGCCTCGGTTGGTAGAGCACCTGGGGAGGTGCAAACGGTGCCCGAGAGGGAACATTTTAAAGTGGGGATAGAGGACATGGGTACTGTCCCCCAGGACAAGGCTTCTGAGAGGCACCCCAGTGATTTTGGAACAGGTTTTAACTATGAATTTGAGGTGGTTCTGGTTTTTAACAGCAAGGGATGTGAAAATACTCCCAATGAAGGAGCTGTATTGTAAGATGTTTATTTTTATTTTTTTATAAAGACATCCTCAATTACAGGCAACTTTGGTCAAAAGTGCATACTCCTAGGCTATTATTTCCATGCATTGGTTTGAGATGCAAGGCAAAACAGATGAAAAACTTAAAAAGAATAATTTTGACTGCAAGAATAGTCTGTTTGAGAAATTCACAGAGTGGTGTTTCCTATATTCTGGCAGTTACCTGTATGTATTTATTTATTCATTGATTTCATGTACACCCTTATCCAACCCTTTGGAGTGTGAGTTCTATTGCAATTGCACAGCATGACTTAAATACCCAAGTGAAGCGCATAATACAAAATAACATTTTAAGGCACATTCACTTAATCAAACAATAATACAAGAGCTTTATAGCTGTCTTCTAACTTATTATTTCCACTATTTTGTCAGAGAAAACAACAAAAAATATTTTAATTTGCTACTGAGATTTGAATCTCATTAAAACTTTGGCTTCAGATAACTCTCACAGAATAATAGGCATTTTGCCTGGGTGAAGACCTCCACAGGGTATAAATTAAAACAAACTTTCCCTGTTTCAAACAGCATACACCAAACTTTTGATTTCCTTTGTGTTCTTTCTCACTATCAAAAACCTGATTAATAAACGTTTAGCTCTGTTAGCTCTAATATCGCTCCCATGTGTGCAATTTATTTTCAAATTACAAATTTATACTTAAATACATTTAAATAAAAGAGAATTTTAATTTTGGATGAGCAAGATTTGGTAGATTTTTGAATATATTAAAATATATCCCATTGGCTTAATGAAGTATCTATTAACTAACAAATCTGGTTTGAGACATGAGAAATTAAAGAATCATCTGAATGTTGAAAAGATAGACAATCGTTTTTCATTTTCTATACTGAAAGTTTAAAAAACCTCTGATGCTTGGCTGCCATTGAATTATTCAAATATACAGTAACCCTTTTAAATTATAGAAAAGGGGGATGAAAACAACAGCAACATATTCTTAATAAAAATGTGGATGTATTAGGGTTCCTACACAGAGACTTGTAGAAGGGTGAGACTTTTTCGAGTGGAAACCAAACTTTGAAGAGGACCCACGCAGTGGGAAAAAGGAAAGAAAAGATTGTGCTAGTCATCGCCGTCCATTGAGGACGCGACGGTCATTTTTTTTCTTTGACTGATGAGTTTTGCACATTCTTTAAAATGAGTACAATTATTTTAAAAATCATAAAACAAGTGATGGCGACAAATATCTGCTCCATGTTGATGGTCCTTTACAAAATGGTTCCAACAGATACATGTGTCACGTCACACATGACTCGCATTCACCACCATTCATGTGGCTAAAATTTGCCATGCAACCAGTAATTCTGTAAAGGGGGGGGATTTTAACGTTAGTCATTTATTGATCTCTTGATTAACTTTCTTCAACACAGTAACACAAATCTTCAGTCATGTTGCAGTTTTGAAAACTGCTATCAGACAATTAGCATACAACTGCAAATATATTGAAGGAATAGTATAGGGCACATTTTTTGAGACATTGCTAGTGTCACGGGTGAGCTCAAAAAGCATCCGTGGATAAACATTGTTCCCGGAGTTAGGGACTTGAGATAGGAGCTTAGTGCTCTCTTGTCGCGTCAGAGCTGTTCAATCGTTGCGGCAGAACCAATACCGTCACAATGGTGCGTGACTCGGATGTCAGGACTGATGTCAAAGGAATGATCTAAGATCGGGTGAGCTCTAAACCCGCTAACGTGGATAAAGTGCGAAGTTCAAGTTAGGGACTTGAGTCTTTAGCTGATCGCTCTCTTGTTCAGCTTGTTAATACCGTCACAGCACAGACATTGTTTCGATAGAAGAAGCTGTCAATCTAGCTATAGCATGGCTATGAAGTCCAATTCAAGGAATGATCTAAGATCTGTAGCTAAATAACAAGTGAATCAATAAGGTTAGCTGATGTTAGCTTGTTAACCAGGACATTAGAAGATATGCATAATTAGCAGTAGCTGGCTAGATTATTGTTGATGACTGTTACAGATGTTATGCCTAATCAATACCTTAAAAATACATGATGATAGAATAGTAGGAGAACAGCGGTTTCAAAACAAGTTGCACTGTTTGGTTTTAACTTTATTCAAATGTTAAATAATTGAGAAACAGAAGGTTATTAGCTAGAGTAGCCTACTACTTAACTTGGTAAGGCTAAGGGTTGAATTCCCTTGACAGTTACATCATACAGACTTAACATGAACTGGTGGTTATTAGGTTTTTGGTTTGCATGATAACCATGTGTGTTATATTATTTTATACTGATACAATTGTTCAGAGAATTGTGTGAATAATTTTGGAGTTGACTGTATATACATGTGCTAGTATACGATATACATTTACATATACTGTATACATACAATATAACAGGGCTGTCAAACTCATTCCATCGAGGGGCCTGTGTATGCAGGTTTTTGTTGCAACCAATGCACTACGCCAGGTGATTTTATTAATTAGCTAATTTATTTAACCAAGGAGGGAAACTAATTGAAATCACCTGGTGTATTGTATTGGTTACAACAAAAGTCTGCATACACTCGGCCCTCAATGGAATCAGTTTGACACCCCTGCAGTAGAATCTCTGAGATAATGATGTACAGTATCTGGAATGAAGGTTATTTGGACACTGAACATGGTATGAACCCGGAAGTTGCATACATAATTACGCCTTATCAACATCAAGCTCTTGTTTTATCACTGAATCCAATAGGTGAGCATTAAATATAAGCATTAAATCCCAATTAAATCTATTTTCATTCCATTAAGAAAATAAAATGTGAAAAGCGTGTACTTTTTATACCCACTGTGTGTGTGTGTGTGTGTGTGTGTGTGTGTGTGTATATACTAATATATATATATAATGTTTGTGTGTGTGTGTGTGTGTGTGTGTGTGTGTGTGCATTGACTACACACCATTCCTTCATTGAAGGTTGTCTATTCTCTGCTGAAAGAGATTTGTGATTTGGAATTTCAAGCCAGGTTCCTCTTATTAAGTGTATGAAAAAAAAATTATGGGGAAAGAAGCCTCAGAAAAGGCTTTCCGTTATGCTTTTCTTTCACTCTCTCTGTCAGCATATCCCAAGGCTTCAGCCAGAACACAGGGAGAAAAACGGAAATATAGCAAATGAAAAATTAAGAGCACCATTAACCAGCAGGAAACAACCTTCAATTCATTCTGCCATCAAGTGTAGTTGGAGGATAAAAGCCATAAAGTAACCTTGTTCTTATTGTTGTGAATTATTCTCAGCTTTCGTGGTGTGGCTCTAGTCCCAAGTCCAAAATCATTTTCCCCACCTTCCTTTTTAATCTTTTGTCAGTTTTACAATGATTTGTTTTCCTCCACATCATAACGCAAAATGACAAATGCACACAGGAAATTACAGCACATTTGGGAGATCTGTGTTTTACATCTGATCACAAGGCTAAGGTTATGTTTAGAGTATTAATATTCTTCCAAAATATATATTAGATCATGTTTTTGCATATGTATAGGAGTGTAATTATTAAGGATAAATAGCTCTATGTCTCTATGTCAGGGAACTGACCATTATGTTTGTTTCCATGGAAATACATGACTTCAGTTTTCTTCATTAGCTGCCCTGGAAATTGACTTCATGTAACTGCAGTGCTGTGAGTCAGTCGTAGAAACAGTGCACTTACAGCAAGTTCTCTGAAGTTAAAGTGAAACTGTCTCTTATGTTTCCCAGACGGTGTTTCGTTAACACCGCCAGCAGAATATGACGGGAAAGAGTCACCAGCAAATTAGATCAGACCTGAAAATTGCACCTATGACAATTCCATCTGTGTAAAAAAAGTGTTAAACTTTCAATTGTCTCACTGAGCACAGCAAAAGAACAAGCATCACATTCACATTTATTTAAAACTGTATTCTCACATGACCAGTGATGGAAATTGCAGGAACTCTCAGAGCTGAGTGGTAATTTCACTTCATTGTGGTGACATTCCAGAAACTGAACAGAACAATGACCGGAAACAAGTTAGTTATCATGACTGGAAGCAAGGTAGTATATTCCAAAATATAAGAAGGGGGACCATCCTGACCCAGGGTACTATAGTCCTGTCAGTTTAAGTTAATCTAATAATTAAGTTGTATTATTAGACAAGTTGGATTCCTGAGGGGAATGTCATGCCTAACAAACATCATTGACTTGTTTGAGGAAGATACAAAGTTTTTTTTACTTTAACCAGGCTTTTGAGGTACCACACGAGAGGCTTATTTATATAAATTATCTTGATAGGGATGTTAGTAGCAAAATTGTTCAATTTGCAGATGGCACAAAACTCAGCAGTTTAGCAAACAGTGCAGAATCTGCTAAGGTAATCCAAGATGATTCAGAAGTGGGCAGAAACATGGCAGACGATGTTCAATATTGCTAAATGTAAAGTCATGCATGTGGGAAATACACATTTTAATTTTATAATACAAAATGAGAATGTGTTCAGTTTGAAAAAGATTTGGGAGTAGTAGTTGATCAAAGTCTATCAGGATCTAAGCATTGTGCTGTAGCAGTGCAACGACCAACAGGATGGCGACAGGGTGACAAGGGTGAAGATTTTGTAAACTGGGCCGATTAAGTATTCCATCTGATTTACTAAAGCACTACCTTAACTGCAACTCTCCTCTTTTAAGATATTTTAAGGTGGTATTTTACTGACCGTCGATGTAGCCTACCTCCCATTTTATAAAAGGTATGTTAATAAGGAGTTCTCTCCCAAATGTTGCAGAAGTCGGATATTGCAACCTTGGAGACTTCGCAATCCTTTAGTAAATCTGGCCCTAAGCATTTATTGACAAGAACAGGCTATTCAGCTCAACTACGCCCGCCAAACAAAGTAATAATAAAAAATTGAATTTACAGAATAAGAAGAGTATCACAAAATAAAAAAACAAACATTAACTAAAAAATAAAAACACAAATCTAGTGAGTATCCAGCACTGCGTCAAGCCTGGACTTGGGTTTCTGCCTCTCCTACTTGCCCCGGCAGACTGCTCCATGCATTGGCAACGCTCTGTGTTAAAAAATAAAATAAAATAAAATAAATAAAAACATTCCTGACATCAGTTCAAAATGTACCTTTGGCAAGTTTCCACCTATGCCCTCTTGTTGCTGCTAAAACTCAACCAGAACATTTCCCATTGTTCACTTTATTAATCCCTTTTTGATATTTAAAAACCTCAGAATTCCTCAGAAAACTCAAATTCCCCTCCTTTTGCTAAGCTTATATAGTTTAAGTATCTTAAGTCTATCCTCATAGCTTTTGCATTTCACACCAGGAACACATTTTGTTCCCTTTCTAGTGCCACTATATCTTTCTTATAATATAGTGACCAGAGCTCTAGACAGAGATACTCCAAGTGTGGTCTGACAAAGGCATAATATAACAACAGTATAACCTCCTTTGATTTATAATCAATAATTGTTGCTATATATTCAAGCATATATTCAAGCTATATATTCAAGCTACAGCACACTGCATTGACCCTAATAGACTCTGGTCAGCTACAACTCCCAAGTCTTTTTCCAAATGAAGACATTCTAATTGTAGTCCTTCCATAGAATAGGCATGTCTTAGGTTCTTATTTCCCACATGCTTTACATTTAACTATATTCAGTGTCCTGTCATATTTCTGCCCACCTCTGCATTCTGTTTCAATGTTGTTGTATTATGTTAGTAGATTCCAAACTGTTTGCTAAATCCTGAGTATTATATCATCTGCATCATCAACTTTGATACTAACATCCCCATCAAGGTCAATTATGTAAATAGGAGAGAGCAATAGTTCCAATACTGATCCAATACTGTAGCACTCCACTTAGATTGGGATAATAAAGTATTCTGAGGAAAATTTGTTTTACGATAATACAGGCAGACATTGGCATACACATACAAACAAACACAACATACACATACAACATAATACAGAAGACATGACATGAACATATAACACATGGGGCCCTATTTTGGTGAATTAGGATGGTATCGGTAACGCAGACGCAAAGCGAAGACGGTGGCGCTTTAGGGCGTGTCTAACGCAATTTCTGTAATTTCGTGACTTAGGACGATAGCGCGGTAAGAGGTTGGAGCAAGCTAGTGCTAGTTGGGATGGATGATTTGCATGCCCGGTTTGGCACATGGCAAATTTGTGTGAACAGAACTGGAGATATGACACTGCCTTGTGGTACTCCTGTGTTGTTGGAAATGAATGGTGATAGAATGGAGTTGGCCCGAACTGTTTGGCTGCAGTCATTCAGGAAACTGTCTACCCAATGTATGATGCTGCTGTTAACCCCCATGTCCAACAGTTTTTGTAACAGGAAATGTGGCTTAATGGTATTAAATGCAGAGGAAAAATAAGCAAACAGGATCTTGGCATATGAGTGTGGTTTGCCAGGTGTAGACAGATGGTATGAAGAAGGAATATTAAGGCATCCTCTGTGCTGCGCCCTGCCTTGTATGCAAATTGCAGCGGATCCATCAGATGTTTTGTGTTACTGAGGACATGTGACAGAACAATCCTCTCCAAGCTTTTAATTACTAGTGATGTGAGTGCTTTTGGTCTTGGAATTTGGTGCAGGTCCATGGATAGCTGGAATAGTACCCTATAAATTGTACTTAGTTGGTGCCTGCACTCCTTCAGTACTCTGCCCCCTAACCCATCACACCCGGCTGCCTTCCTGGTGTTCATATTCTTAACCACCAACACAACATCTTTTTTTTGTTATTGTTATGGGGTCACCTTGTGGCAGCGACTGAAGCAGGAAATTGCGCTCCTCCAAATGGTCCTCTGTATCAAAACGTGCATAAAACTGGTTCAGCTCAGTTGCAAAGGCTGCATCATTTCCTGGCCCGTGATCCTTTCCCTTTATCCAGTATTATGTCCACCCCCTGCCATGCACTTTGCATATCGTTGTCTCGAAATGTACTCTCAATTTTACATTTGTAGTCGTCCTTGCATTTTCTGGTTATAGCCTGTATTTAAATTTGGATCTGTTTGATATGCTCCATGTCCCCCTTTGCAAACGCCCTCTTCTTTTGGTTAAGAATACACTTCATTTCTTGGGTCACCCCATGGCTTATTATTGGAATATATTTTAATCTGTTTGGTGGGAATGTCTTCATTTATACTGAAATGGATGTAGTCTGTGACCACTTCATTGAGTTCATTTAATTCTTCACTTTATTCAAGGAAGCTCTCCCAGTCTGTACAGTCAAATCCACCCCTAAGGTTGTCAATGGTTTCATGATTCCATATTTTAATGGTTTTGACAGCAGGTTTCTCTGTTAAATTGTCTTTCTCTGTTTGTACGTTGTAACTAAGTAAATGGTATTGTGATTAGAACCCCCAAGGTGGCGGCTTAGATGTAGATTTAAATGCGTTTGGGATGTTTCTATAACAGCAGTCCAGGATCTTATCCCTTCTTGATGGACAGCTCACATATTGCAGCACCTTTTTTAGCATGCAACCATTGAAGTCACCTAGTATACACTTTGGTGCATCTGGTGATATGCTGTCAAGTTTATCAACATGATTATGGATAACATCAGCCACTTTACCATAGTTTGCCTTGGGGTGAATATAAACCACTGTAATGAAAATTTGACCGGAAAGGGAAGGTAAAATGGTCATAAAGGGACTTGATACTGTCCCTTGCTCAGATATGATCCGTCCCACAATTGCCCTTTGTTTTCTACCTTGCAGCCAATTTAAAACCCACATTCCAGTAGCTCCTGTAATTCCCACAGTTTTCATTCTGACAATGAGTCTCTCATGTGACACTTTGTCAAATGCTTTTTGGAAGTAAAAATAAATAATGTCATAAACCTAGCTTGAATAAAAACACTTTGTAGCTTCCTCAAAGAAGTCCAGCAGGTTTGTTAGGCATGATCTTACCCTGCAAAAATCATGTTGGCTATCCCTTATGATACTGTTGTTTTCCAAGGAATAATTCAAAACCTGTGATCGATTATTGTATTTTACACGAGATGCATGTTAAACTGACAGTTCTGCAGTTACCTGAATCAGTCCTGTCCCTCTTGTTATACATGCATTGTATTACCTTCTTTCCAGTCATCTGGCATTTCCCCAGTTTTTAGAGATTGCAAATAAATACCTGTCAGTGGCTTATAAATAATATTTCCCCTAGTTCTTTGAGAGCTCTTGGATATATGCCATCGGGGCATGCTGAAAGTTTTTGTAATTTTCCAAGTACTTGTACACATTTGTAACCTCTTCACTGGTAAAGCTCTGAACAAAGTGACTGTTTAGGGTATCAGTAATATCCAATATTCTGTTATAAAGCATTGCTGCTTCCTTGTTTTTAATGCACTTGATCTCTTCCTTCACTTTCCTTTTCCTGCTGAATCTTTAGCAATTTGTATTTCAAAAAGTCTTTTAGCTACCCTTATTTTTTAAATATTTTTTTACCTTGACACGCATATTACAACATTCTACTTTTTTTGTTCTCAGAACTAGAGAAGAAGCATCTTCTTTTGTCTCAAGCTCAGCCTTAAAAGGGCTTTTCAGCTTATATTTCCTTAATTTTGGAATGAATTTACACTGCACATCAGGAATAATCCCTTTGAATTTTCTCTACTATTCATGCACAGTTTAACAATCTAGAAGTTCTACATTATTCAAGCTCCCTTGCATCTTATTCAAATCAGCTTGCCTGAAGTTAAGAATGTTAGAGTTGGAGGAGACAGTCTTCACTTGCCAAAATACATAAAAGTTGACTGCCCTATGATCACTTGTCCTGAGTGGCTACACTGCCTCTGAACTGCCAATTCTGTCTGGATTATTACACAGCACCAAATCAAAAATCTATTTCCCTCTTGACCCAAGTGATAAACTGCACGAAAAAACAGTAATTTACAACATCTAAAAACTCTTCTTTGCATGTTCCCTGTCCTGACACAATGTCCCAATTAATAGAGGTGTGGTTAAAGTCACCAATTATAACTGTTTGTCCTGCCCCGACAAGCTTGTTTAATGTTTCAGAAGAGTACAGTATTTATGCTGCTTACGAAGCTGGTGGCCTATAGCAACTCCTACATTAAATCTCTTTCCATGTTACCCCTGTAATCTGATGCAAATATCTTCATTAAGAGTGAGAGAGTCCATTACTAATAGCTTCTCCACATATACTGTATATTGTCTTTCACAGGATGCACATGAGCCCTAAGTGGGGGACCAAGGAGGCCAAGACACAGATTCAGATCCAGATGGAGCCTCAGGCTGGGGGAAGCAAAGTGGATTTGTGGAGAGAATAATCTGTGCATGGGAATTTCACACTGTATGTTCTGGTCTCTGGTGAGCCAAGCTTGGTGACTAATTAGCACAGTTTTAGGACAGACTTTCGGGTGGGGTGATAATGTGAGGCTCCTATCAGCTTCTGAAACCCAGGCTCCTTGGGTAATTGTCGCAGCACAGATACAAAACCAGCGCTGGGTTTTGATAACTTTGTGACGGATGCTGAAATTGTGTTCGGCTGTCGCTGACATATTGCTTTTGCCTTTCCCTGACCTCCTGTGGGATAAAAATGAATTTCAGGCTGGTGAGTTGAACTCTGAAATTGGAAAGGTTTATAGATGGCCTCATATATATATAGCATCTTGTATTCTTAAAGGGTTCTCTTGGCTCTGTAAAGTATACGGAGTCTCCAAAACCTTAAAAATTGTCCAATTAGGCACCTTGTCTTTCCTTCAGGCAGGTGGCAGGTGGTGAGCTGACACTTTTACTGGACTGTCAAGTCTCAGAGATACAGTCAAACTCGAAACTTTTTTTGGGTGGCAGTTTCAAGTTTCAACTGTAAAAATACATAGAATCATTCTGAACTCTCCATGTAATTTATTTTGGATACCATAGTGATTTTAGAAGTACATTTAGCAGTGCGGTTGTGAGTCATTTTGAAGGAGTAGGTAAATCAGTTATGTGCCAGACATAATAATAATAATAATACAAACAACAACAATAATAATGAAAACGTTCTTATCAGACACCTTGATCACAGGTGGATTCATCTAAACAGGTCAGCAGTGCCATGCTCAAGGGGACAACAGCGGTGCTTCATGTCCTTGAATGCAGAGCTCATGGCTTTACACATCAGACCAGCATAGTGAACTAATTGGAAGGGTTAATGACTGACCTTTCCCCATGGGCCATGCAATCATTCATTTATTAAATATAATTATCATATAATTTTGGATTAATCTTGTGTAGAAAGGTGATTTCACAGAGGAAGCTGAACGCACATTCAAACTGTTAAAAACAGCATCAGATGACTGGCTATCCACTATTACTGTTACTGTAGCAATCAGACATTACATTCCTCAGACAAGAATTATATTTCCACTAGCAGGCTCTTATCTATATTCCTTTATATATATATATATATATATATATATATATATATATACACACACACACACATACATTCTGGTCCATGTTGACATGATAGCATCATGCAGTTGCTGCAGATTTGTCAGCTGCACATTATTCATGTTGCGAATCTCCTGTTCCACCACATCCCAAAGGTGCTTTATTGGACTGAGATCTGGTGACTGTGGAGGCCATTGGAGTACACTGAACTCATTGTCATGTTCGTGGAACCAGCTTGAGATGACGTGTGCTTTGTGACATGGTGCATTATCCTTCTGGAAGTAGTCATTAGAAGATGGGTAGGCTGTAGCCATAAAGGGATGGTCAGCAACAAGACTTCGGTAGGCTGTGGCATTTAAACGATGCTCAATTTTCAAGGGGCCTAATGTGTGCCAAGAAAACATTCCCCACACCATTACACCACCACCACCAGCCTGAGCCGTTGACACAAGGCAGGATGGATGCATGGATTCATGTTGTTTACGCCAAATTCTGACCCTACCATCTGTATATCGCAGCAGAAATCGAGATTTGTCAGATCAGGCAACGTTTTTCCAATCTTCAACTGTCCAGTTTTGGTGAGCCTGTGCCTCACTTTCCTGTTCTTAGCTGACAGGAGTGGGACCCGGTGGTGTGTTATTCTGCTGCTGTAGCCCATCCACTTCAAGGTTTGACGTGTTGTGCATTCAGAGATGCTCTTCTGCATACCACTGTTGTAATGTGTGGTTATTTGAGTTACTCTCGCCTTACTGTCAGCTTGAACCAGTCTGGCCATTCTCCTCTGACCTCTCTCATTAACAAGGCGTTTTTACCCACAGAACTGTCGCTCACTGGATGTTTTTTTTTTCGCACCACTCTCTGTAAACTGTAGAGACTGTTGTGTGTGAAAATCCCATGAAATCAGTAGTTTCTGAGATACTCACGACACCCTGTCTGGCACCAACAATAATTCCACGGTCAAAGTAATTTAGATCACATTTCTTCCCCATTCAGATTTTTGGTCTGAACAACAATCGAACCTCTTGACCATGTCTGCATGCTATTTATGTCTGCATGCTTGCTGAGTTGCTGCCACATGATTGGCTGGTTAGATAATTTCATTAACGAGCAGGTGTACAGGTGTACCTAATAAATTGGCCACTGAGTGTATATATAATAATATCTAATATCTAGTTAATATCTAACAAATATTCATTTCTAAAAACAGTGTCGGCCACCAAAGTAACAATTGACTGAATTGAATACACTAGATGTTACAAATATCTGTTGGATTCCATATCTAGTACGTCATTAGAGGTGCCCTGATATAGAAAAATAAAATTATAGCATCATTTTCTCTACCATTTTCAAACAAATTTCATTTTCATCAACAGATACTGCAGCTCCATTCCCTATAGGCAAGCATTTGCACCTCCTGCCCAGAGTGGACAATTGGGCTGGACACTAGTCACCAGCAACAGCCAACACCGATAGAGTCTGAAACAGTGTGCAAACTGAAAAAAAAATCTTATTTTTGTATTATTTTGTCAATCTGTTTTGTATTGTTGCATTGTTAATTGTGTTGAGTTCAGTTCTGAAGCACAAAGTGGACATTACAAATGACACCCACATACTACTGGGTTCAAGTGCCACAGCCTTTGAGTGTTTGGCTCCCGTTTGTATTTAGACAAAGATAATTGCATAACTATTCCAGAGAGCATGGTACATTAAGTGAACGGGGGGCATGGAGAATATGATTATGTCACAGTCGGACTCAGCTCCATGACAACAAATGGAGATTATTAGTCAGACGCCTGACCTCAGCTGACTGACACAAAAGACCATAGCGGCCTGTATTTTATCAATACCTGTCCTTAAAAGAGACTCATAATTTAGTGCTAAAGTTCTTTTCATTTTGTAAAGTTCAGCAATCACGTACCCGCCAAACTGATTGTGATGAAGAAAAAAACAAAAAAGGTACATTTTTGATGGAGCCCAGGCCTGTGCCCGGAATGCCAGAGAGAAAGCGCAGTTGCACTGATGTCGTTCCTGCGCAGCCCACAAGAGAGAGTGGCGGGGAGCCTACATGAACGCGCGCGCAGTCATGCAATTAAAAGCAGCTGTGAGATGCTGCAGGAGAGCGCAGCCCAGCTGGGACGCAGGAACAGCAGGGCTTCAGCACTGCGTAACGCAGCGCAATGCTGGCTCGGCTCAGGTGGGCTACCACCAGACACATACCACCTGCGCATGGAACCGGGATTGAGAGAATGGAGTCAGGTCATTGCTGAGTCCACACCCGCTATTTTCATATCCTCTCCCAGGGAAGGGAGGGCTAATGTTTTTAACTTTAAAAAAAATTATTATTATTTTACAACCAGGGAATATAGCGCGATATATAGCAGTGGTGTCAGTAACCTTGGGCAAAGGCACTTTGGGAATCGAGACGAAAGAGTTATTCATTCACGCCCTTATAATTAAAATATACCCAGGCTGCCATCTCCATCTGAATCATACAATGATATTATGCCAATAATTGGGATGGCAGGTATGTCTTCCGCAAGTTACGGGTTGGCAGGGCACACCCTATACCTATACAGCAAAGAGTTTACCTATACAGCAAAGGTTTGTCACTTTTCAGGGTCTCCCACAGATTGAAATAAAATGGCCTCAGACTCTCTGTTGTTACAAACTGCTATACCCTCTGACCTCATGTAAACACGCAGAATTCAGATACACCTTCAGACGGCCACACGATAAAGCCTCAAACTTGGGTTATTTTATGTTTCTTCCTAATAATCATCTTCTTTCTCATCTTCTGCTTATACTTCTTCATTTTCCTGACAATTACATCATAAAAAATGCTTCATGCCCCAAATGATTAATTATCCCCATTGGTCAATATCTAATTAAACAATAATTCAATAATTCAACATCTGTTCAGATCTACTTCTACCAATAATACCATCTGTTCATAGTTGCCAATTGCAGGACACACAGGCAAAATTTATATATATACTGTATATATAAACATGCTGCCCACTGCAAGAAAGTAGAAATTTACCTTTCAGCAAAACAACAATCAAAGGCAGAGCTAAAGCAACAGTTGAGTGGCTAAGAAACCAAAGTTGAATTTCCTTGTGTGGCCGAGTCAGAGCCCTGACTTAAATCCTATTGAAAACCTGTGGAATGACTTGAAAAGCGCACTCCATCGACGATCCCCACGCAATCTGACTCGTGCATCTGCCTAGCCTATAGACATATTCCACCAATAACCCTCCCTTGATGCTTACATTGCTGCCTCGTTAACAAACTATCTAAGCTATACATCAGGTGTTTCATTAACAACAGTCAACAGCACACTACCTAGTCACATAATATACAGTTTGCTAGCAAGCCATATACTGCTAGCTTGTTTCCCTCCACATCCACAGAACTTAGCTAGCTTGGGAAGGATGGCTTCCTACTAACTGTTCTGTTACAATTTAAAAGAACA
The DNA here is from genome assembly GCA_029706075.1 of Aldrovandia affinis. NCBI lineage: Eukaryota > Metazoa > Chordata > Actinopteri > Notacanthiformes > Halosauridae > Aldrovandia > Aldrovandia affinis. Next base: position 1,759,658 of record JAINUG010000100.1, read on the forward strand.
ATGAACAACTATGATTAATGGATCAATATACAGTATTATACACATTTCCCCAGAAATGTGATGTCATCTTTATCTGCTGTAATTTTTTTCTCTATGGTCACCGTTTTATGCAACAATTTGTTTTCTCAAGGTAATAGCAGATATACTGTACATAGCAAATCAAGCCAAGAAAAAACTGAAAAGTAATTCAAGTGGTGCACGATAGACTTAACCTAAATATCTTAACCCATAACTGCGGTTATGGTGTGTAAGCCATTTCATTACAGTTCTTTCACAGAGCCAATTCTATGATACCGTTACACATTTCATGCTAATGCACACCATTTTTTGGTTCTCACTGAATAGAAATGAAGGAAACTGAATATCTTTAGTGGAGCACAATGCTTTGCAGTCCCAGCCACATCTGTGATGTCATGGTTAAACTGCAAGCTAGCCTGCTTGCCACAAAAAAAAAATCCAGGTATGTAAAAAAAAAACGGATTCATTCTACCATGTCTCATGTCTCTGGAATCATGTGTGTTTGTCTCCAAGAGCAAAACACACATGATTCATTCTACCATGTCTCATGTCTCTGGAATCATGTGTGTTTGTCTCCAAGAGCAAAATTATCGCCATCTGTAAAGGAAAATAAATGTCTGAAGGCCTCAAATCTGTATTACTATTAGCTAAGCTTAAAAGCAAATTGTAGCTAGTGTGAATATTGCATTAGTTTATTGTTCGTTTATAGTAGCTAGCTATTGTAAATTGCATGACTGTTAGCAGCCAAAGTCATATATGACTCTATTAGCTAGATACTTACCATCTCGTAGTGGCTCAAAAAACTCAACTTGGGTGCATATGTTTGACTGCAGTTGTTGATGAGCATTGTGGACTGCTTGCGCTGTAGAGATGACTCCACTTCTTTAGCGGTGTCTGTGTACCCTTATGTAAATTGTGAATGTTGCTGCTACTCTTCTCCTTAATGTTTCATAGTGAATGTTTTCACCTTTTCCCCAACCCCATCAATGCACATGCACCTCCATTGAAACTTGCTAAGAAAACAGTTTGTTTTTAACCATAGGCTAAAAGCAGTTTTAGGTAACACCCATTATTCTAAAGTTTGCCTTTTTGAAATCAACACGTGAAGGTGAGTGGAGCGCAAATCCTGGTTTTGTTTAAGTAATTGTGTTCTCGTGAAAATAACCCCTATGCCTTTTTGCTCTCCGGCCTCATATTTTTAAATTAAATTTCACATTGACACACTGATGTACGAACATTTTTTGTGGTAAACACCACCATTCAAACCAATTTACTGTCCTTATCCATTGTTTTGACATATTCAATTACAGAAAAGATCATGTTTTGGATGTAATGTGAATCCACACCTGATTATTAGTTCAGCTTATGTGTATAGCACAGCTAAGTGTAATGCTTTCTCAGTACAAAAAGCCTACAAAGAGGTCAGCTTCATGCATCCAGTTTTTACCAACACTAGAAATGGATTGTGGGTGGGCAGCAAAGACCTTCAACTTCAGGATTCAGTGCACATTTTAATCTCAACTCGTCACAACATTTTTCTCTATGTCAAATCAAATCTAGATCCAAATGCTATATTCTACTTCCCAGAGGTGTCCGAAATTGAGCCGTGGACCGATGACTGTGGAACTACTGTAACTGCGGTTTTTAATGCTTGATGCTTTGATTGAATGAGCTAGTCTCATTGATCTGTAATCACTGGTTGAAATAGAAGGGCTGCTTCAGACATGATTGACTATCACAACTGACAAGGTTGTGGTGACTGCAGGGTTCATTACATTAAGCCAGAGGGATGTCTCTTGACGGAAAAGATGCTGTGTGTAAAAAAAGCAAAGGAAAAAAGAATGTACCCGCATGCCGTTTGAACACTCCAAGTGATTTATGTACAAACAATGTTTCAACCTACATGGTCTGCCTTGTGTTACTGCAGCACGGCACCAGACCTCCTTAAATAGACACATCAGCACATTAGGTGAATGTGATGTAGTGGGAATCTGGACAATTGCAATGCAAACAAAAACGAGAAGGACATAATATACAGAGAAAGGAAGAAATACATGGAGAAAGATTAGTTATTCACATATATCAAGTCAATGAGGTATTTGTAAGTACATCAACTATGTTAATCACCAAGTACGAACGTGCTAAAAAGAAAATAGAGGAGCTAAACAATTTAGATAGTGACTCAAATGCCTCAAATTTTCTGAAATGTCTTTCCATTGTAGTGGAGTTTAGAGCTGTTCACCTGGATTCAGATCCAGAAATAAAACTGAAAAATACAAGGTATAGTAATGTGGACTCAAACAGCTAAAATGGAAGTTTACTTCCTGAAGCTTAGGAAAGTTGGATTCTGTCTTCAGTCTAAACACAGTCAGTAAGCTTTTTGCTCATGGCAAACTGTTCACTGACAGAGTGTCTTCTTAAATCTTACTTTTTTCACAAGTGTGTATTTCACCTCCTTTAATTATTGATTAAAAGTTTGAGGGGAAGAGTGTTGAGACAGGAAAAGGTGAAAATGACACTGTCAAAATAACATTCCTTTTTAACAGAAGGATGGGTATACAGTATGCAGGCTATCTGTTATACTCAGGACCCTGTGCATTTGTTCTCTGTATCTATGGAAACGTATTACTCACTCTGTCAAGGATACATGTATTTCAAGGTGTCTGCGGGGAGCCGTGAACTGAGCTGTGTTGACATCCTGTGACAGATCTGAGGAATACACAGTAAGGAAAAAGTGGAAGCTCTCACTCTGAGCCTGTGCCTCGTTGCCTTCCCCAGGAACCCAGCATCCTTTGCCGCCTATCTGCTGAGGATCTGTGATAACATCTCCCTGTCCGACTTGCAGTAAAGTGTTTGTTAACAGATGGACAGGGAGCTGCTCCTCTCGCCTCTTATTCACACCACGACCCGCTGCTCTCCCCACAGTTTGGGGCATAATGTTTTTTTCCCAGGTTTCTTTTTTGGTTTTGTCAGACATCCAGTAGATATCCAGCAGTTCCCTTGTCTGCATCTGGTCTAGATGGTTGGAGTTCTCTTGAAGAGGGAGGAAAAGCCTCTTATACCACACTGCTCTTTAAACAGAATAAGAATGTGCTAGCTGTCAGGTTGGCAGATGCAGCTGCTAAATAACCTTACATAGATCAATGCCTTTTTAAAAACATCCCTGCAGCCCCTTTTTGTTCGCTCAAAGTGGCTGCTGTGTACAAGGAGCACTGGTGCTAAAGCATGTGCTCTCCTCCAACACACTTGGGGTCTATTATGATTTGACTTGTGTGTGCATGTGTGCGTACCTCAGTTTGTTCTGATACAGAATGCCTCATGCACCTTTTTTCCGGATGCGCTTGTTCTGATGTGTGTAAGCTGCCACTACAGAGATCCGAACTGGGGCGTGGTTTAATTGAAAAAGGGGTATAATGTCTTGTTGAGGGCATCGGTGTTGATAGGAGAATCAGGGTGATTAACGGCCACGTCCACTAGGAGGGCAGCCAGGACACACAGCTATGTGTCATTTTCTTAATGTACCTGTGTGCTTAAAACAGCTCTGCTTTGTCAGTAGGTGACTGGAACCTAGGAGAGGAACACCCAAGAGAGAGAATAAAAAAGGAAGCGAATGCGGCTGAAGAGTCTAAATACCACAGTGTAAATCAGTGTTTTGCGTTGTGCCGAAAAGGTGATTTTATTCAGTTTATTATTTTGGTTTATTGTCCCAAACCCTTGAGGGTGACGGCCAAAAGTATTTTGTTTATTTTTGTATTACAATAGCATGCTCTCGCTCTCTCCCCATCTCTCCCCCTGAGGGATACAAAAAATGAAACTATGGTCCACAGACCGATAACAACAATCCCTGCATCCTGCAGTTCTGTCCCCTTCCTTGTTGTGTTGCAGTGTTTTCCAGTGCTGCCTGCATTCTTTCTAAAATATTGTTTCTGATTTGATCCCATTTTCTCCCAATTTAGTAGCCAATTACACCCTCTATTTTTCATGTCAATCACCCCCTCGTATAGTGAGTTTGCTGCCGTAGCCCTGTGACCGGTAGTGACAAAGGCGGAGTATCGTCTCCTCCAAGACTGCGCTTGCCAGGCTGTTGACCGTAACTCCAGTACTACAGAGCCACTCCTGTGCACAGTGAACTTCCTGTCAGCTTCCCTCCCCCCTCCCTGGGGCGGACAGCCAATTGCCGCCCCCAGTGGCACTCCCGGCCAGAGCCGACTCTGGCGCGGCCGGTGGAATCGAACCCCGGTCGCAGTGGCCAGCGTCAAACGTTGTAACCACTAGACCACCCGGGAGGCCCTGTGCTGTCTGCATTCTTACCTTAGTCTGATGTCCAGTAGACCAGGCTTCGTGCCCTGAAAGGTGGAATAATGAGCATGCAAATATTCCCCTCCTGGTTATTAATTGCAATAATCCAAGGAGTGACACCAATAATAATAAAAAAATATTATAATGTTCTTCATATAAAATTAGTTGGAAATTAAAACAATAAAGTTTATATTAACATTATTATTTATTATTAGTATTATAATCATCATTATTAGGTTAATCATCTTCGGCAAATGTTATCGAACATTCCACAACAATTTCTCACCTATCATTGGATAGTGTTAACAGAATGTCTGTATTCACTGTTTGTGATTTCCCCTTGCACATCAAGATCTATCGTCGGTTGTTTTTGGATACTGGTCCTTAGGTCCTTAGGTTTCATGTCATTGACTTCTTGCCTGCACTGATCCATCAACCCCATTGCGTTTGCGATCCTGGCCCTCGGTTGTTGTTTTCCTCTCTTAATGCATACAGCCTCCCTTGAATGTGCCAGCCCAAAATAGTTCAGTGTCTAGTCGAACACCAGCACTTCCAGCTCCTCTGCAGCTTTTGCCCTGTTCCCCCTCTCTGTTACCATTAGTTTGCTGACTACAGAATTAATGAGGCATGCGATTTATAGGGGTATATTACAATTTAGTGAGGGCAGGATTTATTGTTTAATGGTTCTGCCAGCATCTAACGTGCAGACTGTTAAAGGGTAAGTGTTTGAAACAAAATAGCCTACGTATGCTGTCCATGAAGTTCTCAAATGGTTTACGTTTCTGTTGCTTAACTTTGGGAATTACCGGTGACCATTGGCAGCCTAATTAATTTTGTCTCACACAGTAGCATTCACTTTGTTCCAAGTCAGGTAGGTAAACAATTTTAAATTGAACTGATTAAAATCAATGTAATCATTAGAAAGACAACACTTTTAACTTGGAGGTAAATCGCACTGTTATCCACACAGGGAGCTGGGAGCCCCTGTGTTTCTCAGCCTCTTCTATTTCTAGCTAATGAGCCACTGCTGGCTTTAGACATATTTTATTATGATTGTGTGTTTGATGTAATCAGAATTTTCATTTGGGAATTTTAGCTGGGGAGATTTGAGTAACAAATTCCTTTTTTATAGAGGAAAAAGGAAGGGAATGGGAACTCACGAATTCACATTTTTCATCTTTGGGCATGTGTCAGGATGAGCTTATTTAATTATATTCAGTGCACCCTAGGAGGGACCAATCATTTAAGACTTACGTTGGTGTGTATCTCAAGATAGAATATGTGTAACTCTGATGTGCATATCTGAGGGTGCATAAAAAGTGCATGAGCTCCTAAAGTCAGAATCAGGTTCTTATTGCTCCGAGACTATTTTAAACATCACAGGCCATTCAGGACAGCTATTGCCAATTGGAGGACACTGACAAAAGCCTATCGATGTGTGGTGCATTGTGTGGAACTAACACAGCAATAAATGTGTCTTAGGAGTCTTATCAAAGTTGGGGCAGATAAAATACACACTGATTGCCCTTATCTATAAACACATGTAGGTTGTTCTGGTATCCCCTATTGCTGAGGAGTTTAATTACGTGTCTAAGGGAACACCAGAGCATTTAGATTTGTCAGCCAGTTTGACCAAAGTGACTCATTACTCACGTGGAGTTCCCTAAAGTCAAATGCCCTGAGCTAAAAATAAAATGAAAAGAGCAATCAGACCTTAGATAAGTCATGACAGGAGACATGTTGTATGACTTGAGTTTTATTTCAGTTTGGTTGATCTCCCTCTCTCTGCACAGATCAGTTTAACAGATATTTACAAAGTCAATACAACATGCTAAGTAATTTTGTAATGAAAAATTCTATCACAAAATAAAATTGGGAAGCTATACCTATTGGTATTGATTATATAGTCAGTTAATTGCTTAATTTATAATCAAGGAATGTACATTGATACAGCTTGAAAGTAATCATTGGTTTAAAGGTATGGGGTTCATCCTCCTTTATTTCAGTATGAAGTGCTATTGTTCTCAATCATAATTAGGCACTGTTAACTGTTAACTGTTAGTTACCCACCGCAAAGACAAATTCTGTTCTTTGTTGATATCTTTCCAGTTGTATTTAATGCTATTTATGAACTGAAATATGTGAAATGACAGGCAGTTTGAAATATGTGTTATAACAAAAATATGTGAGTGCTCAGTACTAAAAGAAAGGAGTTTTGTGTCCTTCTGTAAATCAGCTCTGCATATTTATTCAGTCTCTTCCCACATTTATTTTATCACTTATCGAGCAATCAAGCACTATAATTTTTGGAGGATTAGCATAAAAGCTTGCTATATATTTGAGTCCTTTGTACAAGAATGGTAGCTAGGGTAGCAGGATCAGGGGTGTGTGGTTTCCACGTAGCCAAGTTAGATAATGAAACACGCACAATAAGTTCAAATAGAATAAAAATATATACTGTATATATTAGAAAACTCACAGTTTCAAGTGGAGGGAAAAAGGAATAAATCCGAGCAACCAAATCAACTCCACAATCCATTCTCGTAATCGTTTTCCGTTTTCCAAGTTCCAAATACAAATCCAAGTTCTCACACAAAAATGTTTGGTACACAGCAGGGTAGTCAGGCAGTCCAGGTCACAACAATAATCCACAGGTACTGTATATATTCTCAAAAACACACTCCACTCCTCGTGCGTTTCCCTCTGGTACTTTGCAAAGATGTAGCATTACAGACTCTTCTTTTAACCATGAGTTTAAGTGGCTAAGGATTCCCAGGTGTATCTTGTTGACTCCATACAAGGCTCAGGGGAAGCCAGTGTGTCGTCAGGTATTTCCCCTCTATAACCACTCCCCTCGCGTCTCCCGACCGTCTTCCACACTAGGTAGAGCTAAGACAAAGGCACAGCCAGAGTTACTGTACTAGCAAGCCAGCTAGTGAATGCTAACAGTAGCATTTTAATTGGCTAGCTAGGTAGGTAATTTGCATATTAACTAGCTAGCGAACTGGCAAGCTAAAGTTAGTTGAATCTAAGTGTTCAAATGAATTTTACACAGTACTTTCCCATGTATGGTCTCATAATCCTTGGGGATTGAGAAGGACTCTTATCAAAACGGTGCTGTTACATGGCCAAGTGGGCCTTCCAGTTTGCTAAGCTATACACTATATCCATAGAACTCTTGAGCTACCTCACTTGTACTCTGCCTGCCTGTGTTTCCAAAGGGAATGCAAGCATTTTACATATAGCCACTTAGTTGCGGTCATGGTCCCCTGCCAGGCCGAACACTTCCCTTGTGCAAAAAAATACTTTTCCCAATGCTTGGAGCATAACGGAGAAGAAGAGTGCTTTGACTAAGTAAAACAGTAATGGAAAGTATCCCCCCTTCCCCCTTTTCCTTCCACTGTCCATGGGATGGGGGGAGATATTGGGCGCTAACCACTTTAAGGCAGTTGTGGAGGATGCAGTGTTCCCGCAGCTCTGAGGAGTGGAGCAGTCCATGCCTCATACAGAGTACACTGTTCCACACTCTCACTCTTCACTGTTAAACTCAATACATCTGCTCTGTTTTGGGAGTCGCCATGGCAACAGAGAAAAGCAGAAAAGCAGATGTGCAGGCCACTGTAGCAAGTCAAGCACTTTGATATTTATCAACAGAATAAAAAACAAAAAAAACATTTACCATCATCTCACACCATGTCATATGCTGACTACAGCATCCCTAATAAATCTATTTTATGTGTGCAACAGGAGAAGGCCAATTATGCCATGTAACTATGCTCTGTATCTGCTAATAAAAATGGCCTTCCAGCTGTCATTCTTACCATCACAGGCAGTGTGCTGTTGACGTTGTGTTGTTCAACGTGTGGTTCACCGTAAACCCTTCTTCTGGCACTGTAAATAGAAATAAATCTGTTTTGAAGGGAGCCAAATATAAGTGGGATTTTACATAACAGTTTTCAGATGGAATGAAGCATAGGCCTACAGTAATGCTTCAGGTCTATGTCTATGACTAAATAGTATTGCATAGATGAATTAAAAAAATTAACATTTACATTTTCAAACAAACATCTCATGTTTTTTGTTAATTTTTTGAAAAAAAAAAAATTTGATTGTGCTCCAGGACAATACCTGAAAAAATACATATTTTGATGTTCTCATAGATAAACATCTATAAAAAAAAATAAATAAAATAAAGTGAATATGTGCAATCTTGAAGATATAGACATTTACATTTTATTTAAAGTATTTATTTTAACCAATTGTTACGTTGTGTTTCATCTTTAGCCCAGTTTGGAATGCCAATTAAAGGTAATGAAGCAAGAACAAATTCAACCAAACTGTTAATGCACATTGATAGCTATATGCCTTAACTATTGTTTATTCCAAATATTAGTTGAAAATGTACCTTTATTTTTCTGTTTTAAACGCATATATCAATATCATTTTACATACAATCAATGGTGCATTGTCAATCTATATCATACAGTATCTCAAACAATATTACTGAAAATATGTTAAACAGAATGCATATACATTTGCATTTTACAGTCACCCAAATGTTCTTAAATAAACTGGGAACAAATGTAAAGCACAATACAATGCCTTTAGCTTTCTAAAACCAGTTTAGTGTATTGTTCCATGCTTCAAACATTGTGGCATTTTTAGAATTTAGTAGGATTAAGTAAAGTAAAATGTTAATAAAACATTTTGTAGTATAAAATTGCAGTCCATTTCCCTCAAAAAATATCAAAGCTCTTTTGGAGAGCTTCTGGAAATGTTGCCAAGGAAACTACAGAGGGAAATTTACAAAGGAGTTATCTTATTACTGGCTTTGTCAAGTATTTTTCTTATCAATAGATGAACTTACTAGATATTAAACTTAATTAAATGCATTTTAAAGTCCATGGGCACTAAAAGAGCAGTTATTGATTAGATAAATCCATAATATGCACAGTGAAGTAACTACAAGATTAACCCATATCCACATAATGCATTATTATGTATCAACACGGTGTGTGCCTAGCCACATAACACACCCATTCACACTCAGCCAACCTTCAGTCGAACACTTCCCTCTTATTGTAAATAAGAGAAACAATAGGCAAATTATGTATCATTGGAAAGAGCATGAAGTTATTTGTTATGCCCAATCACAAAGAAGTTGCAATTGAAAAACATCATAATTTGTGGAGATATATGGTATGTCATATCAATTAAATGTTTTAACAAATTAGTGTTATTATATTAAATTTTTTTGTAAATTATGTACAGAAATTCTTACATTTATTTGTAACATGTACATTTACATGTAACCATTTTGAAATTTGACGTGAATGATTTCAATGAATTGAGTTCGTATCATTCTCTGTAATGTCACAACCTCATCTCATTCTTAATTTTGTTATTAGTTACAACATTTTGCATGCCTTTTGTTTTTTGTCTCTTTTGGGATCATCATAAGCAAATTTCTGGTAATGGAAGTGGCCAAAACATGGATCAGGACACATACGCACTTCATATACCGAACAAATGAAAATTGTGTCAGCACGTTGAACCATAGGCGCCGATCCCGTGGGTGCTCCGGGGCCCGAGCACCCACGGAGAAGGCCGAGCACCCACGGGGAAAATTATGCACGGAGCCAAATTTACATTGATTTGATAGCAAACTCCACCTAGCATGCGCGGCACCCACGGGCAGAAACATAAATCAGCGCCTATGCGTTGAACATGCACCATACAAGTACTACCAGATTACATTCACTTTGGTGTGTGGGGCAAATCCCTACTGAACTTTCTGCCATTGTCTAGAGCTGGAGATCCTACTGCTTTCCTGTAGCTTCTACTTTCTATTAAGTTCATTGATAGAGACTTTCTGAAGTTGTGTAATTTTATCTTTGCATTATGAGCTTTATTCTAAACAATGCAAGCATTTAGGATAGTGATGTCAAGCATGTACCAAATTATTTTATGGTACCACTTTAGTGACTTGTTTGTCTCTTGTAAGGCAATTTTTTTGTCAGCGAAGTCTACAGCCCCCATGTGTTTGTTATATAGTGATATAATATTTTGACATTGCACCTCAACACGCATTTCAATTTCATTGAATTTCTGCTATGGGATTGATTTTCCATAGGACGGCGATTGTAGGTCTATGGAAAATCCTGTACATTGGTGGATATGGGTTAATATGTGATTCACGTTGCTGTAGCTTTGGGAGGATTGACATGTTGAATACATTCATGTCCTTGCTGGCCACTGCTACTCAGCAGGCCAAATCTAAACTAAATATAGTTGTTTTTTTGGATGCTAAACATTGGTGGTGGTTGAGATAAGCTTCCACCACTTCACCGTAATGCCCTTTGAGATTATGAAAGGTACTATATAAATGCAATCCATCATTAGCATTATTAACATATTATCCTCACTCCCACCCAAGCTTAGCTTTTTAAACTAATCTCATGGTAACAGAGGTGAAATGTGTAAAAGAGAGGAGTTCCTAACTACCTACTTTTCATATTTTGAATGAGAAGTTAAACTGAGGTCCTGGCTCACTGCGGTCATTATAGATCCCATGGCACTTATTGGAAAGAGCAGGTGGTTTCCCAGTGTCCAAAAATTCTATTTCCCAACATGGATCTTTCAATCTGCCACCGAAAAATCCCCCAGTTTAATTGGCTCAATAATTGGCTCAATAGCTCCCTCCTCACTTCAGATATGTGATAAGCGTTCTGGTGCATAATGGCTGCCATGCATCTCCCAAGTGGGTGCTACCCATTGATGGTCATTGAGTTGAATTTTCCTTCTTCACTGTAAATGCTTTTAGAACAATGCAGGTGAAAAGCGCAATATAATGCAATCCAGTTGTATAATATAATCCATGTGTGTGTCATATGGCAACAGAAACATAATAAGCACATTTCTAGAAGACTCGTCCACGAGACAGTAAAGGAAAGGTAGTCAAACCGAAAACGTTTGCATAAAATACACCTCATTGATTAAATATGCAGAGAAATTTGAGGAGATTGACATGGAGAAAATGATAACTGCTGTTCAGCAGGAGGATGATCCCAACAATACACAAGCGTTTCTTACTGAAGACGGAGGGATCCAAATGACAAAATGTTAATATTTACAGTACAAACCTTGCAGATTTTGCACTATAGAGGCAACCTCTTCAATTATCTGTCTCAGTCATGGTACTGTCTCAGTGATTCTCAATGTATGCACCATACAGCAATGATCCAACATGAGTAAATACAATCTGACCACATGCATATCAATCTGAATTTGATATATTTACATGTATCCATTTGAGGCCTTCTGCATCAACATATGCATTTATTATTTTTTAATTGAAGTCAGGCCCATGGAAGCTCATAGCATAAGTGATTTGTTTAGAACAGAGCCATTTGGGACATCAGAGAGCTAGAAGTGCTTTAAGAGAAACATCTTTCCCCCTCTGTTTTTTGCGATAAGGTTTAATTGGACAGTTCTGGAAAAATCCCCTCTGAACGCTTGTATTTTATGTGAGAGGAATTGGACATGGGGGTGTCCCAGAGGGGGGGGGGGAGGGGTCAGTCACCACCCAGCAGTGTGGTCTGCATTGTGAAAGATTGTACCGTAATCCTGCCCTGGCAGCTAACGAGGCCACACAACCCCAACGTGTACTTTTGATCTGACAGGAAGCGGAGCAGGGGAGTCTGGGCCCCGGTGGAGCCGTGGAGATGTTTACTGAATGGATATGAAGGACACGTCCAAACCTCTCACAAATTCAAAGACAAAGCGGCATGTTAAGCCACAACATTCATTGACAATAATTTCCAACCACCTCAATCGATCAATCAATCAATCAATTCAAATCACAAGGTGGAGATTGTTGACCCCTCGTATGGACATTGTTGAGGAGCAGGAGGAGAAAGAACTCCCACTGACAGAGAGTTGGTAACTGGGATTGTAATGTACATTAGATGGAGGATTGGCCAATTGAGCCTGAAAACTCATCTCGCTTCCATTCTGTTTCAGGTACCTGAGAATGACATTTTTTACAGGAGGAAACTCAGTTCTACTCTTTCATCAGTTCGCATGAGGGACAGAGACTAAAGCTAAATTAAACTAAGGTAAGTTTTGCTGGATGCATCCATGATCTGACGGGAAGGTCAGACAGGAGTACAAGTAATTTCAATGGGATTTTACATTGGTCATTATCTCAGTATTAGCAAGGGACAGATTTTTAATGAAGTACTGGTCTAGATATGGGAAGCAGCATATATATACGGTGCAGGTGAATATAGGAGAAGGAACGTCAATGTCGGGCGAGGTATGCTGACCATGGTTAAAAAAATAAGAATATACTTAAATATATTTTAGCAGTATAATTTTATCATAATATAATATGTATGCATTTCATATATTAAATGAATTAAGTCTAGTCCTTTTTTTTGGTTTGTTTTTACTAAAAATATATTTTAGTACTAGTTTCGAAATTGGCAATAAAATATACTTAAGTCACTTTAAATTGTAAATCAAGTTATACTTAACTACATTGTTACAAATGTAATTGAAGTCAAAGCACATTCATTAAGATTAAAGCATATTTGGTGTAGGAAGGGTATAAAAACATTGCTAAAGCATTGAAAGCACCCAGGAGAACAGTGGGCTCCATCATTGTGAAATGAACCAGGTTCTCCCATCGCTGCAGAGGAACTCTGAAGCTCTCTTAGAGTGGCCATTGGGTTCTTGGTCACCTCCCTGACCATGGCCCTTCTTGCCCGGTTACTGAGTTTGGCCATACGGCCAGCTCTAAGAGTTGTGGTGGTTCCAAACTTCTTCCATTTCACAATGATGGAGCCCACTGTTCTCCTGGGTGCTTTCAATGCTTTAGCAATGTTTTTATACCCTTCCCCAGATCTATGTCTCAACACAATTCTATCTCGGAGGTCTATGGAGAGTTCCTAGGACTTCATGGCTTGGTTTTTACTCTGTCATGCACTGTCAACTGTGGGACCTTATATAGACAGGTGTGTGCCTTTCCAAATCATGTCCAATCAATTGAATTTACCACAGGTGTACTCCAATGAAGTTCTAGAAACATCTCAAGGATGATAAGTGGAAACAGGATGCACCTGAGCTCAATTTTGAGTGTCATAGCAAATGGCGTGAATACTTATGTACATTTTTTTATACATTTGCAAAAATTTAAAAAAATATTTTTTCACTTTGTCATTATGGGGTATTGTGTGTAGAATTCTGAGAAAAAAATTAATTTAATCAATTTTGGAATAAGGCTGTAACATAACAAAATTAGGAAAAAGTCAAGCGATGTGAATACTTTCCGGATGCACTGTATATTCATTACAGGTGAACTGTATGGGTTGATAGACAGTCTAATTATTAGCTTAATATAACAAGAGAAAATCAGTTAATTTTCTTCATGCTGTCCATGCCACTCAAAGCTGAAAGACTCACCAATGCTAGCAGGGTGCATATGGAAGCACTCTCGCTGAACTATTGTCAAATGTGACACAGTGACTGAAAACACTGCCAGGGTTCTAGTCACAAATATATTGTCTTCTAATATGGCCTGATTAATTATGAATTGGGAATGGGACCTAGAATTATAAAGCAGAAGACATTGTCATATATTAACATTGTAAATTTGATAAAAATGGTTTAAAGTGTCTGAAGTAGCTTGGTACAAGTTGAGAAGTTCCCATTACTTTGGAAAGCATATATTGTGTGAGGCTACAGAAGGGCTTGAGGCAGAAATTGTCCCTATGCACTGGTACAGGACCAGCTGACCCTACCGAAATCCTAACCTTAACCATTAGGGGGGAAAATAAAATAAAAACTAACTTCAGACCAGCACTCACGATCAACTTCCACCTGTACCTGCAGAAGGTGATATTGTTCCTCTGGGATCAGGGCAATGAGGCTTTAAATCACTGAACTAAAATTGTACCAGCTCATACTACACAAATTAGACATGTGAGAGGAATACAGTAAATAGTCAACTGACCTTGAAGACTCACTGATTTTTTTCAAATAATTATTTTAAATGAATTAATTATGCCTTTGCCAGAAATGTGCTATTGCTGACCAGCAGTTTTATTCAGTCCAACTGTGGTTAAACCATGGTTACACCTGTCTGCCCCCAGTATGATTTCCGTATGTACATCACAGGAAATTAAATGGGATGCTGTCACTTCTTTATGTTTTTTTTAAATTTATTTATTTTTTAAATTTTTGTTTCTGATTTTATCCCATTTTTCTCCCAATTTGGTAGCCAATTAGACCCGCTATTTTTACGTCAATCCCCTAGTAATGTGAGTTTGCTGCCGTAGTCCTGCGACCGGTAGTGACGAAGCGAAGTGACGCCTACGAGACGGCACCCGCAGGCCGTCGACCGTAACCCGGTACTACAGGGCCACTACGCAGCGAACGCCACGCCGGCTCCCTCCCCCCTCCCTGGGGCGGACAGCCAATCGCCGCCCCTGGTGGCACTCCCGGCCAGAGCCGACACTTGGTGAGACGGGGATTGAACCCGATCTCCGTGGCCAGCCGGACGTTGTAACCACTGGACCACGCGGGAGGCCCTCTTTATTTTTTTTTTTTTTTTTTTTTTTTTTTTACATAGAAAAGTAAAAGATAAAAAATTAAGAGTCTTGCTTTAATCTGGTTGCACTTCAATCTTGCTTTAACATTGTTGTTAATAAATAAATGTTATATATGCAGTGTTATATATAGTGCCCCTTTAAAGTCTCTCAAAAATGTATTTTGTTTCATTACAGCAAGAAATTTAAAAAAACATTAAATCAGACTTTTTCCACCTTTATTTACAAATTTATTTTTTTAAAGTAAAAAAACATTGAACATTAATTAAAATAAAAAACTACAGTAACTTGATAAATCTATGCCCCGCTGAACTAGTACTTGGTAGAAGCATGCTTTGCTTGAATTACAGCCATGAGTCTGTTTGGATATCTCTCTACCAGCTTTACAAACATAGATTGTGCAACATTTGCTCATTCTTCCTTACAGAACTGTTCAATCTCAGTCAGTTAGCGTGGGGACCTCCGATGGACTGTGCTCTTCAAGACATTCCACAGGTTTTCAATAGAATTTAGGTTAGGGCTTTTACTAGGCCACTCAAGGACATTCACCTTTTTGTTTTTTAACCACTCCACTGTTGCTTTTGCTGTGTGCTTTGGGTCGTTGTCATGCTGAAATGTGAACCTCATTCCCAATTTCAACTTTCTCAGAGGGCAGCAGGTTTTCCGCAATTATTTTTCTGTATTTTGCTCCATCCATTTTCCCTTCTACCCTGAAAAGCACCCCAGCCCTTGCTGACAAGAAACACCACAACATAACAGAATGCTGCCACCACCATGCTTTACAGTAGAGATTATGTTCTTTGGGTGATGTGCTGTATTGCAAACATAATGTCGGCAAGCATAACGTTTTCAATTTAGGCCAATGATTTCTATCTTGGTTTCATCTGACCACAACACTTTTCGCCACAAGGCTTCAGAAACGTCAGAGTGTTTTTTTTTGCATACCTCAAATGGGACTGAATGTGGAGTAGTTGCTTCCTTCTTGCCACCCCATGCAGGCCAGAATTGTGGAGAACCTTCTGTATTGTTGACACATGCACACGCTGACCACTGTTTGCCATAACATTCTGTAGCTCCTTCATAGTTGCTGGTGGCCTCTCTGATCAGTCTTCTTCTTGCTCAGTCATCCAGCTGGGACAGACAGCCTGATCTAGCCAAGGTCCTTCCACTTCTTAATTATGGTCTTGACCATAAAGATATTTAAGATATTTAAGATATTTAAGATATTAAAGTGCCTTTCCACAACTTTATCCCAGAGTTTGTTTGAAAGCTCCTATTGCTCATGGTGGATGCTTTATTCTGAAAGCAGTAGAATCCTCTAGGAACAGCAGATTTTATTCTGAAGTAATCAGAACACTTAAATTGAACACAGGTGGAGGCCAATTAGCTTGGTGTGTGAGTTGGAAGGCGATTGATTACCCCTGAGCTAGTTTACAATTGGTATGATTAAGCTATTCTGTTTTTTTATTTTTTTATTCATGTTCAGAAATGTTTTTTGGTTTTTTTCAGTTGGAAATTGCAGGGTAGAAGCTAGAAATAAAGCTTGATTTTAAAGGGGCACTGTACACTGTGCATGTGTATATACATATATGAGGACTTTGGGCAGCTGAAGTCAATTGGAGAGCTGTATAAATGACTTTTATTACAATAAAATTGTGTCACATTGGTGGAGGGAGTAGGCCGGTGTATTGGAGAATGAGACCGTAACAGATAATTGTTTTGGATTGCTGTTTGTGTTTGATTTGGATTGTTTTGAGGACCCCATTTTGTGTACCTACTTTTGGATTGTTTGAGGAACTGATTTGGATGTTGATAGTGGATGACGGACAAAGGCAAAGAGAATTGTGATTGTTTGTTTTTCCGACTTTTATATGTTAAGAATTAGTATAATAAAATTATCATTTTGTTTTTCTCTGGATTCTTTGCCTACACCTCTGAAAAGGTCCTTTTCACCCAACCCCAAGGGACATTGTTAAAATCAATATAAAATCAATTAATATCAATTAATTACTATAAATGAATATTGTTTTAACATTTCTTGTGAGTCTATTATTCTGAGGTTCATTTTTTTTTGTTGCACAAGCATCCCACAGAACTGCAATTTATTTGTATTTTTTTGTGCTCCATGCCTTTTTAGAGCTAACGTGTCAACACAGGTACAATGCACAGGAAGTGAATCACAGATTTAATTTTAGATTTGTGTGAGTAGTTTACACAGAGAATGAAGAAAGGAAATGCAACCTGCACTGTTTGCCTGTAGCAAGGCACATCAGTAATGAACTTGTCAGTTTTTGATTCCCGTCTTGTCCCCTCAGATGTTGATCGCTGATGCAAACTCACAGGAACCCTGGATCTGACAGAATACTGTGACTATTTTACTAAAAAATCTAATTGGAATGTTGGTTAGCTGTGGTGAGGTAAATGTAATAAAAAAGTAATTACTGAAGCACTGTTACTGTATGGGTTACTGTGTGGGCATTTAAAAAACAGTCAGGACCTGCCTTGTCTGATATGCAAAATCTGCACTTTATGGACATTATATAATTCAACTTTGTAGCCAGTAGCTAATAGCCCCCTGTAGTCTTCTGCTGCCCAACTGCTTGCAGCTAAGCAGGTAGTGCATGGATGGAGAACATCCATACCCCTTCTTCAAGTGATGTTGATGGGCCGGTAGGGGATGATCCATCCTGTCAGACCTGTTCTCCCTTGAACGAGACTTTAAACCTACCTCACTGTGGTCATTAAAGATCCCTTCATGGCACTAATCACAAAGCGTTGGGTGTCCCCTGGTGTCCTGGCAAAATTCCCAACCTGGCTCTTTAATCCTCCCACAGTTTTATTGGCTAAGTAAATCCACCCCCTCTCCACCTCAGCTGATATGTGGTGAGTTGGATCTTGTGTATCACCCAAAGGGGGCTACAAATTGTCAGTGCCTGTCAGCATGGCATATTCCTGTAGTGGGGGTTCTTGTGTCCAACATAAAAACAAGAGCAGGATGTCTCCTCATTGACAGGCAATCAAATGTAACTACAACTGTTTAATACAAGAATTTTTCACATAACCAAGGAGAGGAGCCATTGATAGCAAGGGCCATTTGAACTTAGATAAAAACAATAAACATAAAAAATAACCCATGAAACACAAAGGAACCACTTCAAAGTGCAGAATAGTCACAAGGCTCAATGGCACGAGAGGACACTGCATGAGGGTGAGAAATGTACACAGTGGGGAATCCCTGGTGCTAGCTGTGCTGTGGCCACAGGTAGAGAGCCCCCTGTTGGACAGAGAGTGAACCTACTTGCTCCAGTCACCCCTTCAGATTTTAGATTATATTACATTAGATCACAATAGTCTGTAGTCCTCCAATGAGGAAATTATTTCCCCTGCTCATACAATAAAGAAGACTGGGAAACATATTGCAGTGCAGTAAATGTAGTGTTGCACAGCACTTACTGTATGGAAAATGCTGAATGTAATTACACCTGAGTAGTGTCTTGTTGAATGTATAAGAATACATAACAATGAGAAGAGGCAGTTCGACTCTTCTAGGCTCATCATTTCCTAGTCTAAGGAATATCCAGTACTGCATCAAGTCTGGACTTGAATATGCCAAGTCTCCCTTCACTACATGACCTGGAAAGCTGTTCCATGCATTGATAATACCCCCTTAGTCTCAAAATTGAATATATTGAATGTCAATGTCCTTGTAGCTTTAACCTTTCATACCATGTACCAATTTAGTTGCCCTTCTCTTAGCTTATATATCTTTCTTGTAGTATGACAAAGATGCAGTTAGCTGCAAAATAAAGGAAAAACCATCATAGTGACTAGGACGTTTGGCCACCAGAACAGCTTAAATGTGCCTTGGCATAGATTCTACAAGTTTCTGGAACATTATTGGAGGGATGCAACACTATTTTTCATCACCCCTCCAGAATCAACTGGGTTGAGATTTGATAACTGAGATGGCCATGGCATAGGGTTTTCATCATTTTCATGCTAATTAAACCTTTCAGGGAACACTCATGCCCTCTGGATGGGGGCATTGTCATCCTGGAAGAGATCACTCTCATCAGGATAAAAATGCTTCACCGTAGGAAGAAGGTGATCACACAGAATGGCTTTGTATTTATTGGCATTTACCTTGCCCTCTAAGGGGTTGAGTGGACCTAAACCATGCCAGGAAAATGCACGGCACACTATAACAGAACCCTCAATGTACTCAAGTGTTTCCCTTATTTTGCCAGTTACCTTTATATAAGCGCTTGAATTTTTTTCCCTAAAAAGCACTGTACTTGCTTCACAGGATGATTAGCTCCACGCAAATTCCATGAATTAATCATTATATTATCCATAATAATTCATTGAAAAATTAACAAAAACACATACATTGTAATGATGTGGGGCACAAACACTGAACAGTCTCCATCCCACAGCAAGGAAAATTCAAACAAGCACTTATCAAAAAACTGTTAAGAATATATGTCTCCGACACACCCACCCCGCAATACCATAATCACCTGTCCAGCATTACTGTAGTAGAGTACAAAAATGGCAAACCAGATAAAAGACACTGGAATTCGCAATGCCGGGCAGTTAATTGTTTCTGTCCATTGAAGTAACTAGCGACGGGCACTCCAAGCAGAGTCCAAAAACTTGGTAGCCGCTGCAGGAGAGTTGAACAGATGGGCCTTGGATTCATGGATCAACTTGAGCCTGGCAGGGTAAAGAAGAGAGGCATGCACTCCATTGTCACGGGTTTGCTTGATCAGTTTGGAGAAATTATTCCAACATTGGGTTGTATATTTACTGTTCTCCGCAAAAAAGCGAATCTCCTTTCCATCCACAATCAGAGGGTATTTCCTGGCAGCCTGCAGAATAGCCTGGCAATCGGAACAGGCTAAAAATCATGGTTCTCGGCCTGACGCTTGGATTATCATTTTTGATGCCATATATTCAGCGAGTTCACATAATATCAGATCCAACAAGAAAGGCCACTGCATCGGAGCCTTCACTACCTTCACTAAGACTGATAACACAGATGTTTGGTCTGTGGTTGGTCTTCCAACCCCGCCCTTTTGGCTTCCACTCTCTAGAGCAGCACTTCAATGTAATTTTAGCATTTTTTCAAGTCCCAAAAGGTTTGTTTTCATACCTTTTAGCTCACTTGACAGTCACGAGTTCCGACTGCATGGAGTTCACGAGTTCCGACTGCATGGAGAGACTGATGAAACATGTCGTTTATGTGCCCATGTTTCCAGAAATGCCATAATCTCAGACTGAGCAACTTTCCCCCCTTCTTTATAAAAGATAATGCCCCTTTTTGTCTCTGTCACATCTCGAACACATATACACACAATAAACAATGCCTTTTTACCAAATGTGTGAGGAGTTCAATAACATTAGTAACTGAGGAAGGGACAGAGCAAAGGCTCATGCCGCCATTTTCCAACAGGTCACGTGATATCCCTCCGTTAATAAGTATTGTAATTACTCACGGGTAGGGTGGCAGTGTAGTATGATGGTCAGATAACTGGGCTTGTGATGGAAAAGTTATAATTTCTTCCCTCCCAGGTGTGAATGCACAGCCCAGATTCTGGCTACATGTATATGACCTGCTATCCAGAACAATATTAAACAATGTTAAACGTTGGTTCTTCTTCCATTCATATAGATTACCATAAACATTTTTGTCAACTTACAAACAAATGACAGCTGAAAGCAGGAATAGAGTTCCCAGGTTGCAGATGATAGCATAAATGAGTGTTGTGGGATGGCAGGTTCATCTGCTATTCTGCTTGCACAGGTTATTCATCAGCTCTGCTACTATTCTCCATTGCAGACTTTATTATCTCGCTTTCACTCTCTGTGCTGCAGAAAAGTGAGGCTTTTTCCAATTGAAAAGATGCGATTGAGCTGACCATGTTATCTGAAGGATCACCCCTCCACCCACCCACTCACGGCAGCACAACACATGACAAATGTATAGTACAGTACATACCATATAGAACACAATACCCTATTCAGTGATTGTCGGCCCTGCCTGGAAGGCTTGTAGTTGGTTCGGCTGCTTCTGGAAAGCATGTGCACCTGTATACCCTTACACATAATTACCTGTGTACCGGAATACGTGCATTCATATGCATCTATGTGCAAGTAAATTATCTCACATGAAACATGGTCAAACTAATCAAAATGCATTGATCCACAGTTGTCAGTTTACACACCTGGGTGAGGTTCACGCATAGCAGTGCTTCTCATTCACATTCCCATTATAATCCTAACCAGTGAACATGCATATCTCTTTAAGTGCTCAAATTATCTGGGGAAATATTTGTCATCTCTGGGTCAGTCAAACCTAAGACATGACAATACATTTCCATCGCTTCACGCGGGCTTGCAAAAGAAACCAAAAGTCTACAGGGGTGATGAGGAAGACTTGTGTGACTGCATCGCGATTCAGATTGCCGTCCGTCCGATGTCAGGCAGGAGACAGGTGTCATGGCAGGTGGCGCTTCTGAGGCCCATTGTCATGGCTACCCTCCTGTCCCGTAACCCTCAGTAGTTGCAGTGGCAATGGCAGCGGCTTCAGCCCTGGCCTTCCTCCATGAGTCTTGAATGCTAACAGCAGATTTGCTGGATCAAAGCTGGATGCCCTTGTCGCGGGCGGCCTCCGTGCCCTTGTCATCCGCTCTCTTTGATATAATCTGTACTGTTTGATCTGAATAATGGTTTGCCGCTGGCCTGAGAGAGGTGCCCTTTAGGAAGCATGGGGGGTTGTTGGGTGATGTGATAAGGATGCATTTTTGGACTTTGAGGTGAGAACATCTGTATGCCATCTGCCACGGACTTCACCAGCGCCATATTTCGCATGTATGATTACGGAGTCGCATTATGTCGCTCTTTTAAAAATATTTGATATATTTGCTTTGTTTTTTCTTCCAGCCATCTGCTTGGGAGAGGAATAAATAAATATATAGAAAGAATGAAAGCCATGGAATTTTTTGACAAAACATTGCATCACTTACAAAGGTGTACACCAGTATTTGAGCTAGCAACGAGCATCGCCGTGCACAGCAGTGCCTGCTTGTTTTAGGTGTTTGATTGAACTTTGCCCTGCTCTCCTAACAACAATATGCTAACCCATTGTGAATTCCTTAATGGTTTATCATACACAAACACTGTACAATGTGCTTTCATATAGACGCATGGGGCTGCAGGGGTTTGTCCTGATAAACATTCAGTCCTGTAAACATTCATGTTTATGACACGACTACTGTGCTGTTGGGTGACCCGGCTGTTGTCTTGATTTTTAATGCATGAAATGAACAACAAAGCACTGTAAACCTTTTACAGGATTTCCAGCATTTATTTTGAGCATTTGTTGAAAAGCCGACCTTCTTCAAACTGTTCTACAGTCCTTTTTGCAGTTGTCATTTGCATAGCTCCCTTTCAGAGCCTAATACTCTCATCCATCTTCATCGGATTGGTTTGCCTTCCTATCTGTCACATTTGACACTAACCGGGGTGGAAACCCATATCACACAGACCTATTAATGTACTGTTTACAGATGTGGTGTTGATTGCAATTGTTCAGGGACAATTCAGAGGGCCCAATTAATTAAAATTATAACAGTTTAGCATCATGTTGTTGATACACATTTCCATATTTCATCAACCAATTATGTTTAACATATGGCAGCATAATGCATTTAAAGCAACACGTCTGGTGCCGTGCGTGCAGCTGAACACCCTGATGGATACATTAAATTACCATTCTTTAAGACAAAACCTAGCAGTAAATCATAGCCTCCCAAAGGATTTGGCAAATGATTTTCCCTCAGGAACAATGCAACCGTGCAATTATTCCATGGTGGCCCTCCAACCGAGATTAATCAATGTGATTTCCCCCAGAGATGGGGGAACCCACCCTCTTTCAATGAATATTTGAATGGCAGCACATGACCTGAACCCATATCCTATCTCCTCTGAAAGCTCAGGTCAAAGGTCAATCAGGGTCAAATATTCTGTCACTTCCTAGAGAGTAATCATCACCTTGAGCTCTCCTACATTCTCTGAAATTCTGTGTTCTGTATTTCGCAGGAGTGGGGACTTTCCATATGACCTCCTGTTTAAGTAGGTTAACATGGTGGGGAAGGCAGAAATAGTAAAACTTCTTATATAGAAAATAAGTGTATTATCCCCATTGGTCTAGGTAGGGATCTATAAATCGACCTCCTTTCAAAAGCAATGCACACCGTTTCCATTTCTCACTTGCTATCAACTTTCTACAGGTACACCTTTTATTCGGATGTGTAAGTGGGTGTGTGTGTTTGTATGCATACTTATGGTGTGCGTGCATTTGTGCATGTTTGTACATGCGTGTGGTTTGCATGCATATTTGCATGTATGCTTGTAGTGTGTTTGTGGGTGTGTGGCTGCATACGTTTGCGTGTGTGTGCATGTTTGTTTGAGTGCAAGTGTCTCATAAACATTCACAACACCCAGACCTAATCCAATCTATTTTTCAAAACTATAACATTGGTATCCTTAACACATTTACAACCAAAGCAACAGCTACAGAGTTATATCTGAGTATGCATGCAGTTATACTCGAGTATGCATGATACTCTTGATTATTGTAAGCAATAAAAGACTGCATTTTTATTCTTGACACTTCTACATAATTGTTTTTGATGTGAGTTGCTCAAAGCTCAAAGTAGTTGATGCATGTCTAGGCACTGGCATGTATGTCACATATCTCCAGTGTATTTAGTGCAGCAATTTGAGGTTAATTCAGAGACACCAACACTCTCAGATCGATATCACAGATAACCAACCTCGATTTCACAATGAAAGATAAGCAAAGCATGTAATCTCAGACAAAATAATGTTAAATGTTATAGCAAAGTTTCACTTTCTTTAATGAAAAAGCCTAAACTGAATAACCGTAGAGGAAAGAATGATGTTTTCCACTTTAGAGAAAAAAAATACATAAATAACATGCACAATAAAGTAATGAAGACCAGAGAGGATTTGTTCTGGCAGATATTGAATCTCTAATTCCATGCGTCTGTTTCTACACCATGGGCAGAACTCAAAATAATAACTCTTATATTAACTCAAAATGATACCAATTTATAAACTCCAATACAGTTGTCAGTGTTCATTTTGTTCATATCCCCTTACATAACCCATGCAATTACTATCCATTTCTGTGAAATTTGCCTTTCAGCAATTGTTTCTCAGAAGGACTCCAGCAGCGCAGATTGTCATAAAATTACAATGATTTGTCTTAGTCTTCATTGGGATTTCAGCTGACAGAGGTCTAAATGCTTTGCTCCCCCATTTTTAAATACCGTTTAAAATCGCTACCATCATATTTCAGAAAAATCTAGAGAACATGGTAAAAATAACAATTTTAGATAATGAGGCAGACTGTAAATTGTGCCCTAAGAGGAAAATACATTTACCAGTAAAAAAATGTCAGGGGGCTTCGGGTAGAATAACAGTCTAAGCAGCAAGTTGCCTACTGCAGCCGCGACTGCACGAGATCAGGAGGGTGAGCCGGCACAAGCTCGTCGAGAAGCGCAAAGGGTGTCTCCAGAAAGTAGATGGACGAGTTTCATCTCGGAGGATGCGGATCAACGCCGGCCTCGGGGAATTAGCTTACCCCATAGTGACGAGTTTGTGGGGGAGGTGGATCAAAAGAAAGAGTGTAAATAGCCTAACAAATTGGGAGAAAAACAGGAAAAAAATTAAAATGTCACACTATCAAAGTGATACAGATCAAATTCAATTCACTAGTGCTGGCTTATAAAGTGGCCAGAGGAACTGCACCCACCTACCTCCAGACACTCATCACACCCTACACCTGAGCCAGACCCCTCCGCTCTGCCTCCTCCAGCAAACTGACTGTCCCATCACTCCGGGCGCCCGGCAGCCACTCCTCAAGGTCTGAATTGTCATCACCACTGACTACATGACTAATACTGCTTTTTGTATATGTATACTTTGTGGTGTCCCCAGGGGTTGGGCGACACACACGGACCTTGCAGAGGGCATAGGCAAGTTAAAGAACACAGAGGAGGCAGTATTCAAAAACAAAATTAATTATTTATTAAACTAACAATCTTCTTGAGAAACACTACACAAACCAAAGGGCGGGGTATTTGGGGGAATACAAACACAAAGTCCGCAATCTTTATCTCGTTGTCAGTGTCCAAAATCCAGTTCCATAATCCAGGTCAATCCAAAGGGGGGTCCTCAAACAATCCACTCCAAAACACTCTTTCCAAATCCTGGCTGGTCAAAGACTTCACAGGTTCTCCAATACACTCAACAACTCCTTTCCAAACACATACCTACTCCTCTCCACATGTGATGGAATCATATGTATGTTGATGTTGACAATAGTCATGGTTGCTGGTTGCTGAATTTGCTGAATTTGAAAAAAACTACTCATTTTGCTAAAGGAAATGTATACCTATTGCTTGTTTTTAGTGATGTAGCAACAGTGAGGATATTAAAAGAAAATGTCAAAATGGTACTGTCATGGTAGGTATTGTATTTTATTGATTTATTTTGTGGGAATTACAATGTTAAAACCGAGCATCAGATACATTGCATTACATGTTTATAGCCAAAGGCCATTTTCCAACAACTGTCCCTGTGAACCTGTGATGACAAAGACAAAGATGGATAAAGACAAAGAGACAGAAAGAGAATGGTGCAGTCATACAGTTTTTTTAGAGAATGGCTGGTTGGAGTTTACATTCAAAATCCGAAAATCACCAGTGTAGATTAACTTTTTTGGCGAGACTATTCAAATTAATCTTCAAAAGAAATTAAAAAGGAGGTAATCACTGCCAAATGATCTTACATGAATGCATTGTGTATATCTGAAATAACGGTAGCAGTCATGAAAATCGATAAAATGTCCAAACAATTGCATACCAGAGTAATCAAAAAGGATCACTGTGTCCCACTCACACTACCCTGCAAACTAAAATGCCACCCCGGCTATTGGCCATTTTACCCCTCTGTAATAATTATTATCATCATATTATAGTTACTAATAAATAATGTATTGGTTGTTGATTTAAAGAGAGCGTTTGATGGAATCGTCAGCAGCCTGCCCAGTAGTTAGTACATTGTTTGAAGTAGACCAACATAGTTACAGTACCGTAGCAGTGTATCAAAGCAATATGTGTTGGAAGACTTGATCTGTGCATGTCAATGCATAAATAAAGATACTGGTCGAGGTGCTCATGTGACATTCCCTTATTTTACAGCTCTTGCCAACCTTTATTTCTCACTTAAAACATACTTTTTGGGTTTAATTACAGTCAACTCTACAATTATGCACATCCTTGACAGAGGAAAAAAAGGGAAAATTATATTCTTTAATATGAACACAATAATACTTTGTTTTACAAGTAATATTTTTTTCCCCAAAAAAGTCAATTATTCATACCCCTAATAATAATATTTTGAGGTATGCTTTGGATCATTGTCTTGCTGAAAGGTACATTTTTTGCCAAGTTTCAGACTCCTGGCAGAGGGAACCAGGTTTTTGGCCAAAATCTCTTGCTACTTTTTGGAGTTCATGATTCAATCTGCAGGTGGCCCACTGTAGCCTGGCTCTGACCAGGGGTTCTGTTCAGGGGTGGCAAGGGTTGGCTGTCTGCCCCCAGGGGGAGGGGGGAGGGAAGCCGGCATGACTTCACAGTGGGCAAGCGCCTCTGGGTGTGTTGGAGTGAAGGTCGATGGCTCAGTTCACCTTTGTCACGGTCCCAGAGTTATGGTGTTGAACTCAAAGTAGGAGGGCCCATAGTTGAACTAGAAAAGGGTACAATTGGTCACCAAACTGTATTTCTAAAACATTAGCAATACATGTAAAAGTTAAAAAAAAAAATATGTATATCTATCAAAGATACATCACCATATATGTTATTTTCACCATAAGCAATCTTCTTCCAACCCCTTGGTGATGTGCATGGCCAAAATGCTCAATTTTGGTCTCATCGGATGATAACACTCTGTTCCAATCAGAGTTTGGCATAAGAACAACATTTTTTTCTTTTGCATACAATATAGCTTATCTGTGTTGTTCATTTCATGCAAAAACCTTTTGCTCATCTTCATCAAGACTGTGAGCAATTTTGGAGTTTACTGTGCATATATACGTATATATATATACAGTATATATAGTTGAGAGGTGGTGCCAGGGATTGTCATTGAGTGCGATGTATAGTGGCACACCGGTTCCATCCTCAAGACACATTTTGCCTAAAAACCATTTGTGTACCATTTTGTTTGAAGAACCAGCTTGGATTGAGACCTGAATTGAAGTACCAAAGAGAAAAAAGACAGATAAACTCCATCTCTTGTTTTGTTATTGATCTTGGTGTTACTGGAACAATGTATGCACTAATACTGTCATGATAGGCTCTGTACACACTGGTACTTTCCCATGTCCATGCCTTTAATTGAAAGACCATGTTAAGGCAAAATGTTTACTGAATTCAGGCCTCTCACTCTACAGTAATGCTAGTTTTTGCATCATGGTCATGTGTCCGTATTTCAGATTAAACCTGAAAGCAGAGAAAACCAAGACCTGCCTAGTTGTGGAACAATACTCCTTCAGTATTCCTTTTAATTTAGGAAAAGGCCAAGCAGTTTTAGTGTATTGGTATGTAAAACCCTGGAATGGCTCATACACAATGAACAGGACATGACACAAGACACTAGTAAAATTCCTTTGAAATGTCTTCAGACACCATTACTGCATAAAAGCAAGGTGTATAAAATTGACCCATATGTCACTGTAGTGTCACAAACAGGACCATTTCAGAGGCTGTAGGCAATGGAAGAAAGGTTGGGCAGGATTCCCAACAAAACACTAATGAATGATTTTCTCCCAAAATACAAAATAAAGTCTTCAATAAATAATTTAACAATTAAATAATCTTGGGCCATAAGCCCTGCGGCATGGCTTGCTGCCCTCCAACCTCTCCTGTGGTGTGGCACAATCAGTCCTATCTATGCAGTCCACAATTGGAGTCATCTGCCAGCAGTCCCAATTGCTTCATCCAATGCATCTGGTGACCAAGTGTGGGACTGAAGTCTGATGGGAACTGTAGTTTCTATGCTGATGGGAGCTGTAGCCACGACATGGCTATCTCAGTGGGCAATGAACAGGATATAGTGGTCTCAATGCATTCAAAATTCATACATCCCCTGGTCATGTTGCTGGCTGTATCTTGGGATTAATCTGAAGTATGTCCTAATGGAGCCATAGCCATAGCAAAACACTTTTTAACCTTCTACATAGGGTTATGGTGGAAACTCTGCCTCCTGAGATACTTTAATTAAACACACTGTGATCTGCAGAACATTCATAAACCTCCACATAATCAATACCATGACATTCATATTAATTTGACTATAGCTGAATTATATTGTAGCATGCCAAGCAGCAAAGCCATTTTCATTTAAAATGTGCAGAATAAAAATACAAGCCAGAAATGCAAGTGTACAGGGTGGGAAATGTTTACAGACTGCTTATTTTATCCAACACTTCATGTTTTATGTAGCTTAAAGGTGTTCCATGCCCAAAATCTTTGTAAGCTTATTCAAGTCATTCCAAGGGTGAATAAATTGAAGCCATAAAGCTAAATACCATGACCAGAAACTCAAAGCGAGTTGCTTTTCTGAAAGCTCGCTCAGGTAAATACAAAATATTTTCAGAACAGGGCTGGCTTTGAGTGAGTATTCGGTTTACCTTGGTTACAAAGTTTAAGCATATGAAGAACGTCAACAAATCTTCCATGAATTTAATGATGTAGTTAGAATCGGATGGTCTTTTGACTTCCCCTCCACAGAAGATACCTTGCGTGATTGCAAACCATAAATAAAAAGTTGTAATCGCAAAGGTTTTTGGGCAATACAATAAGATTCCATTAACTAACACAAACAAATGCATAAAACAACATGAACAAATCACTAACCAATGTATGTACAAGTAGTGTGTACAAGTATCTTGTATTACAATGCTATGTATGCCCCCCTGGCAGCTAGAGAATATTTAATAATAAGTGTGCAAATTCGCAATTAAGGAAGCTTATGCAAAATGCAAAGCTATAAATGTGCAAATCTACAGGTCAGTACATAATCTAGCAAATGTATAAAGACACAATGCAACAAGATAAAAACATTATAACAATACAAGCATACAAAACACATCATCAACCACTAACTGATTGTTATACTACCTCGTTGTTGCCACCTGAAGCGAGCAAGGAGAGCAGGGGGAGCACTCAACGCCAATGGAAAATGAACCTTCGGAAGGTAGATTACAAGGCTACAAACCCAACTGGCGAAGAGAATATACAAGCCTACAACCATATGATCTCGAAATAAATACAGCGCTGTGCAAAGCTCCCCGAGCTACCTGAACAAAGTTTAGGTTTTGCTCACCCCCCAACCCCGCTGTTGTCACCTGGGACCTTTTAAAGTGGATGTGGGTGTGGAACTGGAAAAAAATGGACACCAATTAGAAAATGCCCCAATCAAGAGGATGAGGTAATTAGCGTTGCCACACCCTTCTAACAGCAAACCCTTGGAATGGCAGTATGCACGTGTATGCAATTAAACTTGATTCAGTGTTTACGCAACCATGTGCGCATAGCTTTTAAAGTGGAATCACAACAATGTACTGTGAATAGATCACGGCAAGCAAATCGTGCACTTATTACACATTTATCTTAGTAAATAGAGAAATTGGGACCCATTGAAGGATTAAAGGATTTAAGGATTGTTTGTCTATACATAAGAACATAAAGAGTATTTTCTTTCAAGAACAGGCTATTAAGCCCATTTAGGCTCATCATCATGGCTCTGCTCAACTTGAAAATCATTTTGTCGTTCACTTTGGTTATGCCTTGAGGGACATCCCTATGAGGGACATAAGAGTAAAATTGTGGGGTGGCCATGCATTCTCGGAGACCCACTTGCGTCGGCTTCTCAATCAGAGAGCGCCTGGACCTACAGGCTCATGTGGTGCTGCATGAGCCTCCAGCTTGATGATTGACAGTATGCTTCTGACCCACTGCAGAGAGCTTGCAGGCGTTTGTTTCAAGCTGAAGCATCTGCATGGCAGCGTGAGGGAGATTACAGCCACGGATGGGAGTTCAGCCCGTGCTCTCCAGAGATTTCACCACCAATAAAAAAGAGCCACAAACAAGCCACGTGCAACGTCAGCAGTTTCAAAAAGGAATTAGATCATTCTCTCCAGGAGCTCAGCTTCAGAGACAGGTAGTGTCAGGAATCTAAATCAAGCTAGCATCTCCACATGGCCGGAACGCTCACCAGAGTGCTCCTTTGATTAAAGAAGAAACTGAATGATTAGAAAGAATACGTACAAACATCCAGAAGCATGCATTTGATCATGGTCACATAGGATACCCTCTGAAAAATGTATCAGATCTCCATTTTCCCAATTCACTTTTACAGCTCCTGTTATATAAATCGAGACTTTCAGCCTGGGATGAAACCGATTTGTTTCTACATGACAGAAATCTGTTGTGTGTTTACCGTTTCTGCTTTTCACTGTTACAGTCCAATTCATGCTCAAGATTCAGGGCGGGAGTCTGCAGACACTAATAAAATACATTTGAAATATCTTTTGACACCATTACTGCATAAAAGCAAGGTGCATACAATTGAATCATATGTTACTGCAGTGGTGGGCCGTCAGGGCCTGCAAGGCCTTCTCTGCTGGCCTAAAAAATATCTGAATCACAGACTGATGTTAATTATATTTTGTCCATGAATACTTATTAAATAATTCCAAATGGTCTGTCCGCTTCCTTTCATAGCTTTTCCCCTGGTTGCGCTGCGTCCAGACGTGTATTTTCATATTAAAGCATTTTCATTTAGGAAAATGAAACCGGTGAACGGTGAAAGGTTGGGCAGCGTTCAGAGACGACTATGATGTAATTATTGGTTAAATGCTTTAATATGCGCTACGCCACTGGGCAGAGCACTACTGAAGGCCTCAGTGTGTGAAATGCACTTATGCCCGCCACTGTGTTACTGTAGTGTCACACAAACAGGACATTTTCAGAGGCTGTAAGCCATGGAAGAAAGATAGAGGAGGGAGTATTCCCAAAAAATACTAATTAATGATTTTCTCCTAAAATACAAAATAAAGTCAATTGGACAATTGGAGTCAGCTGCAAGGAGTCCCATTTGCTTCATCCAATGCAGCTGGTGGCCAAGCGTGGGAATGCAGGCTGATGGGAGCTGTAGTTTATATGGCTCTTGTGGCTCACACATTTGACATTTACATTTGACATTTTAAGCATTTAGCAGACGCTCTTATCCAGAGCGACTTACAAGATGTGCATTAATACATGGTAGGAACAATCATAGTGCAGGAATACAGCAATAGACATCATTGCAGGCATCTGCGTACCATACCTGTAACACCGGGAAGGAAAAGGTTAGTGAATTAAAAAATATATATATTTTAAACAGTGACAAAAAACAAAAAAACACGAAACACTTAAACACTTAAAGGGACATTTCCCTGGGCTGCCTCTTGTGATGCCACAATTACATTGTTTAAAAAAATATATTGTGGCAAAGTATAGAGTGCAACTCTACCTGTGGGTGTTGTGGAAGGGCCAATGGACACAGGAGGTAAGGTTTCCAAAGTAGAACAGGAAAATGTCTCATTGTTCATTTAGACAAAATGATAAGATTCAAACTGAAGTTTCAGAAGTTCACAAATCAAACGTATTTCCCAATGAGAGCCTAATTTAACACAAAGCATACTTTTCAAAACAAACTCTCTTCTATCATTAGCCACAATGTCCAAACTCAAACTTTGGGATTCAATGCAATCCTGTGTTAACATTCAAGTGGGGTGGCTGGCCAAATGTTTTGAGCGCATTGAGACCACCCCACCTCAGCGCAGACTTCTTTTTTATTTAATGGTGGGGTGTAACTAACTGGATAGGGGCACACCCACCTACTGTAATGGACTGTGCATTGAATATATATCAAGAAGTAAGATCCTCACCCCCCAAACAGTCAAATATATGAATTTTAACAATAACCAAAAAATCTACTCAATGAAAGATTCACCCTTCCTGCTATTTCCACTCCCACGAATCCTCTCTTTCCCTCCAATAATGTGCACACTAGATCAGTGCATGCTCTACCGTTTCTGGCTCCATACAGTATGGGCAATGGTCTGTCTCATGTTTCCCTATTTTGAATATAAAAAATAAGCCTTGATTGTCCTAATCTGAAATGACCTCATCCCTTCTGCACCTCACCAGTATTGCCATACCCACAACTGATGACTGTATGTTATATACATTTCTTCCTTTCACGCCCAGCGCTTTTGCCACCCGTTGATTGTTTTAATGAGAGCTTTAGTCTCACTTTTACCAAATGGCACATCTAATATCAAATGACACCATCTCCATCCTAAGTGCCCATTTAGCTAAAATGTCAGCCACTGCATTGCCCTTCACCCCCATATGTGCTTGTACCTAACAAAACTTGACAGTTATATCCATCCTATGAAGTTTGTAG
The DNA here is from genome assembly GCA_029706075.1 of Aldrovandia affinis. Taxonomy (NCBI): domain Eukaryota; kingdom Metazoa; phylum Chordata; class Actinopteri; order Notacanthiformes; family Halosauridae; genus Aldrovandia; species Aldrovandia affinis. The sequence continues at coordinate 1,792,195 of JAINUG010000100.1, forward strand.
ACTACTGCATGTGCCTCAAAGACCTGGTCCTTTCTACACAATACTGTACAGTGGCAGTAGAACCAGGGGTGCAGGGGGTGTGGCAGGCCCTTACATACACAGGAGCTGACAGAAATTGTAGAGTGTTTTACAAAAATCACTCAGTCCACTTTTACTCCAGGGACTTGAATGAGTTTTGGAAAAATACTCTTCAATTAGACAAAGGCGAATCAAATATACTGAAATCATGAATGTGTAAAGAGTCTAGCTAAAAACTAAATTTCTAATTAAATAAGAACAATTTTCCCCCTGGCTGAATCATTGTACTGTTAGCCATAGACTGGACTTTTACCAGGAGATCAGTTCTGTTCCATCTGTTTGGTCTTGGATCAGCACTTAATCTGTTAAGCAACAGTCCAAACCACACAACTTTGTTGCATGCCACAGACTGTCCACACTTGCGCAACATGATTTCAACAATGATGGCACATGAATGCAAGTGTGTAATAGAGATCGGCCATGGCATTAGACATATTTAAGATTTCAGCTAACTGGTGTTGTCAAAACTATTTTTGTGTCTGTTATCGGTCACATTTTTTGTCACAAGATAGCTAGCTAGGTAATGGACCTAGTATAAAGTATTCGCTCGCTATTGAAATAATTCATTTGTGACCAGTGAGGATTTGGATTTGCCCATCATTGTGGAGTTAGCTAGATGCAGCCTTTCCTAAATGTTGGGAGCATCTGTGAGGAGAACTAGCATTAGCTACTAGCAAGCTATAGCTGTTAACAAACCTAGATATATTTATGGAGCACACATCAGGCATGAACAAAACTTACTAGCTATCTACTTGTTATGTTGTAATTGTTTGTGTATATGTAATATGCTGGTGTATGGGAAGCTGTTTGGATGCAAAACGTTTGTTCTGTGTTAGCAGACAATAAAGTGTTATCTCATCTCATCTCTCATACTTTTTTATACTTTTTAGTTATAACTAGCCACTTCCAATGAGTTGAATAGACCGATGACGGACATACATAATTAGATTAATGCTTGCATTCATAATAGATGCTTTAGACTGCGCATGGCCAGGTCTAAATTGGTGCTCCTGATGCAGCAGATCAGAAGTAGACAAGCATCCCTAGCGATCTGATAATGTATCATTGTATTGGCAAAACTGCAGTAGATAAATGCAGCTAAGCTTGGCAAGATAGCTAGTAAGTTTTGTTCATGACAGATGTGTGCTCCATAAATATAGCTAGGTTTGTTAACAACTATATCTTGCTAGTAGCTAATGCTAGTTCTCCTCACAGATGCTCCCAATTTGTCGAGTTGTCTTCCTGTGGCCCTATTCTCTAGCTGGCTAGCTATGGAAAGTTAACCTGTGTTTTAATATTTAAAACCTGTATTCTTAAAGTCTAAGATTCAAGCCAAAAATACACTAGCTCACAGTTATAGCAACCGAACAACAACTGAAACTCTTGACCATATCTGCATGTTTTATGCATTGAGTTGCTGCCTCATGATTGGCTGATTAGATCATTGCATTAACGAGCAGGTGTACAGGTGTACATAATAAAGTGGCCACTGTGTGTATAATAATGTATGGAAGTTCACTATTTGTTCTTACTGGATACACACATAGAATAAGACAACATTTTCACTCACTGTAAAATAACATTACCTGATGTAAGTTAATCGATGGTGAAGCATGTCTCTTCCCATGCGAAAGTGACATTGTCGTGTGGTGTCAACTGAAATTAACTGTCATAATGGGATGTGGGGCAAATCACTTCTGATATCACAATAAAATTAATGCTTGTTTATGTCAGGTTTCATGTGCACGGATTTGTGCAACCTTTATTTCGACCTCATGAGCGCCCCTTTAAAGAGTGTTGCCAAGATGACAAATATCCACGTTGTTGCGATGGTATAATCTTTGAATTTTATTTCACGGCACACTTCTGGTTCCTCCGCCTTCAGAGCAGACTCTGAAAATTGATACGCAGACAATAATTAATCATGTTTAGAAGTTGGCGTTGGGGAACTTCTAAGCCCCTGTCTAGCTGCCCACTTGCCAATGGCTCCAGGGGATCTGTGCCTCAGCATGTGCTGTTTCCAGCGGTGGCATAATCCATTTATATTCTCCTATGTGCTTTGGTGCTTTGATCATTTATAATGTTAATGTTGGGGTTCAGCAGTCATGGATAAGGAATGGAGCAGAGCTCAGCACCCACACTAACTGAGACCTGGACCTTACCTTAAAATTATTATTATTAATAATAATAATAATAATAATAATAATGTCCCTATCTCTCAGAGCTTGTACTGGTTCATGGTTCTGTTGGAGAATCTGTTTGTCAACTACTTTTATTGAGATGATTCATAGTGCCCAGATTCTGATACCAGTGACAGATTCTGGTCGTGTATATGTATTTTTTGATAAAATGTATTATATACAGTATATGAAAATGATGTGTTCCAACAGTGAAAGGTTCTGGTGGTTCATGGGGCACATTTCCCATGGTTTGGGTGCACTCATACTTTTAGAGGTGAGGTCATTTATTAATTAATGGTACTGTGTGATCACTGTCACCCCATGATAAAAAACAAGAATAAGAATAAAAGAACACACCGTTATGTAATATATATTTTACAAATTTGCAGAGCTGGAAAATTAAATGAAAAAAATGAATTATTTCCTCATGATCTACATAAATGGAGATGTTTTGATTGGATAAATATTAAATTCCATTGCTATGCCAGACCTAAATTAGTTCAGGTGCAAAAAGTAATTGAACGGGCTTTGTGTGCAACAAAAGGCTGCAGGGTGACTCATCCAGTTCAGTCATATCGTATGTCATATAATCAATAAGTCAATATTGATATTGATATCAATATTAACATCAAATACTCCATTTCCATGAGTGAAAATGTTTCAGTGTCTAAAATAATAAAGCAAGAATGGTGTCATCTTAGTAAAAAAAAAAGGTATTTGCTCTTATAAAATGGTATGAATGAAGTTATCTTCAATAACACTGTCGACAACACCTTAAATCTACCGTATTTTGGAAACAGGATGCATGTTTTTGGTTTGTCAGAAGTATTGCAACAATGATGACCCGACCCTATTATTTGTTTTGTACACTGTGGGGGGCTACATTTGTCAGGCTGTGTGAAAGGTACCGGCTCCCAAATGATTCAAATGGTCAGGTGGGAAATAAAGCACGGCCAGAGCAAGGAGCGGATGAGCAGATAGATAGCTAACCTTACAATGCTCAAGAACAATTGTTGTGTAATCATAAAGCTATTCACAACTAACATTAGTTAGATAATGTTAGGTAATGTTAGCTAACTAGCTAACCTTAGCTAAAGTTAGCTAGCTAGCCAGTTAACTTTATAGCTAATGGTACCTATCTGACGATATGATGGAGCCATGTTTTGTCTCATGGTTACCGATTAGGATAACAGTAGCTAGCAAGTTAGTAGCTATGCTCCGGTCAAGTTCCTAACATTAGCTGTGAGATTTTGTAACATTTTGGGCAAACTTGTATTTACTTACATATGGTTCTCTTGACACTGAGAGTAGAATGTGTAAAATATAAAGACATTGCCTTCCAACACACTTTTTAAAACCTTTTTTCCCCTATTCTGAATGTCCATAGACCAGTTCCATCACCGTAACTTTCTCCATCAATTCAAGAGAGTGCAGACAAGTAAGTGCTCTGGTCATAAACACCAATGCCTGGGTATGGACAGGTAAGAGAATGATTACTATACAAAATACAAAATTACAACTTGCAGTGCTCAGATAACCAAGTCTTGGTTATATCAGAGCACTGTCTCAGCTTTACAATTTTTAAAAGAAAATTATTTTTTTGTTTCAGATTTTTCCATTTTTTCTCCCAATTTAGTGGCCAATTATACCCTCTATTTATTTAGATTTTCCCTGCCCCATAAACTAGTCCATCCTCCGGGTCAAGCTAATTCCCCGAAGCAAGTGATGATCCGCCTCCTCCGAGATGCAACTCGCCCCACTTTTCTGGAGACACCCTTCCCGATTTCCGGCAAGTTCGTGCCAGCTCACAATCACAGGCACTGGTACAATATCACTGAGAGTTCCGTGTGTAATGGTTGCTTGGCAACCAATTCATTTAAAGCCATCACTTTGTGCTTTGTGTACTTTTTTATTTCTACTTCATAAAAACCAGGGGAGCCACAGCTCCTCACTCACTACGTGCATCAAACATTCTTCTTTTTTTTTGTTTTACTTCAAAGGAAAACTGCTACCATGGCACTCCTCTGTTTTTAAACAGGATTTGCTTCGTTCTGTGAAATCAACCCAGACAGATTGGTGTAATAACTACAGTGTTACAGTCAAAGTGTGGCAGTAAATTGTAATCTTCAGCTCACGTTTAGGCCTGATTCCTGATCTGCTAATGCAGTGTCTGTCACAGGGGAATCTTCTGGATGTGACTGTTTACTGTCTCCGGATTGCTACCTGGGCTGCTTTTATTGAACATGAAGGCAAAAATGCAGCAAAGTTTTATTGAATTTCATGTTTTTTCTACCTTTTTTTGTCAGGAATATTCTTGCTCTACTAGGCACCAGCTAGCCCAGGTTTGATAATAGACTGCACAGTGAGTAACATGTAATGTTACAGAATGTTTTGTGCATGACTGAAAGGAGATGAACTGTTTGAAAATTCTAATAAGCTCTCATGTGGCCCTCCACATATTAATTTATTTTATCACTTTATTATTATCTAAGTAGTCAAAAGGTTTAAGGCATAAAAAGGAATATTTACCCCCCAAAAATCTAATTTATTTAATCAACTCACAATAGGTATGTAATATAAATCATAATATACACCATACAACTTTGTATATATTGTAGCGAGCGTGCGCAAGGTGATGTATCAAGAAAGAGAAAGAGTCCAGTAGTAATGCAAAAATGACCACGTGAGTATCTCAAAAGAAACAATAATTATCCGTGCTCCATACACCGCACAGCTACGGATAATATCGTTGATGAACACATTTGCCCTGGCATCCGTGTGCCATAAAGAAGAAACAAACCATCGCATGTGCACAACTACGGATGATGCCCAAAAACCCTTGCTGGTACAAACGGAATTGAAATAAATAGAGGGTTTAAATGGCAACCAAATTGGGAGAAAAACTGGAAAAAATCTGAAATAAATGTATAAAAATAAAAAAAAATGAAATAAAAATGGCTTGTTTCCCTAACATCCTTCTAAAACCCAACCTTCTCTTGTCCCATTTCTGTTTTCACCTTAGTCCTGTGCTGTGCACTGGGGAAGGAACAGTGTTGTGTTAAAGCCATTGAGAGTGGCAGGGTGTGTTAAACACAATGAGAGTGGCAGGGTGTGTTAAAGGCAGTGAGAGAGGCAGGGTGTGTGAAACACAATGAGAGTGGCAGGCTGTGTTATATGCAGTGAGAGTGGCAGGGTGTGTTAAACTCTGTCCCTGCCCATCCGAACAGTCCCTGTCTGCCTGAGAACACATTCATACACATGCATACAAACACATGTACATGAGGCATATGGACTAAAACTCATATGTCTGGACCCTTACAGTGATAACGATATATATTTTTTGTTTCATTTCTGTGGATTGTGCATAGTATAGAGTGGAGTGATTCAGATATCAAATATGACTTTAAACATTGAAGCATTTAAAGCAAAAAATAAATAAGCAAAAACACAAATAAGCAATATCTGATATAAAACATTTCTCCAAATGCCACTGGAGGATATGTAAAATAAAACAATAGTATGCATACAAATGCTTAAATACTGTACTTAAATGTGTTTAAATATAATGTATCCAGGTACTGTGGCTATACTATATGTGTATGTTGTTGTATAACTGATCAACATTTCAGAAGCTTTTATTCTTGGAAACAAGCCTGTCAAATGTTGCTGAACAAGAATGCTCTTGCTGATGACGCGTACACACAAACACACACACACACACACAGGCCTGGATTCAATCAATATTTGTCCTTGACATGACTTACAAATACATGCAAGTGTTTATTTCTTCTGCACAAACACAGGTTGACAAGTTCAGCAAGATCCAAAATGAACTTTCCAATCTGTCTGTGGAAGAAAAAAAACAACACTTGCATTTGGTTGTCCAAGGTAAGGACAAACGCTGTTTGAAATCAGGCCACCCATCATCATGGAACAAAACAAAGTCAGAAGTGCCATCATCGCACGACAGTACCCGAACATTTATCACTGGCATTAAGGTCAGCTGAAAGGTTTAATTAATTAAAGCTGGCAAATGAAGTGAATTATGATACATATCAAAAGAAAGAGTTATATAAGCCTCTAAAAACATCCTCTAGATGCAAAGTACAAATTTAAAATGCCATTGCAACACATTGCAGACTGCAAGGGGATCAGGAGGAGAGGAGGGTTGAGAAATGATGCCCTAGGATGCCAGCGCCTTTGGAAAGTGACAATCCGTCAGTGACCTACACACTGAAAAAGCCTTGACATATTTCAGACGTCTAAACAAACTGAGGGCCTGACAGCCACTTGGCACTTCGAACAAAGGAGCTTGAGTGCCAGTTGCGAACCTGCAACAATCTCCTGACAATTCCCACAGGAGCCAAATGACACAAATCCCTCACAGACTTCCAAATACAAAGAGAAATGAGATGTCAAAACGAAATTGAAGAGACCCACGTGTGAACATGTGGAAGGGTGGTGGCAGCACAATGTCTCCAGCCTTTCAGTGCATAGTGACAATGTAGTATATTGGTTAGGGAACTGGTCTTATAACTCTGAGGTTGCAGGTCTGGTTCTCAGGTGGGACACTGCAGTTGTATCCTGGAGCAAGCTACTTAACCTGAATTGCCTCAGTAAATATCCAGGACAAATGGATTGTATGTGAAGAAATGTAAACTGTGCATGTTCAATGTTACATTAATTTGCGGATGACAGTGTTCGGTTAACAGATATCACCAATTAGACTGTGCAGAAGGCTAGAGAAGGTTTAACACAAAAGCAGTCTGTTTTTATAAGCATGCCTCTAGACTCCAATGCCAGGAAAAAGATTAAAAGAAGAAACAGACTCAGCTGAGAATTTAACTGACTGGAGACTAAATGTGCCTCGGAAGACACCCAAAAGAAGAAGTGATTAGCCCATGAAACGAAAAGCGAATGATTCTTAGAATTCTTTCTGTATTCTGTCCTATGATTTTCTTTCTGTATTAATCTTTATCAAAAAGGCAGGCAGTAGGAATCTTAAATTACATTAAAACTACATTTAGATTATTCATAGAAGAAACAGCGTTGACAAAAAAAGTTCAATTTGATCATTTAGTGAAAGTAAAGTAATTCCATTCCATCTTGAACTTCAGAACTAAGAAGGTTTAAACTCCCTACATCTATTTTTACTCATTTAGGTATTAGAAGGAAGAAAAAATGAAAAAAGGTAATATAAATTTAGCTTGATCTCATAGTGATGGTGATTTAGAGTTTTCAGGTTAGTCATTACACCCATAGTGGGTTCACGGACTTGCCTGATCCATTGAAAATGTCAATTATTATTTGATCACTATCTGTTATTTAAATGAAAGCAGGAACCAGGTTATACCTGTTTATCCAGCCCCCAAAAATATTTTGTGCACTGTAACATTTTGCAATTACCAATTTTTGTAGTGGTTTATCATGATATCCTCCAATGAATATTCTATTTACATTCACTGTGTGATCCCAGTTTCAACACACATCTGATTAATTTTGCTGACTTGGAATACCATGAAAACCTAGTGTTAATTTTCATCTGTTT